>OY757017.1:62080496-62821317 GCA_963580285.1 Lucinisca nassula
TTAACTAGGCCGATCCAAGGACAAGCCTGAATACCACATTTGTAAACAACAAAGGTACAGATGTCTCTGCGAAGTCAATCGACACCTATGTAATATCTAGACCACTATACAATAATGTCAACGTTGTTTTGAAACATTCACCTCCCAAGAAAGACCATGAAGTCTGGTAGAATGTTTTCAATATCGCCTGACCCGGTTGTCTCCCGTCGGACGCTCACAGGGTTGTTTATCAACTTCGGTGTGCGTTCAGCTGGTGACTGGGACGGCGTGGTGGATCTGCCAGGATTTATCTTACCTTGCATGACAAACTGAATTTTCATATCCGCACATTACTTTATTTAACAGAAATGTAAACGTAATCCATTCACAATCACCCGCCTGTTCCAATTGAGAAAACGTTTGTGACCTATGGTCATGCACGTGCAAAACATGACCGCAATTGTGAATGGATCACCTTTACGCCTCGTAAACAGTACATACGACTTTGATTTTAGTGAAGAGACATAGCTGATACTATGCGGAACTCTACTTCATTCAAACACATTACTCACATTCTTCTTCCTCATCATCATCATCATCATCATCATCATCATCATCATCATCATCATCATCATCATCATCATCATTATCATCATCATCTGTTATCTGCTGTATGGTATGGTATCACTTCTACTATACTTTTACATCTACTACTATGATTACTACTACTGCTGCCACTACTGCTATTGTTACTGCTACTACCTATACAACGTACTTGTCTGTATGTATACTTCCGTTTTCTACTTCTCATATTCTCCCGTTTCTTAATTCTGCCGATACTACTTACCTGTCGCCTTCATATATATGTATTATGTTTAACTAACACTCTAGTCTCATTACATTAACATTTGCCGCCTGTAATGTTGATATGTTACTACTCATATGTCATGTATTTGACTTGAGAGAAATAAAAGTGTTTGTCTGTCTGTCTGTCTGTCTGTCTAAAAATAGCCATAGTGACCTTGACCTTGAAAGTCGAAATGGTGAGATATTGTCATAAGGAACATTTGTGTGAAGTTATATTGAAATCGATGAAGAAATGTAAGCGCTAGAGGGATGACGAAGTTTTTCTAAAAATAGACACAGTGACCTTGACCTTGAAAGTGGAACTCGCTAGAGATATTGTCATAAGGAACATTTGTATGAAGTTTTATTGAAATTGGTGAAGAAATGTAAACGCTAGAGCGATGACAAAGTTTTTCTAAAAAATAGCCACAGTGACCTTGACCTTGAGGCCTTGACATTGATAGTCGAACCCGCTTGAGATATTGTCATAAGGAACATTTGTGTGAAGTTATATTGAAATCAGTGAAGAAATATAGGCGATAGAGCGATGACAAATGTTTTTTCTAAAAATAGCCACAGTGACCCTGACCTTGAGGCCATGAGTTGGAAAGTCGAACTCGCTGGAGATATTTTTATAAGGAACATTTGTGTGAAGTTATATTGAAATTGGTGAAGAAATGTAGGCGCTAGAACGATGAAAATGTTTTTTCTAAAAATAGCCACAGTGACCTTGACCTTGAGGTCATGACCTTGAAAGTCCAACTCGCTCAAGATATTGTCATAAGGAACATTTGTGTGAAGTTATATTGAAATCAGTGAAGAAATGTAGGAGCTAGAGCGATGACAAAGTTTTTCTAAAAATAGCCACTGTGACCTTGACCTTGAAGCCATGACCCTGAAAGTGGAACTCGCTCAAGATATTTTTATAAGGATCATTTGTGTGAAGTTATATTGAAATTGGTGAAGAAATGTAAGCGCTAGAGCGATGACAATGTTTTTCTAAAAATAGCCAGAGTGACCTTGACCTTGAGGTCATGACCTTGAAAGTCCAACTCGCTCGAGATATTTTTATAAGGATCATTTATTTGAAGTTATATTGAAATTGGGGGAGAAATGTAGGCGCTAGAGCCATGACAAAGTTTTTCAAAAAATAGCCAGAGTGACCTTGACCTTGAGGTCATGACCATGAAAGTCGATCTTGCTCCAGATATTGACGTAAGGAACGTTTGTGTGAAGTTATATTAAAATCGGTCAAGAAATGTAGGGGCTAGAGCGACGACAAAAGTACGTACGTACGTACGTGGCGCCAGAGCGATGACAAAAGTACGTACGTACGTGGCGCTAGAGCGATGACAAAAGTACGTACTTATGTACGTACTTACGGGACAAATGCTATATCCCCCCTCACAACTATGTTGTGCGAGGGGATAATGAAATCCAACAGGTGGGTTTGGAGGAGAAGATGTTTAAAGATTTTTAATTTTTTGTGTGGTTTTGTTGCCATGGCAACCAGAGTTCTGGGTGTAACAAAATTCTTTGAAGGAATTTAGAAGGGGACTAAGTAAGGAACATTCCTGTGAAGTTTGGTTACAATTGGCCCAGTAGTTTAGGAGGAGAAGATGTTTTAGCATTACACTATATGTTAAATAGGGAAAATAAGCCCCGCCCATGGTGGCCATGTTTTTTGTCGGATCAAAATTTCTTCAAGGAATCTGAAAGGGGTCCACCCAAGGAACATTCATGCAAAATAAAAATGAAATCCAACAGGTGGTTTTGGAGGAGAAGATTTTTAAAGATTTTTAATATTTTGTGTTGTTTTGTTGCCATGGCAACCAGAGTTCTGGGTGTAACAAAATTCTATGAAGGAATTTAGAAGAGGACTAAGTAAGGAACATTCCTGTGAAGTTTGGTTACAATGTGCCCAATAGTTTAGGAGGAGAAGATGTTTTAGCATTACACTATATGTTAAATAGGGAAAATAAGCCCCGCCCATGGCGGCCATGTTTTTTGTCGGATCAAAATTTCTTCAAGGAATCTGAAAGAGGTCAACCCAAGGAACAGTCATGCAAAATAAAAATGAAATCCAACAGGTGGTTTTGGAGGAGAAGATTTTTAAAGACTTTTATTTTTTTTTTGGTTTTGTTGCCATGGCAACCAGAGTTCTGGGTGTAACAAAATTCTTTGAAGGAATTTAGAAGAGGACTATGTAAGGAACATTCCTGTGAAGTTTGGTTACAATTGGCCCAGTAGTTTAGGAGGAGAAGATGTTTAAAGAAAAAGTTAACGCACGGACGCACGGACGCACGACCGCACGACGGACACAGGGCCATGACAATAGCCCCGCTGGCCTTCGGCCAGTGGAGCTAATAAAGGAAACATTGAACTCACACTTCTCCTGTCAAAAAAAGACGGTAGCGTTTGTTGTACTCAGTCGCGTCACGTTGTACCGCGGTAACCGGTTTGATCAATAGCGGAAAGCCAACAGGACAGTTACTTTCCCACAAAATGGCCAATAGGCTATCCAAAATAAAATAATATAAGCATCACAAACACCCAATGACAACCAATAACAAAAATAAACCGCGACAGAAAAACCGCCTTGGAACGGTCAGTGGAAACGAATTTCACTGGGGGGATTAAATCGATTTTACGTGGCCACAATCCTCGCCCTTACTTCTGTCGCGATTTAGACAAATAATTTGTTCAGTCCGCATAAACCCCGGTCACCATTACATAAGTTCTCAGAATGCAACCGTAGCCATTATGCTAACATCCGTGTGCTATTGTGTAGTCTTTCATACCTCCAAGATGGTGATTTTCCAGATGAAAAATTGTCATATCTTTCTTATTTATACTCTATACATAGGTCGTGGGTGCTCGTTAGAACCGCCTCATTGAGGCGGTTCTAACGAGTACCCACAACCTATGTCTTGGAGCAAAAATAAGAAAAAATAATGTACATCCCCCAAAATTCCAGTTTTCTCTATATAAAATGAGGGGGTGTTCATTTCACGAACTTAGTCACATGATGCTTTTCACTTTCTTCTTTTGAGTCAGCTAGCCCACCCCCACGCTCCCTTAATTTTTGTGATATAGATTGGGCTGCATGGTGCTTCAACGCAAAGCTGAAACCGATTGACGTTCGAGAACTGAATAACCACTTACGTTTAAGCCTGCCCAGACAAAGTGGTGCGAGTAGCACCGTACCTCAAACCCTTGCGAGCTCTTGGGCTATAGGGCTTGAAGTGGCATGCATTCTCAATGCCAGGTAGAAGTCCCACAAAATCGGAATCATCACGTGAACTAGTCTGTGAAATAAAGACCCCCTATACCCCACTTTATATAGAGAACACGGGGATTTACGGGGGTTTACGGGGGTATACATTATTTTCTTATTTTTACTCCAAGACATAGGTTGTGGGTACTCGTTAGAACCGGTATCCGACAAAACATAGAAAGACAAAAGGAAATACCGACATAATATAGACGCGTCATAAAACAGAAGCGACCATATATAGAAAGACATTAGTAGAACGACAAAAGAAAGAAAGTTATCTACCTTTTGAGGCGGTTCTAACAAGCAACCACGACCTATGTTTGCAGTATTTATAAGAAAAATATCAGGGATTTTCATCAGAAAAGTAGCCATTTTGGAGATGAGGAATATGCACTATGTCACACGGGTTTGATATCGCAATGCAACGTCTCCAAAATGACCTGCCATGTTGACGAGGGCGTAAAACCTCAACACAGACAAAAAAAACAACAAAACAAACACACACACACACACACACACACACACACACACACACACACACACACACACACACACACACACACACACACACACACACACACACACACACACACACACACAAAACATCTTTGTCAGGTTTTCAGATGTGAAATCTCTTTTAGACCATTCGATTTTAACTCTGCACTTGTCCTTTGAGAAGAATACAATGTTGCTTTTGCCACATGTTTGCAGCGGGGCTTGAAGCACGATGCTTCCACGCAGAGCTGAAACCGACCCACACACGGGTACTGGTAAACCACGTAATCTAAGTCTGCCCAGGCCAAGTGGTGCGAGTCGGACCGTCCGTGCTTACACACCCTATTGGTTTCATTGGGAGGCAGGGCTTGAAGTGTCATTTCATCTCAACGTCGGGTAAAAGTCCCAACAAGAGCTCCGCAAGCGGGGCATTATACGCCCATGGTAATTAGTAAGATGGAGCATATATATACTGACTGTTGTACAGGTTTGGGTTTGTGGAATGTAACCAAGGAACAATATGTGCTTCATATATTCTTACCTGGCACTATTAATAACCCTCATTGGCTCAAACTACCTGCCTCCAACAAATTTTCATGGTCGGTTATAGTTGGTGGACCATAACCTCAAAATAATATACTAGGCATAACTCTGGCAATAAGTGGTGGACTGTATCCCTGAAATAATATGAACTGCTCCACATCATGGTCTTACTATACGTAAAGTTTCAGCTTCATCAGATGTAAAATGTAGGAGGCATTATCCGGAAACAAAATATGTTTAGAAAAATATAAGGGGAATAACTCTGGTAATATTTGGCGGACTGTAACCTCAAAATAAAATGTACTGTTCCACAGCATGGTCTTACTATATGTAAAGTTTCAGCTTCATCAGATGTAAAACGTAAGACGAGTTATCCGGAAACGGAATGTTAAGAAAATCTGTGAAATGGGTATAACTCTGGTAATATTTTGCACTGTTCAATATCATGGTCTTACTGTATGTAAAGTTTCTAAAGGATCTAAAATGTACGAGTTATCCGGAAACAAAATGTTTACAGAAGTTTTCAGAGGGGAATACATCTATTATTTTTTGGTGGACCATAACCTCGTAAAAATATGCGCTGCCCCACATCATGGTCTAATTATATGTGAAGTTTCAGCTAAATCGGATGTAAAATGTAGGAGCCATCCGGACATGAAAACTTTACAAAACAATTTCAAAGGTGCATAACTCTATTATAATTTGGTGTACGTTAACCTAGAAACAATATACATGTACCATCATCTAACTAAGGATGAAGTTTCAGCTTGATCATATGTAAACTAGAGGAGGAGTTATCCGGAAAAGAAACGTTTACAAAAATTTCAAAGGGGCATAACCCTACAATTATTTGGTGGACCGTAACCTCGAAATAATATGCGCTGCCCCACATCATGGTCTAACTAAGGAAGAAGTTTCAGGTTGATCGGATATAGATGTTAACTGTAGGAGGAGTTATCCGGAAACGAAAAGTTTACCAAAAAAATCAAAGGGGCATAACTCTATAATTATTTGGTGTACCATAACCTCGAAACAATATGCGCTGTCCCACATCATGGTCTAAGTATGTATGAAGTTTCAGCTTGATCGGATGAAAACTAAAGGAGGAGTTAACCGGAAACGAAAAGTTTACAAAAAATTCAAAAGGGCATAACTCTATAATTATTTGGTGGACCGTAACCTCGAAACAATATGTGCTGTCCCACATCATGGTCTAAGTATGAATGAAGTTTCAGCTTGATCGGATGTAAACTGTAGGAGGAGTTATCCGGAAAAGAAACGTTTACAGACGGACGGACGGACGTATGAACGGCAGGACGCCGGGGGCATAACATAATACGACCGTTTTTCAAACGGGCGTATAAAAATTGTAAGCAACGGCTCCAAAATGACCTTTACACTGATGACGGGGACGTTAAACCTCAAACCAAACAAAACCTATGAAGCATCATCAGCATCATTTGATCCTAAGTATGAGCATGATGCGCATCTTGGTCGAACATGTCACTACGAAAACAGGCCTTTTTAAATGTACCACCAAAATAAAATGAAAATCTCCAGATTAAAAAAAAATCGTATATTTTTCAAATATCTCTTCAAAAAATAGATTATAGGCACTCGTCAGAACCGCAACATTGACTGGACCCCGTCTGTCGGAGCTTGAAGAAATAGATGGGCTGCATGATGCTTCCACGCAGAGCTGAAACCGACCGCACACAAGTATTGGTAAACCGCTTAGAGGATCTAAGCCTGCCCAGGCAAAGCGGTGCGAGTCGGACCGTCCATGCTTATAAACCCTATTGGTTTCATTGGGCGACAGGGTTTGAGATGTTATTTCATCTCAATGTCGGGTAAAAGTCCCACAAAATTGGAAGCAACGTCTCCAAAATGACATATACAGTGTTGACGGGGACGTTAAACCTCAAATCAAACAATACCTATGTAGCATCATCAGCATCATTTGGTCCTCAGGATGAGCATGATGCACATCTTGGTCGAACATGTCATAACGAAAACAAGCCTATTCAAATGTACCACCAAAATAAAATGAAAATCTTCAGATTTAAAAAAATCGTATATTTTTCAAATATCTGCCCAAAACATAGATTATTGGCACTCGACAGAACCGCATCATTGAGGCGGTTCTAACGAATACCCACAAGCTTCATGTATGTCTTGGAGCAGGAATAAGCAAAATGAGGTATACCTTAGCAAACCCCAGTTTTCTCTTTACAATAATGGTCTACACATCACGAAAACACGCCTATATAATTCTGACCCCTTCGAACCCCACTTTTATGTAGTAAAACTCGGGTTTACATTGGTAAACCTTATTTTTCTTATTTCTGCTCAACTATTTAGATTGTGGGTACTCGTTAGAACCGCCTCGATGAGACGGTTCTAACGAGTACCCAGCATCAATATTTTGAGCATTAATAAGAAAAAATATCACAAATTTTCATCTTAAAATGATATTTTTAATGTAAAATTAATTTTAATTAATAATATACCTACCCATCACTACAATTATAGCCTTTTCACCAGACGCAGGTCTGAGTCAGTCTGACAAAAAAAATCTAACCAGAAATGCCACCGGCATGTCCCTTTTCCCGTGACCTCCCTAGTGTCGAGTCCTGATTGGTCGCTGATGTCACATGACCTATCAGACCAATGGGCAGACGATACAGGTCACGTGACCGCGGTTTTTAGCGCCGAGAAGTCATTATTTCTTTCAGGAAAAACAATTATTTCAGGCGGGGCTGGGAGGCGGGACATGCCATTGTAGTGATGGGTAGGTATATTATTAATCAAAATTAATTTTACATTAAAAATATCATTTTAATATCAAATATAACTACCCATCACTACAATTATAGCCTGAATTCAAAGCAAGTGGAGGGTTGGATGAAAATTAAAATTATACATACCCAATTCCTCTGACCTTGGTTGTTTATACCCCTTTTTAAGACCATCCAATAATGATAACGTAAGGGGGTATCCACTATGACTGTAAGGGATCCAAATCCAAAAATCACATAAGTGGAGAAGATAAATGGAAAGGAACCGGAGTCAAAATAGAAGGTTCACACCTATTCAAACAGGCTAACAAACAACCAAGGAAAACAACATCCCACAATAAGTGCTGCTCAGTAATAGATTGAGAAGCTACTAAACTACCCAAGGAATGAGTACCACTACGAATGGGAACCAAGCTCCTTAGGTGAAGGGATACAAAGTGGAATTGGAACGTCCATACGCAGTAAGAAAAAACATTCTGATGAAAGAATGGAGTTCCAATATGCCCAAAATGTAGAAGGCTATAACCTCATGAGCCGATGTATTCTGGAATGACTATAGGGCAGAAGTGAAATAAGCATATAGAAGCTTAATCACTTTACAAATCCACTTTGCAATCAAGGATGGAGAAATATATCCAAACCCCTTGATTGGAAAGAAAAATTCTCATGATAATCTCGAAAAGCTTTATACGTTTTGATGTACACCAAAAATTCTCATCAGCCTACGATCCACGAATCCTGGAAATGACAGGACAAATTATAGTTTCAGACATAGCCGGAAGCTGATTTATAACCTGAAAAAATAGGTTGAGTGAGAAGCGAAAAAGAAGTCATTGTTCTTCTCATACCTGAAAACAACCCTCTGCAATTGGCAATGCATGAATATCACTTCTACGAGCTGAAGCAAATGTCAAATGAAATACAGCCTGACTATCAAATGAACAAAGGAGGCTGAATTCACAGGATCGTAAGGTGGTTTAGTAAAAGACCACAGCACTCATGCAAGATTCCATTTGGATTCAAAGTCCTGGAAACCTGTCGGCATAGTGCAAAACCCTTTAATAAGCTGGTGATGATAGGGTTTAATGAAATGTGTGAAGCCGACTAAAATTTTAACGTGTTTGAGATTACTGATCTGTACCCTTTTTTAGATGAAATAGAAAATAAAGGGTAGAGAACAGGCAGAAAAAGAAATCCAGTAAAAAACCTCTATAGAGGGATTGTCTGGATTAATTTCCCTTTCCCTACACCAACTAGAAAATACCTTCCATCTTCCAGAGTAAAACTTGAGAGTGGAGCTCTTTCTATATTTGAAGATACACTCGGCAGAGAAACCAGAAAAGTGTCTACCTCTGGTTTGATTCCTGACAACATCTGGATGTGTAGGTAAAGCATTTCTTGATTGAAATGGAATGCTTGACCTACATATTTTAGATACTAGATCCGGAACTACTGGAAGACGGATTGAAAGTCTTGAGACTAGGCTCAGAATGACTAAAAAACCAAGATCTCTGAGGCCATAGAGGCGTAATCAGAATGGCTCGGCTTTTTGGACGCTTGAATTTTTACCTAGAACTAGAGGAATTCAGTTGAATGGTGTAAACGCATATGTAAAAGATTCCCCCAATCTAGAGATATTAAATCAACTGCACGTTCCAAGTGATCTGAAACTGGAGTCACAATGGAAGTTGATTGAAGAACCGAGTTGTTTTGGAGGTTTGATTAAAAAAGGTCCAATAAAGGTTCTCCCCATTTGAGAAAACGCCCTGTAGAGAACTGATGGCGAGCTGGTCTATAGGGGCGATCCCAATGACATAATATGCCCGGGAGGTGTCCGACAAGGATAGACATACCTTCCTGATGACACCAAGTTAGAATCTTCCATGCAAAAGCCAACAGGGAAGAGGAATGAGTCCCTCCCTGTTTACGGAGAAAAAACGACACTACTGTCAATTGTCTGGAGTAACAATAATGAAACTGTTCCTCAGTTTGGAGCTAGAAGAACTGAAAAACCAAGGAAATTTGTCTGAAGTTTCAGAATAATATATATATATATATATATATATATATATATATATATATATATATATATATATATATATATATATATATATATATATATATATATATATATATATATATATATATAAAGCCCCGCCTATTCTAGGCCATTCTAGGCCCCACGTTTCCTGAACTATTTATCCCTTAGGTTCGAAGTGAGAAACCAACCTGAAAGGCTGGCATGCGAAAAGCAACTAGGGAATAGACTCTAAAAAGACGAGACCCCATTTGATAAACTGAGGGATTCATAAAACAGTAGAGAGCGATCTGAAAACTCTGATAATGGAATTTATTTCTCCTATAGACCGGATGGTATTTCCAGTGATACAGTAGCAAAAAACTGGAAAGGTCTAAGATGAGGTTGTCCAGGGGAACTGGATCCAATTACGAAGTTTCTAAAAAAGGTAACACACCCCTGACATAAATCGTAAGTTTTTAGGACATGAAAAGAGGAGAAGAAGTATCTTTGAGATAGAATCAATATCAACTTCTCTCTGGAAAGATGATGACAAAACCCATCATCAAAACACTACACGAGATTGGGGCTTAATTCCTTGATGTGAGCTGCTTAATTTAATTTCTATTAAGTTGGTGAACAGGGAAAAAATGGATCCGTTGACAATTCCAAAAAGGAAAAAAACAAAAAAAAAAAAAAACGGAACTGATACACAAAAATCCATCCAAGGTGAAAGGTAAGCGTCTTTTAAAACTACGGAAATCGTCCACGAATTGGGAAAAATGACCTGACGAATCGAGGACGAAGTTTCCATTTTGAAATGATCGACTCGCATCATCTTGTTTAGTGTGAGAAGTCGATGATGAGTCGATTTTCCCATTTTCTTCTCGACCAGAAAGATCCGACTGTAGAAGCCTGGGGAAAGGAGAACTTTTACTACCTATACGGCTTTCTTTTGGAGAAGAACCATTTCTTCTTCAATAAAAATTTCTTTTCTTGATACTATTCACCGGAAATAGTATTTGCATATGAGAAAGGGAAGGATTCCGAGCAAACGCAATCCAGTAACCCTTTCTCAAAACGCATAAAACACAAATATATTTGATAATAGAAGCCACGGCTTGATAAAACTGAAATAGCTCGGCTCCTACTGGGAGAAAAGGAAGAGGAAGGGAAGGAAGTAAGTCATTTGTTAGACTTGGATCTTCCTCTATTGGGAAGTTTCGTTCCAGTCCGACCTCTGGAACGAAAGGACCGTGTACCCCGATCTGAGAATGATCTATTAGTAGATGTGAACTGATTGAGATCTTCTAGTCGAGGGTGTTAAGCATTTAAAAAGTCATCGGAAGTAGTCGAAGGGCGTCTCTTTGTTGCGGTACCTGAACTTGATACGCTCTCCGAAGACTTCAAAAAAGACGAGTGCCGACGGTCTTTAAGCTTGATTCTGAAAACGTTTGGGAGACATGGTCAGGATATAGTTTTAGAATGAAGAGGCGCGGAGGCTCTAAGTTTTCATTTACTATGCTCAGTAAAAACTGAACAAGTTATCAAGAGCAGAGTTGCGCCAAACATGCAACATGGTGGTAGATAGAACAAGTGCTAATCCCCTATAACCATGGCATGTAAAAATGGCCGGGAAAAAAACAAAAGCATTAGAATAGCAGCTCTATGGTCGGAATGCTCTTGTTTGAAGGCAGAGTGGGTAGAACTAGAATACCAGTCATAATGAGAACCCACTTAACAACTGTCCTGGTAAGAACTCCATCCGAGCTTCGAAACAGGAAGTAATGCCAATTTCCCTGACGTCATATATACAGAGACTGAATCTGGGTCGAATTTTGGAATTTCATAAGACCAAAAAATTGATGTTTTTTGTTGTTAGAACCAATGTTCAAAGACCCTGTCAACACTGCCAGGGTCATTTGGAGACTAACTGTGAAAATGATAACAACTGAAAGGAGGGTTGTTTCCTTAGAATCTTTAGATTAACTAAAAATACTTAGATCTAAATATGTCCTTCTCAGAATCGCTAAATAATAAGGACGTAAGAAAATCAACCTCTGAGTATTGATATATCCTCGGAGGATAAAGCTCTAGGCCCAGACTCAGCTCTAGGGGCAAAACACTTGAGGATCAATTAAACTTCCCAAGTGTTTGACCCTAAATTGTGTATAGTGCACTGAACATGCAAAATTGCCGAATCAAAACTGAGCATTCAAGGAGCCGTGAGATGGAAATGACCGTCTTACAAACATAGCAGAAAGCATAATATTGTCCCGCCCTCGATGGCTTCAGTACAGGGCACAGATTGAAAAATCTGCGATGAATTTCTGCATCACTCTACACTAGGCATGGAAAGCCATTATAATTGTATGACGTGACGGGATCGCAATCTTGCAATTTTTAACCAGCTATAGTTACGGTATTCCAAAAAACAATGCACAAACCAGTCTGTTTCTAAAGGGAAAACAATCCAATTTACTACCGGTGTATAGGTAAACATAACTTCCGTTAATTTTATCCGGTACCGTTTTAGCCGGAATTTTGATGTCCGAAATCGTAATGCGGAAATCAGACCTGAAAATCGGGATGATTCAGCAAAAATCAGAATGGTTGGCATATCTGCCATACATAAATGACCCCGAAGAATAAAAAACACTAACGGGAGAAAATTACTGATTATGATAACAAAAATTTACCATAATAAGAGGCGGGAAGCATATGACCAAGGTAAACTAAGTACCGAAGGTCCGGAAAGGCTACCGGATAAAAACCGGGATCGGAGCCGTAACGAAATTCGTATATAACATGGATTCGGCAAAAATTTGGGCATAGGTTCCCCGCACCCCGGAATCCCCGCAATTATGAGCAGGATCTCTACGGGGTGGTCGACGAACCTATCCTAGTCAACCCAGGCCCAGGCCAACTTCTGTTTAGAAGATACTATAGAAAGGCCGCAAAGGGACCTGAATATTTTCCATCTGCATCGTGGGATTTATAAGTGATAGACGAAGACGGGTCTTGCACATGTTCAAAAATTAAAATAATGCTGGGAATTTCTATTCAGCAATAACCACGTCTTCCGATACCGGAAGTGGAAGGAACACGCACAAAATCCGTCCTCTTTTCTGGCAATTTAAGTTTCCACAACGCCGACTTCTACTAGAATATTACCAGGAATAATACGTGTGTATACCCTGGCACAGTACGTAGAAAGAAGTGTGATGCTTATCAAAACCCAAAAAAGGTTTGTTACATGATAAACAAAACTTCCAAGTGAAAATTCAAAATGACGGACAACTAATACACGTGTAATGTAGGCAGAAACACACGAAATAAATTCCACAAGAATTTCGGAAAAAACAATAAGCTTAAAAAGCCTAAGTACGTTGTGGAAACTCAAGGTAAGTGCAAAATCAGAAAGAATAAAACACTTATCCGTTTATCCATTCTTCCATGGCATGTAGTTTTTTCTTTCTCTGTCAAGAGCTCTGACTTACGTGAGTCTGAAAAAATAATGACCTCCCGGCGCTAAAAACCGCGGTCACGTGACCTGTATCGTCTGCCCATTGGTCTGATAGGTCAAGTGACATCAGCGACCAATCAGGACTCGACACTAGGGAGGTCACGGGAAAAGGGACATGCCGGTGGCATTTCTGGCTAGATTTTTTTTTGTCAGACTGACCCAGACCTGCGTCTGGTGAAAAGGCTATAATTGTAGTGATGGGTAGTTATATTTGATATTAAATTTTTCATTTTTTTGGTGGTAAAGTTTACAACGTATTTGTATAGGCGTGTTTTCGTGTTTTCGTAATGGAGTTTGTCATTGCACGGACTTGTAAATACACATCACGATAACCCAACTTTATAAAGAGAAAAGTGGGGTTTACGGGGGTATAAATTATCTGCCTTATTTTTGCTCAAAAACATAGATTGTGGGTACTCGTTAGAACCGCCTCATTGAGGCGGTTCTAACGAGCACCTACAATCTATGTTGAAAGCAGAAATAATAAAAATCTTATCATTTTTACCTAATATTTATCATTTTCTGACACCATGTTGGACACCACATGTTTTTCTAATGAATGGTTTTGCCCTTAGGGCGAACAGATGCGCACGCTGGTTGAACATGTCAACTCGCATATGTGCGCATGCCAAACATCACAAATTTTTGATAAAAATATGGAATGTTGGTTTTCGTTACGAATTTTACGGCACAGTCAACAGTTTTAAACCATATATGTACATGTACTGAGCAGGTCAGTTTACTTAACCAAACATGTCCTCGATAGGTTTCCTACAAAAGCGATTACACGGTTTTGTTAGTTTGATTTGAAGTTTAACATCCCCGTCAACACTATATAGGTCATTTTGGAGTCGTTGCTTCAAATTATGCGGGACTTCTACCCGACATGGAGATGAAATGACATCTCAAGCCCTGTCGCCCAATGAAACCAATAGGGTTAAAAGCATGGACGGTCCGACTCGCACCGCCTTGCCTGGGCAGGCTTAGATCCTCTAAGCGGTTTACCAGTACTCGTGTTGTCGTGTTCAGTTCTGCTTGGAAGCATTATTCGGCCCGTCTGTTTCTTCAAGTACTGTGCACATTCTTTTACCAGAACTGAAACTGATCACCAATTCTAACACAGCGCGCCTTTATAGGCAATGGAAAATAACTGTGTTTTATTCTACAACAAATCACGATAAGGAAGAGCGTGACGAGTGACGCCATTAAAAACTGCCAATTTATGACATCACTAGACCATTTTCTTTGACGTTAGACGGCGTAACGCCATTTTCTCGCATCGAAAACGCTAGAAAAGGATATAAATGCCTGTGTTTCAGTCGATAATTTTAGCGGGATTTCTTCTAACAATGGCGAAAAGTTGTAAGCATTATATTGCCGATTTTCAGCCGGTGAGAATCGAAATTGATCAGCTCTAGTTTGTGATTTGTTGAGTAATAAATCACAGTTTGTCGGTCAGTTGAAAGTAGACAGATCACGCGTGCTACGCATTCGTGATTTGATCTTCTTTACAACTGACCTTCAAACTGTGATTTGTTACTCAACAAATCACAAACTAGAGCTGATCTATTTCTTAATCAGAACAACATTCGACTGAGCCACCCAGTCCCGCATTACGATGACGTACCCGTGTGATATAGTGCGTTCTTTTATATCTCCAAAATGGTTATTTTTCTAACGAAAATCTGAAATATTTTTCTTATTTATACTTCAAATATAGGTTGTTGGTGTTCGTAAGAACCGCCTCATTGAGGCGGTTCTAACGAGCACCAACAACCTTTGTCTTGAAGCAAAAACAAAGAAGGAAAAATAATGTTTACCCCCGGTAAACCCAGTTTTCTCCATATAAATATGTTCTAGAAAGGGTTATCCTTTGGAAGCAAGGAATACCTTTGTCTTGAAGCAAAAACAAAGAAGGAAAAATAATGTTTACCCCCGGTAAACCCAGTTTTCTCTATATAAATATGTTCTAGAAAGGGTTATCCTTTGGAAGCAAGGAATACACTACAGAACTAGAAAATATGGATTGTTCATGTTTTCTGGGCCAGACTAGCTAATTTCGGCCAATTAGGACTCATCAGTGACCCTCAAATATTTTTAAAATTCCATAATGGAATCAATGATCCCAAAAGGACAAGAAAATATAAACTATACTATGATGTAGGGCAGGGTGACGTTTTACGGCCGCCACACATTCCCACACACCAGCTGTAGTGATGTTAAATATGTTCTAGTCTAAGAAAGGGTTATCCTTTAGAAGCAAAGTTGGGTTTAGAGTGGTGTTTATTACATGGCCTTGTTATGATGGCAAAATATCATGTCTGAGTCACTAGCTAATTGTCTTCAAAAGATAACAAGTCAGCTGAAGAAATGTTATTTATTGAAAGAAAAAGCAAAATAAAATATGAGTATTTTCTGGAATTTCTAATATATGTCAAAATTAATAGACAAGACATCTTTTTGAATACTTTTCAAGAGCTCCAACCTGATCTGCATTTCAAGTTCTAGCATTTTTTAAGTACTTTCTTTCCACAATAGCTTTCTTTTCTTGGTAAGTGTATATAAAAAGTCACATTTAGGTCAGGAAAAAGACATATATTAACCCTTCTCTCGCTGAAAACAACAACCCTGACCTTTACCAACAGTGTAGAACTTGATCAGATGGCTTCTTCAGAAGCAATCTGATCAGGATCAACATACAAAGTGTGGATTGAACACAGACATTAAACAAATCGTTTGATTGATAAATAGCCTCAGTAATGGGTGTGGCTAAATTAATGTGTTCAGCAGGATAAGGGTTAAGAGAAATGTATTTTCCAATGTAAACTCACAAACAAAAGATAGGCACACAACTTCGATCTGAAAGCAATCAGCCCTTTTGAAACGCATTAGGAAAACACGCCTATATGAATACATTGTAATTTTTAATGCCGAAAAAAAGAAAATTTTAGATGTAAAATTGTGATATATTTCTTATTTCTGCTCAGAATATATAGATTGATGGTACTCGTTAGAGCCATCGAGGCATTTCAAACGAATACCCACAACCTATATTTTAGAGCAGAAATACTAAAAATAAGGTTCACCCCTGTAAACCACAGTTTTACTATATAAAAGTGGGATTCAAGGGGATCAAATTCATATAGGCGTGTTTTCATGATGGTATAGCAGTGCAGACCCTGATCAGGCTTCATATTGGTTTAGATTTTTTCTGGATGTTCGGCCTAAAATTCTCAATGAATAAGGTGTGTAAATATTTTATTTATTTTATTTATTTTATTTTTTTTACAAGGGAGTGGTCTGTTTAATATTTAGCAAAAAGTATACATCTACATTTTCTATACAGAGGGTACATGAACAACAATATTAAATGCAAAAATAACACTTCTATACTGTCAATAGGGTGTGGTTGGCTGTGGAGAAGGGGTTGCGAATGAATCTTTATACCGCGCCCCGTCACCATATGACTTCAAACTGAAATACACATACATTCTACTTCATAGTTTACATCACGAAAACACGCCTATATATTTTGACCGTCTTGAACCCAACTTTTAAAAAGTAAAATTGGGGTTAATAAGGGTAAACCTTATTTTTCTTATTTATGCTCCAAAATATAGATTGTTGGTACTCTTTAGAACCGCCTCAATGAGGCGGTTCTAACATGTACTCAACATCTGTATTTTGAGCAGAAATAACAAAAATATCACGATTTTTCATCATAAAATTTTCGATTTTTGGCAGTAAAATGTCCATTGTATTTGTATAGGCGTGTTTTCATAATGAAGATGTATTTTTCTCTTCGAGTTATAGCTCTATCTTTATTTAAATGCGCCAGCGCATCTAAACTGGTCAGATAGTCTCTTGTTTAGGCCTACGCTATACCCCAACCCATCCAACCTCACTCCATACATCTCGAGTCATTAAACTTTCCATGGGTCATTAAGATTTTCTGAGGATACGGACACTGTCAATAATTTGTCAGTGGAAATGCACACAGTATTTTAATCGAAATAATTCTCAAACTAACCCATATGAATATTGGAAACTTGGTAAGCTCCAGACAGTTTGTTAGAACTATGGACAATGCAATCATACTGTATTTTAACCGCTTTTGACTCATGTGAGCCAAAATACCCTACTCTAAAAGTTTTAAGCATTTAACGTGGCCTCATACTTTGATTTTCCTGCAATACTATAACCGATCAATGTGACAAAGTGCATTTTTTTCATATCTCAGAATTGGTTATTTTTACAATAAAAAAATGATATTTTTCTAATTTACAAGTTAAATGCATATAGGGTTCTGTTTTAATTCATAGAAACATGAAAGCTGGAACTTTGGTGATCATTGAGGGAATTATCATTATTTTTTCATATAAACCTTTGTCGTGGGTACTACCAACAACATAGAGTATATGGATAATTGCATTACGAAACACGCCTATACAATTGTAAACTTTACCGTCGAAAAATCGACAATTTTCAGATGAAAAAGTGTGATATTTTTCTTATTTCAGCTCACAATATAGATTGTGGGTACACGTTAGAACCGCCTTATCAAGGCGGTTGTAACGATTTCCCACAATCTCGAGGCAGTTCTAACGTGTACCAACAATCTATATTTTAAAGCAGAAATAAGAGAAACAAGGCAACGCAAGCGTAGCATCCCCTCGCAACTGCATACCATTCATTAACATGAAAATCCATTGTGACCTTGACCTTTGACCCCTGACCTTGAAATTCAATAGGGTTCATCCTCTGTACATGGTGAACATTTGTGGAAGGTTTGATGCTTCTACGATGAATACTGTGTCTTCTATCCTGCTCACAAGGTTTTCAAGGTCAAGTCCATTGTGACCTTGACCTTTGACCCCTGACCTTGAAATTCAATAGGGTTCATCCTCTGTACATGGTGAACATTTGTGGAAGGTTTGATGCTTCTACGATGAATACTGTGTCGTCTATCCTGCTCACAAGGTTTTCAAGGTCAAGTCCATTGTGACCTTGACCTTTGACCCCTGACCTTGAAATTCAATAGGGTTCATCCTCTGTACATGGTGAACATTTGTGGAAGGTTTGATGCTTCTACGATGAATACTGTGTCTTCTATCCTGCTCACAAGGTTTTCAAGGTCAAGTCCATTGTGACCTTGACCTTTGACCCCTGACCTTGAAATTCAATAGGGTTCATCCTCTGTACATGGTGAACATTTGTGGAAGGTTTGATGCTTCTACGATGAATACTGTGTCTTCTATCCTGCTCACAAGGTTTTCAAGGTCAAGTCCATTGTGACCTTGACCTTTGACCCCTGACCTTGAAATTCAATAGGGTTCATCCTCTGTACATGGTGAACATTTGTGGAAGGTTTGATGCTTCTACGATGAATACTGTGTCTTCTATCCTGCTCGCAAGGTTCCGGACAGACACACACACAGAAACACAGACACACAGACTAACACACGGACGCACGGCACCGATGCTATATCCCCATTCGCAACGTTGTTGCGAGGGGATAATAAGGTTTACCCCTGTAAACCCCAGTTTAACTTTATAAAAGTGGGGTTCAAGGGGTCAGAATTATATAGGCATATTTTCCTGATGGTTACAAGTGTTGTTGTTCTACATCACAAAAACGCGCCTACATAATTCTGAACCCCTTGAACCCCACTTTTCTATAGTAAAACTGGGGTTTACAGGGGTAAACCTTATTTTTCTTATTTCTGCTCTAAAACATAGATTGTGGGTACTCGTTAGAACCGCCTCGATGAGGCGGTTCTAACGAGTGCCCACAATCTATATTTTGAGCAGAAATAAGAAAAATATCACAAGTTTTCATCTTAAAATCTTCATTTTTCGGCGATAAACGTGGCAATGTTTTTGAATAGGCGTGTTTGCGTAATGGAGGGTTGTCTGAACCCACCTCATTTTTTTCTATGGCTGATGTTTGGCAAAAT
This sequence comes from Lucinisca nassula, assembly GCA_963580285.1. Lineage (NCBI taxonomy): Eukaryota > Metazoa > Mollusca > Bivalvia > Lucinida > Lucinidae > Lucinisca > Lucinisca nassula. The sequence goes on from OY757017.1 coordinate 62,099,935, forward strand.
AAATTTTAAGTAGTATATGTGAAGTAGTATATGTGAAGTGTTATTTTTGCATTTGGACAATATACTATTTACAACAAAGATAACTATGGTACATGTACTACTGGAATGTTTTATTTTTCATTTTGGCGAAAATATCACGTTAACAACGCTGTGTAATGAACGCCCTTGGTTTCACCCACTTTATAAAGAGAAATGTGTTTTTGAAAGTTGATACTTGTATCAAGTTTCTATGTCAAGGCAATTCTACTTCCGGTACTGGACCCAACTACAGCACTTCCGCTTCTTCGAACATACACTTGATAAAAATAGTCCTTAGGACCAAACATGACAGTACTAGGATGAGGATGGAACTTCAGAAAAGTTCTAAATACTTAACATGCTAATTATTTATTGCAAATATATTGACACAGAAAGACAAGTTCTGAAAAGAAAACAGTACTCTGGGACTATTTTCCTACGCACTTTCCCATGATGTTTGAGATTTTACTCTTTCTGAATAGTTCATCGACATGATCGCAAACAGTGTACATGCAGATTCCGGCGGTGCCGTCTTATCTGAGGTTACAAGGGTACACATAAATTTCCTTATTCTTTTTATCAAAAAACAGACTGAGGTCTTGTTTGAACCGCTTCAATGTGGCGGCTCAAACGAGTACCTATAGACATAAGAAATTATACAACATTATTATTGTCCGAAAAATATTTGTTTGTTGCCCTAAGCCATAAGAATGCTCTTTTTCACATGGGTGTATTGTCGTGCGTTTTGGAGCATGTCTGTACACTGAAAACAAACATAGCCTGCATAACCCACTCAGCTGGAAAAACATCCCCTCTGCGGGCCCTCGCGCATCGGGGCTTGGAGAAATAGATTCCACTGCCCGGTGCTTCCAAGCAGAACTGAAACTGACCGCACATGAGTACTGGTAAGCCGCTTAGAAGGTCTAAGCCCACCATGGCAAAGTGGTGCCAGTTGATCCGTCAAATGCATATAAGCTCTATTGGTATTGGGCGGCAGGGCTTGAGATGTCATTTAATGTCAATGTAGGGTAAAGGTCCCTCAAAATTAGAAGAAACGTCTTCAAAATGACCTAAATTGTGTTGAGGGGAGGGGTGGTTTTGGGGATGTTAAACCTCAACTAAAAAAAAAAAACATCTCCCTTGCCTCGGCAAGGTGTTAATAGCCATCCATGCAGCTCAAGCGCATGGCTTTGGTTCATGACGTCTTTGACACAGGCTGATCTGAGCCATCAATGTAGCACATGTTCAAAAGTACATTGTCACTTGTCATGGCTCATTGTTCTTCTGTTATCACATGTAGGCAATTAATGTGAATATATGAATAGTCTTATATTTAACACTAGTCCCGCTGAATAATTTACCGTATAATTCCTTCATCTAGACCCGCTTTGGGACTGTTCAAAAGTGGTCTTTAAGACCACTTTTGACCAGTCCCAAAGGTGGTCTCTTACTGGCCATGGAGGACACTGAGTGTAGAAAACACAAAAAGAGAATAAAGAAGAATTAGTCTTCATATTGCGAAATTTTACTGTATTTAGCCACCTTGAACCAATCAGATTACTTGCGATGTAACCAATTCTTCCAAAATCACAAAACTGCATGTCAAACACTGTAGATCCAGATCAGATGGCTTCTAAGCCATCTGATCTGGATCTACTTTGTTTGCAATGGTGATGGTTAACCGAGTTCAGCGAGATACGGGTTAAACGACACAAGATACATGTACATGTATAGTCGACACAGATTAGATTGACTTGCTAAGCTATTGTTGCCCATGCCTTTCGAACATTTCTGTAAACAAAATGGTAAACCAAAACACCTGATTTTGCGAATTCAACTGAACACACTAAACTCTATGGGTACATGTACATAAACATTTGGTCCGCTTCCGAAAAGCATAGAAAAGACACTCTATTGTATCTTCTTGTTGACTTGGCGAAACAACAAACACCTGTACTGCCCCCGCCCAGCCAATCTTAGCTGCGACTACTATAACTTTAGGAAATCTAAAGCACTAGTAGTTGTGGGTGGGTCGTTTGTCTCCGACTGTAGGTTGGCAAGATTGTCTTGAAAAGACCTTTGACTGTTTGCTTAAACCAGTACATATCTGTACTGCAAACAAATAGTGTAGAACCTGATCAGACGCTGCATTCAAACCCAGCAAATGATTCCAGTCTAGATGCTATAGATAACTTTTTTATGCAACACTCTGGCCTCAACCCCATAAAAAAGTGTGTGTTTTCTACAAAAAAAAATATATTACCCGGAATTCCTACAAATCAGTGATAGTCATGTGGGTGAAAACATGGAAAAGCTACTGTGCTTAGTGCCTTTGGATTGACTGACATACAATCATCACGAAAACATGCCTATAAAATTTTGATCCCCCTGAACCTCACTTTTATAAAGTAAAACTGTGGTTTACAGGGGTAAATACCTTATTTTTCTTATTTCTGCTCTAAAATATAGATTGTGGGTACTTGTTAGAACCGCCTCGATGAGGCGGTTCTAACAAGTACCCACAATCTATATTTTGAGCTAAAGTAAGAAAAATATCACAATGTTCCATATTTAAATTTTCGTGTTTTTTTTTTTTTTCTGTGGTAAAGTTTACATAGTACATGTATTTGTATAGGCGTGTTTTCGTAATGCAACCAAAACGGTATATTTCACATGGGCATATTATCTTAACCCTTGACCTGGTGAGCCCAGACATGTCTTATCTTTCAAAAAATGTAGATCCAGATTAGATGGCCATCTGATCAGGATCTACATTGTCATTGCGAATTTGTTGCAATGATTTGCATTAAGTAATCTGATTGGTTGATAATCGGTAGTGGGTGTGGCATATTTAGATATTCAGCAGGTCTAAGGTTAATGTTCATCACCTTGATCAGTACAAATAGCACAAGATATGAAACATTGGATTTCTAAAACTAAGGTTTCTTCATCAAAATGAAAACAAAACTAAAAATAATAGCAAAAGCTTGAAATATGCTTATATAAAATTACAAAATAAAATGTGGATTTTCTTGTGCACCAAAAATGTGCAAATTGGCCATCACGAACTAGTCCGTGAAATGAACACCCATTGTTCTCCCTAGACCGCACTTTATAAAGAGAAAAATGGGGTTTATGGGGGTATAAAGTATTTGTTTTTTCTTTGCTCGTAGACATGGGTAGTGGGGACTCGTGAGAATCGCCTCAATGAGGCGGTTCTAACGAACACCAACGACCTACGTTTGGAGTATAAATACGAAAAATATTCAGAATGTTCATGAGAAAAGTAGCCATTTTGGAGAGGTGAAAATTACACTTTGTCGCACGGGTGTGTTACCGTACTGCATGCACGACCCCAGAAGACGAAGCATGATCAGTCTTAGAAAACTGCTTACATTTTTCAGCATAAATACCAGAGAATAAGATAGTGTACTTCCTAGAACAGATAACATTCTAACCCTTATCTTGCTGAATATTCATTTAAGCCACACCCATTTCTGTCTATCAACCAATCAAATTACTTGATGTCATTTACTGCTACAAATTCATAAAGAGAATGCCAAACGGTGTAGATCCTGATCAGATGGCTTCTTCAGAAGCCATCTGATCTGGATCTACACTGTTTGCAAAGATTTGGGTTGTTGTGAACAGCAAGATAAGGGTTAAATATTAACATATTCCAAGAAATCGCCTTGATGCCTTCTGACCGTGCCCCATGATAAGCCCCAACAAGCAGACACATGACGAAATTGTGACGTCACATCAACGTCGGTACAACGTCATGATTTTTATGCGTTAACGCCACATCTACGTCGATGCAATGTCGTGTCGTGACGCTGCACAGACGTTGATTTGACGTTGCCTTTGCGACGTTAGCCTGCTGGGCAGTGCATCACGAAATATTATTATTATATATTATTTTGACCCCCTTGAACCCCACTTTTATGTAGTGAAACTGGAGTTTACAGGGGTAAACCTTATGTTTCTTATTTCTGCTCTGAAATATAGAAGAAATAAGAAAAATATCACAATTTTTCATCTTAAAATTTTCATTTTTTCGGGCGATAGAGGTTACAATGTATTGGTATAGGCGTGTTTACGTAATGGTCTCGACCTTCCCTAAGGCATTTTATGGTCCATTGGGTGTAAAACATTACGAAAACACGCCTATACAAATACCTTGTAATCTCCGAAAAAATGTAAATTTTAGGATGAAAAATAAGGTTTACCCCTGCAAACGTGATGAATAGCTAAGAGTAGCCCAGGCAAAGCGGTGCCAGAGTCGGACCGTCCATTCTTATAAAGCCTATTGGTTTCATTGGGCGGCATGGCTAAAGATGTTATTTCATCTCAGTGTAGGGTAAAAGTCCCACTAAATTTGAAGCAACGTCTCCAAAATGACCTTTACAGTGTTGATGGAGACGTTACACCTCAAATCACCGGCCCCAATAGCTCAGTTGGTAGAGTGTCCGCTCCGGGGAACGGGAGGTCACAGGTTCGATCCCGGGCCGCGACATACCAAAGTCGTTAAGAATGGTACTACATGTAGCTGCTCCTCGCTTGGCACTCAGATTAACTGGGTAGAGCTAGGACTGGTCGACCCAGTGTCAGGATAATGTGACTGGGTGTGGTATCATGTAATGTGTCTGGGACATGATACTTCAGTGAGGCAGCACTATAAAAGTGAGCATTGAGCTCCCTGTCGCAACCAGACACCGTCGTGATATGACTGAAAAATTGTTGAAAGCGACGTTAAACCCGAATTCACACACATATACACCTCAAATCAAACAAATAAAACTATATAAAAGTGGGATTCAAGGGGGTCAAAATTATATTATTAAGGCATGTTTTCATAATGATAACAAGCCGAGTGAAGAGAAAATATTTTTATCAGCCTAAAAACAATATGACATATGCAATATCTGTCATATCATTACGAGAACTCGCCTATTATTTTGACCCCCTCATACCCCACTTTTATATAGTAAAACTGGGGTTTAAGGGGGTATACATTCTCTTTCTTATTTATGCTCAAAAACATAGATTGTGGGTACTCGATATAACTGTCTCGTGGAGGCGGTTCTACCGAGTCCCCGCAGTCTATGTTTTGAGCAGAAATAAGAAAAAATCACATTTTTCATCCTAAAATTTCATTTTTTGGCCAAAAAATTGGCAATGTATTTGTATAGGCGTGTTTTCGTAATGTGCAACCAAGGGCACCAGAAGTAAAAAAATCACACCCCTATTTTTACCACAGCATACCAAAATTTTCTGGCTGATCAACATAATAACGCAAAGTGTCGAGTGTTCTTTGTAAATGATTTAAGTTATGAGAAATTCATTTTTCTAATATTAATGCATGTAGAAAATATATATTTTAAATGTAAATAAAAAAAAACTATATCATCATTCTAAATAAAAGTTATGTACACAATGTCATGTCGTGTTCTATGTGTTTCTGTCCAATAGCCAGCGTTAAAAAAGGGTTAACACAAATTTCATTCGATATGACAGCAACTGCCTTTCTCAACCACATTCTACATAAAACGCATTAGAACAACTTAGAACAATTTCACTGATGCCGTTCAGTGCAGATAGAGAAAAATAGAGAAAATAGGTATTTAAAGTTTGTTTGAGGAGGCCATTTTTAGCGTTAATAAAAGATAACATTATATTGCATTAGTATGTAGATATTTCCAAGCAACGTGCACAGATGGCTTACAATGAGTTAGAAACGCTTAAATTGATAAATTACCCGATTTGTTATAGGGCCATTTCATGCCAGTTGAGAAGCGCTAAAATATTTCACAATCTTGGTTCCTTAATCACATGATTTTTTTTCTTTTACAATAAATTTATTACTTATATTTACCTTCCGTCCATTATGTGACGATAGGCCAAACTCCATTTTCATCGCATTATAATAATGGTTCAGTAATGGCCATGTCTCCGTAAAAATGTTTTAAATTCATACAAAAGGCACTCAAAAGAATCGAACAAACATAATTGAGCCAGCGCATGACAAAACCTACAATAAGACATGTGCGCCCATCCATCTGATCAGTCTTCGTTGTGCGATCTAAGGATAGCTAAGGGCCCATTGCTCCTTCATGCAGCAAGAGAAAGTTCTGGTTAGACTATATGGATGAGCAGGCTGATCTGATTTTTCGCTGTGTGCACATGTAACATCACCAAAACATGTCTATATAACTCTGATCTCTCAAACCCCACTTTTTATAGCAAAAACTGGGGTAAACGGGGGTAGAGCTTATTGTTCTTATTTCTGTTTTGTGCAGAAATAAGAAAAATATCTCAATTTTTCATCTGAAAATGTTCTTTTTTGTGTCGTAAAATTAACAATGTATTGGAATAGGCATGTTTTTGTAATGAGTTGTTGGAATCCTGTGCCCTGGCTCAACTATAAACTGGCTTCAGTATCTTATTTTTGGCTGTCCATCTGCGATCTTATCCTCTTCTGATAAGTGCCAGGGCAAACAGGAGAGAAATAATCAAGAGCGCGACGTTGATGCAGATACTGCTTGCTCCAATCGTGGGACCCTTTGTAGTCGGTCCGCAATTTTCACAGGTTTCCGTCGAATAGAACGCCTCTACCATAGTTTCTGCAAAAAAGAAACCAAAACACTGTGGGGTGTATTGTTTTTGTGTTGTGGCGGAGTAAATCGAACTGACATGTTCACAAGTATGTGAACCCCTCTAAACCCCACGTGATAAAGAGAAAACTGGGGCTTACAGGGGGTATATATTGAGGATCTTACATGAGTGTTCATGTATTATTGAAATTATTAAACGAGTTGAGGAAAAGGGATAAAATGTCCTTTTCCTCAACGAGTTTAATAAATTCAATAATACATGAGCACGAATGCAAGATTCTATTTATCATATGACATTTCAAACGCATTTTATTCACGATTGTTTACAAAAATGTGAATTTTCCGCCGTTAGTAAACGCGACGTCGATAAGGACGTCGTACATGTAACGTTACGGGACGTATCTAGCTAATTTGCATATTTAATCCACTAGTGGATTATCGAAAATAATACATGGCGTTATTACACTCTCAGACGCGACGTTATATGATAAATTATTTTTCTTAGTTCTACTTCAAAGCACAGGTTGTTGGTACTCGTTTAAACCGCCTCAATGAGGCGGTTCTAACGAGCACCCATAACGTATATTTGAAATAAAAATAAGAGAATTATCAATAAAGAGCAATTGCAAAGAAATTTAAAAAAAATCTTAGTATGAAGCAGGGTGAAAGGAGGGTCATTTTATTGAAAACCGCATGAAAAAAAATCCGATTCGTTCCAAAATTATGCTCATTTATGTACGATGCACACCTATTTCCTCTAAGACTAACCTCCCTCAATTTTCCTTGATTTTAATCCACAATGCAATATTCTGTGATGTCATAGTGGCTTTAAACATTTTTAAAATAATTTTTAACTAACATATTTTCCATTTTACAGTTGCCTAATACAGTTTTCTCATGCCCTTTGATTACTGTGTATCTTGTTCATAATTAGGGATAGAAATGCGAAATCCAGTTTCACCTCGATCCGGCCATTGATTCAGGAGATGTCGATTGACGTATATATTGGCGGCTATCTTGGATATCGGATCGGGAACGATTTTAGCAAATCTGAATCTTAATTTCTTGCACACCAGACAAGGTAATCCGCGATTTTACCTTGGGATAGAAATTTATGTTCTGACCCTGGTGTTCCGACCCAAAATCGAATATAATCGCGCGTTTGATAAATGCACTGGTTAATTTCGACCGTGTGTGTGCCGTCGTTAGGGTTGACGTCATGCATGATCCGTGACGTCACTTTACATTCCTGCAGTGTCAACACAATATGGTGGACTTTGGTAACCGAAGTGACTGCAGCATTGAAATTCGCGCTAAGAAATGGAAGGTATGCAAGAAAAAGAATCCAATATGGATGTGAGGGGTGGATAGAAAAATCCGTCCCTCGGGATCACTGTCCGGCATCACTCGGCAAGCCTCGTGATGCCGGACAGTGACCCTTGGGACGGATTTTTCTATCCACCCCTCACACCCATATAAGATTCTTATAGTCACCTGGATGGCCCCAATCAAGTTTCAGTTCAATCTGACATTTGATTCAGGAGATGTCATTGGAAGAATTTCTAAATGACCGTCATGGCGGCCATCTAGAATATCATAACGAAAGTACTTTAGCAATTCTGAATCTTCATGTCACCGTGATGCCTCCCAAATCTGAATTCTCGTACGGGAGATGTCGTTTGAAGAGTTTCAACATGACTGTCAGGGCAGCCATCGTAAATATCGACACGAAAAATTTTAACAAATCTGAATTTCCATGTCGCCCTGGTGCCTCCAATCAAGTTTCAACTTAATCGAACCTTTCTTTTGGGCAGAGATATCGTTTGAAGAATTTCAAAATAGCGGCCATCCTGTATATCAGAACATAAATATTTGAGCAAATCGGATTTCCATGTGATCTAAATTCCTCCCATCAAGTTTCACTTCGATCCAGCATTGGTTCAGGAGGAGGTGACGCTTGACGAATACCGATGACCGCGTTGGCGGCTATCTCAGAAATCGAACGGAACAATTTTAGCACGTCTGAAACTTCATTTCATCCCGATGCCCCCCATCGAGTTTCAGTTCCATCCTACGTTTGGTTCCGGAGAAGATATCGATTGAAGAAGTTCAAAATGGCCGTCATGACGGCAAACTAGGATATCAGAACGGAAAAATACTGAAAATTCTGAAATTTCATGTCACCCTGATCTGTCCCCAACTATCATGTCAATCCAATCTGTGGTTCTGGAGAAGATATCGAAAATGTGACAAGTTTACGACGGATTTACGGACAAAGAGCAACAGGCCACGGCATACTCAAACCTGTGAGCTTCGCCCCAGGTGTGCTTAAAATATACAAAGGGAACAATTTTACAAGATAACAGTACCAGATTTCGGGGACGAAAAATCTAAAAATGGTTGAATTTTTTTCTTCAAATCTGGCACAGGAAAAACAATCAAGATAAAAAAAAGAAAGCTGAAAGAATCAACCACGTCATATATGGGTTGCTATCTAAATTTAACATACCTTTTGGTTGGTAGTAGTCGTAAGCCTTGGCAATGCCCTGAGCCAGGTTTCGAACTTCAAAATCTTGCTCCACTGGTATGTAGACGCACCGCTTCCTGTACTTTTGATCCTCGTCCATCTGAAATACACAATTGTGTACTGTTTCTTTGTAGTCGGTCATTGTTGTTTTATATGAACACAGTTAAAAGAAGACCGGTCCAGGGAAGACAATAAGTGGCCTGCTCCGCTACACAATCTAGTATACAGAAAGCCCCTCTAAACCCCCTTAGAATAAACTTGGGCTTACAGAAATCCACAAAAATGATAATTCATTCCTATGTCATCGAAATATTAAATAAGAGGCCCATGGGACACTTCGCTCACCAGAGGTAATGTGGTTTATACCATATACAGGCATGGCGCCAATCTTGGTCATGTGACAACAATCCCATGAACACATTTTTCATTGCCTCATCCCATAGAGGCTTTTCATGTAATTTGGTTTCAATCAGCAGTTTTAGTGGAGAAGATAACAAGTTTCAAGGTCAAAGTCTGTTTGGTTCATGAGAAAAAGATTTTACAAGTGTTTACCCTATATGGCATAGCTGTCATCTTGGACATGTGACCAAGATCCCATGAACAAACTTTCTTCCCCCAGCCCATCGAGAACCCACATGTAATTTGGTTTCAATTGGCCCGGCAGTTTCTGAGGAGAATAAAGTGAAAATGTTGACCCAGACGTGGACGCGGACGACGGAAGGTAGACCACTGCTTATACTATGAGCTCCCCCCGGAGCCTTCGGCTCTGGTGAGCTAAAATCCACTGTTTTGCCTGTTTTCCATACAAATGTCTAAGTGACCAAATTTGACCTTGACATAAAACAGGTCAAGGTCAACCAAATGTCATCATTTGAACATACATGGTATGGCTCGAGTCCCCGATGCTTCATACCAAGTTTCAAGGTCATCGGCCATTTGGTACCATTTAAAGGTTTTACCATATATGGGCATGGTGGCCATATTGGTCATGTGACCCAGTCCTTACGGAAAAAACTTTTGTTTACTCTTCCCATAGAAGCTCCACATGTAGTTTGGTTTCAATGAACTTAGCAGTTTGAGTGGAGAAGATGATTAAACAAGAGGGCCATGATGGCCCTGGATCGCTCACCTGATCCATAGAGTAACAAGTGGGCCCCAGAGAAGGCCATTATTGACCCTAAGGTTATAATGTGCATAATGTTAAGGGAGGTCTAAAAAGGTGAAGCTTCATACCAAATATCAACAAAGGCTATAATTGTCCACTAGATGAAGCTCCATACCAAATATCAAAGACATGGGCCTTGCAGTTTCAGAGAAGATTTTTAAAGATTTCCCTATATAAGTCTACGTAAAACCAAAGGGTTTCGGGGCGGGGGCATTTTAGGCCCAGGGCTATAATTTGAACAAACTTGATAGAGGTCCACTGGATGAAATTTTCTCACCAAATATCAGAGACCTAGGCCTTGTGGTTTCACAGAAGAAGGTTTTTAAAGATTTTCCCTAAATAAGTCTATGTAAAACCAAAGGGCCCCAAGGCGGGGGCATTTTTGGCCTCAGGGCTTTAATTTGAAAATCTTGGTAGAGGTCCACTAGCTGAAGCCTCATACCAAATATCAAAGACCTAGGCCATGTGGTTTCAGAGAAGAAGATATTTTAAGATTTTCCCTATATAAGTCTATGTAAAACCAAAGGGCCCCGGAGGGGGGCATTTTTGCCCCAGGGCTATAATTTGAACAATCTTGGTAGAGGTCCAAAAGATGAAGCTTCATACCAAATATCAAAGACCTGGGCTTTGCAGTTTCAGAGAAGAAGATTTTTAAAGATTTTCCCTATATAAGCCTATGTAAAACCAAAGGGCCCTGGGGCGGGGGAATTTTTGGCCCCAGCACTATAATTTGAACAATCTTGGAAGGGGTCCACTAGATGAAGCTTCATATCAAATATCAAAGACCTGGGCCTTGCAGTTTCAAAGAAGAAGATTTTTAAAGATTTTCCCTATATAAGCCTATGTAAAACCAAAGGGCCCCGGGGCGGGGGCATTTTTGACCCTAGCACTATAATTTGAACAATCTTGGTAGGGGTCCACTAGATGAAGCTTCATACAAAAAATCAAAGACCTGGGCCTTGTGGTTTCAAAGCAGAAGATTTTTGAAGATTTTCCTATATCAGCCCATGTAAAACCAAAGGGTCCTGGGGCGGGGGCATTTTTGGCCCCAGCACTATAATTTGAACATTCTTGGTAGGGGTCCACTAGATGAAGCTTCATACCAAATATCAAAGACCTGGGCCTTGTGGTTTCAGAGAAGATTTTTTAAGTTTTCGGTGAAAAAATCTATTTTTGGCTCCTGTGTCCTATATGTGCAATGGACCAGTATCATTTGAACAACTTTGTAAGGGGACCACCTAAGTATCATTTCTGTGAAGTTTGGTAAAAATCCGATCAGTGGTTTAGGAGTAGATGTCGTTTGAAGAAATTGTTTACGCACAGATGACAGACAAAAAGTGATCCTAATATAAAACACAAGAGGGCCGTGATGGCCCTGGATCGCTCACCTGATCCATAGAGTAACAAGTGGGACCCGGGGAGGGCCATTTTTATCCCTAGGGCTATAATGTGCATAATGTTCAGAGACGTCTAAAAAGGTGAAGCTTCATACCAAATATCAACAAAGGCTATAATTTGAACAATCTTGGCAAAGGTCCACTAGATATGCTACATACCAAATATCAAAGACCTGGGCCTTGCGGTTTCAGAGAAGAAGATTTTTATTAAAGATATTCCCTACATAATATGTTCTATAAAAGGGTTATCCTTTGGAAGCAAGGAATACACTACAGAAGTGAAAAATATGGTGTGTACGTGTTTTCTGGGCCAGACCAGCTAGTTTCGGCCAATTAGGCCTCATCAGTGACCCTCAGATATTTTCAAAATTCCACAATGGAATCAATGATCCCAAAGGACAAGAAAATATAATCTACACTATGATGTAGGGCAGGGAGACGTTTTACCGCCGCCAAGCCTATATAAAACCAAATGGCTCCAGGGCGGGGGCATTTTTGGCCTCAGGGCTATAATTTAAACCATCTTGATAGAGGTCCACTAGAGGAAGCGTCACACCAAATATCAAAGACCATGGCCTTACTGTTTCAGAAGAAGATTTTTAAGGAATATCTCTATATAAGTCTATGTTAAACCAAAGGGGCCCAGGTCGGGGGCAGTTTTGGCCCTAGCACTATAATTAGAACAATCTTGGTAGGGGTCCACTAGATGAAGCTTCATACCAAATAGCAAAGACCTGGCCCTTGGGGTTTCCGAGAAGAAGATTTTTAAAGATTTTCCCCATATAAGCCCATGTAAAACCTTAGGGCCCCGGGGCGGTGGCATTTTTAGCCCAAGCACTATAATTTGAACAATCTTGGTAGGAGTCCACTAGATGAAGCTTCATACCAAATAGCATAGACCTGGGCCTTGCGGTTTCAGAGAAGAAGATTTTTAAATATTTTCCCTATATAAGCCCATTTAAAACCAAAGGGCCCCGGAGTGGGGGGGGGGGGAGAAGGTCCATGGCCGTGTGGGATAAAGCTTCATACCAAATATCAAAGACATGGGCCTTACGGTTTCAGAGAAGAAATTTTTTAAAGATTTTCCCTATATAAGCCCATGTAAAACCAAAGGGCCCCGGAGCGGGGGCATATTTGACCCCAGCACTATAATTTGAACAATCTTGGTAGGGGTCTCCTAGATAAAGCTTCATACCAAATATCAAAGACCTGGGCCTTACGGTTTCAGAGAAGAAGATTTTTAAAGCTCTTCCCTATATAAGCCCATGTAAAACCAAAGGGCCCTGGAGCGGGGGCATTTTGGGCCCCAGCACTATAATTTGAACAATCTTGGTAGGGGTCCACCAGATGAAGCTTCATACCAAATATCAAATACCTGGGCCTTGCGGTTTCAGAGAAGAAGATTTTTAAAGATTTTCCCTATATAAGCCCATGTAAAACCAAAGGGCCCCGGAGCGGGGGCATTTTTGGCTCCAGCACTATAATTTGAACAATCTTGGTAGGGGTCCACTAGATGAAGCTTCATACCAAATATCAAAGACCTGGGCCTAACAGTTTTAGAGAAGAAGATTTTTAAAGATTTTCCCTATATAAGCCCATGTAAAACCAAAGGGCCCCGGAGCGGGGGCAATTTTGGCCCCAGCACTATAATTTGAACAATCTTGGTAGGGGTCCACCAGATGAAGCTTCATACCAAATATCAAAGACCTGGGCCTTGTGGTTTCAGAGAAGAAGATTTTTTAAGTTTTTGGTGAAAAAATCTGTTTTTGGCTCCTATGACCTAGATGTGCAACGGACCGGAACCATTTGAACAACTTTGAAAGGGGACCACCTAAGGATCATTCCTGTGAAGTTTGGTCAAAATCCGATCAGCGGTTTAGGAGGAGATGTCGTTTAAAGAATTATTTACGGACGCACGGACGGACGCACGGACGGACGGACGCACGACGGACGAAAAGTGATCCCAAAAGCTCACCTCGTCACTACGTGACGGTGAGCTAAAAACTGAACCTGAGCCATCCAGGACAAAGGTAAGTAAATGACCTTTACCCTTTGAATTGAGACAATTCAATTCAGCTGATTGTAAATATCATTTCTGATGCCACAGGTTACAATGCAATCAGAATATCCACTGTTTTGCCTTTTTTCCATACAAATGTCTAAGTGACCAAATTTGACCTTGACGTAAAACAGGTCAAGGTCAACCAAAGGTATTCATTTTAACAAACTCGGCAGGGACCGAGTCCGCGATGCTGCAAATCTAGTTTCAAGGTCATCGGTCATTTGGTTCCTGAGAAGATTTTTAAAGGTTTTTACCATAGTTGGGCATGGTGGCCATTTTGGTCATGTGACCCAGTCCTTACGAACAAACGTTCGTTCGCCCTTCCCACAGAGGATCCACATGTACTTTGGTTTCAAACTACCCAGCAGTCTAAGTTGAGAAGAAGATAACAATACTGAATCTGAGCCTTCCAGGACAAAGGTCAGTAAATAAGCTTGACCTTTGGATTTCATAAGCTTCTATTCATCTGATTGCAACTATCATTTTTGATGCCACAGTCTACCATGCAATCAGATAAATCCACTGTTTTGCCCTTTTTTCATATAAATGCCAAAGTGACCAAATTTGACCTTGACGTAAAACAGGCCAAGGTCAACCGAAGGTCTTCATTTTGAACAAACTTGGTAGAGCCAGAGTCCCGGATGCTGCATACCAGGTTTCAAGGTCATCGACCATTTGGTTCCTGAGAAGAAGATTTTTAAAGGTTGTTTACAATATATGGGGATGGTTGCCATATTGGTCATGTGGCCCAGTCCTTAGGAATAAACTTTCGTTCTCCCTTCCCATAGAGTCTCCACATGTACTTTGGTTTCAAACTACACAGCAGTTTAAGTTGAGAAGAAGATAAAATTACTGAATCTGAGTCTTCCATGACAAAGGTCAGTAAATGACCTTGACCTTTGGAATTGATAAACTTCCATTCAGCTGATTGCAAATATTATTTCTGATGCCACATGTTACCATGCAATCAGAAAAATCCACTGTTTTTCCCTTTTTCCATACAAATGTCTAAGTGACCAAATTTGACCTTGACGTAAAACAGGTCAATGTCAACCAAAGGTCATCATTTGAACAAAAGGGAGTAGGGCCCCCCGAGTCCCCGATGCTGCATAATATGTTTCAAGGTCATCCGCCATTTGGCTCCTGAGTAGAAGATTTGTAAAGGTTTTTTATCATATTTGGGCATGGCGGCCATCTTTGTCACGTGACCAAGATCCCATTAACAAACTTTCTTTCCCCCGACCTAAGACAAACACACATGTAATTTGGTTTCAATTGGACCAGCAGTTTCTGAGGAGAAGTCGTTTGAAAATGTTGACGCGGACGTGGACGACGGACGGCAGATCACTACCTATACTATGAGCTCCCCTGAAGCCTTCGGCTCTGGGGAGCTAAAAAACTACCAAAATGGTATTTTTTAGATTTCGAAAGCATAAGACTGAACTTACCAACGGCCATCGCGGAGTGATTATTCAATTAGAAGCTGCCACCTTTGAAAGAAACCCAAGTGAACGAAACGTCGAGTTCTCAGTTTATTTGTCTTCTAACATTTACGTTTTCAAACTTTTTCCATCGAACGCTGTTGACGTCATTTATATACAATGACGTAACTTGCAGGTTCTTAACATGCACACTGATGTCACGTTATCTTACTAGCTGTCGCTGTGAAACAGATCTGAGATTCTTTCTCATGTAATTTATCGAAGGTTCTAACACAGCGCGCCTATATAGGCAATGGAAAACGGCTGTGTTTTATTCTGCAACAAATCACAGCTCGGAAGAGCGTGACGGTTGACGTCATTAAAAACTGCTAATTTATGACGTCACTAGTCGATTTCCTTGACGTTAGACAGTGTAACGTCATTTTCTCGCATCGAAAACGTTAGGAAAGGATATAAATGCATGTGTTTCAGTCGATAATTTTAGCGCGATTTCTTCTAACAATGGCGAAAGGTTGTGAGATTTTGAAGGAAACAACAACATTTTTAGCGATTTTCAGCGTGTTAGAATCAAAAACGATCAGCTCTAGTCTGTGATTTGTTGAGTAATAAATCACAATGTGTCGGTCAGTTGTAAGTAGACAAATCACGCGCGCTAGGCGCTCGTGATCTGATCTACTTTACAACTGACCTCCAAACTGTGATTTATTACTCAACAAATCACAGTTAGAGCTGATCTATTTCTTAAATAACACTTTTAATCAAATCGCTCGAAATGTGCATCATGATGGAGAATTGGAATTATAGGAGTTTACATTACTTGTTTTTACCATTTCTGTTCCAGGACATATATTGTTGGTACTCTCAATGAGGAGGTTCTAATGACCACCAACAACCTATGTTTTCAGTATAAATAAGAAATAAATCCCTATTTTTCATCAGAAAAACAGCATTGTTTGAGTTAGGAAAGAATGTACTATGTCACACGGCGTTTGTTTTAATTGGCTTGCGATTTAACGTCCCCGTCAACACAATTTAGGTCATTTTGGAGACGCTGCTTTTGTGGGACTTTTACCTGACAATGAGATGAAATGACATATAAAGCCCTGTCGCCCATTGAAACCAGCCTTTGACAGTCTAACCACTTTGCCTAGGCAGGCTTAGTCCATCTAAGCATTTTATTAGTACTCATGTGCAGTTAGTTTCAGCTCTGTGTGGGAGCATCGTGCAACGCACTCTATTTCTCTAAGCCCAAATGGCCTCACGGAGAGTAGAGATATCGTACTGTACATGCGTGCGTATGTGAAGACTGGTCTGCAAGTTTCTTGTGCGATTATCTTTAAAGCGTAAAGTGTTTTATTTAAGAAATAGATCAGCTCTAACTGTGATTTGTTGAGTAATAGATCAGTTGGATGATTTATTAAATATTGACCAAACCTTTTTCAATGGTTTGATCAGTCAAATTTACCACCCAGAACTTTAAAATAAATAAAACAAATTCTTCTGATACCGAGGTCCCATTTTTGAATTTACATCTATCTATTGTAGATGGGTTTGTTTCTTGCATAATTTATGATAAACGCGATGATTTTGATTTTGCGGTTGTAATTTTTCCTTTTTTGGATTGTGATCTTCCTCGTGCGCCATCCTATGGCGTTTATATTTCGCAATTAATTCGATTTGCAAGACAGTCTAGTAATGTAACTGACTTCAACACTCGTAATAAATTGTTGAATGCTTAACTTCTTAACCAGGGTTATCGGTATCATAAACTGCGCAAAGCCTTTTCAAAATTTTAGAGACGTCATTCCGATTCAATTTCAATGTTGGACTTAAATCTCTTCTGCAACAAGGTCTATCGGAACCCGAATTTTATGGTGAAAAATATATAAATGCAATGATTTCAGCACCCAATTTCGTAAAATCATTCTTCGATGTAAAAAGATAGGTACAACATAAATGTTATACGACAGACTGCTTGCATGGTTGTTAACCCAATCACGGTTGACAGCTTTGCTTCCCTCTTAGTGGTTTCATACTGTCGAGTCCTCACCGTTGTTTCATCTCTGTGATTGTTTGATTTTTTTTGTGTTCAATGAGATGTTGCACTGTTTAGTGAGGAGGCCTTATGCGGACTGAACAAACTATTTGTCAAATAATAGCGACGGACATAAGGGCGAGGATTGTGACCACGTAAATTTGATTTCAGGCATCCGGTGAAATTCGTTTCACTGACTGTGCCAAGGCAGTTCTTCTGTCGCGGTTTATTTTTGTTATGATTTGTCTTTGAGTGTGAGTATCGCTTATATTATTTTGTTTTATAGCCAATTGGCCATTTTGTAGGAAAGTAACTCCTTTTGGCTTTTTACTATTGATGTTGCCATTAGGGTTTAGTTGTTTCATGTTTGTTCTTTCTGTTTGGCGTCTGTGGCGAGAACTGTGGGTTAATTGTACCGATTCCTGATCATTGTCTTCATTTCTATTTTCAAAGGTTTTTCCTATATACAGTCGAACATCGGTGGCTCGAACCCCTTTGGGACCATGGAAATTTGTTCGAGACAGCGGTAGTTCGAGCCACTGTTGCATACTTCCAGAAAACCTAACTAGGGTACTTTTTGGACATCTTTTCGGTGTTCTGTAACATAAATGTATGCTGTGTGTACTCATTAGAATCGCCTCATCCAATGAGTACACACAGCATACATTTGCAAGAAAAAAGTCAAAAATCGCCTTAATTATCCCACACTTTTTCTTATGCAGAGGAATTCCCTAGGGACTCTAATACGGGTTCGACTCAGTCATGGTAAACGAGCCATCGGTGTTCGAGCCATCGAAGTTCGACTGTAGGTATATGTTTAACACGTTGGCCCTTGGGCGTAGCCATTTTGCCCGAAGATTATAATTTGAACAATGGCCCCGAGGCTATAATTTGAACAATGGCCCCGAGGCTATTATTTCAACAATCTTTGCAGAGGTCAATCAGATTAAGCTTCATACCTAGGCCTTGTGATTTCAGAAAAGACGATTTTTAAAAGTGTTCCCCATAGAGGTCTATTTAAAATACGTGGGCCCAGTGAATTCGTGTAACAGACCATTCCAAGGAGGTTTTTCTGTCGCGATTTATTTTTGTTGTGGTTTGTCTTTGAGTGTGTGTATCACTTATATTATTTTGTTTCGGATAGCCTGTTGACATTTTATGGGAAAGTAACTATCATTTTGGCTTTCCGCTACTGTTTCCATTAGGGTCTAGTTGCTTCATCTTGGTGCTTATTTCCTTTTGGTGTCTCTAATGGGAGCTGTTGGTTACTTGTATCGATTCCTGATCATTGCCTTCACTTCTATTTTTCACACCAAATATCAAAGACCTGGACCTTCTGGTTTTATATACGAAGATGTTTTAAAGTTTTTCCCTATGTATGTCTATACAAAACATGTAGGTCCAAGGGCAGGTCCATATTAAGCAACAACACTATTTTTGAACAATTTTCTTAGAGGGCCAGTAGATAAGGCTTCTAAGGTTTTCTACCAAATACCAAAGACCTGGGCCATTTGGTTCAAGTCAAGAAGGTTTTCTAGGTTTCACTGTATAAGTCTAGTCACTGGGCCATTTTGGCCCAAAGATAATAGTTTGACCAATCTTGGTAGAGGTCCACCAGATAAAGCTTCATACAAAATATCCTGCCCCCGCCCATCGGGGCTTGAAGAAATAGATGGGCTGCAAGATGCTTTCAAGCAGAGGTGCAACAGACCCCACACTTGTACTGGTAAAAACCGCTTAGGGGATCTAAGCCTGCTCAGGCAAACTAGTGTGATTTGGACCATCCTTGCTTATAAACCCTATTGGTTTCATTGGGAAACAGGGCTTGGGAGTCATTTCATCTCATTGTCGGGTAATTAAGAAGGGTGTAGTTACTCTCTCTTCGTGTTTTCTGCATACAGTGTCCTATGGTCAGGGACCACCTTTGGTACTGTTCAAAAGTGATCTTAGAGACCACTTTTGAACAGTCCCAAAGTTGGTCTTAATATAGGAATTTTACTGTACATGTATTTGTTTCTTTTTTTGCATTTTGCTTTCCATGGCAACCAATTAAAATCAGCAGTAGGCCTAAAATAATAAGGTAGATAGAAGATTGTAACAGGAAGATTTCTATTGAAGTTTTGTCAAAATATCTGCAAAGGCTTTGTAATTAATGACATTTTTCCATTTTCCCAATTATGTCAATGGAAACTCTAAATTGCCATAGCAACCAAACTAAAAAGCCGATTTTCAGAAAAAAACCCTAAAATTTTAATCCCAGACCTCAAGGATGCTACAGGTGAAATTTGGCCCCATATGCCCAGTGGTTTCCGAGGAGATGGCGTTTGAAAGTGTTGACGCCAGACGACATACAATTCGCACACGACGACGACGACAACTGCCTATCCTATAAACTCCTACGCAGGCTTCGGCTCTGCTGAGCTAAAAAGGCCACGGTCAGCCAAAGGTCGGCATTTGAAAAAACTTGGTAAGGCCCGAGTCCCTAATGCTGCAAACCGAGTACAAAGGCCATTTGGTTCCTGAGAAAATTTCCAAAGCGTTTTAACCATATATGGGCATGGCGGCCATCTTTGTTATGTGACTCCAATACTACCAACAATGTCCATTGCCTCAACCAATAAAGGCTCCACATATAATCTATTTTTAATCAGCCCAGCAGTTTTAGTGGAGAAAAGATATAAATAGTGAATCTGAGCCATCGAGGACAAAGGTCAGTAAGTGAACTTGACCTTTGGACTTGATAAACTTCCATTAAGGTAATTGCAAATATAAATTCTGATGCCACAAGCTGCTATAGAATCAGAAAAGCCACTTTGTAGCCTTTTTTCCATACAAATGTTTCAGTCCCCAAATTTGACCTTGACATAAACAAGGCAAGGTCAGCCACAAGTGACCTTTTTGAACAAATTTGGTTGGGCCTATGTCCCTAATACTGCATACCAAGTTTCAATGTCCTCGGCCATTTGGTTCCTAAGAAGAAGATTTCAAAAGGGTTTTTGCCATATATAGGCATGGTGGCCATCTTGGTTAGGTGACTCCAATCCCATGTCATAATTTTATTATTATGTTCATTGCCTTTTCCCACAGAGGCTCAACATATAATCTTGTTTCAATCAGCCCAGCAGTTTGAGTGGAGACGAAGATAAAAATACTGAATCTGAGCCACCCAGGACCAAGGTCAGTACATGACCTTGACCTTTGGATTTGATTAGTTTATACTAATTTATTTTAGTTCGATTGCGATAGAAGCTTCAATTATGATGCCACAGGCTACCATGCAATCAGAAAAAAATCCACTGCTTTGCCCTTTTTTCATACAAATGTCTAAGTGACCAAATTAGACGTTGACCTAAGATAGGTCAAGGTCAATCAAAGGTAACCATTTGAACAAACTTAGTAGTGCCCGAGTCCCTTATGCTTCATACCAAGTTCTAAGGTTATATGCCATTTGGTTCCTGAGAAAAATATTTCCAAAGGGTTTTTGCCATATACGGGCATGGCGGCCATCTTGGTTAGTGATTCCAATCCCACGAACGAATGTTCATTGCAATATCCCAAAGATGGCTATGGCCCCCGCCCATTGGGGCTTGAAGAAATAGATGGACCGCACCTTTGCAATTGATAAACTTTCATTCAGCTGATTGCAAATACAGTAGAACTTTGATGGCTCGAACACCAATGACTCGTTTACCTTGCATGTGTCGAACACATTCTTGAGCCCTAGCGAAATCCTCTATATAAGAAATAGTGGGGGATAATTAAGGAGATTTTAGTCTTTTACCTTGCAAGTGTATGCCGTGTGTACTCATTAGAATCGCCTCTATGAGGCGATTCTAATGAGTACATACAGCATACATATTCATTATAGGTCACCGAAAAGATGTCAAAAAGTATCTCCTTTTGCCTCCTGACAGTAACCCTCAGTGGCTCGAACTTCCCCTGTCTCGAACAGATTTTCGAGATCCCAAAGGTGTTCGAGCCATTGAAGTTTGACTGTATCAATTCTGATGTCACAAGCTACATCAGAATCAGAAAAATTCACTGTTTTGCCCTTTTTTCACACAAATATCTATGTGACCAAATTTGAACTAGATGTAAATTATGTCAAGGTCAAGCAAAGATCATCAAATGAATAAGCTTAGAAAAGCCCGAGTCCGTTATGCTGTATACCACGTTTCAAGGTCATAGGCAGTTCGTTTCCTGAGTAGAAGAATTTTAAAAGTTTTTTACATATATATGGGCATGGCGGCCATCTTGGTCATGTGACCAAGATCCCATGAACAAAGTTTCTTTCCCTGAACCTATGGAGAACGCACGTGTAATTTGGTTTCAATTGGGCCAGCGGTTTCTGAGGAGAAGTCGTTTGAAACTGTTGACGCCGAAGCGGATGCGAACCTGGGCAAATAGGCAGATGGCGGACCACTGCCTATACCATAAGCTTCCCCATAGCTTTGGCTCTTCTGAGCTTAAAACACATTCATTACGCAAACACGCCTATACAAATGCATTGTAAACTTTACCACCGAAAAAAAAGCGAAAATTTTAAGATGAAAAAACTGAGATATTTTCTTATTTCTGCTCCAAATATACATTGTAGGTACTCGTTAGAACCGCCTCGTATTTTAGAGCAGGACCCAGAAGAATAATGCTTACCCCTGTTAACTCCAGAAAGCAGGGTTCAGGCGGATCAAAATTATAAAGGCATGTTGTTGCAATGTGTAAATTTTCTCCAGAGGAGTATTGTTTTTCTACATCACAAAACACGCCTATATAATTCTGACTTTTAGTTAAATTGGGGTTTACTGGTATAAACCCTATTTATCCTATTTCTGCTTTAAAATATAGATCTTGGATACTCGCTAGAACCGCCTCAAAGAGCCGGTTCTTAGAGGTATACACAATCTATATATTGAACAGAAATAAGAAAAATATTACCATTTTTCATCTGAGAATAATTATCCTTTTTGTGGTATTTAAATTTACAATGTATTTAAATTGGCGCATTTGCGTAATGTAAAGAGATTTTTTTTCACAGAGATGGAGCTTGCATTAAAACAAACATAACATCAGGAAAACACGTCTATACAATTCTGACATTTTTGGCCCCAGGGCTATAATTTGCATAATCTTGATAAAGGTGCACTAGAGGAAATGTCACATCAGATACCAAAGACCTAGGCCTTGTGGTTTCACAGAAGAAGATTTTTAAAGATTTTCCCTATATAAGTCCATGTAAAACCAATGGGCCCCGGAGCGGGGGCATTTTTGGTCTCACGGCTATAATTTGAACAATCTTGGTAGAGGTCCACTAGATGAAGCTTCATACTAAATATCAAAGACCCGGGCCTTGCGGTTTCAGAGTACGAGATTTTCAAAGATTTTCCCTATATAAGACAATGTCAAACCAAAGGGCCCAAGAGCGGGGACATTTTTGGCCCAAGCACTACAATTTGAACAATCTTGGTCTACTAGATGAAGCTACATACCAAAATTCAAAGACCTAGGCCTTGATGTTTCAGAGAAGAAGATTTATAAAGATTTTCCATATATAATCCTATGTAAAACCAAAGTGCCTTTGTGGGGGGGGGGCATTTTTGGCCCCAGCACTATAATTTGGACAATCTTATGGAGTCCACTAGACGAAGTTTCATACAAAATATCAAAGACCTGGGCCTTGCTGTTTCAGAGAAGAAGATTTATAAAGATTTTCCCTATATAATCCTATGTAAAACCAAAGGGCCCTGGTGCGGGGGTATTTTTGGCCCCAGCACTATAATTTGAACAATCTAGGTAGGGGTTCACTAGATGAAGCTTCATACCAAATATCAAAGACCTGGGCCTTGTGGATTCTTAAAAGAAGATTTCTTAAGTTTTCAATGAAACAAATCTATTTTTGGCTCCCGTGACCTAGATGTGCAACGGACCAGAACCATTTGAACAACTTTAAAAGGGGACCACCTAAGGATCATTCCTGAGAAGTTTGGTCAAAATGCAATCAGTGGGTTAGAAGGACATGTCACTTGAAGAAATTGTTTACGGACGCACGCACGCACGCACAGACGGACGCACGTCGGGCGAAAAGTGATCCCAAAAGCTCACCTCGTTACTACATGACAGGTGAGCTAAAAATATAACCATCTTTCTGAGAATATCCTTTTTTGAGGTATTTAAATTTACAATGTATTTGAATAGGCACATTTGCGTAATGTAAAGATATTTCTTTCACAGAGATAGAGCTTGCATTAAAGCAAACATGAAGTTACAAAATATGTCTGTCTTTGATACATGGCAGAACAATGTGATAGGCCATTATGAAAACACGCCTATACAAATACATTGTAAACTTTACCGCTGAAAAACGAAAAAAATTTAAGATGAAAAATTGTGATATTTTTCTTATTTCTGCTAAAAATATAGATTATGGTACTCGTTAGAACCGCCTCGGCGAGGCGGTTCTAATGAGTACCCACAAACTATTTTAAAGCAGAAATAAGAAAAAAATAAGGTTTACCCCTGTATACCCCAGTTTTACTTTATAAAAGTAAGGTTCAAGGGGATAAAAAACTATATAGGCTTGTTTTCGTGATGTGTAGGCATTCTGTTTAATCATACCTCAAAATAAAGTACTACTTTTCCATCATCTGCTTCTAGTTTTGTGATGCCTTCAACCTCCAGCTGCCTAAGGTCTGTAAGATCCCTTTTATATGTCATCCCGGACTGAAATTTTATTTCTACAACTTGCATGATTCCAGGCTCCGGATCAGTCTCGCTGAAAAGGAAAATTATCTCATGTTGTCATTAGGATAGCATGTCCGTAAGAAACAATGGCGTCCAACATGGTGTCAGAAAATGATAAATATTAGGTAAAAATGATAACATCTTTATTATTTCTGCTTTCAACATAGATTGTGGGTGCTCGTTAGAACCGCCTCAATGAGGCGGTTCTAACGAGTACCCACAATCTATGTTTTTGAGCAAAAATAAGGCAGATAATGTATACCCCCGTAAACCCCACTTTTCTCTATATAAAGTGGGGTTTAGGGGGGTCTTCGTTTCACGGACTTGTTATCGTGATGTCCATGGAATCAAATTTACAGCCTTATTCATGCATGGGGTAGGAGAACCATTATATTAAGGGGTGTCAAATTGTGTTATTTGTTTTGAAAACCATTTTGACATTGCGTGAACAAATCCGTGAAAAGAGCACCCGACTAAACCCCACTTTATATAGAGAAAAACTGGGGTTAACAGGGGTATACACTATTTTTCTTATTCCTGCCACAAGACACAGGTTGTGGGTACTTGTTAGAAACGACGCGGTTCTAACCAGCACCCACAACATATGTTTGGCGTATCAATAGAAAACTATCAAGGACTATAATCAGAAAAAGTAGCCATTTTGAAGATGTGCAGAAATGCACTATGTTGTGCAGAGGTGTCATTGTGATGGAAAATGGTTGAACATTTTTGACAACGCGCATTTTACACTGAATAAAATCTACCGCCTTGAATACAGAGAGAGTGAATCATCATGAATAAGTGACCCCATCGGACCTCACTTTTATATAGTAAATCTGGAGTTTGCAGGGGTAAACCTTATTTTTCTTATTTCTGCTGTAAAATATAGAATGTGGGTATCGAGGCGGTTCTAACGACTACCCACAATCTATTTTTTGAGCAGTAATAAGAACAAGAGGACCATAATGGTTCTTTATCGCTCACCTGAGCTTACATATTAGAAGTTTCAGGAAGTTCCAATCTTTACCACCGAAAGTTTTATGCTGATGACAATGTCAAAAATAGGTCAAGGGACGGAACTCTATGATAAATAGGATGACCTCATCACTTTTCGAACTCATCCAAGCTTTTATCCCTGACTTACTAACAAGTAAGTTTCTAGAAGATCTAATAAAAATTGAAGGGGCTACGGTGATGACAAGGCCAACAAGAGCTGTCACTATAGGTGACCAATGCCCCCCTCCTCCCGTGGTTTCTGAGTTTTTGCAAAATTTCAAGAGGAGATAATTCAGCCAAAAATGGCAACAGATTTATGGCCCTTGGTCAGAATGTAGCCCTTGTGATGGTGAATAAGTGTGTGAAGTTTCATGGGGCTAAGTCTAATCCTTTTGAAGTTATGATCAGGGTTAAAGTTTTTGTGATGGACAGACAGACACGGGCAAATTCTATATGTCCCCGAATCAAAGATTCTCGGCGGGGGGTCGGGGGGGGGGGGTTGGAGGGGGGGATAAAAATAGTCATTTTCTGAAATCAAGGGGGACATAACTTTTTGAAATATAGGCCGACTTCACAATTTTTAAAATCAGCTGAGGTTTTATGCCTTACTTACTTACATGTAAGATTCAAGAAGATCCGATGGAAACTGAAGGGGCTACAGTGATGACAAGGTCAAAAATAGGCTTTTCGCAGCTATCGAGGAGATGTAACTCTATTATAGATAGGCCGACCTCCCTGTTTTCGAACTCAGCCGAGCTTTTAACCCTGACTTACTTGTTAGTAAGTTTCAAAAACAAACAATCAAAATTGAATGGGCTATGGTGATGACACGGTCAAAAATAAGCATTTTCAGCAAAGCAGGGGACTTCTTAAGTCATCGACCGATATTACTAGTTTTTGAACTCGACCAAACTTTTATCCCTTACTTACTTGTTTTTAAGTGTCAAAAAGATATGATCAAAATGAAGGGGTACGCTGATGACAAGGCATTTTCAGCAAAGTAGGGTACATACTTCCGGGAGTAATCGACCGACATCGCTAGTTTTCGAACTCATCCAAGCTTTTATCCCTGTCTTACTTGTTTGTAAGTTTCAAGAACATCCGATCAAAACTGGAGGGCTACGGAGGTCAAAAATAAGCATTTTCAGCAAAGTAGGGGTCATAACTCCGAAAGTAATCAACCGATATCGGCAGTTTTTTTAACTTATCCGAGCTTTTATCCTTGACTTACTTGTTTGTAAGTTTAAAGAAGACCCAATCAAAACTGAAGGGTCTACGGTGATGAAAGGGCAAAAATAAGCATTTTCCGCAAAGTAGGGGACATAGCTCCGTAAGCAATTAACTGATATCGCTAGTTTTCGAACTCATCCGAGCTTTTATCCCTGACTTACTTGTTTGTAAGTTTCAAAACTGAAGGGGCTACGGTGATGAAAAGGTCAAAAATAGGCATTTCCAACAAGCAAGGGGAAGTAACTCTATGATTAACTTTGGGACATTGTGGTTGCCATAGCAACCAAAGTTTTTGTTCGATTTCGAAAAAAAAGGTTATGCCACCAATGCCCCATCAGAGGCATGCTACAGATGAGAAAATATTGAGATCAGTCTGCAGGTTGCAGAGATATCACTTGTTAAAGGTGTGGATGGATGGACGACGGACGAACCACTATACTATAAGCTCCACTGAAGCCTTCGGCCCAGGTGAGCTAAATGTCACAATTTTTCATCTTAAAATTTTCATTTTTTTCGGAGATAAAGGTTACAATGTATTTGTATAGTCGTGTTTTCGTAATGTTTAGTATTATTCTTGGATTTACGTCCATTTCAAGATAATTTCACTTATGTCTAGCCGATCGTTAACCAGAGTAGATTGTTTAGAACATCAGTTCAGAAAAAATACACTTAATTCTTTCAATCATGTGGACAAGACCGTGAAATGAACACCCCCTTAACCCTACTTTATATAGAGAAAACTGGGGTCCAATGGTGGTATACATTATTTTCCTTATATCTGTTTAAGACATAAAATGTGAATACTTGTTAGAATAAGGTGGTTCAATAGAGTACCCACAACCTATGCTTGCAGTAAAATAAGAAAATCAAGAGCTGTCTCATGACAGCATAGCTCGCCTATTTCGCGCCTTCAAGCTATAAGGTAAAACTACAGAACCATATAATATAGGTCAAACTCACCTAGAGGTCAATCATCAGGTCACATGCAACATATATTCCAGGTTTTACATTTCAGAATCAAACAATGTCTGAATTGTAAGGCAAATTCATTGAACGATGAAAATAGGACAAACTGACCTAGATATATTTCTATGTCAATCAGCTGGTCACATGAAACTTATAATTCAGGTTTGAAGTTTCTCCTATAAAAAAGATTTCAAAATATATGACAGAAACACTGAATCATGAAATATAGGTCATGCTGACCTAGATATATTTTTATGTCATTCATCCGGTCACATTAAACTGATTTTTCATATATGAAGTTTCTCCATCAAATACTATTCAAGATAAAACACAAAGTCGCTGAACCATGAAATACAGGTCACAGGGACCAACATATATTTTGATGCCAATCATCTGGTTGTATTGAAATAATATCCCAGGTATTACATTTCTCCATCAAAATAGTATTCAAGATAATAGGTAAAATCACTTAACCATGAAATATAGGTCATACTGACCTAGATATACTGTGTGGTAAATAATCGGGTCACATGGAACTAATAATTCAGGTATGACATTTCTTCATCAAGTAGTATTCAAGATACTAGGCAAAATCTAGAGATGTAAAGAAAGTCAGAAAATGATTATTGACATTCCAAGAAGAACCATTGCGATACTATTGCTGGCTTCTGTTGCAATACTATTGCGATACTACTGCATGAAACATATTTTCTTGTTTGTGAAGGAAATGAAAGCTACTCAAACCTTCAAACTATTTTTCAGTTTGTTTTATCTGCACAAAAAAAAACAAGATAAGTTACAACTGTTGTAAAGTCACGTGTGCTTTTCTGTCTGCCCTACAAGGGGAAACAGCTCCCAAGGAGCCTCGTCTTTTTCCTTTAAGTGTAACTCCTTCTGGAAGAGCCGGGAGACTCAGTTTAACAGAAGTAGCCAAGTACATGTATCAATTCACAGTGGGAATGTGACATCAGTTTCTCAATCAAAATAAATGTAAGGTCTTCACGAAGGCAATGAAATCTTTGCTTGTCTTCAAAAACACATCAGACATGATAAAGTGGCTAATTTA
Source organism: Lucinisca nassula (assembly GCA_963580285.1). Lineage (NCBI taxonomy): Eukaryota > Metazoa > Mollusca > Bivalvia > Lucinida > Lucinidae > Lucinisca > Lucinisca nassula. Next base: position 62,128,191 of record OY757017.1, read on the forward strand.
CACCTCAACCTCGTTACAACGCGGAACTTTGGGTTCAACCAAACGGACCGTATTAGTTAACCGAATCATGTTATAAACGCCGACCGTATTTGTCACGGATCAGTCCATTCTACAATTACACTGTAAACACAAGCCTCCGGCGCTACCGATAAGCCTACAATGTTCCGCATGATAAGGTGTGGAAATAAGATCAAGTTATGTCTCCAATTTGCATTTATTTCTCAATCATAAAATTTAATTCACAATCAAATCGCACCTAGGACGATTAGCTTCATTAAACGGTAGATGTATGCATATTAATAAAACGGACTATTCTACTGTCTCGTGCATGGTTATGTTTTAGCACCAAAATAGCAGACGCTTGGTGGGAAAAGTCGAACGCTTTAATTTGTGTAAACACAGGTGTATGCTGTTGTTGATGATTTACATGGATCGAGTTTCTGGGGATAAGTCGGGAATTGTGCAGGGCGCTGTTTTCTATCCACCTCTATCCACAAACATTTAGCTATCGAGAAAATATTTTTTACCGGTTAAAAACATCTTTTATGAAAGAAATACGCCCCATTAAACTAGCTGAAAAACTAGGTCAGCAATGCATACGATACATAATCAGAATTGTTACCGGTGACACGTCAAATGACATTCATATACCAGGACTTATGATATGGGAAGTTAAGTTTGAATCTTCTGACCGAAAATCTGAGGAAATTTTTAATACAAGTATCCGTGTTTCGGTATACAATCGATCGCCCCCTCTTATCTTGGGCTATGAGAAATGAGAAAATATCGAAATATATTAATCCTAAAAGCGCCATTTGTGAAAGCACCATACCAAAGAGGTGTTTTGTCCTAATGGAAACTAGATAACGCAGTCAATGGCATACCACTGCAAATACCCGCTCTTTCTATGCATAACACTTAAGATATGACAAAGTCATACTTTTTGACATTTTGTCATGTTGAGGCCAAGGTCATACCAAAGCAGCCCAGAGCCATCTACATCCTGTGTACTATCCACATGCATAGTTTCAAAATGTAACTTTACTGGTTGCAGATGAGATCCATTTACAAGAATCATGACAGACAAACATACACACACACATGGACTGATGACCACTCGACTCTGGTAAGAAAACAATATACCCGATTTGTCTTCGAAAAATCGGCTAAAATAAATGAAAGAAAGTTTTATTTGTTTGTTTAACGTCCCGTCAACACTGTAAATATCATTTTGGAGACGTTGCTTCCAATTTCGTAGGACTTTTACCCGACATTGAGATGAAATGACTTCTCAAGCCCTGCCGCTCAATGAAACCAATAGGGTTTATACGCATGGACGGGCTGACACGCACCGCTTTGCCTGGACAGGCTTAGATCCTCTAAGCGGTTTACCAGTATCCATGTGCGGGTCGGTTTCAGCTCTGCGTGTAAGCATCATGCAGCCCATATATTTCTTCAAGCCCCAATGGGCGCGGGCAGAAATGTAAGAAAGCCATATTATACTTACAAGCAAGAGTTTGTTTTGCGGATAAAATATATATAAAAAAACAATGAACACCCATTTACTATCTCGGTCTTCGTGCATTTGTATTTTCTAGGGTTTTAGATAAATGGTCATGTTAACAAGAGTCTCAATGAGCCTAACCGCTCACCTGAGAAATATTTTAGTTAGCTGTTTGTCTCATGGTTTCAGACCAGAATATTTTATGAAAGTTCTTAATATCTAGGCTATAGGCTCTATGGTTTCAGAGAAGAAATTTTACAATTATAAGCCTATTTAAGCTAAGGAGCCCCGGGGCGTGGCTAATTTTGGCCCCAGCGGCATGGTTGGCAGGATTTATGTAGGTGACCATTTCACATTGCTACATAGTTAATATCTTAGCTATGGGCATTATGGTTTCAGAGAAGGCTTTTAAGCTTTTTTACCATTAAAATTCTATGAGAGCTAAGGAGCCCCAGGGCGTGTCCAATTTGGACTCCAGGGGCATGACTGGCAGGATTTATGTAACAGACCACTTGACGTTGCAACATACTAAATATCTAAGCTTTGGGCCCTGTAGATTTAGAGAAGAAAATATTTTCTTAAGTTTTTCCATTGTAAGTTTATGAACGATAATAAGCTTTGGGACATGACCAATTTTGGCCCAAGTGGCAGGGTTGGCAGAATTTATGTAGTTGACCATTTCACATTGCTACATACTAAATATCTAAGCTATTGGCTTTATGGTTTCAGAGCAAAAGTTTTTAAGCCGTTTTTACATTATAAGTCTATTTATGGGAGCTAAGGAGCCACAGGGCCTGGCCAATTTGGACCCTAGGGAAATGATTGGCAGGATTTATATAAGTGACGACTGGGCGTTGCTACATACTAAATATCTAAGCTCCGGGCTTTGTGGTTTCAGAGAAGAATTTTTTAAGTTTTTCCCATTGCAAGTCTATGGGGGCTTTATGTTGCCATGGTAACAAAAGTTTCCATCTGATTTTCCCTAAAACACAATGCTTCTTTTCCCTTACCTGATAATGCTTCTCATGAAATTTAATGATGACTGGCCAATTGACTTAAAGATATACTTATTTGAAAACCGGGAGCTAAGGAGCCCCGTGGCGTGCCCAATTTGGACAGCTAGGTCACGATTGGCAGGATTTATGTAAGGGACCACTTGGCGATGCTACAGACTAAATATCTAAGCTTTGGACCTTGTTGATTCAGAGAAGAAGATTTTTATGTTTTTTTCCATTGTAAGTCTATGGGACCTTATGAGCCCGGGGTGTGGCAAAGTCTGACCCCAGGGGCATGATTGGCACGATTTATGTAGGTCACCAATTACATTGCTACATACTAAATACCTTAGCTATGGGCTTTATGGTTGCGGAGAAGAAGATCTTTGATTTTTTTTTTCATTATAAGTCTATGGCAGCTAAGGAGCACCGGGGCGTGGCCAAGTTAGACCCCAGGGGCATGATTGGCAGGATTTTTGTTGGGGAACACTTAATATTGCCACAAACTAAATATCTAAGCTCTAGGCCTTGTGGTTTCAGAGACGAAGGTGCTTTAAGTTTTTCCAATTGTAAGTCTATGGGAGCTATATGTTGCCATGGCAACAAGGGTTTCCATCTGATCTGCCCCAAAGCAATATGCATCTTTTCCCCCAACCTGATTATGCTTCCCATAAAATTTAATCATGATTGGCTAACTTGCTCGAAAGATATACTTATTTGAAAATGTGAACGGACGACGGACGACAGAGCATTGGCATACTATTACCGCACATAAGCCTTCGGCTCACGTGAGGTGATTAAAAGAAACAAACAAGACACAAGATACTCACTGAACAGGTTCGTTTGGCTGAATACAGGTCTTAATATGGATCACAGAGCCATTCGTCGGTTTGGTAGCCTCGGCTGTTAGATCAATAACCTTCGCAACAGCCTTTTCATTCTTACTGTTATAGTAAGCCATAAGCTACAATAAAAATTAACAGTTTGTCATTCTTATTGCTGTGGAAGGCAAAGAGCGTTCCAAACAGTTTACCACAAGTACTGTCTGAAATGTACACAAGACAATGGCGAGAGAAAGACAGCTGTCAAGCGAAGGAAAATGGCAAGTGATAAGAGTGGCTTATGCTACTCTTAGTGGTTCCCAGATTGCACGATCACATGGAGATTACCTATCTGAAAGCAACTGATTGGTTGATAATGTTGGTGCTTAATGACAAGTTAACCTTATGGGTCATTTTAAATCATCTCAAAGAGAAAGGTAGAAAAAAGATAGAAGGGACAGTTGAGGAGATTAAGGAGATGGACGTAGGCGAAAGGGGTAGATGACAAAAAAGATGAAACAGAGGAAGTGAGAACATTCCCCCATCAACCCGTACCTGATGAATGGACTGCGGGCCTTCCACGACTGTAAACCCACAACAGTTAGGCAGCCCAATGACATACAATGCACAACACATTCGCCTCACCCAATCAACCCTGTCCGATAGCATATTTCATTCCATGTACAGTAGGCCCTCGCCCATCGGGGCTTGAAGAAATAGATGGGCTGCATGATGCTTCCACGCAGAGCTGAAACCGATCGCAGGTCTGGTAAACCACTTAGAGGATCTAAGCCTGCCCAGGCAAGTCGGTGCGAGTCGGACCGTCCATGCTTATAAACTCTATTGGTTCCATTGGGCGGCAGGGCTTGAGATTACATTTCATCTCAACCTTGGGTAAGAATCCCACAAAATTGGAAGCAACGGCACAAAAATGACCTTTACAGTGTTGGCTGGGACGTTAAACCTCAAATCAAACAGAAAAAAACAAAAAACAAAAACAATTTCATGTACAGGCAAACTAGGACAAAAACGACATGTTGATCTGGTCATCCAATTATGTATCCAAGATGTAGTTTGAAGAATTAAAAAATGGCCACCGTGGCCATCTGGTATATCGGAATTTCGCGCCATGGCAATGTCTCCCATCAAGTTTCAGCTTGATCTGACCTCTGGTTCGGGAGGAGATGTCTTGAAGAATTTCAATATGACTTCCGTGTGCAGCCATCTTGGATATCGGAACAGAACAATTTCAGCAAATCTGATTATCCATGTCGCCCCAATGCCTCCTATCAAGTTTCAGCTCAATTCAACTCTTGGTTCAGGAAGAGATGTCATTTGAAAATTTCAAGATGGCCGCCATGGTGGCCATCTTGAATATCAGAACAGAACGATTTTAGCAAATCTGAATCTCCATGTCTCTCCAATGCCTCCCATCAAGTTTCATCTCAAATCGACCTTTGGTTCAGAAGGAGATGTCGTTTGAAGAAGTTCAATATGGCCGCCAAGGCAGCCATCTTGGATATTGCAATGATACCATTTTAGCAAATCTGAATCTCCATGTCACCCCGATGCCTCCCATTAAGTTTCAACTCAATTTGACCTTTGGTTGTGTAGTTGATGTTGTTTGTAGAGTTTCAACAAGGATGCCATTGCAGCCATCTTGGAAATCGGAACGGAACCATTTTAACAAATTAACAAATCTGAATCCCCATGTCACCCCGATGCCTCCCATCAAGTTTCAGCTCAATTAGACCTTTGGTCCAGAAGGAGATGTCATTTGAAGAATTTCAAGAAGGCCGCCACGATGGCCATCTTGGATACCGGAACATTACAATTTTAGCAAATCTGAATCTCCATGTCACTCAGGTGCCTCCCATCAAGTTCCATCTCAATTCGACCTTTGGTTCAGAAGATGTCGTTTGAAGAATTTCAAGATGGCCGCCATGGCAGCCATTTTGAATATCGGAAGTGAACGATTTTAACAAATCTGAATCTCCATATCACCCCGATGTCCCCCATCAAGTTTCAGCTCAGTTCGACCTTAAGTTCGGAAGGAGATGTTATTTGAAGAATTTCAAGATTGCCGCCATAGTGGCCATCTTGGATATCGGAACTGAACGATTTTAGCATAAATGAAACTCCACGTAACTCCGATGCCTCCCATCAAGTTTCATTTCAATTCGACCTTTAGTTCAGGAGGGGATGTCGTTTGAAGAATTTCAATATGGCTGCCATGGCGGCCATCTTGGATATCGGAACAGAATGACTTTAGCAAATCTGAATCTCCATGTCACCCCGATGCCTCCCATCAAGTTGCAGCTTAATTCGACCTCTGGTTCAGGAGAAGATGCCGTTTGAAGAATTTCAAGATGGCCACCATGGCAGCCATCTTGGATATCGGAAGTTAACGATTTAAGCAAATCTGAATCTCCATATCACCCTGATGCCTCCCATCAAGTTTCAGCTCAATTCGACCTTTGGTTCGGAAGGAGACGTCATTTGAAGAATTTCAAGATGGCCGCAATGGTACCCATCTTGTTTTTCGGAACGGAGCGATTTTAGCAGAACTGAATCTCCACGTCACTCTGATGCCTCCCATCAAGTTTCATGTCAATTCGACCTTTAGTTCAGGAGGAGATATCGTTTGACGAATTTCAATATTGCTGCCATGGCTGCAATGGCGGCCATCTTTGGTATCAGAACGGAATGATTTTAGCAAATCTGAATCTCCATGTCACTCCGATGCCTCCCATCAAGTTTCAACTGAATTTGACCTTTGGGTCGGGAGAAGATGAAGAATTTTAAGATGACTGCCATGGCGGACATATTGGATATCGGAGCGGAACGATTTTAGCAAATCTGAACTAAATGTTACCCCAATGCCTCCCGTCGAATTTAAGCTCAACTCGACCTTTGGTTTGGCAAGAGATGTCGTTTCAAGAATTTCAAGATGGCCGCCATGACGGCCATCTTGGAAAGCCGAACGGAAGCATTTTAGTAAATCTGAATCTCCATGTCACCAGGATGCCTCCAACCAAAAGTTAATGACAGACAGACGGACACCGGAGGACGGACGACAGACGACGAACAATAGGCCACGGCATAAGCTTAAAAATTCAGGTAGTCTTTAACTATATAGCATGTGTCTATATCATCACGAAAACATGTTTATACTTTTTGACCCCCTAAAACCACAGTTATACAGTTAAACTGAGGTTTAAAGGCGTATAATCTTTTCTACAGTCATTCTGCCCCTTCCGCTGATTCAAGAAGGCCAGTTGTCAGTTTCTGGTGAAAGAATGTGCACTGTACTGGTAACGGCTTACGTATAAGCCTGCCCAGAGTGGATAGGTAAACTGACCGGCTCAAATATGACCTAAGTAGTGTTGACTGGGCCATTAAATCAAAAACAAAGAAAAAAAAAACAGTTGTATAATTCAATTTTCTTATTTATTCTTTAAACATAGATTCTTATCAAGGCGCTTCTAATGAGTACCAATAAAATATGTTTTAAGCAGAAATATGACAACTATCAGAATTTTTATCTGAAATTTTCATTTTTGGTGGTAAATTTTCAATGTATTTGAATAGGTGTATTTTCGTCAAAGTAATAAAAATCTACCGAACCCATTTCTTATCAATATTGTAATAAACTCCCTTTTGTTTTGGAAGGTAAAAAGATATTGAATAAACTAAATGTAAATTTGATGCGGTTTCAAATTTAGAGAGACGTCAAAGTAGATAAATTAAACCATATACAAGCATATCAAAGCTGGATACTGAATAACGAAAACGTTAAGCATTAGGATATCCCACCCATATGACATAGTGGATTATTTCATACTTTCAATACGGCTTTTTTTCATGAAATTTTGCGATGTTTTTCTTCTTTATATTCGTAAAATAGGTTGTGGGTGCTCGTTAGGACCGCATCTTTGAGGCGGCTCTAACGAATACCTAAAGCCGATATCTTAGAACAGAAATAAAAACAAGTGTTATCAGAAGACAACACAGCTCGCCTTTGGGGGCCTAAGTTGGAAAAGGGCAATATAGTTATCAAAAATGAATTTTTTCTTCGGAAAAACAACCCCACAGACTGCAGCAATTCAAAGAGAACCAGATAGAACCCCTTAGAACCACTGACGAAGTAATCTTATTTGAAAAAAAAACACACTAAAAACAAAATCAATTCCAGTTTTGCAGCATCAGACCCTGAAAGTCAAACTCGCTCAAGATATGATCCTTCCCAACATATTTGTCTAGTTATATTACAATCAACCAAGAAATGTAGGTACTAGGGCGATGACAATTTTTTTTCTAAAAATAGCCAGTGACTTTGACCTCACCCCCAAGACCCTGAAGTTGAACTCAGTCGAGATATCATCATACCCAACATTTGTGTGAAGTTATATTAAATTCCATCAATTATTGTGCGGGCTAGAGCGATGACAAAGTTTTTCTAAAAATAGCCACAGGCACCTTGACCTTGAGCCCCAGACCCTGAAAGTCAAAGTCGCTCGAGATATGATCATACCCAACATTTGTGTGAAGTTATATTAAAATCCATCAAGAAATGTAGGCACTAGAGCGATGACAAAGTTTTTTTTCTAAAAAATAGCCACAGTAACTTTGACCTTGTGTCCCAGACCCCGAAAGTTGAACACAGGTGAGATATCATCACACCCAACATTTGTGTGAAGTTATCTTAAAATCCACTAACAAATGTAGTGGCTAGAGCGACACTGTACGTTTTTCTAAAAATAGCAAGTGACTTTGACCTTCAGCCCCAGACCCAGAATGGCAAACTTGCTCGAGATATCATCATACCCAACACTTGTGTGAAGTTATCTAAAAATCCATCCATAAATGTAGACACTAGAGCAATGACGAAGTTTTTCTAAAAATAGCCACAGTCACCTTGACCTTGAGCCCTTGGCCCCAAAAGTCAAAGTTGCTCGAGATAATTTGTGTGATACTCAACATTTGTGTCAAGTCACATTAAAATCCATCAATAAATGAAGGTGCTAGAGCGATGGCAAAGTTTTTCTAAAAATAGTCACAATGACCTTGCCCTTGAGCCCTAGACACTGAAAGTCGAACTCGCTGTGTTTTTAAAAAGAACATTTGTGTGAAGTTATATTAAAATCCACCAAGAAATGAAGGCACCATAGTGATGACAAAGTTTTTCTAAATATACCAACTGTGACCTTGACCTTGTGCCCCAGACCCTGAAAGTTGAACTCAGCACCGATTTCATCATACCCAACATTTGTGTGAAGTGATCGTAAAAACCACCAATAAATGTTGTGGCTAGAGCGATAGCATAAGCTTTTAAAACAATAGCTACAGTGACCTTGACCTTCAGCCCAGACCCTGAAAGGAAAACTGGCTCGATATATGATCATGCCCAACACTGGTGTGAAGTAATCTTAAAACCCATCCATAAATATAGACACTAGAGCAATAGCATTGTTTTTAAAAAAAGCCACAGTCACCTTGACCCACTGACCCTGAGAGTCCTAGTTGCTCGAGATATCACCATACTCAAATTTGTGTGAATTTATATTATAATCCACCAATAAATGAAGGTGGTAGAGTGATGACAAAGTTTTTCTAAAAATAGTCATGATGACCTTGACCTTGAGTCCAAAACCCTGAAAGTTGAACTTGCTTTGTTTAAAAAAAAAAGTAAAGAAAAATTATGAAGTAAAAAAGATTATGTGAAATACTGATTTTTACCTATAGTTTATTTTATTTGAAAATATATTTATAAGCTTTGTAAAAAGCTTGCAGGTAAACTGTAAGTAAATGCGGAGGCTGATGCCGGACGCCAGAAGTATAGCAATAGATCCCCCTTACTTTTAAAAGGCGAGCTAAAAATAATGTTTTCCCCAGTAAACCCATGTTTTCTCTACAGAGGGAGCTCCTTTACACGGTCTTGTGGGCGTGATGTATATACGTTTTTTTCTGCTGTTTGCTTGGTTCGTAATTCTATGTTCACACAATGACTGAATTGCTTTTTATTTTATCGCAAAGTGAACATTTTTTCCTTCAAAATTTAAGGACAACATTTATACGAAAAAAATTTTTGTGAGTAACGAACAACGAAAATCTACTTACTGTTACAAAGGCCATTCCAGAATTTCCTTCAATTTTGACCTTCAACTTCTTTGATGCCATATTTTCTTCCCACTGAATGTTTAGCTGAAAACAATCAAACATCCTCTTTTTTACTTTTTTATAGTATCTACTGGCCTCTTCCACATAACAGTTTGATTTAAGAAATAGATCAGCTCTAACTTTGATGTGTTGAGTAATAAATCACAGTTTGGAGATCAGTTGTAAAGTAGATCAAATCACGAGGGCGCGCTCAGCTCTAACTGTGATGTGTTGAGTAATAAATCACAGTTTGGAGATCAGTTGTAAAGAAGATCAAATCACGAGCGCGTAGCGCGCGTGGTTTGTCTACTTACAACTGATCGACAAACTCAACAAATCACAAACCAGAGCTGATCTATTTCGATTCTAACAGACTGAAAATCGGCAATAATCCTGTTGATTCCTTCAAAATCTCACAACTTTTCGCCGTTGTTAGAAGAAATCCCGCTAAAATTATCGACTGAAACACATGCATTTATACCCTTTTCTAACGTTTTCGATGCGAGAAAATGACGTTACACCGTCTGATGTCAAGAAAATCGACTAATGACGTCATAAATTTGTTATTTTTAATGACGTCATTCGTCATGCTCTTCCTAGCCGTGACTTGTTGTAGAATAGAACACAGCCGTTTTCCATTGCCTATATAGGCGCGCTGTGTTAGAATTGAGGTTTACCGTCCCCGCCAACACTGTATAGGTCATTTTGGAGATGTAACTTCCAATTTTGTGGGACTTTTACACGGCATTGAGATGAAATGACATCTCAAGCCCTGTCCCCCAATGTAACCAATAGGGTTTATAATCACTTGCACCGCGTTGCCTGGGCAGGCTTAGATCCTCTAAGCGGTTACCAGTACACGTGTGACTTGTTGGAATCAGCTCTGCGTGGAAGCATCATGCAGCCTATCTATTTCTTGAGGCCCCGATGGGCGGGGGCCGAAATAACTTTTTATGGTATCAACTAGCCCCTTCCACACAAGGAAAAAGTTTAAAAGTCCGTGCAATATTTACCATTGCACCTCCACTCTCAAAACAGTATAAAAGTAAGGTTAAAGGAAATTATACATTATATTCATCATTAACTTGCTAGATCTATAGATATCAAAAGAAATTCATTACCAAAACACGCCTACACAATACATTGTTAAGTTTACGGCCAAAAAAAAAAATAAAATTTTAAGATTTTTTCTTATTTGTGCTCAAAATATAGATTGTGGGTATACGTTAGAACCGCCTCATCGAGGCGGTTCTTACGCGTACCTAAAATCTATGTTTTGGAATAGAAATAAGAAAAATAATGTATACCCCTGTAAACCCCAACTTTACTTTATAAAAATGGGGTTTGAGAGGGTAAAAATTATATAGGCGTGTTTTCGTGATGTTCGCCCTATTTGTGTTTTCATTACGCATGCATGAGATTATGCAATCTTTCATGTCCCCTAAGAATAACCTTTTTACAGATAGAAAGCTAAGATGTTTTTCGACTCTAACACATTTTAAACAGAAGAGCTGTGCTTTAACTTCATGACAACCCATATCTTTGGAAACAGTGTAGATCCAGATCAGATGGCTTCTGAAGAAGCCATCTGACCAGGATCTACAATGTTTGGCATTCAGTTTATGAATTTGTAGGAATAAATTACATCAAGTAATCTGATTGGTTCAAAGTCAGAGATGGGTGTGGCTAAAATGAATACTCAGCAAGAGAAGGGTTAAAAGGGGTTAAGGTCACTCACTGTCTATACGCTCACAAACCGTGAGAACATTACTGTTAAAACCCATTGAGCTTTGCTGCATAGAAGGCTCCAGCAATAAAAGGATATATCTTCATTTCAGACTCCCGTGTCAGTTTTCGAATAAGAAGTGAAAGTAATGTTCAGGAATCGATACAGTGACCTCACTCTTCCCACTTCCCATCCAAAACACCAATGGAAGGTAACGAAACACAAACATTGTTTGACCTGAGGTTTAACATCCCCATCAACACTGTAAAGGTCATTTTGGAGATGTTGCTTCCAATTTTATGGGACTTTTAACCGATATTGAGATGAAATGACATCTCAAGCCCTGTCGCACAATGAAACCAATAGGATTTATAAGCATGGACGGTTCAAATCACACTGCTTTGCCTGGGCAGGCTTTGATCCTCTAAGCGGTTTACCAGTACTCATGTGCAGGTCGGATTCAGCTCTGCGTGGAAGCATCATGCAGCCCATATATTTCTTCAAGCCCTCATGGGCGGGGGCCAGACACACAAACATAAAACAACTTCACCATTTCTAAAACGTCATAAGCAGACAGCAAAAAGGACATTTACTTTCAAACAAAATGGCCGTACGGCTATCCGAGAATCCCGATACAGAATATCTGCAAAACAGCACAGTACTCACAACCTGCATGTGTATATCTTGGAGCAGAAATTAGAAAAACTAGAACATGTGTTTGTGAAACACTATGCCCCCAACCATATGCTTGCCACTAATAGACACATAATTAAAAAAAATATTTTGCTCACAAGGTTTCCCCATTGCCACAATGCATAAGTCCGAAAAGGGGCGTTACTCCATTAAATATTTTCGGAATTTCATCAAAAGCTAATCAGGTCATCTACAAATTAGACCCAAACTCTCTACTAAATATCATGAGACTAGCTCAAGTGGTTCTTCAGATATTTTGTTCACAAGGTTCCCAATAGCCGCAATGCATAAGTCCGAAAAGGGGCGTTTCTCCTTTAAATATTTTCGGAATTTCGTCAAAAGTTAATCAGGTCATCTACACCTAAGACCCAAACTGTTTACTAAACATCATGAGCCTAGCTCAAGTGGTTCTCCAGATGTCTTGCTCACAAGGTTTCCCCATAGCCACAATGCATAAGTCCGAAAAGGGGCGTAACTCTCCAAAGACAAGTCCGGGGAAAAAAAATACGTGTCCGCTTATTTTTCATGCACATTCCATATATGAAATTTCGAGATCCTAGCTCAAACCATTCTTGAGTTTCCTACAGGGTGAAAGCGAAACGGACAGACAGACGGACAGATGGACGAGACGGAACCAATATGCCCCATCAACTTCTTCCAAGTTGGGGGCATAATAATGTATACCTCTGTAAACCCCAGTTTTCTTTTTAATGGGGTGTTCATTTCACGGATTTGTTCACATGATGTTTCAGCCATTTTCGGAATAAATACATGTACCTAAAACCGACATCTTTGGCTATGAATGTGGATTCCCTCATAAATATAATGAGAAATAGTCTATACAGCTGAAAATGAGTTTAACCCTCGTCCTACTGAGCCCGAATATGCCTCATTTTCCAAACAATGAAGATCGAGATCAGATGGCTTCTGACGAAGCCATCTGATCAGGATCTACATTGTTTGCCATTCAGATTGAGAATATGTTGCAATAATTTGCATCAAGTAATCTGATTGGTTGATAATCGGTAGTGGGTGTGGCAGATTAAAATATTCAGCAGGACAAGGGTTAAATGATACAAACCTGTTCTGTTTGTAGTGCCTCGTAGTTGTTACTGTTGACAGTCATGGTGACTGGATCAGCAATAGGCACTTGGACAGTGAAGTCAGCGGTTGCAAGGTCCCTGAACTTGCTAGCAAATTCTGCAAGGGCTTGAAGGGCAACAACAGTATCCTACAAAATAGTGATTGTCAGTCAAATGAACGATAAAATTTGCGTGAGATGGAAGTTTGGGTGTTTTCTGGGTTCATCTCTGATTAACGACAAGCTCAATTTAAGTCATGTAGCACAGAAAGAGTCGCAAAAGAAACTTACCAAAACAGTTACCTGGGGCAAGCAACACTTTCAAAAGTACATGTACTTCGTTCTTTCCCACTTGTGAAAAACAAAAAATTTTCCATGTATATGTTCTTTAACCAATTCTATCGTGATTTACCACAACGGGTAATTGGCAAACAGTTAAGGCCAGATTAGACGCCACCTTCTAATTGAGGCGATCATCACGAAGATACGCCTATAAAATTTTGACCCTCTTCAACCCCACTTTTATATTAAAACTGGGGTTGACAGGGGTTAACATTATTTTTTTCTTATTTCTGCACTAAAATATAGATTGTGGGTACTCGTTAGAACAGCCTCGATGAGGCGGTTCTAACGAGTACCCACAATTTATATGTTGAGCAGAAATAAGAAAAATATCACAATTTTTCATCTTAAAAAATTCGTTTTTTCGGCAGTAAAGTTTATAATGCATTTATATGGGCGTTTTTAGTAATGACGAACTTGTACCCACCATATATGTCTTGGAGCAAAAAAATAGTAAACTTCAATTTTCTCTACAAAGGGATGTTCATTACAAAAACTTGACATTGTGATGACATGGAAACACAGCTCACATTTCATCAACTTATCAACTGACATAAGATGCCAAGAAAAACAACATTTGAAAATGTCGTCTGCTTATGTCATCTGCTGAATCTTTTTTGCAAACTTTTAAAATATATTTTGGCATACAGACAAACAGTGTGGACCCAGATCAGACAGTCTGATCTATGTCCACACTGTTTGCAAAAATAACTTTTAAAGTTACCGGCATACAACAAAACAGACGACAATTGTTGTGACTGGCATTTTATAGGTTAAGCCAGTCATCATGTTGTGTAATGAAATAGAAAATAGAAAGTTCAAGCTCTTTTGTCCCTCGCCAAATGACGCCACTGCTTGTCAGCCATATGCAAAACTCACCTCTGTGGCAACTTTAAACAACTTACAAAGCGAGTTCGTATGTGGTCAGTGCGTGAGTGTTTGAGTTTAACGTCTCTCCAAGAGCTAAGGTCATACAGAGACGCGGCATGGGTTTAAAGACTCATCCAAAAGTCTGGAGAAGCCCGAGATCGATACAGCGACCCCTGTTTTACAAGGCGAGTAGCATAAGCTTTACACCACGGAGGATTCTCTCGTACGTGGGCACTTTATATCACTTAATCAATATGACTGACAGGATGGATATATATGGTTAGAACCATTTGGAAATATACAGGTATGTCATCTCGAAAACACGCCTATATAATTTGGACCCCCTTGAACACCACTTTTATAAAGTAATACTGAGGTTTAACAGGGGTAAATTTTGATTTATTTCTGCTCTAAAATACAGATTGTGGGTACTCGTTAGAACCGCCTCGATGAGGTGGTTCTAACGAGTTCCCACAATTTATATTTTGAGAAGAAATAAGAAAAATAAATTCTACACCTGTAAACCCCAGTTTTTCTATATAAAAAGTGGGATTCAAGGGGGTCAAAATTTTATCGGCGAGTTTTCGTGATGCCAAGTGCAGTAGCTTTACCCCGCTGCTGTCCACATGATTTTTACTAATGTGTACGAAATCCAGACAGTGATTATATTTAGTCGCTTTCTTATAATCGTTGTAACGTCAGGGAGGACAGTGCTATTTGTAAAACACCATCTGACACACGTATCGGGACAATGGCAAACATGTTAGGCACAGATCAGATGCCGCATATCGAGGCGGCTGATAAGGCTCTATATACACGGATCCAATGTTTTGACACGTGACCTTGTTTACCTGTCATTGCGCATGCGCAAAATTACTTTTCCTTCCGATAACGATCTTTCGTGGTTGGCAAAAAGCCCCTGGTTCCATATAAACACATTGTAAATTGGTTTAATATTATGGGCATATTTTAGTTGACTGTCACAAAAAATCGATCGAATTACACTTTAAATGCGTAGATATATATATTTTAGAGTTCATTCAAGCATCTTCCGCATTTAGTCATTCGTTTTGCGCATTTTATTACAAATAATTAAGACCGTCCCGCCTCGTTACCTGCATAAGTTTAACAGGTTATTATCATCAAAAACATCCTCAAATCTTCCAGAAACCAATAATTACTAGCTTAGAATTGTCTATTATAAAAGTTTAAAGCTCAAATTTGTCGTTTCGAGGCCAAACAAAATACAAGTTTACAGAAAATAACATCGCATTTACAATTGCGATAAACGGCCAAATACGTTTTTTGCCCACCACCGGTACGTCCCGGCAAATAGTATTATTGAGCGATGACGTAGTGTTTGGATGTGTCTATTGTTTGCTTGTAAAAGAGGATGAGGAATTTCAGGGTTAAAAGAAACAGGCAAATTTCTGTTCAGGACCATTTACCCTGGTAGGAAAACATGCCTATTCAAATATATTGGAAATTTTACCAACAAACATTAAACATTTTAGATATTTTTCATATTTCTGCTCAAAACATAGATTGTGGCACCCGTTGGAACCGCCTCGGCGAGGCGACTCTAACGAGTTCTAACGAGTTCCCACAATCTATGTTTCTGAGCAAAAATAAGAAAAACAGGCAGAATCCACAGAGAATTTATGTCCCCGCCTTATTTTCATTTGTGCTGATAAAAAATAAGTGAGTTAACCAGGCAACCATTGGTATCACATGAGATGGGTTCGATACCTACAGGGTTAGGCAACATTCCTTCATAAAGAGTGAAAGTTCATGAAACCTTTTCTACGGTCATTCTCTCCCTTCAACTGATTCAAAAAGGGCAGTTGTCAGTTTCTGGTGAAAGAATGTGCTCAGTACTGGTTAAATTACTTACATATAAGCACTCACAATGTATCTTACATATACAGTTCGATATTATAGATGCGCAAAATAAAACTCTAAGTTAAAAATGTGAAAAAAGTGAAAAGAATTATTTTAAGATTCTGTAAAAAGCACATGTTTATCTTCAGACCATAATTCAAGCAATGTTTAAGTTTTGGAAGGATTGGTATTAAACTGTAGGAGGATCTGCGCTCACAAGGTACCGACTACATAACACTCTTTCATAGAATTGATGCATGAAAAAAGTCAATGTTAAAAATGTGAAAAAAGTGAAAACAAATTGATCAAAGAATTCTGGAAAAAGCATATGCACAACTTCAAACCATGATAAAGACACCTGTAAAATTCCAGAAAGATCGGTATAAAACTGTAGGAGCAGTTGCGCTCACAAGTTACCTGCTATGAATTCGAAACCATGCCAAAAAAAGTCTAAGTTTGACATGTGACAAAAGTGAAAAAAATTAATTAACAAGGTACCTACAATGAATTCGGAACCTACCAAACTGTCTAAGTTTAAAATGAGAAAAAAGTGAAAAAAAATTAATCAAAGAAATCTGAAAAAAGCATATGCACAATTTCAAACCATGATAAAGACACCTGTAAAATTTCAGAAAGATCGATATAAAACTGTAGTAGGAGTGGCGCTCACAAGGTACCTACGATGAATTCGGAACCATGCCAAAAAAGTCTAAGTTTAAATTTGTGAAAAAAGTGAAAAAAATTAATTAAAGAAATCTGAAAAAGCATATGCACAACTTCAAACCATGATAAAGACACCTGTAAAATTTCAGAAAGCTCGGTAAAAAACTGTAGGAGGAGTTGCGCTCACAAGGTATCTACTATGAATTCGGAACCATGCAAAAAAAGTCTAAGTTTAAAATGTGAAAAAAAAGTGAAAAACATTTATAAAAGAATTCTGAAAAAGCATATGCACAACTTCAAACCATGATAAAGATACCTGTAAAATTTCAGAAAGATCGATCTAAAACTGTAGGAGGAGTTGCTCCCACAAGGTACCTACTATGAATTCGGAACTATGCCAAAAAGTCTAAGTTTGAAATGTGAAAAAAGTGAAAAAAATTAATTAAAGAATTCTAAAAAAGCATATGCACAACTTCAAACCATGATAAAGACACCTGTAAAATTTCAGAAGGATCGGTATAAAACTGTAGGAGGAGTTGCACTCACAAGGTACCTACTACATTATACTCTTCCATAAGATTGATGCATAAAAAATATAAGTTAAAAATGTGAAAAAGTGAAACAAAAATAATTAAAGAATTCTGAAAAAGGCATATGCACAACTACAAACTATGACTAAGTCACCTGTAAAATTTCAGAAAGATCGGTATAAAACTGTAGGAGGAGTTGCGCTCACAAGGTACCTACTATGAATTCGGAACCATGCACAAAAGTCTAAGTTAAAAATGTGGAAGAAGTGAAAACAATAAATTCAAGGACTTTGAAAAAAATCACATGAACCTATTATCAATTTTTTTCACTTTTTTTCACATTTTTAACTTAGACTTTTTTCATGCATCAATTCTATGAAAGGGTATAATGTAGTAGGTACCTTGTGAGTGCAACTCCTCCTACAGTTTTATACCGATCCTTCTGAAATTTTACAGGTGTATTTATCATGGTTTGAAGTTATGCATATGCTTTTTTCAGAATTCTTCAATGTATCTTTTTCACTTTTTTCACCTTTTTAACTTAGACTTTTTTGACATGGTTCCTAATTCATAGTAGGTACCTTGTAAGTGCAAAGTCTCCTACAGTTTTATACCGATCTTTCTGAAATTTTACAGGTGTCTTTATCATGGTTTGAAGTTGTGCATATGTTTTTTTTTTCAGAATTAATTAATTAATTTTTCTCACTTTTTGCACATTTTTAACTTAGACGTTTTTCATGTATCAATTCTAGGAAAGAGTATAATGTGTGTGTGTGTGTGTGTGTGTGTGTGTGTGTGTGAATTCGGGTTTAACGTCGCTTTCAACAATTTTTCAGTCATATCACGACGGTGTCTGGTTGCGACAGGGAGCTCCATGCTCACTTTTATAGTGCTGCCTCACTGAAGTATCATGTCCCAGACACATTACATGATACCACACCCAGTCACATTATCCTGACACTGGGTCGACCAGTCCTAGCTCTACCCTGTAAATCTGAGTGCAAAGCGAGGAGCAGCTAGTACCATTTTTAACGACTGGTATGTCGCGGCCCGGGATCGAACCCGTGACCTCCCGTTCCCCGGAGCGGACACTCTACCAACTGAGCTATCGTGGCCGGTGAAAGAGTATAATGTAGTCGGTACCTTGTGAGCGCTACTCCTCCTACAGTTTAATACCAATCCTTCCAAAACTTAAAAGTTGCTTGAATTATGGTCTGAAGATATGCATTTGCTTTTCTAAAGAAGCTTAAAATAATTCTTTTCACTTTTGTCACATTTTTAATTTAGAGTTTTTTTTGCATCTATAATATGAAACTGTGTATGCAGGAGGTACATTGTGAGTGCTTATTGTTTGTTTGATTTGAGGTTTAACGCCCCCTCAACACTGTAAAGGTCATTTTGGAGACGTTGCTTCCAATTTTGTGGGACTTTTACCCGACATTGAGATGAAATGACATCTCAAGCCCTGTCGCCCAATGAAACCCATAGGGGTTATTAGCATGGACGGTCCGCCTCGCACCGCGGTTCCTGGACAGGCTTAGATCCTCTAAGCGGTTTACCAGTACTAGTGTGCGGGCCGGATTCAGCTCTGCGTGGAAGCATCATGCAACCCATATATTTCTTCAAGCCCCTATCGGCGGGGTGTGAGTGCTTATACATAAGTGATTTAACCAGTACTGAGCACATTCTTTCGCTAGAAACTGACAACTGCCCTTCTTGAATCAGTTGAAGGGAGAGAATGACCGCAGAAAAAAATTCATTAACACTCACTCTTTATGAAGGAATGTTGCCAAACCGGAAGGCATCGAACCCGCGTTAAGTGATACCAATGGTTGCCTGGGTAACTCACTTGTTTTTTAAACAGCTCAAATGAAAATAAGGCGGGGGACATAAATTCTCTGTGGATTTTACTTGTTGCTTTTATTTCTATATGTTGTATATCATGTTCTTTTCAAATATAGAGGATCTTACATAAGTTCTCATGTATTATTGGATTTATTAAAGGAGTTGAGGAAAAGGGATAAAATGCGAAGCTGTGCCGAGCATTTTATCCCTTCTCCTCAACGAGTTTTGTAAATTCAATAATACAGGAGCACGAATGCAAGCTTCTATTAATCATGTGACCTAAAAACGCATTTTACTCACGATTTGTTTTAATAAAAAAGTCAATATTCCGCAATTAGTAAAGGCGACGTCGATAAGGATATCATACATGCATGTTACGGGGCATATCTCACAAATTTGCATATTTAATCCACAAGTGGATTATCGATTTTATTACATGGCGTTATTTCATTCTCAGAAGCGACGTCATATGATAAATAGGGATAAACCATGGTGTTTCATGCATTAACATTTGTCGGGTCCGAGAAAGCTGTTTGAACAGGCGGCAGCTAGGCTGAATGATCAAATATCTTCCGAGGGATCCGGCAAATGTTAATGAAATGAAATAACCATGGATGATCGTTTACGATTCCGACAGCAAATCTTCAGGAAAACGCCAAAAGCTCCATATAACTCCATATAAACTCTTCAAATGCGACCGGCAAACAAACATGGTGTCTAGTTCAGAATGTTGTTTACAATGACGTTGTTGCGAAGTATTCATCTGACATTATCATACAGCCCTAAAACGCTACGGTCAGGGCGATAACGTCCTTCAGCCTCGGACCAATACAGCAGACCTTGGCCCTGTAGCTAGGCCAATACGAAATTACTTGGTTAATAACATTATATCATTGTTTAGGCAAATATTATTACCTGGGTAGAAACAAATCGACCACCAGCTTGTCGGTTTGCCAAGAGCCAGTCGGCAAGGGGCTTTACGTCGTCTTTATAGTTAGTATAATCACTCAAGGCTAGATACGCTAGGACTCTGTAACCCTTGGCCTCCACCTCAGATGGTCCTAAAATTGAAAACATATGAGCCGGCGCATGACAAAATCTAGAATAAGACCGGTGCGACCAGCAGAGACTCAAATTAACCTGCGCACCCATCCACTATGACAAGACCTTTTGCTTATGTCTCTTTGTGTAGATAGTAGCCTATAGTAGGTACATGTGACCAGCAAAGATTCTGATCAGACTGCGCAAATGCACAGGCTGATCTGAGTTTTCGCTGGTCACTCAAAACTTCTTATACATTTTGTCATGCGCTGGCTCATATGTGATAATGTAATCATGGATCCAGGATTTTCCTTTTTCTTTTTCGATTTAATGTTACAAACATAAAATGAGGGTTCTTGTTAAAGGTTTAACATGTGCCCGAAACCTTTGCTTTAGCACAGAAAACTGTTTTACTGGGCAACGTTAAATTTGGCTGGTGTACTTAGTAGTGCACATATACATATAAATGTAATCATATAGTTTCATTATTGACGAAAATGACTATGTCTCCCCTTCAAGGGTTAAGGATAGATAGATAGATAGATAGATAGATAGATAGATAGATAGATAGATAGATAGATAGATAGATAGATAGATAGATAGATAGATAGAGAGACAGACAGTCAGACAGACAGATAGACAGATAGATAGATAGATAGATAGATAGATAGATAGATAGATAGATAGACAGACGGACGGATGGAGATAGATAGATAGATAGATAGATAGATAGATAGATAGATAGATAGATAGATAGATAGATAGATAGATAGATAGATAGACAGACAGACAGATAGACCGACAGATAGATATATAGATAGACAGACGGACGGATGGAGATAGACAGGCTGATAATAGAAAAGACCCTTAACGTAATTACATGGTTAATGTGTAGATAAAAGTTTAAAACCTAAATTTTATCGAAACGTTGGAAGTTAATCATATCGACTTGTTTAAATGGTGTACTATTTCAATACCTTGGCCATATTCGCCAGTTGTACACTCCATGCCCCCACAGTAGCTGGAGCAGCAGAGCATCCCTGAAGCTTCAGGACAATCGGTTGGATTGCATGTTGACGAGCTGCCTTCCAAGCACATTTTATATTTTGGATGGGTGGGGCATACTGGTGCTGAAATAAGGCAACATTTGAAATAAAATAAAAACATCAACACTTAACCCTTATCTTGCTGTTCACGACAACCCCTATATTTGCAAACAGCGTAGATCCAGATCAAGCCACCTGATCAGGATCTACACTGTTTGTCATTCAGTTTATGAATTTGTAGCAATAAATTACATCAAGTAATTTGATTGGTTGATAGACAGAAATGGGTGTGGCTTAAATGAATATTCAGCAAGATAAGGGTTAAATATACTGTAAAGAGTCGATAGCACGAGCAATCATCACGAAAACACGCCCATATAATTCTCACCCCCTTGATTCCCACTTTTAAACAGTAAAACTAGGGTTTACAGGGGTAAACCTTAATTTTTCTTGTTTCTGCTCTAAAATATTGATTGTGGGTACTCGTAAGTCGAATATTTATATTTTGTGCCGCATTATTCGGCGATAACTTCTTTATTTTTTATTTTTAATCAACACATCCAGCGAGAAAGTTGTAGAGGACAAGCTCCGCCCAATTCTCGTTAAGGACTCAGCCTATAGCTTTTATATTTCGCAATTTATTCGATTTGCCAGAGTGTGTAGTCATGTAAATGACTTCAACACTCGTAATAAATTGTTAACTGCTAAACTTCTTAATCAGGGTTATCGTTACCATAAACTACGCAAAGCCTTTTCAAAATTTTATAGACGTCAGTCTGATTTAATTTCAAAATTCAATATTGGACTTAAATCTCTTCTGCAACAAGGTCTATCGGAACCCGAATATTATGGTGACTTAATAGATAAATTCAGACAAATATATAACTGCAATTACTTCAGCACCCAATTTCGTAAAATCATTCTTTGATATAAAAAGATTGGGTACAATATAAATGTTATACGAAAGACTGCATGCATGGTAATTAACCCAATCACGGTTGACAACTTTGCTTCCCTCTTTAATTGCACGCCGGTGGGCCAGGCCTCAGATTCTTTACGGTTCCAGCGTAAAGGCTTACTGAGAATTAGAGAGATCTAATTCAATGTAATGTTGGTTGGTGCCTCATGGCTCTGGTCGGGCCCATCGGAGTCTGTTGTTTTTCTTTTGCTCCAGCATTTCAGTGGTTTCTTGCTGTCGAGTCCTCACAATTGTTTCATCTCTGTGACTGTTTCATTTGTGTGTTCACGGAGATGTTGCACTGATGAGTTAGGAGGCCTTCATGTGGACTTAACAAATTATTTGTCTAAATCGCGACGGAAGTAAAGGCGAGGATTGTGGACACAAAAAATCGATTTCAGCCCCCCCCCCCCCCCCCACCAGTGGAATTCATTTCGCTGACTCTTCCAAGGCGGTTCTTCTGTCGCGGTTTATTTTTGTCTTTGGGTGTTTGTGTCGCTTATATTATTTTATTTTGGATAGCCAATTGGACATTTTATGGGAAAGTAACTGTCCTTTTGGATTTCCGCTATTGATTTTTCCATTAGGGTCTGTTATTTCATGTGTGTCTTTCTTTCCCTTTGGTGTCTCTGATGGGAGCTGTGGGTTAATTGTATCGATTCCTGATCATCGCCTCCACTACTATTTTACTTAGATAACTTAGGGACATGAAACCTTTTTGAGAAGTTGGTGAAGCTTCTCCTCCACAACTTTCTCGCTGGATGTATTGATCAAAAGTAAAAAAAAAAATTCTAACACAGCGCGCCTATATAGGCAATGGAAAGTAACTGTGTTTTATTCTGCAACGAATCACAGCTCGGAAGAGCGTGACGAATGACGTCATTAAAAACTGTCAATTAATGACGTCACTAGTAGATTTTCTTGACGTTAGACGGTGTAAAGTCATTTTCTCGCATCGAAAACGTTAGAAAAGGATATAAATGCATATGTTTCAGTCAATAATTTTAGCGGGATTTCTTCTAAAAATGGCGAAAAGTTGTGAGATTTTGAAGGAAACAACAACATTATTGCCGATTTTCAGCGTGTTAGAATCGAAATAGATCAGCTCTAGTCTGTGATTTGTTGAGCAATAAATCACAGTTTGTCGGTCAGTTTTAAGTAGACAAATCACGCGCGCTACGTGCTCGTGATTTGATCTACTTTACAACTGACCTCCAAACTGTGATTTAGTCCTCAACAAATCATAGCTAGAGATGAACTATTTCTTAAACAAAAAAAAAAATTATCGCCAAAAAACGCGGTAAAAAGATGAAAATTCGACGTTAACAATCTACATGTATATTTTGAGCAGAAATAAGAAAAATATAACAACTTTTTGTCTTACATTTTTTTTCAGCTGTAAAATTTACAATTTACTTGCATACGCATGTTTTCGCAATGGGTGTTTCGTTTGTTCATGTAGCGTGGCTTTTTTAAGCTCTTGAGTCCCCAAGGCTTAATCAATGTATTAATTCTTATCCTGCTGAATATATTAAGCCCAACAAATTACCAGCTATTAGCCAATCAGATAACTAGATAGATTTAAGACATTCACTTACCAAACTGCATGACAAACCGTATAAAAACTGCTCAGAATCCATCTGATCAGGAATTACACTGTTTGCAAAGGCAGGGGTTATCGTAAGCAGCTCAACAAAATGGAACGATTGTTAATTGGCTTTGTGGGAAAGGGAACACCCTCAGGGGAGACAACTCCTGCAAAAGTATTTTTGTCTCCCATGTCAACAGGGGTCAACTCTTTGAGGAGCAAATTCTTTCCTTTAAAGAGAAGAGCCCTTTTTTCAGTTGGACAGGGCTTAAAACAAGAGGCCCATGGGTCACTATGCTCACCAGAGCTCAGGTGGGCACTGCCCAATTGCAGCCGTGTATTTTAACATGATATCATTTTAATCTGCTAAGAGAACCCCCATATCCAAATGAGTACCCATACGAATTCAGTATATGAAACATTAGGCCTTTTATGAAGTAGAGGGGTGTGACATGGACCCAATGGAGCCCTGGTAGGTATCACTAAATGTGTCTTATCCCACTAAGATGGTTTAGCAGTGGGGATCTGTATGGATGGATATCCCAGGAAAGCCCAAGATTGTTGTCCCCAAATGTGTCTTATCATATGGTTAAGGGGTAGGAATCTGAACAGTTTCCGAGATATGAGGCCCTTTTATGAAGTGGAAAGGCCCCTGCGGACACCACTACAGTAGGTGTGGTAATAATAAGGAACAAGAACATATATGATTATGGGCTGGGGATTTGAATGGTTTCTGAAATATATGGCCTTTTAGAAAGTGGAAGGGCGGGGCACATTGCCTCAGCACAAAGAGACCCCCAAGTTAGTGTGACTGAACGAGTATTATCATAAGGAACAAGAATATTAGGGTTTAGGGGTGGGGAGCTGAACGATTTCTGAGATATATGGCTTTTAATGAAGTCAAGCGGTGGGGCATGGCCCAGGCATGCCCCAGGGACTCACAAGCTGGTGTCACTGAATGCGTCTTATCATAAGGAAGATGAATATATATGGTTTAGGGGTGGGGCTCTGACCAGTTTCTGAGATATAAGGCCTTTTCTGAAGTGCAGGGGTGGGGCAAGGCCCTGGAACCCCCAGGTTGGTGTCAATGAATGTGTCTTATCATAAGGAACAAGAATATATATGGTTTAGGGGTGGGGATCTTTATTTTTTTTTTGGTTTGGGTTTTACGGCCCTTTCAAGATTATTTCACTCATATCGAGCCGATCGTTAATCATAGGTGGGCGAAAACCGGAGAACCCGGAGAAAAACCACCTGACCTTCCGTTGCAGAACTTGGCGTCTCACACGTGACCCGAGCGAGGCTCGAACCCACGGCGGTGAGAGACCTAATGACTAAGAGTCAGCGCTCTTATCCATTAGGCCACGGAGGCCCGTGGGGTGGGGATCTGTAAGGTTTCCAAGATATTGTGATATTTTGAAATGCAGGGGGTGGGGCATGGCCCCAGAACATCCCTGGGGACCCCAAGGTTGGTGTCACTGAATGCGTCTTATCATAATGAACGGGAATATATATGGTTAAGGGGTGGGGATCTGTAAGGTTACTGGGATATTGGGCCTTTTATGAAGTAGAGGGGGTGGGGCATGGCACCGGCTTATCCCGGGGGACCCCCAGGTTTATGCCACTGAGTCCGTCTTATCATAAGGAACAAGAATATATACGGTTTAGGGGTGGGGATCTCAATGATTTCTGAGATAAATGGCATTTTATGAAGTGGATGGGGTGGGGCATGTCCTCGGCACATCCCGGGGGACCCCCAGGTTGGTATCAAATAATGCATCTTAGCATAAGGAACAAGAATATATATAGTTTAGGGGTGGGGATCTGAATGGTTTCTGAGATAAATGGCATTTTATGAAATAGAGGGGGCAGGGCATGTCCCCGGCACATCCCGGGGGACCCCCAGGTTGGTGTCACTTAATGCATCTTATCATAAGGAACAAGAATATTATATAGTTTAGGGGTTGGGATCTGTAAGGTTTCTGAGATATAAGGCATTTTATGAAGTAGAGGGGGGCGGGGCATGGCCTCGGCACAACCTAGGAGACCCCAAGGTTGACATAAAAGCATATGGCTGAGAGAAGTTTACTCAAGGAACATGTTTATGTAAGTTTTGTCAAAATATCTGCAATGACTCGGCAGTAAATGCCATTTTTCAGTTTTCCCCATTATAAGTCAATGGAAACTCTAAGTTGCCATAGCAACAAAACTGAAAGGCCAAATTTCATAAAAAACACAAAACCTGTAAAGGCAAATATGGTGAATATTTTCATAAAGTCTCTGCCTCCCAGAGCATATGGTTTCTGAGGAGATGATTTTTTAAGTATTTTTTTTCTATTTTTTGCATTTTGGTTTCCATGGTAACCAATTAAAATAAGCAGTAGGCCTAAAATCGTATGGCAGATAGTAGATTGCCTAAGAATAGTTCTATGAAAGTTTTGTGAAAATATCTGCAGAGGCTTGGCAGTAAATGCCATTTTTCTATTTTCCCCATTATAAGTCTATGGGAACTCTAAGTTGCCATAGCAACAAAAGTAATGAGCCGATTTTCATAAAAAAACACAAACTTTCAATCCCCCTACCCAATGATGCTACAGATAAAATTTGGGCCCAATCGGCCCAGTGGCTTCAGAGGAGATGTCGTTTGTAAGTGTTGACGACAGACATACGACACAGACGACGACGCAGACGCAGACGACGACGACGGACAACTGCCTATCCTATAAGCTCCCCCGGAGCCTTCGGCTCTGGTGGGCTAAAAACGGACAGGAAGTCCCGAAAGTTGTCTCCCTTTGAAAAATGACCGAAGCAGCTGTAAGGTGTTCCCATTCTCCTTAAAGGCATTTATTCTTGATTTTTAAGGCCTATCATTTCATTTGGTGCTAACTGGACAGAAGTCCTCTGTCTTCAACGGGTAAGGGGCCTCCTTTGGGAAAAGAAATAGTTTACTAAAAGTTGACCTTAAGTGTACATTATTGATTTTCCCCTAAAAAGTGCCTTAGTCAGGGGATTCAGCAAGAGCTACTATAGAACCACCTTTGATCTACTATAGACAGTATATCACAAGGGGCAATAAAACAATTATGAACACGCGGTATGTGCTACTGTTACAAGAATAAATGCCTTTAATTGCCAAAGCATTTAAGTAGATAATGAAGGGGTGTCACGGGCCGAGTCAAGACAATAATTACGTTGCTATTTCACTACAAAACCATGCCTATTCAAATATATTGAAAAGTTCACCATTAAAAAAATGATAATTATCAGATAAAAAATTGTGGAATTTTCACATTTCTGCTCAAAACAAAGATTTTGGGTACCCGTTAGAACCGCCTCGACGAGGTGGTTCTAACAAGTATCCACAATATACGTTTTTGAGAAGAAATGTGAAAATTCCACAATTTTTTATCTGATAATTATCATATACATACCCCAGTAACGCCAGTTTTATTATACAAGAGGGCCATGATGGCCCTGGATCGCTCACCTGATCCATAGTGTAACAAGAGGACGCCGGGGAGGGCCATTATTGGCCCCAGGGCTATAATTTGCATAATCTGCAGGGAGGTCTAAAAGGTGTGGTTTCATACCAAATATCAAAGACCTGAGCCTTCTGGTTTCAGACGAGAAGATTTAAAGGTTTTCCTTTTATAAGTTTATATAAAACCTGTGGGTCCCTGGGCGGGGCCATGTTTGGCCCAAGGGCTATAGTTTAAACAATCTTGGTAGAACTCAACAAGACGAAACTTCATACCAAATATCAAAAGCCTTGGCCTTCTGGTTTCAGACAAGAAGATTTGCAAAGGTTTTCCCAGTATAAGTCTTTGTAAAATTTGGCCCCAGGGCTATAATTTGAACAATTTTGGTAGAGGTCCACTAGATAAAGCTTCATACCAAATATCAAAGACCTTGGCCTGCTGGTTTCAGACAAGATCATTATCAAAGGTTTTCCCTACATAATAAAACTCAACAAGAGGGCCATGATGGCCCTGGATCGCTCACCTGATCCATAGAGTAACAAGTGGGCCCCGGGGAGGGCCATTATTGACCCCAAGGTTATAATGTGCATAATGTTGAGGGAGGTCTTAAAAGGTGAAGCTTCATACCAAATATCAACAAAGGCTATAATTGTCCACTAGATGAAGCTCCATACCAAGTATCAAAGACATGGGCCTTGCAGTTTCAGAGAAAAAGATTTGTAAAGATTTCCCTATATAAGTCTTTGTAAAACCAAGGGTCTCGGGACGGGGGCATTTTTGGCCCCTGGGCTGTAATTTGAACAATCTTGATAGAGGTCCACTTGATGAAATTTAAAACCAAATATCAAAGACCTAGACCTTGTGGTTTCACAAAAGAAAATTTTTAAAGATTTTCCCTATATAAGTCAATGTAAAACCAAAGGGCCCTGTGGCGGGCGCATTTTTGGCCTCATGGCTACAATTTGATCAATCTTGGTAGAGGTCCACTAGCTGAAGCTTCATACCAAATATCAAAGACCTGGGCCTTGTGGTTTCAGAGAAGAAGATTTTTCAAGATTTTCCCTATATAAGTCTATGTAAAACCAAAGGGCCCCGGAGGGGGGGGGAGCATTTTTGGCCCCAGGGCTATAATTTGAACAATCTTGATAGAGGTCCACAAGATGAAGCTTCATACCAAATATCAAAGACCTGGGCCTTGCAGTTTCAGAGAAGAAGATTTTTAAAGATTTTCCCTACATAAGCCTATGTAAAACCAAAGGGCCCCGGGGCGGGGGCATTTTTGGCCCCAGCACTATAATTTGAACAATCTTTGTAGGGGTCCACTAGATGAAGCTTCATACCAAATAGCAAAGGCCTGGGCCTTGCAGTTTCAGAAGAAGATTTTTTAAGATTTTCCCTTTATAAGCCCATGTAAATCCAAAGGGTCCCGGGGCGGGGACACTTTTGGCCCCAGCACTATAATTTGAACAATCTTGGTAGGGGTCCACTAGATGAAGCTTCATATCAAATACCAAAGACCTGGGCTTTGCGGTTTCAGAGAAGAAGATTTTTACAGATTTTCCCTATATAAGCCCATGTTAAACCAAAGGGCCCCGGGGCGGGGGCATTTTTGGCCCCAGCACTATAATTTGAACAATCTTGGTAGGGGTCCACAAGATGAAGCTTCATACCAAAAATCAAAGACCTGGGCCTTGTGGTTTCAGAGAAGAAGATTTTTCAAGATTTTCCTATATAAGCCCATGTAAAACCAAAGGGCCCCGGGGCGGGGGCATTTTTGGCCCCAGCACTATAATTTGTACAATCTTGGTAGGGGTCCACTAGATGAAGCTTCAAACCAAATATCAAAGACATGGGCCTTGCGGTTTCAGAGAAGAAGATTTTTTAAGTTTTCGGTGAAAAAATCTATTTTTGGCTCCTGTGACCTATTTGTGCAACAGACCAGAACCATTTGAACAACTTTAAAAGGGGACCACCTAAGGATCATTCCTGTGAAGTTTGGTCAAAATCCGATCAGTGGTTGAGGAGGAGATGTGGTTTGAAGAAATTGTTTACGCACGGATAACAGACAATAAGTGATCCTAATATAAAACACAAGAGGGCCATGATGGCCCTGGAACGCTCACCTGATCCGTAGAGTAACAAGTGGACCCCGGGGAGGGCCATTATTGACCCAAGGGTTATAATGTGCACAATGTTGAGGGAGGTCTAAAAAGGTGAAACTTCATACCAAATATCAACAAAGGCTATAATTTGAACAATCTTGGCAAAGGTCCATTAGATGAAGCTACACACCAAATATCAAAGACCTTGGCCTTGCAGTTTCAGAGAAGAAGATTTTTTTAAAGATTTTCCCTATATAAGCCTATGTAAAACCAAAAGGCCCCCGGCGGGGGCATTTTTGGCCCCAGCACTACATAAGCCTATGTAAAACCAAATGACCCCGGGTTGGGGCATTTTTGGCCTCAGGGCTATCATTTAAACAATCTTGATAGAGGTCCACTAGATGAAGCTTCACACTGAATATCAAAGACCTGGGTCTTGCTGTTTCAGAGAAGAAGATTTTCAAAGATTATCTCTATATATAAGTCTATGTAAAACAAAAGGGCCCCGGGGCGGGGGCATTTGTGGCCCCAGGGCTATAATTTGAACAATCTTGGTAGAGGTCCACGAGATGAAGCTCCATACCAAAAATCAAAGACAAGGGCCTTGCAGTTTCAGAGAAGAAGATTTTTAAAGATTTCCCTACATAAGTCTATGTAAAACTAAAGGGTCTCTGGGCGGGGGCATTTTTGGCCGCAGGGCTATAACTTGAACAATCTTGATAAAGTTCCACTAGATGAAATTTCACATCAAATATCAAAGACCTAGGCCATGTGGTTTCATAGAAGAAGACTTTTAAAGATTTTCCCTATATAAGTCTATGTAACCAAAGGGCCAGGCGGGGGTTTTTTTGGTCTCAGGGCTATAATTTGAACAATCTTGGTAAAGGTCCACAAGATGAAGCTTCATGCCAAATATCAAAGACCTAGGCCTTGTGGTTTCAGAGAAGAAGATTTTTCAAGATTTTCCCTATATAAGTCTAAGTAAAACCAAAGGGCCCCGGAGCGGGGGCATTTTTGGCCCCAGGGCTATAATTTGAACAATCCTGATAAAGGTCCACTAGATGAAATTTCACACCAAATATCAAAGACCTATGCCATGTGGTTCATAGAGGAAGATTTTTAAAGATTTTCCCTATATAAGTCTATGTAACCAAAGGGCCAGGCGGGGGTATTTTTGGTCTCAGGGCTATAATTTGAACAATCTTGGTAGAGGTCCACAAGATGAAGCTTCATGCCAAATAATAAAGACCTAGGCCCTTGCAGTTTCAGAGAAGAAGATTAAAATTTTAAAGATTTTCCCGAAATAAGCCTATGTTAAACCAAAGGGCCCCGGAGTGGGGTCATTTTTGGCCCCAACACTATAATTTGAACAATCTTGGTAGGGGTCCACTAGATGAAGCTATATACCAAATATCAAAGACCTGGTCCTTGTGGTTTCAGAGAAGAAGATTTTTTAAGATTTTCCCTATATAAGCCCATGTAAAACCAAAGGGCCCCGGGGCGGGGGCATTTTTTGCCCAAGCACTATAATTTGAACAATCTTGGTAGGGGTCCACTAGATGAAGCTTCATACCAAATATCAAAGACCTGGGCCTTGCAGTTTCAGAGAAGAAGATTTGTAAAAATTTTCCATATATAAGCCCATGATAAACCAAAGGGCCCCGGGGCGGGGCCATTTTAGCCGCAGCACTATAATTTGAACAATCTTGGTAGGGGTCCACTAGTTTTAGCTTCATACCAAATATCAAAGAACTGGGCCCTGTGGTTTCAGAGAAGAAGATTTTTTAAGTTTTCAGTGAAAAAAATATATTTTTGGGCTCCTGTGACCTAGATATGCAACGGACCAGAACCATTTGAACAACTTTGAAAGGGGTCCACCTAAGGATCATTCCTGTGAAGTTTGGTCAAAATCTGATCAGTGGTTTAGGAGGAGATGTCGTTTGAAGAAATTGTTTACGTACGGATGACAGACAAAAAGTGATCCTAATATAAAACACAAGAGGGCCATGATGGCCCTGGATCGCTCACCTGATCACCAGAGTAACAAGTGGGCCCCGGGGAGGGCCATTATTGACCCCAAGGTTATAATGTGCATAATGTTGAGGGAGGTCTAAACAGGGGATGCTTCATACCAAGTATCATCAAAGGCTATAATTGTCCACTAGATGAAGCTCCATACCAAATATCAAAGACGTGGGCCTTGCAGTTTCAGAGAAGAAGATTTTTTAAAGATTTCCCTATATAAGTCTATGTAAAACCAAAGGGCCTCGGGGCGGGGGCATTTTTGGCCCCAGGGCTATAATTTGAACAAACTTGATAGAGGTCCACTAGATGAAATTTCACACCAAATATCAAAGACCTAGGCCTTATGGTTTTCACAATTGAAGATTTTTAAAGATTTTCCCTATATAAGTCTATGTAAAACCAAAGGGCCCCCCGAGGCGGGGGCATTTTTGGTCTCAGGGCTATAATTTGAACAATCTTGGTAGAGGTCCACAAGATGAAGCTTCATACCAAATATCAAAGACCTGGGCCTTGCAGTTTCAGAGAAGAAGATTTTTAAAGATTTTCTCTATATAAGTCTATGTAAAACCAAAGGGCCCAGAGGGGGATTGGGGGGCATATTTGGCCCCAGGGCTTTAATTTGAACAATCTTGGTAGAGGTCCACAAGATGAAGCTTCATACCAAATATCAAAGACCTGGGCCTTACAGTTTCAGAGAAGAAGATTTTTAAAGATTTTCCCTATATAAGCCTATGTAAAACCAAAGTGCCAGGGGCGGGGGCATTTTTGGCCCCAGCACTATAATTTGAACAATCTTGGTAGGGGTCCACTAGATGAAGCTTCATACCAAATAGCAAAGACATGGGCCTTGCAGTTTCAGAGAAAAAGATTTTTAAAGATTTTCCCTATATAAGCCCATGTAAAACCAAAAGGCCCTGGGGCGTGGGCATTTTTGGCCCCAGCACTATAATTTGAACAATCTTGGTAGGGGTCCACTAGATGAAGCTTCATACCAAATATCAAAGACCTGGTCCTTGTGGTTTCAGAGAAGAAGATTTTTACAGATTTTCCCTTTATAAGCCCATGTAAAACCAAAGGGCCCTGGGGCAGGGGCATTTTTGGCCCCAACCCTATAATTTGAACAATCTTTGTAGGGGTCGACTAGATGAAGCTTCATACCAAATATCAAAGACCTGGGCCTTGTGGTTTCAGACAAGAAGATTTTTGAAGATTTTCCTATATAAGCCCATGTAAAACCAAAGGGCCCCGGGGCAGGGGCATATTTGGCCCCAGCACTATAATTTGAACAATTTTGGTAGGGGTCCACTAGATGAAGCTTCATACCAAATATCAAAGACCTGGGCCTTGCGGTTACAGAGAAGAAGATTTTTTTAGTTTTGGGTGAAAAAATCTATTTTTGGCTCCTGTGACCTTTATGTGCAACGGACCGGAACCATTTGAACAACTTTGAAAGGGGACCACTTAAGGATCATTCTTGTGTAGTTTGGTCAAAATCCGATCAGTGGTTTAGGAGGAGATGTTGTTTGAAGAAATTGTTTACGCACGGATGACAGACAAAAAGTGATCCTAATATAAAACACAAGAGGGCCATGATGGCCCTGGATCGCTCACCTGATCCATAGTGGGCCCCGGGGAGGGCCATTATTGACCCCAAGGTTATAATGTGCATAATATTGAGGGAGGTCTAAAAAGGTGAAGCTTCATACCAAATATCAACAAAGGCTATAATTGTCCACTAGATGAAGCACCATACCAAATATCAAAGACATGGGCCTTGCAGTTTCAGAGAAGAAGATTTTTAAAGATTTCCCTATATAAGTCTATGTAAAACCAAAGGGTCTCGGTGCGGGGGCATTTTCGGCCCCAGGGCTGTAATTTGAACAATCTTGATAGATGTCCACTAGATGAAATTTCACACCAAATATCAAAGACCTGGGCCTTGTGGTTTCACAGAAGAAAATTTTTTAAGATTTTCCCTATATATAAGTCTATGTAAAACCAAAGGGCCCCAAGGCGGGGGCATTTTTGGCCTAAGGGCTATAATTTGAACAATCTTGGTAGAGGTCCACTAGCTGAAGATTCATACCAAATATCAAAGACCTAGGCCTTGTGGTTTCAGAAAAGAAGATTTTTCAAGATTTTCCCTGTATAAGTCTATGTAAAACCAAAGGGCCCCGGAGCGGGGGTATTTTTAGCCCCAGGGCTATAATTTGAACAATCTTGGTAGAGGTCCACAAGATGAAGCTTCATACCAAATACCAAAAGACCTGGGCCTTGCAGTTTCAGAGAAGAAGATTTTTAAAGATTTTCCCTATATAAGCTCATGTAAAACCAAAGGGCCCCCGAGGCAGGGGCATTTTTGGCCCAAGCACTATAATTTGAACAATCTTGGTAGGGGTCCACTAGATGAAGCTTCATATCAAATATCAAAGACCTGGGCCTTGCAGTTGCAGAGAAGAAGATTTTTACAGATTTTCCATATATAAGCCCATGTGAAACAAAAGGGCCCCGGGGCGGGGGCATTTTTGGCCCCAGCACTATTATTTGAACAATCTTGGTAGGGGTCCAATAGATGAAGCTCCAATCCAAATATCAAAAATCTGGGCCTTGCGGTTTCAAAGAAGAAGATTTTTAAAGAGTTTCCCTATATAAGCCCATGTAAAACCAAAGGGCCCTGGGGCAGGGGCATTTTTGGCCCCAGCACTATAATTTGAACAATCTTGGTAGGGTTCCACTGGATGAAGCTCCATATCAAATATCAAAGACCTGGGCCTTTCAGTTTCAGAGAAGAAGATTTTTACAGATTTTCCATATATGAGCCCATTTAAAACCAAAGGGCCCCGGTGCGGGGGCATTTTTGGCCCCAGCACTACAATTTGAACAATCTTGGTAGGGGTCTACTAGATGAAGCTTCATACCAAATATCAAAGAGCTGGGCCTTGCGGTTTTAGGGAAGAAGATTTTTTAAGTTTTCATTAAAAAAAAAAATCTATTTTTGACTGCTATGACCTATATGTGCGAGAGACCGGAACCATTTGAACAACTTTGAAAGGGGACCACTTAAGGATCATTCCTGTGTAGTTTGGTCAAAATCCGATCAGTGGTTTAGGAGGAGATGTCGTTTGAAGAAATTGTTTACGCACAGATGACAGACAAAAAGTGATCCTAATATAAAACACAAGAGGGCCATGATGGCCCTGGATCGCTCACCTGATCCATAGAGTAACAAGTGGACCCCGGAGAGGGCCATTATTGACCCCAGGGTTATAATGTGCATTATGTTGAGGGAGGTCTAAAAAGGTGAAGCTTCATACCAAATATCAACAAAGGCTATAACTGTCCACTAGATGAAGCTCCATACCAAATATCAAAGACATGGGCCTTGCAGTTTCAGAGAAGAAGATTTTTAAAGATTTCCCTATATAAGTCTATGCAAAACCAAAGGGTCTCGGGGCGGGGGCATGGGCATTTTTGGCCCAAGGGCTATAATTTGAACAATCTTGATAGAGGTCCACTAGATGAAATTTCACACCAAATATCAAATACCTAGGCCTTGTTGTTTCCCAGAATAAATGTTTTAAAGATTTTCCCTATATAAGTCTATGTAAAACCAAAGGGCCCCGAGGCAGGGGCATTTTTGACCTCAGGGCTATAATTTGAACAATCTTGGTAGAGGTCCACTAGCTGAAGACCTGGGCCCTGCAGTTTCAGAGAAGAAGATTTTTAAAGATTTTCCCTACATAAGCCTATGTAAAACCAAAGGGCCACGTGTTTGGGGCATTTTTGGTCTCAGGGCTATAATTTGAACAATCTTGGTAGAGGTCCACTAGCTGAAGCTTCATAACAAATATCAAAGACCTAAGCCTTGTGGTTTCAGAGAAGAAGATTTTTAAAGATTTTCCCTATATAAGTCTATGTAAAACCAAAGGGCCCAATGGCGGGGGCGTTTTTGGTCTCAGGGCTATAATTTGAACAATCTTGGTAGAGGTCCACTAGCTGAAGCTTCATAACAAATGCCAGGGACCTAAGCCTTGTGGTTTCCGAGAAGAAGATTTTTCATATATAAGACCATGTGAAACAAAAGGACCCTGGGGCGGGACAATTTTTGGCCCCAGCACTATTATTTGAATAATTTTGGTAGGGGTCCATTAGATGAAGCTTCATACCAAATATCAAAGACCTGGTCCTTGCCGTTTCAGAGAAGAAGATTTTCAAAGATTTTCCCTATATAAGCCTATATAAGCCTATGTAAAACCAAAGGGCCCCTGAGCGGGGGCATTTTTGGCCCAAGGGCTATAATTTGAACAATCTTGATACAGGTCCGCTAGATGAAGCTTCACACCAAATATCAAAGATCTGAGCCTTGCGGTTTCAGAGAAGAAGATTTTCCCTGTATAAGCCTATGTAAAATCAAAGGCCCTTGCCCAGGGGCATTTTCGGTCCCAGGGCTATAATTTGAACAATCTTGGTAGAGGTCCACTAGGTGAAGCTTCACACCAAATATCAAAGACCTCAGCCTTATCGTTCAGAGTAGAAGATTTTAAAGATTTTCCCTATATAAGCCTATGTAAAACGAAAGGCCCCCCGGGCGGGGGCATTTTTGGCCCTAGGGCTATAATTTGAACAATCTTGGTAGAGATCCACTAGGTGAAGCTTAACACCAAATATCAAAGACCTGGGCCTTGTGGTTTCAGAGAAGAAGATTTTTAAAGCTTTTACCTATATAAGCCCATGTAAAACCAAAAGGCCCCCGGGGCGGGGGCATTTCCGGCCCAAGGATCATAATTTGAACAATCTTGGTAGAGGTCCACTAGATGAAGCTTTATACTAAATATCGAAGACCTGGGCCTTTCGGTTTCAGAGAAGAAGATTTTTAAAGATTTTCCCTGTAGAAGCCTATGTAAAACCAAAGGCCCCCGGGACGGGGGCATTTTTGGCCCTGGGGCTATAATTTGAACAATCTTGGTAGAGGTCTACTAGGTGAAGCTTCACACCAAATATCAAAGACCTAAGCCTTGCGGTTTCAGAGAAGAAGATTTTTAAATACTTTCCCTATATAAGCCTATGTAAACCCAAAGGCCCCCGGGCGTGGCATTTCTGGCCCATAGGCCATAATTTGAACAATCTTGGTAGAGGTCCACTAGATGAAGCTTCATACCAAATATCAAAGACCCGGGCCTTTCAGTTTCAGAGAAGAAGATTTTTACTGATTTTCCCAGTGTAAGCCTATGTAAAACCAAAGGCCCCCGGGGCGGGGGCATTTTTGGCCCTAGGGCTATAATTTGAACAATCTTGGTAGAGGTCCATTAGGTGAAGCTTCACACCAAATATCAAAGAACTTGGCCTTGTGGTTTCAGAGAAGAAGATTTTTAAAGATTTTCCCTATATAAGCCTATGTAAACACAAAGGCCCCCGGGGCGGGGGCATTTCTGGCCCAAGGGCCATAATTTGAACAATCTTGGTAGAGGTCCACTAGATGAAGCTTCGTACCAAATATCGAAGACCTGGGCCTTTTGGTTTCAGAGAAGAAGATTTTTAAAGATTTTCCCTATATAAGCCTATGTAAACACAAAGGCCCCCGGGGCGGGGGCATTTCTGGCCCAAGGGCCATAATTTGAACAATCTTGGTAGAGGTCCACTAGATGAAGCTTCGTACCAAATATCGAAGACCTGGGCCTTTTGGTTTCAGAGAAGAAGATTTTTAAAGTTTTCATTTCAAAAATCTATTTTTAGCTCCTGTGACCCAGATGTGCAATGGACCGGAACCATTTGAACAACTTTGAAAGGGGACCACCTAAGGATCATTCCTGTGAAGTTTGGTCAAAATCCGATCAGTGGTTTAGGAGGAGATGTCATTTGAAGAAAAAGTTTACGCACGCACACACGCACACACGCACGCACGACGGACGACGGACAAAAAGTGATCCCAAAAGCTCACCTCGTCACTACGTAACAGGTGAGCTAAAAATGAGTTCCTTTAAGAACAATGAAAACATTCATAAGAAAGAAGATGGGTCATACTACGTAGTTTCGGCTAATAAAGCCTCATCAGTGACCCTGTAACGATGCGGCAAAGAAAGCCAGAGGAAACATACTTCAATTTTGCGAAGTCTATGTAAAACCGGTGGGCACCGGTGTGGGCCCATTTTTGGCCCTAGGGCTATAATTTCAAAAGTCTTGGTAGAGGTCTACTAGACAAAGCTTCCTACCACATATCAAAGGCCTGGGCCTTGTGATTTTAGACAAGAACATTTTAAAGGTTTCCCCTAGATAAGGCTATGTAAAACCAGTAGGCCCCAGGGAGGGGCGATTTTTGGACCCAGGGCTATAATTTGAACAATCTTGTTAGAGGTCCACAAGATGAAGCTTCATACCAAATATCAAAGACCTGAGCCTTCTGGTTTCAAGCAAGAATATTTTTTAAAGGTTTTCCCTATATAAGTCTATGTAAAATCAGTGGGCCCCTGGGCGGAGCCTTTTTGGCCCCAGGGCTATAATTTGAACAACCTTGATAGAGGTCCATTAGACGAAGCTTCATATTAAATATCAAAGACCTGAGCCTTCTGGTTTCAGAGAATAAGATTTTTAAAGATTTTCTATATAAGTCTATGTAAAACCAAAGGGCCCAAACGCGGAGGCATTTTTGATCCCAGGGCTATAATTTGAAAAATATTGAAAAAGATCCACTAGATAAAACTTCACACCAAATATCAAAGACCTGCGCCTTGCTGTTTCAGAGAAAAAGATTTTTTAAGATTTCCCTATATAAGTCTTATGTAAAACCCAAGAGCCCTGCGGCGAGGGGATTTCCGGCGCCGGGGCTATAATTTGAACAATCTTAATAGAGGTCCACTAGATGAAGCTTCATACCAAATATCAAAGACCTAGGCCTTGCGGTTTCAGAGAAAAAAGATTTTAAAAGATTTTCATAATATAGTCTATGTAAAACCAAAGGGCCCGGGGTAGGGGGCATTTTTGGCCCAAGGGCTATAATTTGAACAATCTTGATACAGGTCTACTAGATGAAGCTTCAAACGAAATATCAAAGACTTGGGCCTTGCGGTTTCAGAGAGAGAAGATTTTTAAGCTTTTCCCAATATAAGTCAATGTAAATCAAAGGGTGCCGGGCGGGAGCATTTTTTGGCCCAAGCGCTATAATTTGACAATTTTAGCAGAGGTCCACCAGATGAAGCTTCATACCAAATATCAAAGACCTTGGCGTTGCGGTTTCAGAGAAGAATATTTTTTAGGTTTTTAGTATAAAAAATCTATTTTGGCTCCTGTGACCTAGGAGTGCAATGGACCGGAACCATAGTAACATATTTAAAAGGGGACCACATAAGAATCATTCCTGTGAAGTTTGGTCAAAATTCGATCAGTGGTTTAGGAGCGGATGTCGTTTGAAGAAAAAGTTTATTGACGCACAGACGCACGGACGCATGCACGGACGACGGACAAAAAGTGATCCCAAAAGATCACCTCGTCACTACGTGACAGTTGAGCTAATAAAAGTGGGGTTTTTGGGGGTCAAAATTATATAGGGGTGTTTCATGATGTGATACTCTACTAATGGCATAGGGTGATCTTGTTTGTTTGTTTGTATTTGATTTTAACGGCCCAGTCAACACTATTTAGGTCATTTTTGAGCCGGTCAGTTTACCTTTCCATATATGTCCTGGGCAAGCTTATACAAAAGCGGTTTCCCAGTACACATTCTTTTTTTCAGAAACTCACAAAGGTCCTTTTTGAATCAGTGGAAGGGATAGATGGACCGTAGAAAAGATTTCGTGATCATTGTTGCAGACCCTGACATGTTTCGAACCCACGTCCTCCTGAACACCAGTCAGACGTGCATCCAACTGAGCTACCGCCGCCGGCTAGGGTTTTCTTGCACACCAGACAAAGAAATCCGCGATTTTACCCTGGGACAGAAATTTATGTTCTGGCCCAGGTGTTCCGACCCAAACTCGAATTTAATCGCGTGTTTGATAAATGCACTTGTTGATTACAACCTCATGCGCGGCGGCGTCATGGGTGACGTCACTAAACATTCCTGTTGTGTCATCACAAAATGGCGGACGTCGGTAACCGAAGTGACAGCAGCATTAAAAATTAGCAATAGAAATGGAGGGTATGCAAGAAAAAGAATCCAATATGGGTGTGAGGGGTGGATAGAAAAATCCGTCCCTCGGGATCACTGTCGGGCATCACTCGGCAAGCCTCGTGATGCCGGACAGTGTCCCTCGGGACGGATTTTTCAATCCACCCCTCACACCCATATAAGATTATTATAATCTACCAGATAAAAATGGCGTTACATCATGATAACGCACCCATCCGACACAATGGATTTTTTTTTCAAATCCCCAAAATAGCCACTTTTCTGATGAAATTCCTTGACATTTTACATATTTATACTAATTATAGTTATAGTAATAGGGTGCTCGTTAGAACAGCCTCAGTTTGGCGGTTCTAATGAGCACCAACCACCTACGTCTTGGAGCAAAAATAAATAAAACTAGAATTTGTTTTTCTACAAAAACACAGATGTCTCCCCCGTTTTTGACTGCTAAGTATAACCTTGACATTGGAGGTATTGAGCTGGGTCTTGTGTGCAACACATCATCTAATGAAGATGAACATTTCTACATAGTAACTTTAAAAATGTTCATAGAAAAATAAAAAAGTTATTGGCCGTAAACAAAAAAGCACTTTTTTACCTTTGACCTCTAAGTATGGCCTTGACCTTTGCGGTACAACACATCGTCTCATGATGGTTAACATTTCTGCCAAGTAATTTCATAATCCATCAAAGAATAAGGAAGTTATTGACTGTCCTTTTTTTACCTTTGACCTCTAGGTATGACCTTGACATTGGAGGTATGGACCTTGGTCTTGCACATGACTCATGGTCCAACTTTCAAGCCTCTAGCTCCAACAGTTGTTGAGATATCTTGCTGACAAATTTTATTAAAAAAATTCAAAGGGCAATAACTCTTGAAAGGGGCATAATCTGGATGAGAAAAAAATATGTGTCAGCTTAGGAATGCATATATGCATTAGGAATGCATATATGAAATTTCATAACCATAGCATACACAGTTCTAAAGTTATGCTATGCATCACTTTTAGGATTCATTACAATGGACACAAATTACCAAAATGACAAAGGGCCATAACTCGCAAAGTATTTTTCGGAATTTTGTCAAAAGTTAATCAGTTCATATACTCATCACCACCAATATACTCAACAACTTTCAAGGCTCTAGCTCCAATAGTGTTTGAGATATTTTGCTGACAAGATTTTATTAAAAAAAATTTCAAAGGGCAATAACTCTTGAAAGGGGCATAATCCGGACAAGAAAAAAAATATGCGTCAGCTAATTTTTCATGAGGAACCCATATATGAAATTTCAAAACCCTAGCATACACGGTTCTAAAGTTATGCTATGCATCACTTTTAGCATACATTACAATGGGCACAAATTACCAAAATGACAAAGGGCCATAACTCACAAAGTATTTTTTGGAATTTTGTCAAAAGTTAATCAGTTTATCTACTCATCACCACCAATATATTCACCAACT
Organism: Lucinisca nassula; assembly: GCA_963580285.1. NCBI lineage: Eukaryota > Metazoa > Mollusca > Bivalvia > Lucinida > Lucinidae > Lucinisca > Lucinisca nassula. The sequence goes on from OY757017.1 coordinate 62,169,128, forward strand.
TATAAGCCTCTAGCTCCAATAGTTTTTGAGATATCTTGCTGACAAGAGTTTATTAAAAAAAAATCAAAGGGCAATAACTCTTGAAAGGGGCATAATCCTGACGAGACAAAAAATACGCGTCAGCTTATTTTCCATCAGAAATGCATATATGAAATTTCAAAATTATAGCATACACCGTTCTAAAGTTATGCTATGCATCACTTTTAGCATACATTACAATGGGCACAAATTACCAAAATGACAAAGGGCCATAACTCACAAAGTATTTTTCGGAATTTTGTCATAATTTAATCAGTTCATCTACTCATCACCAACAATCTATTCACCAACTTATAAGCCTCTAGCTCCAATAGTTTTTGAGATATCTTGCAGACAAGATTTTATTAAAAAAAAATCAAAGGGCAATAACTCTTGAAAGGGGCATAATCCTGACGAGACAAAAAATACGCGTCAGCTTATTTTCCATCAGAAATGCATATATGAAATTTCAAAATTATAGCATACACCGTTCTAAAGTTATGCTATGCATCACTTTTAGCATACATTACAATGGGCACAAATTACCAAAATGACAAAGGGCCATAACTCACAAAGTATTTTTCGGAATTTTGTCATAAGTTAATCAGTTCATCTACTAATCACCAACAATCTATTCACCAACTTTCAAGGCTCTAGCTCCAATAGTTTTTGAGATATCTTGCTGACAAGATTTTATTAAAAAAATTCAAAGGGCAATAACTCTTGATAGGGGTATATTCCGGACGAGAAAAAAAAATACGCATCAGCCTAATTTTCCATGAGGAATCCATATATGAAATTTCAAAACCCTAGCATACATGGTTTTAAAGTTATGCTATGCATCACTTTTAGCATACATTACAATGGGCACAAACTACAAAAATGACAAAGGGCCATAACTCACAAAGTATTTTTCGGAATTTTGTCAAAAGTTAATCAGTTCATATACTCATCACCATCAATATAATCACCAACTTTCAAGGCTCTAGCTCCAATAGTTTTTGAGCTATCTTGCTGACAAGGTTTTATTAAAAAAAAAATTCAAAGGGCAATAACTCTTGAAGGGGGCATAATCCGGACGAGAAAAAAAATACGCGTCAGCTAATTTTCCATGAGGAATCCATATATGAAATTTCAAAACCCTAGCATACACGGTTCTTTAGTTATGCTATGCATCAAAAGCGTAATGGACGGACGAACGGACGAACGAACCAGAACCAATATGCCCCTCCAACTTTTTCGAAGTTGGGGGCATAATAAGAAAGTTATTGACAGAACACAAAAAAGGCCCATTTTTTACCTTTAACCTCTATGTATGACCTTGACCTTTCAGGTATTAAACTGGGTCATGCGTGCAACACATCATCTCATGGTGGTTAACATTTCTGCCTAGCAATTTCAAAATCCATCTAAAAATAAGAAAGTTATTGACCAAACACAAAAAAGGGCCCCTTTTTTACCTTTGACCTCTATGTATGACCTTGACATTTTAGGTACCAAACTGAATCATGCATGCAACACATCGTCCCATGATAGTTAACATGTTTGCCAAGTAACTTCAAATTCTATTTAAAAATAGGCAAGTTATTGACAAAACCCGAAAAAAGGCCCCTTTTTTTACCTTTGACTTCTAAGTATGACCTTGACCTTTGAGGTACCAACCTGGGTCATGCGCGCAACACATCGCCTTATATTGGTTCACATTTCTGCCATGTGATTTCAAAATCCATCTCAAAATAAGAAAGTTATTGACCAAATACGAAAAAAGGCCCACTTTTTGACCTTTGACCTCTAAGTATGACCTTGACCTTTGAGGTACCGACCTGCCTCATGTGCACCACACATCGTCTCATAATGGTAATAATTATGCCAAGTAATTTTAAAATCCATCTCAAAATTAGAAAGTTATTGACCAAATACGAAAAAAAGGCCCCTTTTTTTACCTTTGACCTCAAAGTATGACCTTGACCTTTGAGGAACCGACCTGCCTCATGCGCACCACACATCGTCTTATGGTTGTTAATAATTATGCCAAGTAATTTTAAAATCCATCTCAAAATAAGAAAGTTATTGACCAAATACGAAAAAAAGGCCCCTTTTTTGACCTTTGACCTCTAAGTATGACCTTGACCTTTGAGGTACAGACCTGCCTCATGCGCACCACACATCGTCTTATGGTTATTAATAATTATGCCAAGTAATTTTAAAATCCATCTCAAAATAAGAAAGTTATTGACCAAATACGAAAAAAAGGCCCCCTTTTTGACCTTTGACCTCTAAGTATGACCTTGACCTTTGAGGTACCGACCTGCCTCATGCGCACCACACATCGTCTTATGGTTATTAATATTTCTGCCGAGTAATTTTAAAATCCATCAAAAAATAAGAAAGTTATTGACCGGACACGATTTTTTCCCATACATATATACATACCAACAAACTTCCAAGGGAGATAATTCAAAAACTATAAATGCGAGAGTTATGGTTCTTGCGCACTGCACGTCGTCTAATGCTGATTAATATTTATACGAAGTTTCGTGACGATAGCTCTAACGGTTTTCAAGTTACAGAGCGGACACGAAAGTGTGACAGACGGACAGACGGACAGACAGACAGACGGACAGACAGACGCCCGGGGGAAAAACAATATGTCTCTCCGAAAAAAAATTTTTCGGGGGAGACATAATAATATATATTCCCGTAAACACCAGTTTTTCTATATAAAGGTGGGTTTAGAGGGGTGTTGTTTTCACAGACTTGTTAACATGATAATATGATGTAATATTCACAAATCATACAACTCATTCAGGCATTTTCAGTGCAAATATGATGCTGAGATTTTTTTCAGTTTCCATGAAAAAAGGTATTATTGGGACCTCATATACCCATCTTCTTAGAAGTATATGTACTCTCAAGTATGTGCCTTATCCTGAGAAAACACCAATTCTTGTCATTTCATTAGGACAACAAGTCCATGTAATGAACACGCCTCTAAACGCCACTTTATTTACAGAAAAATGGGGTTTGCATGGGTTTAGATTATCTTTCTTTTGTCTGCTCCAATACAAAGGTTGTGGGTATTTGTTAGAATGAGGTGTTTTAACGAGCACCCGCAACCTATGTTTAAAATATAGATAAGAAAAATATTACACACTTTCATCAGCAAATTGACCGATTTAGAGGGATGGAAGAATACATTTTTTACACGGATATGTTATAGTATTGATGTACATCAAAACATGAGAACAGGCTCCAAGGTTATTTTTTCATGCTCAACTCACTTGAGCATGAAATTTATTCTGCTCATAAAATTTAAAATGCCAATAAATGTCCGCATTCTAAAATTAATGAGCAGGATAAATGACATTCTCTGCTGATATGAGCAGGAAGATTGCCAGATTTGTTTGTATTTAATAGTTATGAGCATTACAAATTCCATGCTTAGTTAGGTGGAGCATGTAAAATGTTTTATAACCTCAGGACAAGTCTGCATATCTATGCTATCTGAATAGCATGTTAGTGTTCACTGCTTGTATGATTTTGTTTGTATTGGGGTTGAACGGCCCAGTCAACACTATTTAGGTCATTTTTGAGCCGGTCGTTTACTTATCCACACTTTTTCTGGGCAGGCTTATACGTAAACGGTTAACCAGTACAGTGCCCATTCTTTCGCCAGAATTTGACTACTGCCCTTCTCGAATCAGCGGAAGGGAAAAAATGAACATGATCAATCTCCACGAACGAATGCTGCCAACCCCGGCAGGCATCGGACCCGTGTCCTTCTGATCACCAGTCAGACGCGCATCCGGCTGAGCTACCGAGGCTGGCACTGCTTGACTGATAAAATACCTCTAGTGTCTGTATATCAAATGACAAGAACCTTGCTAATCTATAAGGTGAGCAGGCCAGTCATCACGAAAACATGTGTATATAATTTTGACCCCCATGAACCCCACTTTTATTTTGCAAAACTGGGGTTTACAGGGGTAAATCTTATTTTTCGTATTTCTGGTCTAAAATATAGATTGTGGGTACTTGTTAGAACCGTCTCGACGAGGCGGTTCTAACAATACCCACAATCCTAAAATATAGATTGTGGGAACTCGTTAGAACCGCCCCACAATCTTATTTTAGACCAGATATAATCTATATTTTGAGCAGAAAATATCACAATTATCCAACTTTAAATTTTAGTTTTTTCGGCGGTAAGGTTTACAATGTAGTTGTATAGGCATGCTTTCATAATGTTTTGTCTTATGCTTACAAGGCACTCGTTTTGTATATTTTGTATAATAATGGACTCCACCATTGTTCTATGTTGGAAAAGTCAATATGTCAGGTCTATATTCGGCTTTGACTCGATGTATTTTGACCAAAAATCCGGTAAGAAAACAGTATATAGCCTGATCAGATCCTCAATACGGTACGTTTGATCCGAGTCTGTATTGTTTGCATATGTCCGGAGCGTTTACTGTTTCCAGCTATATTAGTCGCAGAAAAGATTGACTAGGCGGAGCTGTCGTTTGCACCTGCCTTTGCAATGTTCTATTAACAAGGTAATCCAAGTCACCCGATTGTGTGAATTTAACTGTAACACAACCAAATCTGTAGCGTATATGGCTATTTTGTCCACTTGCATAAGCATGCGAAAGCACTCTACCGAATCTTCTGTTGGACGCAGAGAATTTGACATATGGGCACCGTCAAGCGATTTCGGTACTTATCGCCTATGCAAGGCAAAGGTTCAGGCGAGCCTGCCCATCCGCGCAGTCTCGCCAGAACCTTCGCTGCTCGCTCATACAAGCAGTGAATCAAGAGGAACCTTCAGACAGAAAGCCATATCCGTGGCCCCTCTGAATGGCTGGGCATGTGCAGTTAAAATTTGTCATGGATGAATGCTTGAAGACACAAATTCGCTTGGCGGGGCTCATATGTTGACAACACCTGAATAACTCCGCCTAGTCAATCTTATACGCGGCTTCTATAAGCATGGGTTACAGTAATATGAAGAATTACTCAATATACAGAACTATCATAATCCAAATATGACAGATTAAATCTCCTGCCTGAGTATCATGAATGCACGCAAAATATTTTGACCCCCTATACATGGTAAAACTGGGGTTTTACTGGTAAAACTGGGGTTTTACTGGTAAAACTGGGGTTTTACAGTGGTTTATATTTTTCTACTTATTTTGGCTCAAAAAACATAAATTGTGGGTACTCGTTAGAACCGCTCCGCTGTGATGGTTCTTCTGAGTTCCGACAATCTGTTTTGAGCAGAAATATAATAAGACCTGTCGCCGGACAGGGTAGCTCACCGGAAGTCGCGCTTTGACTAGTCCCGCGAAGTCAAATTTTCAGGCCCATAACAGAAACAAAGTCACAAAGAAAGAATCCAGTGCTATATCAATATTTGGGGCTCACGTATGATTCAAGTTTGCCTCATTAGTATCACTTTTAATTCCATTTAACCCTTAGACATGAATCGAGATATTATCATATGCAGCATTTGTGTGAAGTTATATTAAAATCTGTTGAAAAATGTAGGCGCTAGAGCGATAACAAAGTTTTTCTAAAAGTAGCCACAGTGACCTTGAACTTGAGGCCCTGACCCGCTCGAGATATTATCATGAGCAACATTTGTGTGGAGTTCTATTAAAATCTGTTGAAAAATGTAGGAACATATATGCCAAATATGAAGGCTCTACCTCAAATGGTTACGAAGTTAAGATAAAGTAGGTCAAAGGTCAAGGTCAAAGGTAAAAAATTTTGTATGAGTGGAAAGGTGATGTCACAAGGAACTTACATGCCAAATATGAAGGCTCTATCTCAAATGGCTACAAAGTTATGATAAAGTAGGTCAAAGGTCAAGGTCACAGGTAAAATGTTTTGTATGAGTGTTTAGGCCATGTCACAAGGAACCTACATGCCAAATATGAAGGTTCTACCTCAAATGATTAGAAAGTAATGAAAAGTAGGTCAAAAGGTCAAAGGTCAAGGTCACAGATAAAGACAATTTGTATGAGTGGTAAGGCAATGGCACAAGGAACCTACATGCCAAATATGAAGGCTCCATCTCAAATGGTAAGAAAGTTATGACAAAGTAGGTCAAAGGTCAAGGTCACAGATATTTTTTGTATGAGTGGTAAGGCAATGTCACAAGGAAACTACATTCCAAATATAAAGTCATTATCTCAAATAGTTAAAAAATATGAAAAAGTAGGTCAAAAGTCCAGGGTCAAGGTCACAGGTCAAATTTTTTGTATGAGTGGAAAGGGAATGTCACAAGGAACGTACATGCCAAATATGAAGGCTCTATCTCAAATGGTCAAAAAGTTATGATAAGTAGGTCAAAATGTCAAGGGTCAAGGTCGCAGGTCAATTTTTTTCTGTACGAGTGGGAAGACAATGTCACAAGGAACATACATGCCAAATATAAAGGCTCTATCTCAAACGGTTCAAAAGTTATGATAAAACAAAAAACAAGAGGGCCATAATGGCCCTGGATCGCTCACCTGATCCATAGAGTAACAAGTGGGCCCCGGGGAGGGCCATTATTTACCCCAGGGCTATAATGTGCATAATGTTGAGAGACGTCTAAAAAGGTGAAGCTTCATACCAAATATCAACAAAAGGCTATAATTTGAACAATATTGGCAAAGATTCACTAGATGAAGCTACACACCAAATATCAAAGACCTGGGCCTTGCGGTTTCAGAGAAGAAGATTTTTTTAAGATATTCCCTACATAAGCCTATGTAAAACCAAATGGCCCAGGGTGGGGGCATTTTTGGCCTCAGGGCTATAATTTAACAATTTTGATAGAGGTCCACAAGATGAAGCTTCACACCAAATATCAAAGACCTGGGCCTTGCTGCTTCAGAGAAGAAGATTTTCAAAAATTATCTCTATATCAGTCTATGTAAAACCAAAGGGCCCCGGGGCGGGGAAATTTGTGGCCTGAGGGCTATAATTTGAATAATCTTGGTGGAGGTCCACTAGATGAAGCTTCATACCAAATATCAAAGACATGGGCCTTGCTGTTTCAGAGAAGAAAATTTTTAAAGATTTCCCTATATAGTCTATGTAAAACCAAAGGGTCTCGTGGCGGGGGCATTTATGGCCCCAGGGCTATTATTTGAACAATCTTGATAGAGGTCCACTAGATGAAATTTCACATCAAATATCAAAGACCTAGACCTTGTGGTTTCACAGAAGAAGATTTTTAAAGATTTTCTCTCTATAAGTCTATGTAAATTTGTTTGTTTGATCTGAGGTTAAACGTCCCCGTCAACACTGTAAAGGTCATTTTTGAGACGTTGCTTCCAATTTTCTGGGACTTTTACCCGACATTGAGATGACTATGTAAAACCAAAGGGCTCCGAGGCGGGGGCATTTTTGGTCTCAGGGCTATAATTTGAACAATCTTGGTAGAGGTCCACTAGATGAAGCTTCATACCAAATATCAAAGACCTAGGCCTTGTGGTTTCAGAGAAGAAGATTTTTAAAGATTTTCCCTATATAAGTCTATATTAAACCAAAGGGCCCCAGTGCAGGGGGCATTTTGGCCCCGGGGCTATAATTTGAACAATTTTGGTAGATGTCCACTAGATGAAGCTTCATACCAAATATCCAAGACCTGGGCCTTGCGGTCTCAGAGAAGAAGATTTTTAAAGATTTTCCCTATATAAGCCCATGTAAAACCAAAGGGCCCTGGGGCGGGGGCATTTTTGGCCCCAGCACAATAATTTGAACAATCTTGGTAGGGGTCCAATAGATGAAGCTTCATACCAAATAGCAAAGACCTGGGCCTTGCAGTTTCAGAGTAGAAGATTTTTAAAGATTTTCCCTATATAAGCCCATGTTAAACCAAAGGGCCCCGGGGGAGCATTTTTGGCCCCAGCACTATAATTTGAACAATCTTGGTAGGGGTCCACTAGATGAAGCTTCATGCCAAATATGAAAGACCTGGGCCTTGTGGTTTCAGAGAAGAAGATTTTTGAAGATTTCTCTAAATAAGCCCATGTAAAACCAAAGGGCCCCGGGGCGGGGGCATTTTTGGCCCCAGCACTATAATTTGAACAATCTTGGTAGGGCTCCACTAGATGAAGCTTCATACCAAATATCAAAGACCTTGGCCTTGTGGTTTCAGAGTAGAAGATTTTTTTAGTTTTCGGTGAAAAAAAATCTATTTTTGGCTCCTGTGACCTAGATGTGCAACGGACCGGAACCATTTGAACAATTTTGAAAGGGGACCACCTAAGGATCATTCCTGTGAAGTTTGGTCAAAATCCGATCAGTGGTTTAGGAGGAGATGTCGTTTGAAGAAATTTTTCACGCACGCACGCTCGCACGCACGGAAGCACGACGGACGACGGACAAAAAGTGATCCCAAAAGCTCACCTTGTCACTACGTGACGATGAGCTAAAAAAAATAACTACCATAATAATTCAAAGTATGTGGCCTTGATCCCATGGTTACGGTCATGGTTACAGGTCGAAATTTTTGTATGTGTGGGAAGGTAATGTCAAAAGGAACCCACATGCTAAATATGAAGGCTCTATCTGAAACGGCTCCAAAGTTATGATAAAACAAAGAAATTACCATAATTACCATAAAAATTCAATGAATGTGGCCTTGATCAAAGGTTAGGGTCTTGAGAGCTGCTGCTGCTGCATAATAATTGAGATAGAGTATAAACTAAATCCATCTGAAGGTAAAGTAGTAATGAACTCCTAAAATCTTTAACACAAAAACTTGAAAATTAGAATTCTAAGTCTGTGACCTTGACCCAAGGTCACGGATATGGCTGCTGATATTGCAAATAAAAACTTTAGACCAGTATCTATCATCATACCAAATATAAACTCAATCCATGTAGGCATAAAAAAGAAATGAGCTTCTAAAAACTTTAACGCAAAACTTTAACATTTGTGGACGCCGACGCCGACACCGACGCCGCCGCCGGGGGGTAGTAGAATAGCTTACCGGAACAAAAGTGCCGGTGAGCTAAAAAAATCAGAGTATTTTATCTGTATTTTATGTTTGGTGGTGGGGGGGGGGGGGGGTTGTAAAATGTTCATTATATTTGCATAGGTGTGTTGAAGAAATGGCTTGGAGCAGGTACATTTCAAACTTAAGAAGCGGCTGATAAGTTTTGTTAGTTGTAAGTTTCATGAATATTCCAATACTTTAAACGGCATAACGACAAGAATTCAGACAATTATTAAAGCATTACGAAAACACACCTATTAAAATATATGAAAACTTTACCACCAGGTCTTTCAAACAAAACAATATGATACTTTTCATATTTCTGCTCAAAACACATAACTGTTGGTACTCTTTAGAACCGCCTCACTGAAGTGGTTCTAACAGGAACGCACAATCGAAATTACTAGCAGTAACAAGAAAATAATGTACTCCTACACCTCTGTAAATCCAAGTCAAGCTTCTATATAAAAGTGGGGTTTTTATGCGGTCAAAATTATATAGGTATGTTTTCGTGATGGCCTGTCAGAGCCCTATATAAGCATACATGGGTCAATGTTATGCCAGGAACTACTTAGAAATAAAACCCTAATGATAATACTTTTGACACTTTTGGCAGTTTTAGCCTTCTCCAGTAGCGCTTTAGCAGTACTTTCTTCGCCAGTATAAATCAGAGCTAGGGCAACAATAGAGAGCTCGAATGGGGATGAAAGTCCATTTTGTCTTCCTATAAGCCACAGAGCAGCCTCATCGATAATGGGCGTTAAATCCTGAAATACACAAGAGACTCATACGAAATGACAGTCTTTTATACATGAACGGTGCAGCAAGAAACCTTGTGTACGGGCTCTACAACGTTGGACCAGCTCTTCGAAACTAAAGCTGATTTTTTATCTTTTTTGTCGCGTTTTTCGGCGATAACTTTCTTTATTTTTTGATTCTTTATCAACAGATTCACCGAGAAAGTTGTAGAGAAAAAAACTCCGCCAACTTCTCGTGAAAGATTCAGCCTCCAGAATTGTATACCTTTTGCTCTAATCAGATGCAGTTTTTACTATTTTTCAATTTTTGACAAAAACTAAGTCCAATTCTGTCACTCATACTATCGAAATGTAAACTAATTACCAGTCTATTTGAAATGGCATCCATATACAGATAAATCATGTGCAGCAAACGGAGCGTTCAACGGAATGGACGTTGTACAAAATATTATTGTGTAGGCAGTCAAAATCATGAAATATGTCCTTTCAGTCAATACATCCCTTAGAACAGACATAATTGATCACAAGCCTTTAATCTATACTGTTTTATCTCAAAACAACTACACAAGCCATTGCGAATTTCTGTTTGACTCCCGAATGTGCACATTGCAAATATGGAGAATGTTTGAATGACCCTCATAATTATCCTTCAGTCATGCACTGAATAACCAAACCACGCGGTCAAGGCGGGACTTATGGAAATAGAAAATTTCGCAGGGACTTGAAATTGCAGAAATCTCCATTTGATTACAGCTATTCTAAGATACATAAGGGTTATGAAAGTATTTGAGAAGTCGGCAGAGCTTCACCTCTGGAACTTTCTTGCTTGACGTGTTGATCAAAAATCAAAATGAAAAGGTTGTCGCCGAAAAACGCGGCAAAAAGATAAAAAAATCGACTTTAACCACGTCATTAGATGATATACAGTTAAAACTTTGCGCATTTAATATGGCATACTGTAAAAAATGAGCAGATTTTGCAAACATTTGTGCAGCACAAAACAACACTGCATTAGCATCACGAAAACACGCTGATATAATTTTGACTCCCTTGAACCCCACTTTTATATAGTAAAACTGGGGTTTTCAGGGGTAAACCTTATTTTGAGCAGAAATAAGAAAAAAATCACAATTTTTCATCGAAAATAGTTCGATTTTTCGGAGGTAAAGTTTACAATGTATTTGTATAGGCGTGTTTTAGTAATGGAATTGCACTTACTATTTATGTATTAATCCATATACGCCAAGCGTCCCTTTTTATCGGACATTGGCAAACAGTGTAGACCCAGATCACACGCGTAGAACGCGGCGTCTGATCTGGGTCTACACTGTTTCCTCAAAGTACATACATTTTTATGAAATTTATCACAAATGAAACAATCTTATACATGTAATTGGAAATGGAACACTCCAAACTTATTAGGAGGAAGATTACATGGTCATATATGGGCTTTAAACCACTAACGAAGTAGAAGTAAAACAGAGATCAGGAATTGATACAATTAACTTACTCCACCCATCAAAGACACCAAAGGGAAAGAAACACAAACATGAAGCGACCAGACCATAATGGAAACCTAAACAAAGGATGGCCATAAGGACAGTTACTTTCCCACAAAATGGCCAAATGGCCATCCAAAATAAAAAGACACAAGTGATACACACAGTGAGTAGAAACAAACAACAACATAAACAAACCGCCACAGAAGAACCGCCTTGGAACGGTCATCATTAAACTATCGATGCTTTGAACAACTCCCAGCAGGCACACGTCGCAAAGTCAACGTCAAATCACGACGTCACGACGCTGCACCGACGTAGATGTGACGTGGCATAAATGTCATGCTGTTGCACCGACGTCGATGTGCGTCACAATTACAAGTACGTCATGTACCTGCTGGGCTGTAATCAGAAAATCGGCCTACTCAGGTACACCCATTTGCAAATCTCGAAAATTTGTATTACTGAACTCTGATTTGGCTTCATATGGCCTTCATGCGGACTGAACAAATTATTTGTCTTAATCGCGACAGAAGTAAGGGCGAGGATTGTGGCCATGTAAAATCGGTTAACGCCTCCCAGTGGAATTCGTTTCCGCTGACTGTTCCAAGGCGGTTCTTCTGTCGCGGTTTATTTTTGTTATGGTTTGTCTTTGGGTGCATGCTTGTGTCGCTTATATTATTTTATTTTGGATAGCCTTTTGGCCATTTTGTTGGAAAGTAACTGTCCTTTTGGCTTTCCGCTGTTGGTGTTTCCGTTCGGGTCTGTTGCTTCATGTTTGTGTTTCTTTCCCTTTGGTGTCTCTGATGGGAGCTGTGGGTTAATTGTATAGATTCCTGATCATTGCCTCTACTTCTATTTATGGCCATTTTAAGATTATATTGCTTGTACCAAGCAAAATATTCGGCGAGTCCCAACCACCCAGTGAAAACGTTTGAAGCCTCCGCTGCAGTACTTTACGTCTCGTGGCCCCGGGGCGAGTAAGAGCTCGAATCTCAAGCTGGGCTGTGAGAAACCCAATGCTTAAGAGTCGGCGCTCATATTCTACTAGATAATTCTCACCGCATGTGTGAGATGCCATGTTCTGCAACGGGAGGTCAGGTGTTTTTTCTCCGGGTACTCCAGTTTTCGCCCACTTCTGATTAACGATCGGCTCGATATAAGTGAAATAATCTTGAATTGGCCATACAACCAACCCGCACCCCACCCCCCCCAAAAAAAAAAAAAAAAAAAAAAACAACAAACGGGAAACGGGAATGCACGTCTGAAATATCGAAGCTCTATCAGTTACCGTTCAAAAGTTATGCCCAGTGTTATGGTTTTTGTGGACAGACAGACAAACAAACAGACGGACAGACAGACCAAAAACTATATGCCGCCGATTCTTTGATTCCGGGGCATAAAAAACAATGTTACCAATCAATAACCAGCGCTAATTAGATTACCCACACCTCGACAAGGTCACTCCCTATACAACGTAATATGGCAAAATGGCCCAAAGAGCGCCTTATCTTCAGCTCTGAAAGTATATGAATTGACCTATTTTGGCACACAAGCTTTTTACTTTGGTCTGAATTTGAGTTTTGAAGTGCCAATACCTAAGGCTGACACGATTAATCGTATAATCGATTAATCGATCAATAAATTCCAGAAAAATGATTATCATTTCTGATTTGCTTGTAATCCAATACTTGACAGGTACAAATTACTAACCAAAGATATGCCTAAAATAGCTGGATGAGTGGCAAACAGTGCAGACCCTGATGATACGCCGCATTTTGCGGCGTCTCATCTGGGTCTACACTGTTTGCTCAGGCCTGTCTGTTCAAATATACATATAGTAAAGTACAACATATGGTAAGAGACATACTCAGACAGGTAAAAATATGAGAAAAAAATATAGCGATTACTAATCGATTATCGATCGCAATGTCATTACTGATAATCGATTATCTTTTCAGCCCTGATAAGCCAGCCTTACCAATACCATAAAGCTTTGTAAGTTTAGTCATATTCCGTTTATTGATTCATGAAGGCTCATTTTCAGCGTCTTTATTATGTTTGTTTGTTTTGGAGTTTAACGGCCCATTCAACACTATCGCACGACCCGCAGAAAAAGCGACCGACTGAAGTCGGTTGATTTTCTAAGAGTGCCCTAAAATCACCGTGTCATTCTGTCATTCTATCAGTCTGTCTGTCCGTCCGTAACCCGTTTGTGAAAATTGGTGATAGTGACTTAACCGCTTGGAATATTTAAACAATTTTTGGCATACTGATAGATATCAATGAGATCTAACCAATGAACTTGCGAAATATTACATTCCATTTATTATAGCCTCGCCGAGGCGAAAAATGTGAAAATTTTCGAACTGCTTCTCCTCGGAAACCGTTGGGCCGATTGAAGTCAAATTTCATATGGAGCCTCTATGGGATGAGGGAAACCAAAATTTGCTCATGGGGTCCAGGTCACATGACCAAAATGGCCGCCAAGCCATATATGGTAAAAACCCTTCAAAAATAGTCTTCTCCAGAACCACTGGGCAGATTTCCACGAAACTTGATAAATAGCATCTGGGACGTAGGCCCATCATAAATTGCTAAAATGGTGACCCTGGGTTGACCTTGACCTTCTTTGTGCCTAGGTCAAACTTTGACACATATGTTTTTGTATTGGAAAAGTGAGAATGCATTTCATCCTGCAAACGATTCAGAATACAGTACTAAAGTATAAGATATACTTTTGCTCCTTACGATAAGGCGCATTTATTGGGGGAACCGTTTTAGGTCCAGGTCACATAACCAAAATGGCCGCCATACCCATATATGGTAACACTCATAAAGCTAAAAGCATCCGGCGGGTCGTGCACTTCAGCTGAAGCACTGGTTTTAGGTCATTTTTGAGCTGCTCAGTTTACCTATCCACACTTTTCCTGGGCAGGCATATACGTAAGCGGTTAACCAGTACAGTGCACATTCTTTCGCCAGAAACTGACAATTGCCCTTCTTGAACCAGCGGAAGGGAGAGAATGATCAATCCCCACGAAAGAATGTTGCCGACCCCGGCAGGTATTGAAATCTTTATTATGTAGTGACATGATAATGAGGTCAATATCAGTCAATATTAAGATTTCTTTCCCCTCGAGCTGATGTATTTGTGCTAGTTTGGTCAATTTCACACCATTGGTTCTAATGGTAGTGTGCACATAAGCTTTTTCTATCAAATGTTAGTTTGTAAATGCCAGTTTAACCCTGAAACTAGGTTAAAAATATACACCAAAGTCTGATCATTTCTTTCCCCCATTCCAATGAAGAAACTGTGCTAGTTTTGTCAAATTCCATCTTTTGATTCATGAGGCTCACTTTTCGAGTCTTTTTAATATAGTGACCTTGACCTTTTTACACACGTTTAAATATTTTTGCATACATGCAACCAGTGTGGGCCCAGATCAGACTGCTCCTACAGGAGCAGTCTGATCTGGAGTCACACGGTTCGCAAAAATACTTTTAAGATAACTGGCAGATGGCAAATCAGACAACAATTGTCATGATTAGCATTTCTGGGTTAAGCACGTTTCAATTAAATAATGTAATGACCTTCTCCAGAACGAGTTTTGTACTTCTAGCAAATAGGAGCAGTCTGATCTGGATCCACACTGTTTGCAAAAATACCTTTAAGGTAACTGGCAGATGGCATAGCAGACGACAATTGTCGTGATTGGCATTTCTGGGTTAAGCACATTTCAATTAAATAATGACCTTCTCCAGAACGAGTTTTGTAGTTCTAGCAAATGTGGATTTAAACATCTGGAATCACGCCTATATAATTTTGGCCCCCTTGAACCCCACTTTAATATAGTAATACTGGGGTTTCCGAGGGTATACCTCATTTTTCTTATTTCTGCTCTAAAATATAGATTGTGGGTACTCGTTAGAACCGCCTCGACGAGGCGGTTCTAAAGAGTACCCACAATCTATATTTAAGAGCAGAAATAAGAAAAATATCACAATTTTTCATCATAAACTTTTCATTTTTTCGGCGATAAAGGTGGCAATGTATTTGTATAGGCATGTTTGCGTAATGAAGAGTTTTCTGTATCAAAGGAGAGGTTTACCTATGATATGAGGGTGTGTTATCGTGAACTTTACCTCCGCGGCCCCCGCCCATAGGAGCTTGAAGAAATATATGGGCTGCATGATGTTTCCACGCAGAGCTGAATCTGGCCCGCACACTAGTACTGGTAAACCGCTTTAAGGATCTAAGCCTGTCCAGGAATCGCGGTGCGAGGCGGACCGTCCATGCTAATAAACCTATTGGTTTCATTGGACGACAGGGCTTGAGATGTCATTTCATCTCAATGTCGGGTAAAAGTCCCACAAAATTGGAAGCAACGTCTCCAAAATGACTTTTACAGTGTTGATGGGGACGTTAAACCTCAAATCAAACAAAACAAATTATAGTTACCTTTGCATCTCTCTTTCGCCTATTAGCTGACATCATAAGGGAGGTTTACCTATGATATGAGAGTGTGTTATCGTGAACTTTATAGTTACCTCTGCATCTCTCTTTCGCCTATTAGCTGACATCATAGGGGAGGTTTACCTATGATATGAGGGTGTGTTATCGTGAACTTTATAGTTACCTCTGCATCTCTCTTTCGCCTATTAGCTGACATCATAGGGGAGGTTTACCTATGATATGAGGGTGTGTTATCGTGAACTTTATAGTTACCTCTGCATCTCTCTTTCGCCTATTAGCTGACATCATAGGGGAGGTTTACCTATGATATGAGGGTGTGTTATCGTGAACTTTATAGTTACCTCTGCATCTCTCTTTCGCCTATTAGCTGACATCAAACTCATCTGGAAGTTTCTGTATTTACACAAGGCAATCAAAACATATGCTACATACGCCTCATCTGAATCTGTGCCACCCTGAAATATATTTCAGTCGAACATCAATTGCAACTTTGGGACAGTCATCACGAAAACACGCCTATATAAAAATTACCCCCTTGAACCCCACTTTTATATAGGATATATTGGGTTTACGGGGGTAAACCCTATTTTTCTTATTTCTGCTCAAAAATATAGATTGTGTGTACTCGTTAGAACCGCCTCACAGAGGCGGTTCTTACGAGTATACACAATCTATATTTTAAGCAGAAATAAGAAAAATATCACATTTTTTCATCTTAAAATTTACGTTTTTTGTGCAGTATAGTTAAAAATGTATTTGTATAGGCGTGTTTTCGAGATGGAAAATGTGCTTGAGATAAGGGTAAATTTTGTTTGCTTGTTTGTTTGTCTATCTGTCCGTCTGTCATCTGTCTGCCTGTACTGTTGTTTTACAGCCTAGTCAACATTAATTAGGACATTTTGAACACTCATGTTGGAAAGTCACATTGCTTCTTATTTTGTTGGGCTTTTACTCGAAACTGAGATGGAATGACCTTTCAAGCTGCATCTCTCTCAAACACGAAATTCTAGGCCCAAATTCGTGAACTTCAATCGTGTCCTTGACCTGGCATGGCGGAGTTACGGATTCTGCACATCATCTCACTTTGATCAACATTTGACAAAAGTTCAAGGAAAATCTTTCTGGGGGTAAAAGAGATACAGAGCAGGCAAGAGATTCAATGCTCATACTGGTGTCCTTTGATTGTGACACTGACCTTTAGTAGGCATTGATTATTTGTAGGTTTTTGTACATCAGTGCACTGTAACGAATATTTTGCCAAAGTTCAAGGCTCAAACTCATTCAAAGCTCAAATATTTCGCGAGCTTCATTTGTGACTTTCACCTAGAGTTGGCATTGTTAAGTTATGCATTACGCAAACACGCCTATACAAATACATTGCCACCTTAATCGCCGAAAAAATGAAAAATTTATGATGAAAAATTGTGATATTTTTCTTATTTCTGCATTTTAGAGCAGAAATAAGAAAAATAAGGTCTACCCCTGCAAACCCCAGTTTTACTATATAAAAGTGGGGTTAAAAGGGGTCAAAATTGTATAGGCCTGTTTTCTTGATAGGTTCTGCATAACATCTCACTTAGGCCAACATTTGACCAAAATTTAATGAAAATCCTTTCTGGGGCAAAGGAGATATAGAGGGGACTCGAAAATGGGGTTAAAAATCTTGTCCTTCACTTGACCTTAACCTTAAGCCGGTATTGTTGAGTTATAATTGCTGCATATCATCACACTAGGTCGACAGTTGCCCAAAATATACCGGAAATCCTTCCAGGGGTAAAGACACGAAATTCAAGGCTCAAACTTGTCATCACATGAACAAGTCCATGAAATAAAGACCCCTCCCCTAAACCCCACTTTATATAGAGAAAACCGGGGTTCACGGGGGGTAAACATTAATTTCCGTATTTCTGCTCCAAGACATAGGTTGTTGGTACCCGTTAGAACCACCTCAATGAGGCGGTTCTAACGAGCATCCAAAACCGATGTTCTGAGTATAAATAAGAAATATATCACTTATATTCATCAGAAAAATCACCTTTTTGAGGTATGAAAAATTCACTAGATCACACGGATGTATTATCGTAATGTGACCTTTAATCGTAACCTTCGCCTTGAGTTATATTTCTTGAGTTATAGGTTCTTTACTTCGTCTAACTCATCATGAAAACATGCCTATATATTTCTGACCCCCTTGAACCCCACTTTTATATAGTAAAACTGGGGTTTACAGGGGTAAACCTTTTTTTTCTTATTTCTGCTCTAACTATAGAATGTGGGTACTCGTTAGAACCGCCTCGATGAGGCGATTCCAACGAGTGCCCGCAATCTATTTTTTTAGCAGAAATAAGAAAAAATATCACAATTTTTCATCTTAAAATTTTCATTTTTTTCGTTGATCAAGGTGACAATGTATTTGTATGGGCGTGTTTGCGTAATAATATGATTTCTGCTATCATCTCACTAAGGTTAACATTTGATCAAAGTACACTGAAAATCCTTCCGGGATAAAGCCACGAAATTCAAGCTCAACCTTGTGACCTTCAATAGTGACTTTAACCCGGCATGGTTGCATCACAAGCTATGCACAACATCGCACTTAGATCAACATTTGACTTTAGTAAAATGAAAATCTTTCCATGGGTTAAAAGATATAGAGAGGACATGAACTTCTAGGCTCAAACTCGTAACCCTCAATTGTGACCTTCACCTTGAGTTACAGTTTTTTACTTAAAGGTTTTTTTACATCGTCTCACTAAGGCAAACATTGTAAAAAATTATGCAAATCATTTCCGAGGTAAAGGAGATATGGATGAGACAAACAAATTCGAGGCTCAATCTCTTGACCTTCAATTGTGACCTTGACCTTGAGTCAGCATGGTTGAGTATTGGGTTTGGCACATTATCTCACTTAAGCCCACATTTTACAAAAGTTTAATGAAAATCCTTCAAGGGGTGAAAAAGATATTCAGGGAACATGACATTGGAGGTTCAAACCCTTGACCTTCAGTTGTTACCTTGCCCTTAAGCCGGCATGTTTGAGTTATAGGTTCTGCATATCATCTCATTTAGATCAACATTTGACCACAGGATACTGGAAAACCTCCCAAACATAAAGGAGGCATCGAATAAACACAAAATCCAAGGCTCAAAGTCATGACCTTTAACTGTGATCTTGAACTTGAGTCAGCATGGTGTAGTTATGGGTTCTGTACATAAGCTCACTGTCGCAATATTAGACCAAAGTTCAAAGAAAATGTTTTCAGGTGGGAAAGAAATACAGAGAGGACATGAAATTCAACAGTCAAACTTGTGACCTCCCATTGTGACCTTGACCTTGAGTGGCCATGGTTTATTTATGGATTCTGCATACTGGCCCAAAGAGGCGAGTGTTTCATTTAAGGTTAATAAAGAACTTTCCAGGGGTAAAAGAGATATAGAGTAACACGGAATTCAAGTTTCACACTTGTGACCTACAATTTTGACCTTCCCATTGAGTGTGCATGGTTGAGCTATATGTTTTGCACACCATCTCACCAGTGACTGGGCCAACAGTTGACCATTATATGTACTTGTGATGCCAATAAAAGTATACGGTTTGTTTTTTAAGCAAATGGTTAATTTCAGCAAATGGTAAAAATTGAATCCAACAAGAGCTGTCACATGACAGCATAGTTCGCCTGTTTCGCGCCTTCAAGATATAAGGTAATATTACTGAACCATGAAATATAGGTCACACTCACCTAGATATATTTGGGATCAATGATCAGGTCACTTGGAACATATATTCCAGATATTACATTTCAGAATCAAATTGTGTCTGAATTATTAGGCAAAATCATTGATCCATGAAAATAGGTCACAATGACTAGATATATTTCTATGTCAATCATCGGGTCAAATGGAAGTAATAATCCAGGTGAGACAATTCTCCATCAAAAAGTATTCAAGATAATAGGCAATTTCATTGAATCATGAAATATAGGTCACACTGACCAAAATATAATTCAAGGTCAATCACGGGGTCACATGGTATAAATAATCTAGGTATGACATTTCTCATTTAAATAGTATGCATGATAATAGGCAAAATCACTGAACCATGAAATATAGGTCACACTGACCTAGATATATATTATCGGTTCATATGGAACTAATAATCCAGGTATGACAATTCTCCATCAAAAGTATTCAAGATAATAGGCAAAATCACTGAACCATGAAATAAAAGTCACACTGACCTAGATATGTTTTGTGGTCAATTATTGGGTCACATGGAACTAATAATCCAGGTATGACATTTCTCCAATAGAATTCTAGATAATAGGCAAAATCACTAACCATGAAATATAGGTCACAGTGACCTAGATATATTTTGAGGTCAATCATGGAGTCACATGGAACTAATATTCCAGGTATGACATTTCTCCAACAAATAGTCTTCAAGATATAGGCAAAATCACTGGACCGTGAAATGTAGGTCACCATGACCTTCACCCTTTTACACTTGAACCAATGTCACTTGATTGGCGGCTGATATATAACCAATTGTGTCTATCTATAACTTCTTTTGTTTGTTTGATTTGAGGTTTAACATCATAGTAAACACTGTAAATGTCATTTTGGAGACGCTGCTTCCAATTTTGTGGGACTTTTACCCGACATTGAGATGAAATGACATCTCAAACCCTGCCGCCCAATGAAACCCATAGGGTTTATAAGCATGGATGGGCCTACTCGCACCAGATTGTCTGGGCAGGCTTAGATCCTATAAGCTGTTTACCAGTACTCGTGTGCGGGTCGGTTTTAGCTCTGCGTGGAAGCATCATGCAGTCCATCTCTTTCTTCAAGCCCCGATCGGCGGTGACTAATCTATAACTTGTTAGTATAATGGAAAGGTTACAACAAATTACAAAAGTGTTCTTGATTTTTACCCCTAGCCCCAACCCATCCCCACTCCCCAAGAACCCAGGGGTGTGTTGTCTTAGACTCTCAGAAGACCCTCCCAGGTATCGAGTTGTAAATATGAATGCTTTGTGATGAGTGAATGTTGACATATAAGCATTTCAAAAACTTTAACACAGAATTACATAGGTGTTCTAGATTTTGACCCCTAGCCCCACCTTGGGGTATGAACCCAGGCGTATGTTCTCTTTGACCATCAGAAGACCCTCCTAGGTACTTAAGTTCCAAAATCGAGTGGTCTGTGATGAATGACTGTTGAGATATAAGCATCTGAAAAACTTTAACGCAGTGTGACGGGAACGCACACGCAAAACGTGCACGCTGACGACCGAGGTGTAAACAATAGCTCCCCATGTACTTCGTCCAGGCGTGCTAAAAATGTAAAACCTCATATTTAATAACATCAATACAACCTAAACATAAAATAGTTGATATTATACTTTAGTTTCCCAGCTTTAGTTTGATGTATAATATAATAAGATTGCGCCCTGTAACGGTTGAGTAACTACCATTTAATAATGACCACTGTCCCAAGATGTTGTCTTTCCTGTATGCCAAACATTTCTTTTTTCTGTAAATTCAAAATCTATGATTGTGTGTTGAGTCCGCAATTAAGGAAAATGAGAACACCTGGCAAATTTACCACCTTTTTTCAAAGGGAGACACCTTTTGGACTTCCTGTTCACTTTTCTATGGGCTCAGCTCCGCTAAAAAAGGGATCTACTCTTAAAGGAAAGAATTTGCTCCTCGGGAGCGAATTTTTCACTTCAAGAGTTGAACCCGATTGGCATGGGATACAAAAATACTTTTGAACGAGTTTCCTCCCCTGAAGGTGTGCCCGTTCCCTTTAAGGGGTCATTAAAGAAGTTCTATGGGAGGCACCATGATCTTGTTGATCCGTACATTGTGGCCATTTCCAGAATTATTTCTGATGTGTTTGCCAATGGAAAGCCATAGGAAGACTTCCAAAATCTCGGACATACCCTTCCCGGCATTTACTCCTTTTCTTCGTTCAGGTCGATAGGCATGGTGGGCGAAGCTTGCTTACCAAGTCATGCTTACTAAGTTAGGACGCCTGATTACACTCTTCTGGAGTCCATGTCTGTTGGCCTGAACATTGATATTTGCCGTTTGTCTATGGATTAATGATTTTGGATTTAACGCTTTGGTACTACGACCTAAACTACTTTGTTTCGCCTCCCAGAGAGAGAGGGAGAAAAGAGACAGAAAGGTTAATTGGGGATAAAACTAGAGCTGTCAGAGGATCTGACTATAGCCCCGCTTCAGCGCTGTCAGAGAAGAAAGTTATTTAAGCTGCAGAGAAAACAGTTATGAACAAGAAATAACTGTTGAAAATTTTACATTATCTGGAAAAACTCTAAGAGTTGTGAGCCCTTGTCCCTCATTTCAATGTGCATGATACATTACCAGAATGTCCATGTTTATACTAAATTTCATCTTCCATTTTTCAATGTTCAAAGGGTAATAACTCCTAAAGTAGGCAAATCAGAGTCAGGGTTCCTGCACTCTGCACATTGTCTCATGGTGCTTTACACTTGTGTGAAGTGTCATGAAAATATCTCAAATGGTTTGTGAGTTATGGAGCCGACACAGTCAAAATTGCCTTTTTAAATGTTCAAAGGGCAATAACTCCTAAAGTAGGCAAACCAGAGTTATGGTTCCTGCACTCTGCACATCATCTCAAGGTGCTTTTCATTTATTTGAAGTTTCATGAAAATATCAGAAACGGTTATGGAGCGGACATAGTTAAAATTGCCATTTTTTAATATTCAAAAGCCTATAACTGAAAAAGTAGACAATCCAGAGTTTGGGTTCCTGCGCTCTGCACACGTAATATGGTGCTTTACATTTGTGTGAAGTTTCATAAAATTATCTCAAACGGTTTTTGAGTTATCGAGCAAAGACGGCTAAAATTGATATTTTTCAATATTCAAAGGGAAATAACTCAAAAATTAGGCAATCCAGAGTTATGGTTCCTGCACTCTGCACACCATCTCATGGTGTTTAATGTTTGTGTGAAGTTTCATGAAAATATGTGAATGGGTTTTAAAGTTATGGAGCGGACACGAACATTGTTAACAGACACAGACAGACACACAGACACACAGAAAATACAAAAACCAGAGTTATGGTTCTTGCGCTCTGCACATTGTCTCATAGTGCTTAACATTTGTGTGAAGTTTCATGAAATTATCTCAAACGGTTTTCGAGTTATGAAGCGGACACTGTTAAAATTGCCATTTTTCAATGTTCAAAGGGCAATAACTCCAAAAATAAGCAATGCAGAGTTATGGTTTCTGCGCTCTGCACATCGTCTCATAGTGCTTAACATTTGTGTGAAGTTTCCTAAAAATATCTCAAACGGTTTTCGAGTTATGAAGCGGACACAATTAAAATTGCCATTTTTCAATGTTCAAAGGGCAATAACTCCAAAAGTAGGCAATCTACAGTTATAATTCCTTCGCTCTGCACATTGTCTTATGGTGTTTAACATTTGTGTGAAGTTTCATGAAAATATGTTAAGCAGATACAAAGTTATGGAGCCAACACAAATTAACGGAATCACGGAATTACGGAAAATGTTCAAAGGGCAATAACTCCAAAAGTAGGCAATCCACAGTTATAATTCCTTCGCTCTGCACATTGTCTTATGGTGTTTAACATTTGTGTGAAGTTTCATGAAAATATGTTAAGCAGATACAAAGTTATGGAGCCAACACAAATTAACGGAATCACGGAATGACAGAAGGACATGGCAAATCCAATATAGCCCCCTTTTTTTTAAAGCGGGGCTATAAAAAAGTGAGGGGAAGAGCAGAAACGGGAAGATCAGAGAAAGGGGAGAAACACAAGAAATAACAACATTCCCTATCTACACTTTCACGCCTCACCAAAACCACCCCTCCACTGATTTGCTACTTACCATCATGTCTTTATGATAAAGTTTGCCAGTTTTCTTGAAGAAAGTGTTTCCATTTCTGTCAACTGTATTTTTCAAAAACTCATAGGACTCTCCTAAAGTATCATGGTTCACATAAGTAAGCCCCATTCGAGCCATGTCTGAGAAAACTTGAAGAACAAATGCCGTGAGCCTGTTGAAATATATATAAAACACAATATTTACCTTTACAAGAGGGCCATGATGACCTTGGATCGCTCACCTGATTCATACTGTACAAATGAAGTGGTAGGTAATACAGTAAGGTGGAGTGAAGAGTTTGAGCAATTTTTTGACAGTGATCCAAGGAACATTTTTGTGAAATTTTATCAAAATAAGTCTTGCTGTTTAGATTATGGTCTTACTACCAACTAAGTTTCAGCTTGATCGGATTAAAACTGTAACAGTTATCCGGAAACGGTTTACGGACGGACGGACAGGCAGACGGACAGACAGACGTATGCCGAACCCATACCACAATACGACCATTTTTACAAAACGGGCGTGATTGGTCATTTCGGGACGTTAATCTTTGGTTTCACGGTCGCAAATTTCATTTAAGCTCTGCTGACTCGTCGCTGTTAAGTGAAAGTTTCGGCTCGACCGCAAAATCTTCTTCCAGCTTTTCCTTTCGTGTTCGTTTGGCAACAATTGGGCGTTTTGCATTTTGGGTGGCCCAAATTTGCTTGGAACACTTCCATTTAAAGTAGTAAACCTTGGTTTGTTCACCAGTGACTGAAACGCCGAACGCCTTCTTGCTATAAAGTTTCGACATAGTTTCAGAAAAAGTTTCTGGATTGGCAATACGGATATTTTCGATGTACTTTCTGTGCTTGTTGTTTCAAGGCGACCTGTGTGAGCAGCATCATATAGTGGCTGCTGCCCACACCCTAATTTAGCTATTCACCTGCAAAGCGACCTGTTGGACTTTGGTACCTCCTCATAGATACCCCACACTTCAGGGTGGATGTTTACAGAGTTTTTGTTTTGGTTTTACGGCCCTTTCAAGATTTATACACTTATGTCGAGCCAATCGTTAATCAGACGTGGGCGACAACCCGATTAGCCGCAGATAAAAACACAACTGACATTCCCTTGCAGAACTTGGCATCTCAAATAGCCAGCTACAGACTTATACTGAGATGTTACCTTCCTTTAATCTAGCCCTAATTCCAAGCGCCTTGTTAGCTCTTTTCCCAATCTTTTTCTGTTCAGTGTAATGAATATGTCATGAGGACATTTAGACAGTATAAAGGTCAGTGAAGTTTTGAGGAAAACCTTACCTATGTAGCTGTTTTGTGCCAACTTTATTATAACGCATTACGAAATCACACCTTTATACTTTTGACCCCCTTGAACCCACTTTTATATAGTAAAACCGGGGTTTACAGGGGTAAACCTTATTGTTCTTATTTCTGCAACAAAAGATAGATTGTGGGTACTCCTAAGAACCGCCTCATATAGATTGTTGGTACTCCTTAGCTATCAATTCTAACAAGAGGGCCCAATGGCCCTATATCGCTCACCTATTTTGGACCTCAGGGGCATGATTGGCAGTTATTATGTAGGTGACCACTTGCTACATGCTAAATATCTAAGCTCTGGGCCCTGTGGTTTCAGAGAAGAAGATTTTTGAATCTTTTTTCCATTATGAGTCTATGGGAGCTAAGGGGCCCTGGGGCGTGGCCCATTTGGACCCCACGGGCATGATTGGCAGGATTTATGTAGGTGACCACTTGCCATTGCTACATGCTAAATATCTAAGATCTTGGCCCTGTGGTTTCAGAGAAGAAGATTTTTGAAGCTTTTTTTCCATTATGAGTCTATGGGAGCTAAGGGGCCCCGGGGCGTGACCCATTTGGACCCCAGGGGCATGATTGGCAAGAATTATGTAGGTGACCACTTGCCGTTGCTACATGCTAAATATCTAAACTCTGGGCCCTGTGGTATCAGAGAAGAAGATTTTTGAAGCTTTTTTTTCCATTATGAGTCTATGGGAGCTAAGGGGCCCCGGGGCGTGACCCATTTGGACCCCAGGGGCATGATTGGCAAGAATTATGTAGGTGACCACTTGCCGTTGCTACATGCTAAATATCTAAACTCTGGGCCCTGTGGTATCAGAGAAGAAGATTTTTTAAGCTTTTTTTCCATTATGGGTCTATGGGAGCTAAGGGGCCCCGGGGCGTGACCCATTTGGACCCAAGGGGCATGATTGGCAAGAATTATGTAGGTGACCACTTGCCGTTGCTACATGCTAAATATCTAAACTCTGGGCCCTGTGGTATCAGAGAAGAAGATTTTTGAAGCTTTTTGTTCCATTATGAGTCTATTGGAGCTAAGGGGCCCTGGGGCATGGCCCATTTGGACCTTAGGGGCATGATTGGCAGGATTTATGTAGGTTACCACTTGCCGTTGCTACATGCCAAATACCTTAGCTCTGGGCCCTGTGGTTTCAGAGAAGAAGATTTTTTAAGCTTTTTTCCATTATGAGTCTATGGGAGCTAAGGGGCCCCAGGGCGTGGCCCATTTGGACCCCACGGGCATGATTGGCAGGATTTATGTAGGTGACCACTTACCATTGCTACATGCTATATATCTCAGCTCTGGGCTCTGTGGTTTCAGAGAAGAAGATTTTTGAAGCTTTTTTTCCATTATGAGTCTATTGGAGCTAAGGGGCCTCGGGGCGTGGCCCTTTTGGACCCCAGGGGCATGATTGGCAGGAATTATAAAGGTGACCACTTGCCGTTGCTACGTACTTAATATCTAAGCTCTGGGCGCTGTGATTTCAGAGAAGAAGATTTTTTAAGCTTTTTTCCATTATGAGTCTATAGGAGCTAAAGGGCCTTGGGGCGTGGCCCGTTTGGAACCCAGGGGCATGACTGGCAGGAATTATGTAGGTGACAACTTGCCGTTGCTACATGCTACATATCTAAGCTCTGGGCCCTGTGGTTTCAGAGAAGAAGATTTTTTAATCTTTTTTCCATTATGAGTCTATGGGAGCTAAGGGGCCCCGGGGCGTGGCCCATTTGGACCCCAAGGGCATGATTGGCAGGATTTATGTAGGTGACCACTTGCCATTGCTACATGCTAAATATCTAAGCTCTGGGCCCTGTGGTTTCAGAGAAGAAGATTTTTTAAGCTTTTTTTCCATTATGAGTCTAAAGGAGCTAAGGGGCCCTGGGGCATGGCCCTTTTGGACCCGAGGGGCATAATTGGCAGGAATTATATAGGTGACCACTTGCCGTTGCTACGTACAAAATATCTAAGCTCCGGGCCCTGTGGTTTCAGAGAAGAAGATTTTTTAAGCTTTTTTCCATTATGAGTCTTTGGGAGCAAAGAGGCCCCGGCACGTGGCCCATTCGGAACCCAGGGGCTTGATTGGCAGGAATTATGTAGGTGACCAATTGCCGTTGCTACATGCTAAATATATAAACTCTGGGCCCTGTGGTTTCAGAGAAGAAGATTTTTGAAGCTTTTTTCCATTATGAGTCTATGGGAGCTAAGGGGCCCCGGCGCGTGGCCCATTTGGACCCCAAGGCATGATTGGCAGGAATTATGTAGGTGACCACTTGCCGTTGCTACATTCTAAATATTTAAACTCTGGGCCCTGTGGTTTTCAGAGAAGAAGATTTTTGAAGCTTTTTTTTCCATTATGAGTCTATGGGAGCTAAGGGGCCCCGGGGCATGGCCCATTTGGACCTTAAGAGAATGATTGGCAGGATTTATGTAGGTGACCACTAGCCGTTGCTACATGCCAAATACCTCAGCTCTGGGCCCTGTGGTCTCAGAGAAGAAGATTTTTGAAGCTTTTTTTCCCATTATGAGTCTATAGGAGCTAAAGGGCCCCGGGGCGTTGCTGTTTGGACCCCAGGGGCATGATTGGCAGGAATTATGTAGGTGACCACTTGCCGTTGCTACATGCTAAATATCTAAGCTCTGGGCCCTGTGGTATCAGGGAAGAAGATGTTTGAAGCTTTTAGTTCCATTATATGTCTATGGGAGCGAAGGGGCCCCGGGGCGTCGCCCATTTGGAACCCAGAGGCACGATTGGCCGGAATTATGTAGGTGACCACTGGCCGTTGCTACATTCTAAATATCTAAGCTCTGGGCCCTGTGGTTTCAGAGAAGAAGATTTTTGAAGCTTTTTTCCATTATGAGTCTATGCGAGCTAAGGGGCCGCGGGGTGTGGCCAATTTGGACTCCAGGGGCATGATTGGCAGGAATTATGTAGGTGACCACTTGCCGTTGCTACATGCCAAATATCTTAGCTCTGGGCCCTGCGGTTTCAGAGAAGAAGATTTTTGAATCTTTTTTCCATTATGAGTCTATGGGAGCTAAGGGGCCCTGGGGCGTGGCCCATTTGGACCCCACGGGCATGATTGGCAGGATTTATGTAGGTGACCACTTGCCATTGCTACATGCTAAATATCTAAGATCTGGGCCCTGTGGTTTCAGAGAAGAAGATTTTTGAAGCTTTTTTCCATTATGAGTCTATAGGAGCTAAGGGGCCCTGGGGCGTGGCCCTTTTGGACCCCAGGGGCATGATTGGCAGGAATTATATAGGTGACCACTTGCCGTTGCTACGTACTAAATATCTAAGCTCTGGGCGCTGTGATTTCAGAGAAGAAGATTTTTGAATCTTTTTTCCATTATGAGTCTATGGGAGCTAAGGGGCCCTGGGGCGTGGCCCATTTGGACCCCAAGGGCATGATTGGCAGGATTTATGTAGGTGACCACTTGCCATTGCTTCATGCTAAATATCTAAGCTCTGGGCCCTGTGGTTTCAGAGAAGAAGATTTTTTTAAGCTTTTTTCCATTATGAGTCTAAAGGAGCTAAGGGGCCCCGGGGCGTGGCCCTTTTGGACCCCAGGGGCATGATTGGCAGGCATTATATAGGTGACCACTTGCCGTTGCTACGTACAAAATATCTAAGCTCTGGGCCCTGTGGTTTCAGAGAAGAAGATTTTTTAAGCTTTTTCCATTATGAGTCTTTGGGAGCAAAGGGGCCGCGGCACGTGGCCCATTCGGAACCCAGGGGCATGATTGGCAGGAATTATGTAGGTGACCAATTGCCGTTGCTACATGCTAAATATCTAAACTCTGGGCCCTGTGTTTCAGAGAAGAAGATTTTTGAAGCTTTTTTCCATTATGAGTCTATGGGAGCTAAGGGGCCCCGGCGCGTGACCCATTAGGACCCCAGGGGCATGATTGGCAAGAATTATGTAGGTGACCACTTGCCGTTGCTACATGCTAAATATCTAAACTCTGGGCCCTGTGGTATCAGAGAAGAAGATTTTTGAAGCTTTTTGTTCCATTATGAGTCTATGGGAGTTAAGGGGCCCTGGGGCATGGCCCATTTGGACCTTAGGGGCATGATTGGCAGCATTTATGTAGGTTACCACTTGCCGTTGCTACATGCCAAATACCTTAGGTCTGGGCCCTGTGGTTTCAGAGAAGAAGATTTTTTAAGCTTTTTTTCCATTATGAGTCTATGGGAGCTAAGGGGCCCCAGGGCGTGGCCCATTTGGACCCCACGGGCATGATTGGCAGGTTTTATGTAGGTGACCACTTACCATTGCTACATGCTATATATCTAAGCTCTGGGCTCTGTGGTTTCAGAGAAGAAGATTTTTGAAGCTTTTTTTTTCCATTATGAGTCTATTGGAGCTAAGGGGCCTCGGGGCGTGGCCCTTTTGGACCCCAGGGGCATGATTGGCAGGAATTATATAGGTGACCACTTGCCGTTGCTACGTACTTAATATCTAAGCTCTGGGCGCTGTGATTTCAGAGAAGAAGATTTTTTAAGCTTTTTTCCATTATGAGTCTATAGGAGCTAAAGGGCCTTGGGGCGTGGCCCGTTTGGAACCCAGGGGCATGATTGGCAGGAATTATGTAGGTGACAACTTGCCGTTGCTACATGCTACATATCTAAGCTCTGGGCCCTGTGGTTTCAGAGAAGAAGATTTTTTAATCTTTTTTCCATTATGAGTCTATGGGAGCTAAGGGGCCCCGGGGCGTGGCCCATTTGGACCCCAAGGGCATGATTGGCAGGATTTATGTAGGTGACCACTTGCCATTGCTACATGCTAAATATCTAAGCTCTGGGCCCTGTGGTTTCAGAGAAGAAGATTTTTTAAGCTTTTTTTTCCATTATGAGTCTAAAGGAGCTAAGGGGCCCTGAGGCATGGCCGTTTTGGACCCCAGGGGCATAATTGGCAGGAATTATATAGGTGACCACTTGCCGTTGCTACGTACAAAATATCTAAGCTCCGGGCCCTGTGGTTTCAGAGAAGAAGATTTTTTAAGCTTTTTTCCATTATGAGTCTATGGGAGCAAAGGGGCCCCGGCACGTGGCCCATTCGGAACCCAGGGGCTAGATTGGCAGGAATTATGTAGGTGACCAATTGCCGTTGCTACATGCTAAATATATAAACTCTGGGCCCTGTGGTTTCAGAGAAGAAGATTTTTGAAGCTTTTTTCCATTATGAGTCTATGGGAGCTAAGGGGCCCCGGCGCGTGGCCCATTTGGACCCCAGGGCATGATTGGCAGGAATTATGTAGGTGACCACTTGCCATTGCTACATGCTAAATATCTAAACTCTGGGCCCTGTGGTTTTCAGAGAAGAAGATTTTTGAAGCTTTTTTTCCATTATGAGTCTATGGGAGCTAAGGGGCCCCGGGGCATGGCCCATTTGGACATTAAGGGCATGATTGGCAGGATTTATGTAGGTGACCACTAGCCGTTGCTACATGCCAAATACCTCAGCTCTGGTCCCTGTGGTTTCAGAAAAGAAGATTTTTGAAGCTTTTTTTTTCCATTATGAGTCTATAGGAGCTAAAGGGCCCCGGGGCGTTGCTGTTTGGACCCCAGGGGCATGATTGGCAGGAATTATGTAGGTGACCACTTGCCGTTGCTACATGCTAAATATCTAAGCTCTGGGCCCTGTGGTATCAGAGAAGAAGATTTTTGAAGCTTTTAGTTCCATTATGAGTCTATAGGAGCGAAGGGGCCCCGGGGCGTCGCCCATTTGGAACCCAGGGGCACGATTGGCAGGAATTATGTAGGTGACCACTGGCCGTTGCTACATTCTAAATATCTAAGCTCTGGGCCCTGTGGTTTCAGAGAAGAAGATTTTTGAAGCTTTTTTTCCATTATGAGTCTATGCGAGCTAAGGGGCCCCGGGGTGTGGCCAATTTGGACCCCAGGGGCATGATTGGCAGGAATTATGTAGGTGACCACTTGCCGTTGCTACATGCCAAATATCTCAGCTCTGGGCCCTGTGGTTTCAGAGAAGAAGATTTTTGAAGCTTTTTTCCATTATGAGTCTATAGGAGCTAAATGGCCCTGGGGCGTGGTCCGTTTTGACCCAAGGAGCATGATTGGCAGGAATTATGTAGGTGACCACTTGCTGTTGCTACATGCTAAATATCTCAGCTCTGGGCCCTGTGGTTTCCGAGAAGAAGATTTTTGAAGCTTTTTGTTCCATTGTGAGTCTATGGGAGCGAAGGGCCCCCGGGGTGTGGCCAATCTGGACCCCAGGGGCATGATTGGCAGGAATTATGTAGGTGACCACTGGCCGTTAATACATGCTAAATATCTAAGCTCTGGGCCCTGTGGTTTCAGCGAAGAAGATATTTTATTTTTTTCCCATTGATAGTCTATGGGAGCTATATGTTGCCATGGCAACCAGAATTCCAATCTGATCAGCCCAAAAACCTTATGCAGCCTTTCCCCCTACCTGATGATGCTTTCCATGAAATTTGATCAAGATTGACCATGGGGTATTAGAGATATACTTTGTTTGCGGACGCACGCACGCACGCACAGACGCACGCACGCACGCACGCACGCACGACGGACAAAAAGTGATCACAAAAACTCACCTTGTCACTACGTGACAGGTGAGCTAAAAAAGGCTGACCTGTAGAGTATCTTACATGAGTGTCCATGTATAATTGAAATTATTAAACTAGTTGAGTAAAAGGGATAAAATGCGATGTTTTGCTGAGCATTTTATCCATTTTGTTTAATGAGGTTAATAAATTCAATAATATATGAACACGAATGCAAGATTCTTTTCAAAACGCATTTATTAACTTAATGATTTTTGAACAAAATTTTAATATTCCACCATCAGAAAAACTCAGCGTCGTTAGGGACGTCGTACGTGTAACTTTATGTGCGTATCTAACTAATCTGCAAAATTAATCCACAAGTGGATTACCTAATTTAATACAAGGCCTTATTACATTCTCAGACCCAACTTCATATGATAAATCCATTTATGAAATCAAATCTAGCTTTCGTGGAGAACATCGATGCAGTGTTAAAGTGCTGACTCGGGGTCAGCATAGACTTTGATAAACAATGGTCACATGTGTTGTGTCTATGAACGAAACACTTTATCTCCGTTGCTTAGAACTGGTTTTTACCCAGTGAGATCCCAGCTCAAAATGATCGAAAGAGGGTACAGTAGTATAAATAAATTAACAAGAGGGCCATGGTGGCCCTGGATTGCTCAGCTGGTTCATATTGTAAAAAAATGAAACATTAGGTATTTTGAGGTGGAGTGGAGGATTTGAGCAATTTGGTGGACGGTGGCCTAAGGAACATTTCTATGAAATTATTTCAAAATTAGTCCAACTGTTTAGAAGCAGAAGTCGTTCTAAAGCTTTTATATTTTAGCTCTGTTGGGCAGCATGCAAGCGGAGCATAACTATTTTGAGCAATTGTGTTAGAGGGTCATCCATGGAGCATTGCAATGGGTTAGAAGGTCATCCATGGAGCGTTGCAATGTAAGTGTTTTCTTTGAAAGAAGTCTTACAAAAGTGATTCTATTTTAAGTATTTGCAACCATTTTTGGCAACAGAGCTGAACACTTCAGCAGTTTTGACAGAGGGTCACCCGTGGACTATTTCCGTGAAATAATTTCAGAGCCCAACCACCTGTCAAGGAGAATATAAGAATCTTATATGGGTGTGAGGGGTGGATGGAAAAATCCGTCCCGAGGGTCACTGTCCGTCATCACCGAGTGATGCCGGACAGTGATCCCGAGGGACGGATTTTTCTATCCACTCCTCACACCCATTTTGGATTCTTTTTCTTGCATACCCTCCATTTCTAAGCGCGGATTTTAATGCTGTGGTCACTTCGGTTACCAACGTCCGCCATATTGTGTTGACACTGGAGGAATGTTTAGTGACGTCACGTAACGTGCTGTGACGCATACGAGGCGCATACGAGGTCGTAATCAACCAGTGCATTTTTCAAACAGTGATTATATTCGATTTTGGGTCGGAACAGCAGGGTCAGAACATAAATTTCTATCCCAGGGTAAACTCGTGGATGTCCTTGTCTAGTATGCAAGAATAAGACAATTAAAGGTTTTTCTTCTTTTAGCTTTAGCTGCCACTTCGTTCATCCGAGCGGAACGGTTTAAGAAATTTTAGCAGCGGGTCGCCTAAGGAACATGCATGTGACAGTATTTAAAAATCCTTTCAGTGGTTAAGGAGGAGAGGCGTGTCTGATTTTTACGTCCCACCCACAGCTAAGGTCATACAGAGACGGGACCTCGGTTTAAAGACTCATCCAAAAGTCTGGAGAAGCTCGGGATCGATATTGCGACCCCTGGTTTACAAGGCGAGTAGCGTAACCACTACACCACGGAGGCTTCTAGGTTAAGGAGGGGAAATCAGTAATATGTTTTTTTTTATTTTTTAGCTCTTGTGGCCATCTTGTTCATCCGAGGGGAACAGTTTGATCGTTACCCAATAAATATTCTTAGGATATCATCAAATTGGGCGAGTGCCCTTGTAGTAGTTGTCATTTTAAGATTTTTTTTTTCTACTTTTAGCGTAGGGGGGCATTTTTTTCAGCAAAGCGGAATTATTTAGGCAATTTTGGTAGAAGATCCCCAACAAACATTCCTGTAAAAATATTTCAAAATCCATTTACCAGTTTAGGAGGACATGCCTTTTGAATCAATTGGTGACAAGCTAGAAGATGTTGAAAGGATTTTCTATTTTTAGTTCTGGTGGCCAGCTGGATCATACGAGCCGGGAGGTTTGAGCACTTTTGGTACATGCTCACCCAAGGAATATTCTTGTGAAAATAATGTGAACATGAACCAATGACCTTCGAGGAGATGTCGTTTTTAGGTTTTTCTACTTTAATATCTCGCAGTCATTTTGTTCAGCGGAGCAAATTCATTAAGGCAACATTGGTAGTGGGTCCCCCAAGGAACATTCCAATAATATTATTACAAAATCCGTTCAGCGATTATGAAAGAGGTGGTTTTTAAGTAAATTGTTGACAAACGAAGGTATATTTAAAGTTTTTTCTATGTGTAGCTCTGTTGGCCATTTTGTTAAATGGAGCAGAACCATTTGGGCCCCGTCAAGCGATTTTGGTACTTATCGCCTATGCGAGCAGCGAAGGTTCAGGCGACCCTGCGCATCCGCGCATTCTCGCCAGAACCTTCACGGCTCGCTCATACAAGCAGTGAATCAAGAGGAACCTTCAGAAAGAAAGCCATATCCCTCGCCTGGGCATGCGCAGTTAAAATTTGTCATGACGGAATGCTCGAAGACACAAATTCGCTTGGCGGGGCTCATTTAGGCAATTCTGGTAGAAGGTCATCCATTGAGAATTTCCGTAAAATTATTCTGAAATTGGGCCAGTGGCTTTGGAGGAGATGTGGTGTAATATAAGAATCTTATATGGGTGTGAGGGGTGGATTGAAAAATACGTCCCAAGGGTCACTGTCCGGCATCACGAGGCTTGCCGAGTGATGCCGGACAGTGATCCCGAGGGACGGATTTTTCTATCCACCCCTCACATCCATATTGGATTCTTTTTCTTGCTTACCTTCCATTTCTTAGCACGAAATTTCAATGCTGCAGTCACTTCGGTTACCAGCCTCCGCTATATTGTGTTGACACTGCAGGAATGTAAAGTGACGTCACAGATCGTGCATGACCTCAACCTTTACGACGGCGCACACAAGGTCGTAATCAATCAGTGCATGTATCAAACACGCGATAATATTCTATTTGCGGTCGGAACACCAGGGTCAGAACATAAATTTCTATCCCAGGGTAAAATTGCGGATCTCCTTGTCTGGTGTGCAAGAAAGGTTTGTCTTTTAAGCCCTGATGGGTCTTGTTAAGCGAATTGGAACCATATAGCCAATTTTGGTAGAGGGTCACCCAAGGAAGATTCCTGTAAAATTTTTTGTTTCATCGGTTAAGGTGATGTTTTTTAAGTAAACTGTTTACAGACGCAAGACGGACGATGGATATTGAGCAGTCACAATAGATCACCTCGAGCATTGGGCTCAGGTGAGCTAAAATAAATAAATACATGAGTGATTTTCATAATATTGTTCCTTATGGTCATGATTAAATCCACTGCCCGTATTCTAAAAAGACGCACCAAGAGGATCCATCTTTCTTTTCATCATCGCCCATGCATCCACAAAGACCGGGTCCTTCTCCAAAAGCGCTAAAGGATCCATCAGAGTGAATATAAACCAATTCTTTAGCATAACCTTTGAAAATAAAAGAAATATATAGATAGTTCTAGTATAAGTTAATCAATCATGTAAACAAAACCACATATAAGAGATGAGATGGATCAACTATTTGTTTGTATATATGTTTATCATTAGAACAATAATTTTGTAGTTACTATCGTCTTGTGAGAGTCTTATGACATGTTACCCTATAAGAATCTTATATGAATGTGAGGGGTGGATTGAAAAATCCGTCCCGAGGGACACTATCCGGCATCACGAAGCTTGCCGAGTGATGCCGGACAGTGATCCCGAGGGATGGATTTTTCTATTCACCCCTCACACCCATATTGGATTCTTTTTCTTGCATACCTTCCATTTCTATTGCGAATTTTTAATGCTGCTGTCAATTCGGTTCCCGACGTCAGCCATTTTGTGATGACAAAACAGGAATGTTAAGTGACGTCACGTATGACGCCGCCGCGCATGAGGTTGTAATCAACCAGTGCATTTATCAAACACGCGATCATATTTGATTTGGGGTCGGAAAACCAGGGTCAGAACATTAATTTCTTTCCCAGGGTAAAATCACGGATTTCCTTGTCTGGTGGGCAAGAAACAAAGATATACCCCCTCAACCATTACCTGCTATAAAAGACAGCATGTTCTGCTTTAGTTTCAGCTAATATCAGGGTGCATGCCCAAATGCCGAGAGATGCGCGGCGCAACATCATTATACTCATACTGATGAACACTGCTAGAACATCCCAATCAGATTAAAATGATAGCGATAATTTACATGCTTTTCAATGAAATATAGTGATTTCTCAGTGAAATCGAAATCGATATTGTCGCTGTTTCAAACAGTGAAAATATGGACTGCATGATGCTTCCACGCAGAGCTGAATTCGACCCGCACACTAGTACTGGTAAACCGCTTAGAGGACTAAGCCTGTCCAGGAACCGCAGTGCGAGGCGGACCGCCCATGCTAATAAACCCTACTGGTTTCATTGGGTGACAGGGCTTGAGATGTCATTTCATCTCAATGTCGGGTAAAAATCCCACAAAATTGTGAGCAACGTCTCCAAAATTACCTTTACGGTGTTGACGGGGACGTTAAACCTCAAATCAACCAACCAACCATCAAACAGTGAAAATACGATTTTCGTTTTCTCTGTGAATTAGATGTATCAGCGAAAAACAATATATATTTTCTTTCGTTAGATGTCAATTAGCTAAACGTTATACTTGGGCGTCAGAAATTACGTCACGGACGTTTTCACGTCATACGGACATTGATGACGTCACTTTTAGCACCTACGCAACATAAATAATGCACGCGACACCAGAGGAACTTAGAAACTGCGAACATTATTTGAATGCGAATTTAAAGTGAATGATTTGATTACGTAACATCCCAAGCTGTTTTCCAGGTGCAAACCATTAGTTTACACCCAATTTTATACCCAGTTAACACACTGAACGCCTCTAAATCGACGCGAAATCACCAGGGAAAAGGTTTGTTACCCGTGGCGACGGTTGACGCTTAACATTTGCTTCAAGAATTACAGTTTAAAGTATATAAGAAACAGAAACTTTGACTTTTTTTTCAGTGATCTTACACTAAAAAAATCAAATACCCTCTATCACATACTCGTTGCTATAATTGCAACTTTCATATCTGTGGAAAATAGAAGTGAAGGCAATGATCAGGAATCGATACAATTAACCCAAAGCTCCCATCAGAAACACAAAAGAGAAAGAAACAAAAAGGAAGCATCAATAGCGTTAAGTCAAAATGACACTTACTTTCCCATGCAAGAGGCTCAATGAGCCTAACCGCTCACCTGAGAAACATTTTAGTAAGCTGTTGTCTCATGGTTTCAGAGCAGAAGATTTTTTTTGAAGTTCTTCCAATTATTAATCAGTGGGAGATAATGAGCCAAGGGATATGGCCAATTTGGACGCCATAGGCATGGCTTGCAGGAAGTATGTGGGTGACCAACTGATGTTGCAACAATATTAAATATCAAATCTAAGGGCCTTATAGTTTCAGAAGAAGATTTTCTAAGCTTTTTTATTATTATTAGTCTACAGGAGCTAATGAGTGAGTGTGTTTTAGTTTTATGTTTCACAAACAGCTAAGGTCATACGAAAACAGGACCTTAGTTTAAAGACTCATCCGGAAGTCTGGAGAAGCCCCCTGGTTTATCAGGAGCATAGCATTACCACTACACCACAGGGGCCTCAATACGAGTTGATGGGTCCTAGGGGCATTGTTGGTAGGATTAATGTAGGTGACCACTTAATGTGGCTGCATAATATCTAAACTCTGGGCCTTATGGTTTCAGAGAAGGAGATTAAAAGTAATTTTTATTATTATAAGTTGGAGCTAATGAGTCCTGGTTGTAGCCAACTTGGAGCCAAGCGGCATGACTGGCAGAATTTATATAGGTGACCACTAAGCATCGTCACATATGAAATATCCAAGCTCAGAGAATTATGGTTCAGAGAAGTTTTTTTCACCATTATAAGTCAATAGGAGCTAATGAGCTTCGAGACGTGGCCAATTTTAACCCAAGGGGCATATTTTGCAGGATTTATGTAGATGGTCATTTTACGTTGCTTCATACAACATATCTAAGCTATGGGCTCCATGGTTTCATTTTTAAACGTTTTTTTTTCATTATAAGTCTAGGGAAGCTAAGGAGCCCCGGAGCGTGACCAATTTGGACCCCAGGGGCATGATTGGCAGGATTAATCAAGGGGACCACTTTACGTTGCCAAATACTAAATATCTATGGTTTGGCCCTTGTTTAATCAGAGAAGAAGATTTTTAAAGTTTTGAGTTTCAGAGGAGAAGAGTTTAAAAGCTTTTCCTTATATAGGTCTATTAAAAACCGATGGGCCCTAGCGCAGGGGACATTTTCGCCCCAGGGCTATAATTTGAATAATCGTGGTAGAGGTCCAATAGATATAACTTAATACCAAATATCAAACAGCTGGGCCATCTGGTTTCAGACAAGAAGATTTGTAAAGGTTTTCCCTATATAAGTCAATGTACAGCCGGTGGACCCCAAGGCGGGGCCATTTTTGGCCCCAGGGCTATAATTTGACCAATTTTGGTAGAGGTCCCTAGTTGAATCTTCATACGATATATCAAAGACCTGGGCCTTCTGGTTTCAGTCAAGAAGATTTTTAAAGGTTTTCCCTATTTTAGTCTATGTAAAACTGGTGGGCCCGGCGCGGGGGCATTTTTGGTCCCAGGGGTAAAATTTAAACAACCTTGGTAGAGGTCCACTAGATATAACTTCATACCACATATCCTTGGCCTTCTGGTTTCAGACAAGAAGATTTTTAAATGTTTTCCCTTCATATGTCTATGCAATACCGGTGGGCCCCGGCGCGGGGGCACTTTTGGCCCCAAGGCTATAGTTTGAACAATCTTGGCAAGGTCCACTAGATGAAGCTTCATACTAAATACCAAAGGCCTGAGCCTTGTGGTTTAAGAGAAGAAGATTTTTGAGTTTTCAGTGTAAAAAAAAAATATTTTTGGCTCCTGTTACCCAGATAGGCAAAGGACCGGAACCATTTGAACAACTGTGAAAGGGGACCACCTAAGGTTCATTCCTGTGAAGTTTGGTCAAAATCCAATCGGTGGTTTAGGAGGAGATGTCATTTGAAGATTTTGTTTACGGACGCACACACGCAGGGACGCACACACGCACGGACGCACTGACGATTGACGAAAAGTGATCACAAAAGCTCAACTTGTCACTTCGTGACAGGTGAGATAAAACAGAACGCATCAGACATTTTCGTGAGGAACAATTCTGTCAAATGCAATTCTGTCAAATGTGCCAATGTCAAAAGCATGCAATTCAAAGAAAAGCGTTCTTCGAATCATGTAAACTGAAGAATTTAGACACCTTCTAAAGCAGAGATTCGACAAAAACACTTTGAATCCAACATGTTGCTCACAATCTTGTGGGACTTTTACCCGATATTGAGTTGAAATGACATTTGAAGCCCTACCGTGTAAACTAATTCTAACAGGTTCACATACGCGGTTGGCTTCAGCTCTGCGTGGAAGCCTCATGCAGCCCAATCTATCTCTCCAAGGCCAGATCGGCGGGGATGCTTATAAATGAATGCGTATGTGTGTTTCATTGTTCTCGTATTAATTTGCCTATAGCTATCTGTACAATAAAATTTATTCGTTTGTCGGAAACCAGATGTCATAACGTAACGTCACTTTTCAATTGCTGATATCTGACGGATTTAAACCTGCACAGACTACTACAAGTACACTTTCTTTCCCAGGACTTTATTCAATGGAAAGCTCTACCTGGTGCAGGTTAGCGGTGCTGTTAGCCTGGCGGCGCATGCTTCTACTTAAAAGACTAATTTCTGTTTTATTTTTTAACTATGCTATCACTCTTTTCGCCCTGTACAAACACATTTCACCAAGTTGTCTTTCCTATTATTTCATCTAACACCCTTCAAAACTTGGTTCAACAGAACCTGTCTTACGTCCACCTTGGGGGTTAGAAGTATTGAAAGATACATTACGAAAACATGCCTATACAAATACAATGCAACCTTTATCGCCGAAAAATGAACAAATTTAAGATGAAAAATTGTCATATTTTTTCTTACTTCTGCTCTAAATATAGATTGTGTGTACTCGTTAGAACCGCCTCATCGATGCGGTTCTAATGAGTACCCACAATCTATATTTTAGAGCAGAAATAAGAAAAATAAGGTGATGAGGCGGTTCTAACGAGTACACACAATCTATATTTAGAGCAGAAATAAGAAAAATAAGGTTTACCCCTGTAAACCCCAATTTTACTATATAAAAGTGGGGATCAAGGGGGTCAGAATTATATAGGCGTGTTTTCGTTATGGATAGATATGTGCCAGTTTTTAAAAAACTAACGATACTGTTAGTAAACGAATTGTGTAAAATTTAATCATTTGATATTATAAATATACTAATATTTTTGCTTGAAAAAAAATGGGAGCAGCTTTTGCATACGCTTACATTTTTTTCTATCAAAATAACAGCATTTTAGATATTGTACTTGCTAGAACAGTTAACAATTTGACCATTAACGAGCTCGTTAAGCTAACGATGCTTTGAATAAGTGTGAGATGGTTATTGCAGCCGACAGTTCTTATTTACTTTGCAAAAAATCTACAATTTTGAAACCACATTAATGAGTGAGTGTTTGAGTTTTACGTCCCACCGACAGCTCAGCTTATACGGAGACGGGACCTCGGTTTAAAGACTCATCCGATAAGCTGGAGAAGCCCGGGATCGATCCTGCGATCCCTGGTTTACAAGGCGAGTAGCGTAACCACTACACCACGGAGGCTTCTAAAATCACATAAATAAATAAGGTATTACAATGGGGATAACTGTATTGAAAATAGTTCTTTCGGTGGTTAAATTGTCAGTTTATCAGCAGCAAAAGATTCTATGACGGTTCCAGCGTAAAGGCTTACTGGGAATTAGAACTTAATTTTTATGTAATGTTGGTTGGTGCCTGATGCTCTGTCTCTGGTCGGGCCCATCGGAGTCTAACTGTTGGTTTTCTTTTGCTCCAGTATTTCAGTGTTTTTTGTTGCTGTCGATTCCTCACCGTTGTTTCATTTCTGTAGTTGTTTGCTTTTTTATGGGTTCTCGGAGATGCTGCACTGGTGATTTAGGAAGCCTTCTTTTTCTGTCTAATAGATTCTGCCAGTTAAGGCACACCTCTGTCACCAGAGTAATCTTCTTAAGGAGTTCACTTTTTCACGACTGGTTAAGTCTTACATCACCCTGTGTACATCTAATTTATAAGTTATTTACAGGTTCCCGGTGTTTCTGCTGGAGCCTACCCATCTGCTTTGACACTTTTTCATTGTAACCATTTGGGGGGGGGGGTCTTTTGAATCTTTCAGTATGTAGCATATGACACAGTAGTCTAGTGCATCACGAAAACACGCCTATATAATTTTGAACCCCTTGAACCCCACTGTTATATAGTAAAATTGGGGTTAGAAGGGGTAAAACTTATTTTCTTATTTCTGCTCTAAAATATAGATTGTGGGTACTCGTTAGAACCGCCTGCATTAGGCGGTTCTAACGAGTACCCACAATCCATATTTTGAGCAGAAATAAGAAAAACAATCACAATTTTATATCTTAAAATTTGTATTTTTTTCGGCGATAAAGGTTACACTGTATTTGTATAGGCATGTTTTGTAATGCTTTTGAATCTTTCAATATGTAGCATATGACACAGTCGTCTAGTGTGTCCCTCAAGCCGATCATAGTCTATACTGTCTAATTCTTGATGCCTAATAAAGCAGACGGAACAAGCATTTTTCATCACGTGAACACGCCTATATAGTTTTGCCCCCTCTTGAACCCCACTTTTATATAGTAGAACTGGGGTTTGCAGGGGTAAACCTTATTTTTCTTATTTCTGCTCTAAAATATAGATTGTGGGTACCCGTTAGAACCGCCTCGATGAGGCGGTTCTAACGAGTTCCCGAAATCTGTATTTTGAGAAGAATTAAGAAAAATATCACTATTTTTCGTCTAAAATTTCCGTTTTTTAGGTGGTAAAAGTTACAATGTATTTGAATAGCCGTGTTTTCGTAATGTGTATAAATCGCGATGAATTTGAGGACGAGGATTGCGGCCGCGTAAAATCGATTTAAGCCCCACATTGAAATTCTTTTCACTGACCGTTCCAAGGCGGTTCTTCTGTCGAGGTTTATTTGAGTTATTGTTTGTCATTGAGTGTGTGCATCGCTTATATCTTTTTGTTTTGGGTAGCCAATCCCGCCATTTTGTGAGAAAGTAACTGTTCTTTCGGCTTTCCGTATTGATGTTTCCATTAGGGTCTAGTTATTTCATGTTTGTGTTTCTTTCCCTTTGATGTCTCTGATGTGGGTTAATTATATCGATTCCTGATCATTGCCCCCGCTTCGTTTGTTTGTTTGTTTGATTTGAGGTTTAACGTCCCCGTCAACACTGTAAAGGTTATTTTGGAAACGTTGCTTCCAATTTTGTGGGACTTTTACCCGACATTGAGATGAAATGACATCTCAAGCCCTGTCGCCAAATGAAACCAATAGGGTTTATTAGCATGAACGGTCCGCCTCGCACCGCGGTTCCTGGACAGGCTTAGATCCTCTCAGCGGTTTACCAGTACGTGTGTGTAGGCTGGATTCAGCTCTGCGTGGAAGCATCATGCAGCCCATATAATTCTTCAAGCCCCGCCTCCACTTCTACTTTTAATCCTACATTTCCAGAGAATTCTATCCAAATTCCAAAAACACCCTCATGAAAAGAACAATTCAACAGCACGGCTGTATAGACAATTAAATGGAACAGTATTTTATTCTGCAACAAATCACGGAAGAGCGTGCAAGTGACGTCATAAAACTGGTTTGTGGCGTCACTCGTAATTTCAATGGCATCAGATCACGACACGTTACTTCTTACATCAAAACATTCATTACAACAGGATTTAATGTGTTTAATACAGTCAATATCTGTGGTTCGAGCCTTGATTGGGTCACATGCGAGACGCCAGGTTCTGCAACGGAATGTCAGGTCGTTTTTCTCCGGGTGATCAGGCTTTCGCCCACCTCTGATTAACGATGGGCTCGATATAAGTGAAATAATCTTGAAAGGGCCACAACCCCCCCCCCCCAAAAAAAAGGCAGTTTCTTCTAACAAAAGTGAAAGGTATGGAAAACGTGAAAGAATCAACAGATACTTTGTCCATTTTAGCGTGTTAGAATCGAAAATAGATCATCTCTAGTGTATGATTTGTTGATAAATAAATCACAGCCCGTTGGTCAGTCTTTAGATGACCAATCACACTCGCTACACGCTCCCGCTTTGATCTACTTTACAACTGATCGCCAACTTATGATTTATTACTCAACATATCACTCCTACAGCTGAACTGTTTCTTAAACAAGTTCGGTGTACACCTACATACCTTTTGCGCAATATTCAGCAACCCTTTGTCTCAAATCCACGTTGAACCGGTTAAGAGCAATTAAATAACTGGCAACATAAACGCCGGGTACTAGAGTAATCATGTTCTGCTCTCCACATCCTGTTGGCATTTGTATGTTGCCTCCCAAGTTGCTGAGAAACGCCGCCATCATATCCCCTTTGTAAAAAATGAGTGGAAAATTTAAGTTTTTCAAGAGAGGTTTCTAAACGAAACGCTATTTCATTTGAAATTGATGAATTGAGCATCCGAACAGGTTCATACATTACAAATTAAATCCCAGAGAGTTACCATATAATGATTCTAAATTGGATTTTATTGCCGAAAAAATTGAAGAGAAGTTCAAACTAGAATTTGTTTTTCTAGAAAAACACAGATGTCTCCCCCCTTTTTGACCTCTAAGTATGA
The DNA here is from genome assembly GCA_963580285.1 of Lucinisca nassula. Classification (NCBI taxonomy): domain Eukaryota; kingdom Metazoa; phylum Mollusca; class Bivalvia; order Lucinida; family Lucinidae; genus Lucinisca; species Lucinisca nassula. Next base: position 62,212,748 of record OY757017.1, read on the forward strand.
CCATGACATTGGGTCTTGTGTGCAACACATCATCTAATGAAGGTGAACATTTCTGCAAAGTAACTTTAACACGAGGGTCATGATGACCCTGGATCGCTCACCTGATCCTTATTGCACAATAGAAATGGTAGGGAGGATTGATCCGTTTGACATCATGGGTCAGGTCCTAGCGCACCAGAAGATGAACAGCCTCAGTTTAACTATCAATAACTCATGAAGACAAGGAGTTGTGTGTGTGTGTTTGGGGGGGGGGGGGGGTCAGGCGATGACAAGAGGTTGTGTGTGAATGAGTGAACAGAATGAGTCTAACTATCAATGACCAATGACTTATGCCGACACGGTTTATGGGGGGGGGACAACAGGTTGTGTGTGAACAGGCTCAGTCTATCAATGAATCATGGTGACAAGGGGTTGTGCAGGGGGGGGGGAGGGGGGGGCTTTTGATTTTATTCTTGAAATAGCAGTCAACTAACTGGTTAAGTTTTCTTTAACCCTGCTTATTGGTAGGGTAAGTAGAGTGAAACTCTTCATCAAGGGTTGCCAAAAGGCAATATAGCTTGTCTGTAGGGGCCTAAGTTGAACAAGTTATTTGTGAGTGCATGCATGCATGAGTGCGTTTGTGCATGTATACATGGGTGCATGCATGCCTGAGTATATTTGTGAACACAGAATACGCGTGTGCACGAATGCTTGCAGGATTTTGTGCATACATACATGCATGGGAGGGTGTATGTATGCATGCATGAGCACATGTGCGTGTGCATCCTTGCAGGTGAGTATATGTGCATGCGAGTGTGCGTGCATGTGTGCAAGAATTTGTGCATGCATGCATGTGTCTGTGTGTATGCATGCATGTGTGTATGCATGCTTGAGTGTGTTCATGCATGCAACATGTGTGTGTGCATGCATGCATGTGTGAATGCATTTATGTGCACATGCATGCATGCATGAATGTGCGCATGTATGCACGCAGCATGTGTGTGTCTGTGAATGCATGCACGTAAACATGCATAGCTGAGTGTGTGTGTGTGTGTGCATGCATGCATGTGTGTGCATGCATGGGTATGTACATGCATGCCTGTGAGAAATTAAGTGTGTGCACGTATGCATGCATATGTGTGCATTCAATCATGCATATATGCCTGTGTGCATTTGTGGGTGCATGCATGTATGTCTGATTGCATACATGCATGCCTGTGTGTGTGTGCATCCATGTGTGTACTTGCATGCATGCATGTGTGATTCACATGTGTATGCATGAGTCTGGGTTTGCATGTGTGCATGTAAGTATGCATCTGTGCCTGCCTGTGAGTGTGCTCGCATGCATGCATGAGTGATGCACATGTGCATGGATGCATATGTGTGAGTACATGCATGTAAGCATGCATGCAAGTGTGTGTGTGTGTACACGAGTGTGTGAATGCATGTATGTGCACATGTATGCATGCATGAGTGTATGAATGCATATATGTGCACATGCATGTCTGAGTGTGTGCATGTATGGTTGTGTGTGCATGCATACATGAGTATGTATGTATGTATGTTTGTATGTATGTGTGTATGTATGTATGTGTGTATGTATGTATGTATGTATGTATGTATGTATGTATGTATGTATGTATGTGTGTATGTACTCGTATGTATGTATGTTTGTATGTACAGAACAAATGCAATATCCAAACCCTGTAACATTTTTTGTAGCGGGGGGTATGATTTGTTTCCCGACCGGGATTTGTACTCACAACCTTTTGACTAATAATCCTAGGCTCTTTCCATTACACTACGGAGGTAATACAGAGGCCTCTAGAGTGTTAACAAGGTTTTTCTATGATATGACCTACTGACCTACTCTTTGATCAGACTTGACCCATATTCGAACTTGACCGAGAAATTGTCAGGATGAACATTCTGGGCAAGTTTGAGGATGATTGGACCAGAAACTGTGGCCTCTAGAGTGTGAACAAGGTTTTTCCATGATTTGATCTACTGACCTACTTTTTTACCCAACATGACTCATATAAGAACTTGATCTAGATATTGTCGGGATAGTCATTCTGAGCAAGTTTAATGATGATTGGAACAAAATTGTTGCCTCCATTGTTAACAAGGCTTTTCCATGATTTGACTTTTTGACCAACTTTTTGACCCGACGTGACCCATATTCGAACTTGACCTTGACATTGTCATGATGATCATTCTGACCAAGTTTGATGACGATTGGACCAAACCTGTGGCCTCTACAGTGTTAACAAGAAACAGTGTACGCACGACGCGCGACGAACGACGACGCCGGACATTTCGCGGTCACAAAAGCTCATCATGACCTTCGGTCAGGTGAGCTAAAAAGTCCATCGACATATAAGAAAGTGATTGACTGTACATGAAAAAGCCAGTTTTTACTTTTGACCATTGGAGGTACCGACCTGTGTCTTGCAGGCGACACATTTTCTCATGACGATTTACATTTCTGCCTGGTAATTTCAAAATCCATCAAGGAATAAGAAAGTTACTGGCCCGACACGAAAAAAAAGACCTTTTTGGACATTTGACCTTTAAGTATGACCTTGACCTTTGAGGTACCGATTTGGATCTTGGGCACAACACACCGGCTCATGATGGTTATCATTTCTGCCAAGTAATTTCATAATCCATCAATGAATAAGAAAAATTATAGACCCTACACGAAAAAAAGACCCTTTTTTAACCTTTGACCTCTAAGTATGACCTTGACATTGGAGGTACGGACCTTGGTCTTGCATAGTACAAGGTTACTGTAAAAAGGTCATCAAGAAATAAAGAAGCTACTGACTGGACGCGAGAAAAGACCATTTTATTACCTTTGACCTCTAAGTATGACATTGAGCCTGGACGTACCGAACTAGGTAAAGCGCGCAATACATCTTCTCATGATGGTTTACATTTCTGCCAAGTAATTTCAAAATTCATCAAGGAATAAGGAAGATATTGACCACATCAGGCAAACACGCCTATATAATTATGACCCTTGAACCCCACTTTTATATTATAAATTCTTATTCTTCTCTAAAATATAGATTGTAGGTACTCATTAGAACCGCCTTACCGAGGCAGTTGTAACCATTACATACAATCTATATTTTGTGCAGAAATGTTAACTATATCAGAATTTTTTAGCTGAAAATTGTCATTTTTGGTGGTAAAATTTTCAATATATTTGTATAGGTGTATCTTCGTCATGAAACACGAAAAAAGACCCTTTTTGACCTTTGACCTCTAAGTTTAACCTTATCCTTGGAGGAACCGACCTGGGTCTTGCGCGCAACACATCATCTCATGATGGTTAACAATTCTGCCAAGTAATTTCACAATCCATCCAGGAATAAGAAAGTTATTGACCGAAAATTAAATAAGGCTCCTTTTTGACCTTTGACCTCTAAGTTTGACCTTGACCTTTGAGGTACCGACCTGGGTTATTCATACGACGCATCGTCTAATGGTGGTTAACATGTCACCCAAGTAATTTCAAAATCCATATAAAAATTAGAAAGTTATTGACCGGACACGATTTGCCCATACATACATACATACACGAGTCTGTGACCGACCAACTTCCAAGGGAGATAACTCAAAAAGTATAATTGCGAGAGTTATATTTCTTGCGCTCTGCACGTCGTCGAATGATGAAAAATGTTATATGAGGTTTCGTGAAGATAACTTGCACGGTTTTCAAGTTATAAAACGGACACGATTTTGTGACAGACAGACGGACAGACGCCCGGGGGAAAAACACTATGTCTCCTCGAAAATGAGGGAGACATAATTATAAGGTTGTCACGAAAGGTGTATTTCCGTTACGCCCCAGTAACCATGTGTAATTATACGTGTGATCGATACAACGTTAAGAACAAGATAACAGCGATGTTATATCATAAAACAAAAGGGCCATGACGGCCCTGGATCGCTCATCTGATCCACACTGTAGCAATGAAATGGTAGGTAATACAGTAAGGTGCCTTGTCAGAAGGAAAATGCATGCCAAATATGAAGGCTCTATCTCAAATGGTTAAAAAGTTATAGTAAAGTAGGTCAAAGCTCAAGGTCACGGGTCTTTTTTAATCGAAGTGAAGCAAATGTCACAAGGAATATACATGCCAAATATGAAGGCTCTATCTCAAATGGTTCCAAAGTTACGATTAAGTAGGTCACAGAACAAGGTCAAAGTTACAGGTCTACTTTTTTGCATGATGGGGAAGACCTTATCGCAAGGAACATACATGCCAAATATGAAGGCTCTACCTTAAATGGTTCAAAAGTTATGACAAAAATGATCGAAGGTCAAGGTCACAGATCAAACATTTTGCATGGTTGGGAGGACCCTATATGCCAAATATGAAGGCTCTATCTTATATGGTTCAGAAGTTATGAGAAAGAAAATCAAAGGTCAAGGTCTCAGGTCAAAATGTTTGTGTGGGTGAAAGTCGTTGCCACAAGGAACATACATGCCAAATATGAAAATTCTACCTCAAATGGTTCAAAAGTTGCAATAAAGTAGGTCACATGTCAAGGTCACAAGTCATTTTTGTATGACACAAGGAAACTCCATGCCACAATATGAAGGCTCTGTCTCAAATGCTTCAAAAATTATGACAAAGTAGGTCAAAGGTCAAGGTCATAAGACAAAAATTTTTGAATGGGTAAGAAGACCTTTTCACAAGGAACATACATGCCAAATATGAAGGCACTATCACAAATGGTTCAAACGTTATGATAAAGTAGGTCAAATGTCAAGGTAAAGGTCACAGATCATTTTATGTATGAATAGGAAACCCTTGTCCACAGGAACCTACATGCCAAATATGAAGGCTGTATCTCAAATGCTTCAAAAAATATGACAAAGAAGATCAAAGGTCTAGGTGATGGGTCAAAATTTTTGTATGGTTGGGAAAACCTTGTCACAAGGAACATATATGCCAAATATGAAGGCTCTATCTCATATGGTTCAAAAGTTATGATAAAGTAGGTCGCAGGTCAAATTTTTATATGAGTACGAAGTCTTGTCACAAGGAACCTACATGCCAAATATGAAGGCTCTATCTCAAACGGTTACAAAGTTATGACAAAATAACCTACTGGTCCACATTTTAAATTTGACATGATCCATTTTCGAACTTAACTGAGATATTGTCCAGATGATCATTTTGAGCAAGTTTTATGATGATTGGACTAAAACTGTGGCCTTATAAGAGTTTTCACAATGTTTTTTCTATGATTTGACCTGCTGACCTACTTTTGACCCGACATGACCCATATTCAAACTTCACCCAGATATTGTCAAGATGATCATTCTGAGCATGTTTGATGACGATCGGACCAAAATTGAGGCCAATAGTGTGTTCAGAGGGTTTTTCTATGATTTGACCTATTGACCTACTTTTTGACCCGACATGACCCATATTCGAACTTGACTGAGATATTGTCAAGATAATCATTCTGGGCAAGTTTGATACTGACCGGACCAAAACCGTGGCCTCTTTTTGTTTGTTTGTTTGTTTGTATTGGAGTTTAACGGCCCAGTCAACACTATTTAGGTCATTTTTGAGCTGGTCAGTTTACCTATCCACACTTTCCTGGGCAGGTTTATACGCCAGCGGTTAACCAGTACAGTGCACATTCTTTCGCCAGAAACTGACAACTACCCTTCTTGAATCAGCGGAAGGGAGAGAATGACCGAAGAAAAGATTTCATGATCAATCTCCACGAAAGAATGTTGCCGACCCCGGCGGGAGTCGAACCCGCGTCCTCCTGATCACCAATCAGACCCGCATCTGACTGAGCCAACGAGGCCGGCCACTGTGGCCTCTAGCCTGTTCACAAGATTTGTTCTATGATTTGACCTACTGACCTACTTTTTGACACGACATGACCCGTATTCAAACCTGACCGAGATATTGTCAAGATGATCATTCTGGGTAAGTTTGATGACCATCGGACCTAAACTGTGAACTCTAGTGTGTTCAGAATATTTTTCTATGATTTGACCAACTGACCTACTTTTTTACCCGACATGACCCATATTCGAACTTGATCGAGATATTGTCCGGTCTATCATTTTGAGCAAGTTTGATGATGATCGGACCAACACTGTTGCCTCTAGGTGTTCACAAGGTTTTTCTCTCATTTGACCTGCTGACCTATTTTTTGACCCAACATGACCCATATTCGAACTTGACCGAGACATTGTCAAGATGATCATTCTGGCCAAGTTTGATGGTAAATGGACCAAAACTGTGGTCTCTAGTGTATTCACAAGGTGTTTTTTTTCTATGATTTGACCTACTAACATACTTTGTGACCCGACATGACCCATATTTTAATGTGACCAAGATATTATCAAGATGATCATTCTGAGCAAGTTTGATGATGATTGGACCAAACGTGTAGCCTATAGTGTGTTCAGAATGTTTTTCTTTGATTTGATCTACTGACCTTCTTTTTGACCCGACAACACCCATATTTGAACTTGACTGAGATTTTGTCAAGATGAAGATTCTGGGCTAGTTTGATGATGATCGGACTAAAACTGTGGCCTCTAGTGTGTTCACAAGGTTTTTCTCTGATTTGACCTACTGACCTACTTTTCGACCCGACATGACCCATATTCGAATTTGACCGAGATATTGTCAAGCTTATCATTCTGAGCAAGTTTGATGATTATAGGACCAAAACTGTTGCCTCTAGTGTATTCACAAGGTTTTCCTATGATTTGACCTACTGACCTACTTTTTGACCTGACATGACCCATATTCGAACTTGACCGAGATATTGTCAAGATAATTATTCTGAGCAAGTTTGATACTTATCGGACTAAAACTGTGGCCCCTAGTGTATTCACAAGGTTTCTCTATGATTTGACCTCCTGACCTACTTTGTGACCCGACATGACCTTTATTCGGACTTGACCCAGATATTGTCAAGACGATCATTGTGAGCAAGTTTGATGACGATCGGACCAAAACTGTGGCCTCTAGAGTGTTCACAAGGTTTTTCTATGATTTTACCTACTGACATACTTTTTGACCCGACATGACACATATTCGAACTTGACCGAGATATTGTCAAGATGATCATTCTGAGCAAGTTTGATGACGATCGGACCAAAATTTGGCCTCTAGAGTGTTCACAAGGTTTTTCTTTGATTTGACCTACTGACCTACGTTTTGACCTGCCATGACCAATATTCGAACCTGACCGAGATTGGCCCAAAACTGTGACCTCTAGTGTGTTCACAAGAAAAGTTTATGCAGGCACGGACACGCACGGACGCACGACGGACAAAAAGTGATCCCAAAAGCTCACCTCGTCACTACGTGACAGGTGAGCTTACAAGTTCTGTCCTTGGGGCTCAACAACAAGTGTCGATACATAAACTAGCTTTTGCATGTATTCGACATGAAAGGACGATATACATGATTGGTTGACTGTTTCTGGGTTTGACGACATGTCAGTCCGTGTGGATCATTTTGTGTCAACTCCTAGAGAAAGGGAGAAAAGAGATAGAAGAGAGAGTAGTGGAGATGAAAGTTGGGGACATAGGAGGAAGTTGAAAATGAATGCAGTGTAGAAACAGACGAAACAACCATGACAAGCCATGTTTGTCGGCCTGATTTATATAAATAATCTTAATAGATTCAGGGTTGTCAACATAGTTGTACATCGGTTGAAACTCTGGGCGGGGTCATTTTTTGCCCCAAGACTATCATTTAAAAATCTCAGTACAAGTCCAGTAGATGAAACTTCACACCAAATATCGAAGACCTAAGCCATCTGGTTTCGGAAAAGATTCATAAAGGTTTTAGGGTTACAGGTGAGGAATTCTGTCTCTGGTTGGGCCCACCGGGTTATAACTGTTTGTTTTCTTTTGCTCCAGCATCTCAGTTATTTCTTGCTGTCCTCACCCTTGTTTCATTTCTGTGGTTGTTTGATATTTATGTTCTCGTAGATGTTGCACTGATGAATCAGGAAGCCTTCATGCGGGCTGAACAAATTATTTGTTTAAATCACGACGGAATTAAGGGCGAGGATTGCGGCCGGGTAAAATCAATTTAAGCTCCCCCTCCCCACCCGTGAAATTCTTTTCACTGACCGCTCCAAGGCGGTTCATCTGTCGCGGATTAGTTTTGTTACGGGTTGTCTTTGAGTGTGTGTACCGCTTATACCTTTTTGATTTTGATAGACAAATGAGACGGTAACTGTCCTTCTGGCCTTTGATGTTTCCATTCAGGGACTATTTATTTCATGTTTGCGTTTCTTTCCCTTTGGTGTCTCTGATGTGAGGTGTTGGTTGATTGTATCGATTCCTGATCATTGCCTTTACTTCTTTTTTGCCCTATATATGACTTTGTATAAAATGTAGGAGTCGGGGCTTGGTCAATTATGACCCAAATGCTATAATTTGAAAACTCCTTGTAAAGGTCAACCTGATGAAGCTTCATACCAAATATCAAAGACCGAATAAACGACCTCTAAAGGTCTTCCAAATCAAAGTCTACGTAAATATGTGTGCCCCTGTCCGAGGCGATTTTTGTCCCCAAGACTAATATTTGAGGAGTCTCAGTAGAGGTCAATTAGATAAAGCTACATACTAAATTATCAAAGACATGGGCCTTCTGGCTTCAGACAAGAAGATTTTTAAAGGTTTTCCTAATATAAGTCTATGTTAAACATGTGGGCTCCGGGGCTTGGCCATTTTTGGCCCAAATGTTATAATTCTAATAATCTTGGTAGAGATCCAATAGATGAAGCTTCACACGAAACATCAAAGAACTGGGTCCTTTGGTCTCAGAAAAGAAGATTTTAAAACATGTGGGCCCAGGGGCGGGGTAATATTTGGCACAAAAGCTATGATTTGAGCAATCTTGGTAGAGGTCCACTAGATGAAGCTTCATACCAAATAATATTAAAGACCTGGGCCTTGCAGTTTCAGAGAAAAAGCTTTTTTAATTTTCCAGTTAAAATCTATTTTGGCTCCTTTTACCTAATTGTGAAATTGACCGGAACCATTTGAGCAACTTTGAAAGATGACCAACTAGTAAGCGTTATTCTATGAGGTCAAAATACATAGGTGTGTTTTTGTGATGATTGGTGTATAGTTACATAGGTGTGTTTTTGTGATGATTGGTGATACAATCATCACAAATGGAAAAAAAGTGATCATCAAAGCTCACCTCGTCACGCCGTGACAGGTGAGATAAAAAATGTATTTTTTTTCATGACTTCTTGGATCTATTTCTATTGCTTGATATAATTGTGTTCTTTGTTGGCGACTTTTCTGGTGTCATTAGGAAAACACGCCTATTCAGATACAATGTAAATTTTACTGGCATAAATAAGGAAAAAATAAAATAAAATATGATTAAAAATAGAAGTGAAGGCAATGATCAGGAATCGATACAATTAACCCACAGCTCCCATCAGCGACACCAAGGGAAAGAAACACAAACATAAAACAACATATCCTAATGGAAACATCAACAGCGGAAAGCCAAAAGGACAATTACTTTACCACAAAATGGGCAACTGGCTATCCAAAATAAAATAATAAAAGCGACAAAAACACTCAAGATATTCAAAGACAATCCATATTAAAATAAAACGGGACAGAAGAACCGCCTTGGAACGGTCAGTGAAACGAATACCACTGGAGGGCTAAAAATATATATTTTTCTTATTTCTGCTCAAAATAAAGTTTGTGGGTACACATTAGAACCGCCACAATCTATATTGTATATGAGAAATAAGAAGAATAGGGCGTACACGGCAAAATTTTGAAAATATCAGAGGCATGCTGATATGCCAAAAGTAACTATTCTAGCCTAGAAATAATTGTACACTACAGTTTTAAGTTATGTGCTGTATAATCTTGCTTCCAAGGGATTAACATTTTATAAAAAATATTTTTTTCCTGTAACCGCAGCTTTACGGACGGAATTATATAGACGGGTTTTCTTGATGACTTTTTATCTATTTCTAGGAAATACAAATAGGCTTGCTTAACACCGGGTGTTTGCTTAATCGAACTTGTCATTGGTTTAAACAACAGTTTATTAAGTATATTAATATTTACAGCGCAAACATACACAAAAGACACAAAAGGATCAGATAACAACTGGTCATTAAATAATATGTTCAAATGCAATTTCTACATCATGTAAATAAGTCCATGAAATGAACACCCCTCTAAACCAACTTTCTATAGAGAAACTAGTGTTTAAGGGGGTATACATTATTTTCTTTATTTCTGCTCCAAGACGTAGGTTGTGGGTACTCGTAAGAGTGAGTGAGTGTTTAAGTTTTACGTCCCACCAACAGCTAAGGTCATACGGAGACGGGACCTTGGCTTAAAGACTCGTCTAAAGTCTGGACAAGCCCGGTATCGATCCTGCGACCCCTGGTTTACAAGGCGAGTAGCGTAACCACTACACCACGGAGGCTTCTAGGGTACTCGTTAGAACCGAAACCTATGCTTGCAGTAAAAATAATAAAATATCACAAATCTCATCAGCAAATGTCCGTTTTTAAGACAACAAAAATGCACTATGCCTCACGGATCGGTATTCGTAATAATAGATTTACTTGCACTTGCAGAGGAACCTCTCACCTGTAACCTGTAAATACCATCTCATAGAATCCTGAACAATATCTTTTTCTGGTTCAGTTAAAAATTTGCCGAAATCGAATATCAACTCTGTCCCTGGTTGGCCCTTCTGCTCTTGGGACACCTGGATTTCTTTACCCTCAGGCTGAAAAGGATTACAGAGAAATATATTTCTATTCAATCGAGAATTACAAGTGTCAATCCAATAACAACATCTCACAATCTAAGAAGGAACACATTCGACTTCCTGTTTGATTTTTGCAAGTGTAATATAGTTAATACAAGGTAAGTGTTTGTAATAGTAAAATATAATAGATGAGCTTTAGATACTTTTTTATCACATGACGTCGCGTCTGAGAGTGTGATTACGTCATTTAATATTTTCGATAATCCACTAGTGGATTAAATATGCAAATTAGCTAAATATGTCCCGTACCGTTACATGTACGACGTCCCTAACGACGTCGCGTTTACTAATGGCGGAATATTAACATTTTTGTAAAAAACGTGAATAAAATGCGTTTTAAATGTCATATGATAACTAGAATCTTGCATTCGTGCTCATGTATTATTGAATTTATTAAACTCAATAAATTCAATAATACATGAACACTCATGTAAGATCCTCTATATAGGCGAGCTAAGCTCCGGCGAACCCAATATATTTTATAATAAAAGAACGACGGCACTAAACATGTATTCAGTTTATACTGCAATCGAAAAAATCTAGGAATTTTGCACCAATTTAGCAAATTCCATTAAATGACTGCAGAAAGTACGGCATGTTAATCGACATTCTCGTACATGTATCATAATGTGACTTTTCTGGTCCTTTGGGATCATTGAGTTCATTAAGAATCATTTTGAAAATAGAGTTCTGCTTAAGCCGGTGCTAGGGGGCGTGGCCAGTGTTGCACATTTCAGTACTGGTCACGAACAGACTCAATAAAACCGAGTCTGCCATTTTCGTTTATTTTGTGTATTCTTTGCTTCCAAAGGATCTAACTGTTCAGAACTTATTCAAGAAGTTAATTTTCTGACATCACTTCGCTACAGAGACGTCAGAAACAACATGATCGATCGAATAACAGTTTCTCGTTGCAGTAGATTGTGCATAAAAAACGGCAAATTTCAACGGAAATTGCTTTCGAGTTTTAGAGGCAACCGCAGTAGTAGTGTGAAATTAAACTATTCCAACGGATAAGACAAAAACCAGGGAAACCGGACAAGGTAAGAATCAAGTTGAAAATTTTGAAAAAGTATTTCAATAAACACTGCAAAGATAATAACTTGCAGTTTGATTGTTTGTCCGGCTGCAAAGGATTGCATGTTATTGTTTACTCTTGCAAATTAGATACCTGCCCAGTAAGTATTCTACATAAATCTACAGCGGGCCGTTAGCGGCCCGTCAGGGTAGCTGACGGGCCGCTAACGGCCCGCTGTAGATTTATGTAGAATGCTAGCAGGGTGGTATGTAGGTCCGGTCAATAAACGGTAATTAGATATCTTACAGGTCTGTAGAGCGTCATTACCGAAAATGCAAGCAATTATTCGGTTACTCGAATGGCTGATTGTGGTATAAAAATATATTTATGTTGCTTTTCTTCAAGGAGCGGTCACAATAGAAATAACAAAATAATTGCCAGCGAGTTTTCATTGCATCCCGAAAATACGTCTATATAATTTTGACCGCCGTGAACCCCACTTTTATACAGTAAAACTGGGGTTTACAGGGGTAAACGTTATTTTTCTTATTTCTGCTCTAAAATACCGAATGTGGGTACTCGTTAGAACCGCTTCGATGAGGCGGTTCTAACGAGTACCCACAATACATATTTTGAACAGAAAAAAGAAATATATCACAGTTTTTCATCCTAAAATTTTCGGGTTTTTTCGGCGGGAAGGTGTACAGTGTATTTGTATAGGCGTATTTTCGTAATTGATTCTGTGTTGCCGAGGAATTGGTTGTAATTGGAGACTCAGATAGCTGTGCTTAACCTTTTAATGCCTTTAGTTTAAACACTCAGTGTAGACCGTAACCGAATGCTTCTGATCTTGGTCAAGACTTTTGACAACGTCGCAGGACATGATTCCAGTGCATGATTAAAATATAAACCCTGTTTTACTACAAATTTCAATATTCATTACAGTCGAACTTCGATGGCTCGAACCCCTTCGGGACCATAGAAATTTGTTCGAAACAGCGGTAGTTCGAGCCTCTGTTGCATACTTCCAGAAAACATAACAGATGTATTTTTGGACTTATTTTCGGTGTTCTGTAACATAAATGTATGCTGTGTGTACTCATTAGAATCGCCTCATTGAGGCGATTCTAATGAGTACACACAGCATAAATTTGCAAGATAAAAGTCGAAAATCTCGTTATTTATCCCACACTTTTTCTTATGCAGAGGAATTCCCTAGGGACTCAAAAACGGGTTCGACTCAGCCATGGTAAACGAGCCATCGGTTTTCGAGCCATCGGTTTTCGAGCCATCGAAGTTCGACTGTATACATATTAGACATAGGAGTGGACATGATACTCAGTAAATGTCTAAACCCAACAGGTTTCAAAGCTGTTGCTGTATCCTTTCCACTTTAGATTATGATGTCTCAAACTGACAAGGATAGAAAAGTATTAGACAAATTATGACACAATAAGTGTGCAGGTATCCAATCAGATACAATTTCCATTTTCAGTAATCAGCACATGTCCAAAAAGAGGTAGTGTATCACATGTCAATCACCTGTGACAAGTCTGGAGTGCAAAGAGGTTGGTGAAAGTTTGATGGATCTTTCTGGTGCACTGACCTCTGAAACTACACCAGAATGTACCCCTTTGATCTGCTACATTTGACTGAAAGTCTAATGGATATTGAAACGGGTAGTATAGAACACTCTTACGTTGCAGCGACAAGAATGGCGTCGCGGCTATAGTTCACTATAACCTTGGTTGCGTGAATACGCTATTTGCGTGATTTTACCTCATACAAATGTAGGTCAGTGATAGTCACGTGGACAAAAGCAATCTGACTCACAATTATCAGGAACTTCAAGTGTTTGACAAACACATCATGTGAAACAAGTCTATGAAATGAACATCCCTCTAAACCCCACTTTATATAGAGAAAATGGGGGTTTACGGGGGTATATACGATTTTTTCTTAATTTCTGCTACAAGAAAAGAATGTGGGTACTCGTTAGAACCGTCTCAATGAGGCGGTTCTAACGGCCACCCTGAACCTATGTTTGGAGGAACAATAAGAAAATAATAACAAATTTTTATCAGAAAAATGTCCGTTTTTGAGATAAGGAAAATGTCCTTTGTCATACGGATATGCTTTTGTAATTACGTTTGTTTGTTTGTTTGTTTGTTTGTTTGTTTGATTTGAGGTTTAATGTTCCCGTCAACACTGTAAAGGTCATTTTGGAGACGTTGCTTCCAATTTTGTGGGACTTTTACCCGACATTGAGATGAAATGACTTCTCAAGCCCTGTCCCCAAATGAAACCAATAGGGTTTTTTAGCATGGGCGGTCCGCCTCGCACCACGCTTCCTGGGCAGGCTTAGATCCTCTAAGCGGTTTACCGGTACTAGTGTGCGGGCCGGATTCAGCTCTGCGTGGAAGCATCATGCAGCCCATATATTTCTTCAAGCCCCTATGGGGGGGCCAATTGTAGTTACGTATCAACGTAAGAAATACTGCTATTGAATCAATTCACAAGACTGTTAGCGCCTTTTAGCGCACATAAGCAGTATGTCTTATCAAAATACACAGGACCCTCGTAATAACAACATTGTTGCCTAAAGTTTTAACGTTATAAACAGTTTGTCATTTCAAAAAAATCCTAATAAGGAGTGGTATAATTACGCAAACACACCTGTTCAAATACATTGCCACCTTTATCGCCGAAAAAATGAAATTTTATGATGAAAAATTGTGTTATTTTTCTTATTTCTGCTCAAAATATAGATTGTGGGCACTCGTTGGAACTGCCTCATCGAGGCGGTTCTAACGAGTACCCATAATCAATATTTTTGAGCAGAAATAAGAAAAATAAGGTATACCACCGAAAACCCCAGTTTTACTGTATAAAAGTGGGATTCAAGGGGGTCAAAATTATATAGGCGTGTTTTCGTGATGTTAGGGTCTTTTTCCGAGGAGCAAATGTTGTGGACATTTGTTAAAGTCGTTTTGTTTGTTTGGTTTGTTTGATTTGGGGTTTAACGTCCTCGTCGACACTATATAGGTAATTTTTGAGACGTTGCTTCCAATTTTGGATTGTTAAAGTCGTGACAAATACCCTCATTATTAGTTTCTTGGACATATAAAATACTTAATCATATGACGCTGCGTCTGAGAGTGTAATAACGTCATGTAATATTTTCGATAATCCACTAGTGGATTAAATATGCAAATTAGCTAGATACGTCCCGTAACGTTACGTGTACGACGTCCTTAATGACGTCGCGTTTACTAATGTCGGAATATTGACATTTATTGTAAACAATCGTGAATAAAATATGTTTAAAATGTCATATGATAAATAGAATCTTGCATTCGTGCTCATGTATTATTGAATTTATTAAACTCGTTGAGAAAAAGGGATAAAATGCTCGGCAAAGCCTCGCATTTTATTCCTTTTCCTCAACTCGTTTAATAAATTCAATAATACATGAACACTCATGTAAGATCCTCTATAATATTATTGAATATCTCCATTAATCCCTCTCATCCTGGGCAAAAGATCTGTTTGTATTAAAATTGTCGGTATAAAGAGTTTTTTCGATATATGGAATGTTGGAATAACAAGACAAGAGGACCATGATGGTCCTATATCACTCACCTGGGCTAAGAAAATTGGGTGTGGGTTCCGGGATGGGGTAATCTTTGGTCACAGGTCTATAATTTGAACAATGTTTGCGGAGGTGTACTTAAGCAAGATTTAAATACCAAATGTCAAAGGCCTAGGCCTTTTGGTTTCAGACAAGATTTTTATATGTTTTCCCTATATGTCTATATAAAACCAGTGGGCCCCAGCGCGGGACCAGGCGGGGCGATTTCTGGCCCCTGGGCTATAATATGATCAATTATGGTACAGATCCACTAGATGAAGATTCATACCAAATATCAAAGACCTGGCCCTTCTGGTTTCAGACAAGAATTTTTTCAAAGGTTTTCCCTATGTAAGTCTATGTAAAGCCTGTGACCCCCGGGGCGGGGCCATTTTTGGCATCTTGGTAGAGGTTCACTAGATGAAGCTTCATACCCAATATCAAAGTCCTGTGCCTTCTGGTTTCAAGAAAGAAGAATTTTAAACCTTTTCCTTACGTAGGTCTATGTAAAACCAGTGGGGCCGTTTATGGCCCTGGGGCCATAATTTGAACAATCGTGGTAGAGGTCCATTAGATAAAGCTTCATACCAAACATCAAAGACCTGGGCCTTCTGGTTTCAGGGAAGAAGATTTTCAAACGTTTACCAAATGAAGTCTAGGTAAAACCAGTGTCCGCCCCGGGGCGGGGCCATTTGTGGCGGAATTCCCTGATTTTAGACGTTGTTTATTTGAGTTCAACTTGTTAAAACGACCTCTAAAACTAATATGCACAGATGACATACAAAACTTCAGCAAATAATCAATTCTTTCAACGTATTTCGAGAAAACTCTTCCGAATCGGCAGCCCGGCTGAAATTCAGTGAGGCCTAAAATATGGTAAATCTATTGCAGGACAATCGTCAACTTCTTCAATAACTTATAATTAAGCGTAACAAATCATATAAAAATTTTCACATAAACACATTTACCTATCACCAATTGTTAATACAGTGAAACATTACACCAAAAGTGTTCTCAAACCCCGTGTATCTTCACAATAACCTTCAGGTGCCCCCACGAAAGGTCATGCTTTGTTTGTTTGTTTGATTTGATGTTTAATGTCCAGGTCAACACTATAAAGGTCATGTTTGAGAAGTTGCTTCCACATTTGTGGGACTTTTACCCGACATTAAGACGAAAGGACATCTCAAGCCCTGTCGCCCAATGAAACCAATAGGGTGTATAAGCATGGACGGTCTGAGTTGCACCACTTTGCCTGAGCAGGCTTTGATCCTCTAAGCGGTTTACCAGTACTCGTGTGTGGTGAGATTTAGCTCTGCGTGGAAGCATCATGCAGCCCATTTATTTCTTCAAGCCCCAATGGGCGGGGGCCGACGAAAGGTCATGCATGAAAACAATTATGGCGACCTTAATGGATGAACAAGAGGGCCCAGAGGGCCCTGGTTCGCTCACCCGATCCAATGTATAATAAGTGAGCCCCAGGCAGAGTCAATTTTGGCCCCAGGGCTATAATTTGAACAATCTTGGTAGAGGTCCACAAGATGAAGCTTCATATCGAATATGAAAGACCTGGGCTTTGTGGTTTCAGAGAGGAAGATTTTAAAGGTTTACCCTGCATAAAGAAGTCTATGTAAAACAAGATTTTCCCTAAATAAGTCTTTGTAAAACCAAAGGGCCCCAGAGCGGGGGCATTTTTTGGCCCCAGGGCTATAATTTGAACAATCTTGGTAGAGGTCCACTAGCTAAAGCTTCATAACAAATATCAAAGACCTAAGCCTTGTGGTTTCAGAGAAGAAGATTTTTAAAGATTTTCCCTATATAAGTCTATGTAAAACCAGAGGGCCACATGGCGGGGGCATTTTTGGTCTCAGAGCTATAATTTGAACAATCTTGGTAGAGGTCCACTAGCTGAAGATTCATAATATATATCAAAGACCTACGCCTTGTGGTTTCAGAGAAGAAGATTTTCAAGATTTTCCCTATATTAGTCTATGTAAAACCAAAGGGCCCTTGAGCAGGGGCATTTTTGGCCCCAGGGCTATAATTTGAACAATCTTGGTAGAGGTCCACAAGATGAAGCTTCATATCAAAGACCCGGGCCTTGCAGTTTCAGAAAAGAAGATTTTTAAATATTTTCCCTATATAAGCCTATGTAAAACCAAAGGGCCCGGAGGCGGGGCATTTTTGGCCCCAGCACTATAATTTGAACAATCTTGGTAGGGGTCCACTAGATGAAGTTTCATTACAAATAGCAAAGTTCTGGGCCTTGCAGTTTCAGAGAAGAAGATTTTTAAAGATTTTCCCTATATAAGCCCATGTTAAACCAAAGGGCCCCCGGGCGGGGGCATTTTTGGCCCCAGCATTATTATTTGAACAATCTTTGTAGGGGTCCACTAGATGAAGCTTCGTACCAAATATCAAAGACCTGGGCCTTGTGGTTTCAGAGAAGAAGATTTTTAAAGATTTTCCCTATATAAGCCTATGTAAATTCAAAGGGCTCCGGTGCGGGGGCATTTTTATCTCCAGCACTATAATTTGAATAATCTTGGTAGGGGTCCACTAGATGAAGCTTCATACCAAACATCAAAGACCTGGGCCTTGCGGTTTCAGAGAAGAATATTTTTAAAGATTTTCCCTATATAAGCCCATGTTAACCCAAAGGGCCCCGGTGCGGGGGCATTTTCGGCCCCAGCACAATAATTTGAACAATCTTGTTAGGGGTCCACTAGATGAAGCTTCATACCAAATATCAATGTCCTGGGCCTTCTGGTTTCAGAGAAGAAGATTTTTTAAGTTTTCGGTGAAAAAAATCTATTTTTGGCTCCTGTGACCTATATGTGCAACGGACCGGAACCATTTGTACAACTTTGAAAGGGGACCACCTGAGGATCATTCCTGTGAAGTTTGGCCAAAATCTGATCAGTGGTTTAGGAGGAGATGTCGTTTAAAGGAAAAGTTTACGGACGGACGCACGCACGAGACGCACGACGGACAAAAAGTGATCCCAAAAGCTCACCTTGTCACTACGTGACAGGTGAGCTAAAAAACCACTGATATACATTAACTGTTAGTTGAAAACTTAGTTGAACAATTAATTGCTTGCAATGAATTTAAAATCGTCATGAAAAATGCTGACTGTATTATAGTGGGTTCAAACGTCCGAAGGAAAGACATATGCTGTCTTAAGGTTAAATTTTTCATCAGGAATTCATATATGAAATTTCAAAACCCTAGCATACAGGGTTCTAAAGTTGTGCTATGCATCACAAAGCATACAATGTACAAATACCCCAAGTGACAAAGGTCATAACTCATGAAGTATGTCCAAAAGTGACAAAGGCCATTAGTTTGTTTCGAAATTATGTCAAAGGTTAATCAGGTCATCTAATCATCACCACGAATCAAAACATCATATTTCAAGGCTCTAGCTCCGATAGTTTTTGCGATATTTAGCTGACAAGCTTTGATCAATTTTTCAAAGGGCAATAACTCTTGAAAGGGGCATAATCCGGGTGAGAAAAAAATACGCATAAGCTATTTTTCCATGAGGGACCCATATAAGAAATTTCGAAACCCTAGCATACACGGTTCTTAAGTTATGCTATGCATCAAAAGCGTAGCGGATGGATGGACGGACGGACGGACGGATGAACGACCGAACAACCCAGAAGCAATTTGCCCCTCAAACTTCTTTGAAGCTGGGGGCATAAAAACAGTGAAGACATTGATTTGGAACGCTCAGTGCTAAAATAGACCATTCAATAGGACACAGACGTCCATCCGGGCAAGTCCTTAAGCGGAAAGATGCATTTTACGTAACATGAAGTTGATAAACGGACAGGAAGTTTGGTGGATTCTACCTTTTATCGAACTTGAACTATATTTTATTATTATACTTGCATATAAAATATGAATACAATATAGGACTCAGTAATATCAAATAGAAATAATTTTCCGAACGTTCGAATGGGACGTGCGGCTGAATGAGGATAGACAGAGCGCAGTGATACCAGAAGCCCATATTGCAAATGGCGGGGAATTATTACTGGGGGTTGGCTTAACACAGCTTTACGGAATCCCAACCTCATTTTTAGTTTCCACTGGAGTTTAGACTATTTATTTGCTAGTTCGATCAGCATGATTGCTATCTAGCTCATCATAAGATATAAATACAATATAGGACTCAGAAATGTCGAATAGAAATAATTTTCTGAACGTTCGAATGGGACAAGCGGTTGAAAGAGGTGACACAGGAGGCGTACAGATACAAGAAGCCCCTATCGCCAATGGCAGGGAAAAATATGAATACAATATATAGTATATAGTGTTTGATCGAAAGTTCGGAAAAGTATTTCTATTCGACATTTCTGAGTCCAAAATTGTATTCATATTTGATGATGAGCTAGATAGCCATCATGCAAATACAATATACTAAACAGTGAAAGTCCACTATAAAGACCGCCTTAAATTAGGACTAATTCTGCTATAAAAGCTTATTTTGAAGGGTACACTTAATTTTTCTTTGTGTTTTCTGCCTACTATGTCCTCTGGTTTGGGACCGCCTTTTGGACTGTTCAAAAGTGGTCTTTCAGACCACTTTTGAACAGTCCCAAAGGTGGTCTTAATATAGGAATTTTACTGTATTGTATTCATATTTACCTATGATATATAGTATTTTACTGCAAATACCGAGGATACAAAATGTGCCACTTATAAATATCTGTCTTACCTCCACTTTCAGTTTCTTGACAACCATATCAGTTATACTGCCATATACGCCCCGCACTGTAAGGTCGAGTTCACCGATTATTCTAGCCCTTATGGGTACCTTAAATTCCATTGAAGACCCAGAAGGGATCTGAAAAACATTTGAGGATACCGTCTTTGGTTTAAATGTGTTGTTTACAACACGAAACTATACCTATATAATTCTAACCCCCTTGAACCCCACTTTGATAAAGTAAAACTGGGGTTTTTAGAGGTAACACTTGTTCGTCATATTGCTGCTCTAAAATATAGATTGTGGGCACTCATTACAACCACCGTTAACGTGTACTCATAATCTATCTTTTGAGCAGAAATGAGGTAAAAATAACAGTTTCTCAATAAAATTTTTCGTTTTTTGGTGGTAATATTTACAATGCATTTGTACAGGGGCATTTCCGTAATAGGAAAGGTATACAACACAAAAACAATCAAGCATATGCACAAACAAAAAGGGGCATAACTCTATTAATATTTGGTGGACTATAACCTCGAAACAAAATGCCACACATCATGGTCTAACTATGTATGAAGTTTCAGCTAGATCGGATGTAAACTGTAGGAGGAGTTATCCTGAAACGAAAAGTTTACAGACGGACGGACAGACGTCCGGACGGACGGACGGAAGCCGGGAAATAGCATAATACGATCGTTTTTCAAACAGACGTATAAAAACGGCAAAAGTGCATTAGAATGGGGATAAACTGTCATTTTTGGACGCAAATTCCGTTTTACGGCTCCGATGGTAAACCCGCCCATTTACCGCTTGAATACAGTTCTCCACAAAATATTCAGAAACACAGTGTCATAAAAATGTCTAAATAAACAGTATAGACCAAGACCAGATTGTCCCTAAAGCAACATCGGCCTCCGACAATCGGGGCTTGAAGAAATAGATGGGCTGCATGATGCTTCCACGCAGAGCTGAAACCGCCGGCGCACGAGTACTGGTAAACCGCTTAGAGGATCTAAGCCTGCCCAGGCAAACCCGTGCGAGTCAGATCGTCCATGCTTGTAAACCCTATTGGTTTCACTGGGCGATAGGGCTTGAGATGTCATTTCATCTCAATGTCTGGTGAAAGTCCCACAGAATTGGAACCAACGTCTCCAAAATGACCTATACAGTGTTGACGGGGACGTTAAACCTCAAATCAAGCAACCAACTCTAAAGCAGCAATCCGATCAGAGCCTAAATTGTTAGTCAATGATCTAAAGTTTCTAGCGCAAAAATACAGTATGGTTTATTAATGATACTATGAAGCTCATTTAAAACGTGCGAATATTTTAGGCAATGTAAATTTTACGGCTGTAGAAAGGAAAAAGTTAGGATGAAAAATTGTGTTATTTTTCTTATTTCTGCTCAAAATATAGATTGTGTGTACACGTTAGAACCGCCTCATCGAGGCGGTTCTTACGAGTACCAACGATCTATATTTAGGAGCTGAAATAAGAAAAAAATAAAGTTTACCCCTGTAAACCCCAGTTTTACCGTATAAAAGTTGGGTTCAAGGGGGTCAAAAGTATAAAGGCGTCTTTGCGTGATAAAATGATCACCCTACAGCCCTGAAACGCAATTTTATTGGGTCGATTGTTTATCAATCGAGCCAAAGCTACAAAGAATTGAAGGTATTCAGTTCTAAAGTCCACGTGACTATAGCTATTTTTTAGAAAATACAGTTAACTTATTTTAGTAAACAGGAACGTTAATTTTATCACAATGTGGTCAGCGTGTTGCGTAATGGCGTTATTGATAGAATTTGGCTGGAATCATGGGTTTGGCTTGGCAAACAATGTAGACCCAGATCGCCGTGTCTGATCAAGGTCTTCATTGTTTGCTTACATTACAGTCATAACACGCAGTCTAATCAGAGTTTACACGTTTTGCTAAAAAAGGGAATTTATGGGTTAAATGAAATAATGAAGGGGAATGGATACATCTTCAGGGGAGGCAACTCCTGCAAATTTTAAAGTATTTTTGTTTTCTCCAATATGAATAGGTGTCAACTCTTAAAGAAAAGAATTTACTCCCGAGGAGTAAACCTATTTTTCAGTGAGGCAGGGCGTATAGAAAAGCGAAATGAAGTCTCGATAGTTGTTTCCCTTACAAAAATGGCGGAAAAATGTGTCAGGTGTTTCTTCCCACCTTAAGTCTTTGTCCAGGACTATTTTTTCCAGCCTACCCAGAGACAATCAAACCTACCAGTACTGTCAGTGCTTTGATCCATTAAATAGAGGATCTTGAGTGTTCTTGTATTATTGAATTAATAAAACGAGTTGAGGAAAAGGGATAAAATGCTAGGCTGTGCCTAGCATTTTATCTCTTATCCTCAACGAGTTTAATAAAGACTCGCATTTTATCCCTTTTCCTCAGCTATTAAACTCGTTGAGGAAAAGGGATAAAATGCTCGGCAAAGCCTCGCATTTTATCCCTTTCCCTCAGCTCGATTAATAAATTCTACAATACATGGGCACGAATGCAAGATTCTATTTACCATATGACATTTTAAAAGCCCTTTTTCGTCATTTTTTAAACATTAAGAGGGCCATGGTGGCCCTGGATCGCTCACCTGAGCCATAGAATAACAAGTGGGCCCCAGGGAGGGCCATTATTGGCCCCAGGGCTATAATGTGCATAATGTTGAGGGAGGTCTACATACCAAATATCAACAAAGGCTATAATTTGAACAACATTGGCAAAGGTCCACTAGATTAAGCTACACACCAAATATCAAAGACCTAGGCCTTGCGGTTTCAGGGAAGAAGATTTTTTTAAAGATATTCCCTACATAAGCCTATGTAAAACCAAATGGCGAGGGCAGTTTTGGCCCTATGGCTATAATTTAAATAATCTTGATAGAGGTCCACTAGTTGAAGCTTTACACCAAATATCACAGACCTGGGCCTTGCTGTTTCAGAGAAAAAGATTTTCAAAGATTATCTCTATATAAGTCAATGTAAAACCCAAGGGCCCCGGGGCGGGGGCATTTGTGGCCAGATCAGTCTTGGAAGAGGTCCACTAGGTGAAGCTCCATAACAAATTTCAAAGACCTGGGCCTTGCAGTTTCAGAGAAAAAGATTTTTAAAGATTTCCCTATATAAGTCTATGTAAAACCAAAGGGTCTCGGGCGGGGGCATTATTGGCCGCAGGGCTATAATTGGCACAATCTTGATAGAGGTCCACTAGAAGAAATTTCACACCAAATATCAAAGACCTAGGCCTTGTGGTTTCAAAGAAGATTTTTAAAGATTTTCCCTATAGAAGTCTATGAAAAACCATAGGGCCCCAAAGCGGGGGCATTTTTGGTCTCATGGCTATAATTTGAACGATCTTGGTAGAGGTCCACTAGATAAAGCTTCAAACCAAATATCTCAGACCTAGGCCTTGTGGTTTCAGAGAAGAAGATTTTTAAAGATTTTCCCTATACAAGTCTATGTAAAACCAAAGGGCCCCGGAGCGGGGGCATTTTTGGCCCGCGGGCTATAATTTGAACAATCTTGGTAGTCCACTAGAGAAGCTTCATACCAAATATCAAAGACATAGGCCTTGCGGTTTAAGAGAAGAAGATTTTTAAAGATTTTCCCTATTTAAAATGTAGAAGTAAAACAAAGATCAGGAATCGATACAATTAACTTACTCCTTCCACCAAAGACACCAAAGGGAAAGAAATACAAACATTAAGCGACCAGACCATAATGGAAACCTAAACAAAGGAAGGCCATAAGGACAGTTACTTTCCCACAAAATGGCCATATGGCCATCCAAAATAAAAAGACACAAGTGATACACACAGTAAGTAACAAACAACAACATAAATAAATCGCCACAGAAGAACCGCCTTGGAACGGTCAGTGGAAAGATTTCAACTGGGGGCTTAAATCGATTTTATGTGACCACAACCCTCGCCCTTGCTTCCTTTGCGATTTAGACAAATAATTTGTTTCAAATAAATAATAAACCTATGTAAAACCAGAGGGCACCAGAGCGGGGGGCATTTTTGGCCCCAGCACTATGAATTGAAAAATCTTGGTAGGGGTACACTAGAAAAAGCTTCATACAAAATATCAAAGACCTGGGCCTTGCGGTTCCAGAGAAGAAGAGTTTTAAAGATTTTCCCAATATAAACCCATGTAAAATCATAGGGCCCCAGGGCGGGAGCATTTTTGGCCCCAGCACTATAATTTGAACAATCTTGGTAGGGGTCCACTAGATGAAGCTTCATACCAAATATCAAAGACCTGGGCCTTGCAGTTCCAGCATAGAAAATTTTTAAAGATTTTCCCTATATAAACCCATGTAAAACCAAAGGGCCCCGGGGCGGGGGCATTTTTGGCCCCAGCATTATAATTTGAACAATCTTGGTAGGGGTCCACTAGATGAAGCTTCATACCAAATATCAAATACCTGGGCCTTGTGGTTTCAGAGAAGAAGATTTTTTAAATTTTCAGTGAAAAAATCTATTTTTGGCTCCTTTGACCCAGATGTGCAACGGACCGGAACCATTTGAACAACTTTGAAAGGGGACCACCTAAGGATCATTCCTGTGAAGTTTGGTCAAAATCTGATCAGTAGTTTAGGCGGAGATGTTGTTTGAAGAAATTGTTTACGGACGGACGGTCGCACTGACGGACGGACGGACTACGGCCAAAAATGATCCCAAAAGCTCACCTCGTCATAAAATGACAGGTGAGCTAAAAATGTCAATATTCAGCCATTAATAGTAAACGCGATGTCGTTAAGAATGTTCGGCATATAACGTTACCGGGCTTATCCAACTAATTGCATATTTAATTCACTAGTGGATTATCGAATTTATTACACGACGTTATTACACTCTTAAAACCGATGTCATATGATAAAGTGGCATAGTTGTGTGTGTTCTTTCATGTCTCCAAAAACGACATTTTCCAACGAACATTGTGAAATTTTTCTCATCACGCAAACACACCTAGATACATTTGTCCTACTTAAATAAAAATCAAAAATGAGTTCCTTTAAGAGCAATGAAAACATTAATAAGAAAGAAGATGGGTCATACTACGTAGTTTCGGCTAACAAAGCCTCATCAGTGACCCTGTAATGATCCGGCAAAGAAAGCCAGAGGAAACATACTGCAATTTTGCGAATTTCGAATAGGCAGTCGATTCAAAGACTGGTATAAAACAAGATGGGGTCCAAATAATTAAAAACCTGTCTAGAATATGAGTCTAAACCAATAATTTATTTCCGACTTCTCAGAATATTCACGCTGATTTTTTTTTTTTTTTTTTTGGTTTGGGTTTTACGGCCCTTTCAAGATTATTTCACTCATATCGAGCCGATCGTTAATCAGAGGTGGGCGAAAACCGGAGTACCCGGAGAAAAACCACCTGACCTTCCGTTGCAGAACTTGGCGTCTCACACGTGGCCCGAGCGAGGCTCGAACCTACGGCGGTGATAGACCTAATGACTAAGAGTCAGCGCTCTTATCCACTAGGCCACGGAGGCCCTTATATTCACGCTGATCTTAAAGGACCAAAAGTAAAATATAAACTGCACTATGGTTAAACCCCACTTTTCATCACGAAAACACGCCTATAAAATTTTTAACCCCTTGAACCCCACTTTTATATAGTAAAACCGGGGTGTTCAAGGGTAAACCTTATTATTCCTATTTCTGCGCTTAAATATAGATTGTGGGTACTCGATGAGGCGCTTCTTACGAGTACCCACAATCTATATATTGAGAAGAAATAAGAAAAATATCACAATTTTTCATCGAATATATTTCGACATTTCGGAGGTAAAGTTACAATGTATTTGTATAGGTGTGTTTTAGTAATAAAATATTAAACTTGGGTTTACAGGTGTAAACATTATTTTTCTTATTTCTGCTCTAACGTGTACCCACAATCTATATTTTGAACAGAAATAAGAAAAATATCACTGTTTCTCTGGTTAAAATATTCACTTTTTGGCGGTAAAATTTACAATATATTAGTATAAGCCTGTTTTCGTAATGTATGGCTGCTGTAAGTGTCACCGGGTACAGGCAGTACAAGCCGGCTTTCACAGCGACGAGGTAAAGTGTTTGCGTATCAGTCCGGAGGCCCGGGTTCGATCCCAAGGCCGGGTAAAGGTGATCATCATTTTTTTCATATGTTACATAAGCATGGGACTAGGTAAAAGGCAATCGTTATGGACCACCTATGACTTTAAGGGAAAGAAAGGAAACTGAAAATATTGTAATCGAACAAACCGGAAAAACAGGAACCAATTGACTTAAAATGTGGAGCATGTTTAAAGCATTTTCTTGTCATATGAATGGTAAAAAATGCACACATTTCATTAAGTGTAACACCCAACATATAGAAACAAAGTTTTTTTTCAAGATTTTGTATTAAATGCATAAATTTCGTTGAGTTTATCACTCGACATAGAAGCCTCTGTGATGTAGTGGTTACGCTACTCACCTTGTAAACAAGGGGTCGCAGGATCGATTCCGGGCTTCTCCAGACTTTCGGATGAGTCTCTTAACCGAGGCCCCGTCATCGTATGACCTTAGCTGTTGGTGAGGCGTAAAACTCAAACACTCACTCTTATCACTCGACATGTAGAAATTTGATTTTTTTTTTCAAGATGTTTTTATCATCAAGTAAACAAGTCTGTGAAATGAACAACCCCTAAACCCAGTTTTATACAGAGAAAACAGGGATTCAAGTTGTCATAAGTAACAGGTCGACTGTGTGGCCCAGTAGCTCAGTCCGTAGAGTGCGGTATACAAAAGGCCCTGGGTTCTAGTCCCGGTCGAGCCATGTTTTTTTTCCACCCCTGAGATATTGGTGGCTCAGTGTGGGCCCAGCACCGAGAGCGTATGAAAAGTAAGTGTCGCAGCCAGACTGGATAGGATTTAGAGATTCGGGACGATCATTCGGGCAGGGGGGTGGGGGAATGTAACAGGTCGACCGTGTGGCTCGGTAGCTCAGTCGGTAGAGTGCAGTATGTAAAAGGCCCTGGGTTCGAGTCCCGGTCGAGCAATGTTCTTTTTGAATGTCACAGGGGTGGAAAAAGAACATGGCTCGACCGGGACTCGATCCCAGGGCCTTTTGCATACCGCACTTTACCCACTGAGCTACCAAGCCACACAGTCGACCTGTTACACATATGTCATTTGTCTTATTTCTGCTCCAAGACATATGTTGTTGGTACTATTAGAATTGCCTTAATGAGGCGGTATTAACGAGCAGTCACAATCTATGTTTGCAGGATAAAATAGGAAAAATATCACAGATTGTCATGATCAGAAAAATTTCATTTCTTAGTCGTAAAATTTAAAATGTATTTGGATAGGCGTATTTTCGTAATGAATTATCATCATCTCATTACGAAAACACGCCTATACAAATACATTGCCACCTTTATCGCCGAAAAAATGAAAATTTTATGGTGAAAAATTGTGATATTTTTCTTATTTCTGCTCAAAATATAGATTGTGAGCACTCGTTTAACAAGTACCCACAATCTATATTTTAGAGCAGAAATAAGAAAAATAAGGTATACCCCGGAAACCCCAGTTTTACTATATAAAAGTGGGGTTCAAGGGGGTCAAAATTATACAGGCGTGTTTTCGTAATGTTCATAAAAGGAACACAGGAATCCATCATGAAAACACGCTTGTATAATTCTGAACCCTTTACTGACCCTTTTAACCCCACTTTTATGCAGTTAAACTGGGGTTTATAGTGATAAACCTTATTTATCTTATTTCTGCTCAAACATATTGGTTGTGGGTATTCGTAAAGGCGATTCTGACGTGTAGCTACAATCTATAGACGGACCCAATGTTTTGACACGTGACCTTGTTTATTTGTTACTGCGCATGCGCAAAACTACCTTTCCCTTTGATAACAATTTATTGTGATTGGCAAAAAGCCGCTGGTTCCATATAAACACATTGTAAACAGGTTTAATATTACGGGCATATTTTAATTGACTGTTACAGAAAATCGATCGAATTACACTTTAAATGAGTAGAAAAATATATTCTAGACTTCATTCCTGCATCTTCCGCATTTTTAGTCATTCGTTTTGCGCATTTTTATTACAAATAATTAAGACCATCCCGCCTCGTCACCTGTCTAATTTTAACAGGTAATTATCATCAAAACATCTTCAAATATTCTAGAAACCAATAATTACTAGCTAAGACATGTCTATTTTAAAAGTTAAAAGGTCAATTTTGTCGTTTCGATTCCAAACAAAATACAAGTTTACAGAAAATAACATCGCATTTACAATGGCGACAAGCGGCCAAAGACGTTTTTTGCCCACCACCGGTCAGTCCCGGCAAATAGTATTATTGAGTGATGACGTAGTGTTTGGATGTGTCTATATTTTGATCAGATATAACAAAAAAGTCGCAATTTTTCATCTCTAAATTTTTCGATTTTCCGCAGAAGAAAAACAAAATCAAAATGTATTTGCATAGGCGTGTTTTCATAATGTCTGTTCCAAGAGTGAAAATACAAACAAACCTTTCATAAAATCATACTTAGTAAACCTTTTTTTCTGAATCCATCATATATATTATCAGTATCTCACGATGGCATATTATCCAAATCCACTGAAGTAATGAACCCACTTGATTATTTATTTGTATTGGAGTTTAACAGCCCAGTCAATACTGTTTATGTCATTTTTGAGCGAGTCAGTTTGCCTATCCAGAATTTTCCTAGGCATACTTGATGGTAAAAGGTAAACCAGAAGAGTGCACATTCTTTCGCGGGAAACTGACAACTGCCCTTCTTGAATCAGCGGAAGAGAGGGAATAACCGTAGACATCACGAAAACTTACCTATATAATTTTAAACATCCTGAATCCCACTTTGATATAGTAAAACTAGGGTCTACACGGGTAAACCTTATTTTTCTTATTTTTGCTCTAAAATATAGACCGTGAGTACCCACAAGCTATATTTTGAGCGGAAATAAGAAAAATATCACAATTTTTCATCTTGAAATTTTGTGTGTGTTTTTTTTCGGCCGTAAATTTTACAGTGTATTTGTATAATATGAAATATGAAAATGAACACCTTTTAAAATCCAATTTTATATACAGCAATGTGTGATTTACTAGGGAAAAAGTTTATTCGCTGTATTTTTATTGAAGGATCAAGGTTGTGTATGCTCATTAGAACTGCCTTGTCAAGGTGGATGTAATCTATGTTAGAAGCAATAGAGCATGGCCACAATTTCACAATGATTGTTCAATGATCATCGGTTAGTTGCATAAGCTCATAATCGATGTCGAGTCCAACCACGACTTCTCATTTTTGATTTTTATTTCCAGGGATATATGTAAATCATCCGAACAAACAAACTAGTTCTCGTTCTGAAGGGCAGAAATAACACCATACAAAAACTATTTGTTGTCAGCAAACTTGAAAAAGGAAGCATAACCATGAGATTATGTAAAAGTTGAAGTTTACTCACCGTCAGGCGTTTGGATAACGGACTTTGATTCAGGACATCAAAATGATCGGTTTTGGTCAAACTAGTGGTTACCTGTAATAAAGATAAGTAAAAATGTAAGTGCAATGAGGCCACTTTATTTTGAGAAACCAGAGATCTACGGTGGTATTTATTATTTTTGCTTATTTCTCCCCCAAGAAAAAGGCTGTGAAACACCTGAGACCCGCCCCAATAAGACAGATCTATCAAGCACACATATCTATATATTGACTATATATTTTTTTCATCTGAAAAGTATTTCAGAAACGTAAGAGAAACGTAAATACCGTTTGAGCATTTGGCATACCATTTCGATAAAAATTCCAATTCTCCATCATCTAATACATTTCGAGCGATTTGATTGGTTGAAATAAAAAAATTATGCTTCGATAAATTCCATGAGCAAGAATCTCAGAAGTAATCACACAGCGATAGGTAGTAATACAACGCGACGTCAAAGAGCACGTTTAGAACCCGTGCGTTACGTCATTGTATATAACGCCATCAACAGCGTTCGATTAAAAGATGGAAAACTTATGAAAACGTGAACATTAGAAAACAAATCAACTGAGTTTATAAACTAGACGTTTTGTTCGCTTGTGTTTCTTTCAAAGATGGCAGCTTCTTACTGAATAATCATTCCGCCGTGGCCGTTGGTAAGTTCATTGTTACGCTTTCGAAAGAATTCCTAAAAATTACCTTTTGGGTTGCATTTTTAATATTTCTATGACATAGTTGTAATGATAAGGAATGAATAATCTTTTTTGTAGCTTTTATCGATGTGTAAACTCCGGCGAATCACTCACCAACTTAGCATGAAGCCCTTCCTACCTAGATGTTCTGCCCTTAAAGTAAACTACTACAGCTACAGCTGTATCAACTATTTCATGAAACTTGTCATGTTTTGTTAATTTTGCATCTTCAAATTGAATAAATCATACCCTGTCTCCAGAACTAGATGGCAAATTATTTTCAAACTTACTTGAAGTGAACATTGGACAAGCACAAAACGCTGACTGGATTTTGGTGACCTTGACCTTATGTTTAAGGTCACCTTCAAGGATAATTGTCCTTCCTCAACAGCGTTAGCAAGATAGTCACTGATAAAAGTTTTAGCGACTCGTTCAAAACTACTCTTTTAAAGTCATGTTTGTTGCACCTTTTGAGACATAAGAAGCGGCTAGCGAGTACCGTGGAGCGCTGGTACAGCAGTAAAGCATGGGACTAATGATGTGATCGTGAGACAGCCAGTTGGATACACGTGAGTCTCACAAGTTGTTTCCTTGAGTAAGACAATAATCCTCCTCCTTTAGTGAAAACTATTTAAGCATTGTAACCTAAGCTGAGGGCACTATAAAGGTCTGTGGACTGCCCTCGGTCCAGGCCCTGGCCCGAGGGCAGTCTACAAACCTTGATAGTGCCCGCAGCTTTGGTTTCTACTGCTTTTGGGGCCATATTAACCCGGCAGGCCAGGCCAGGACAGGTCATGGCCCGAGGGCAGTCTACAAATCTTAGTAGTGCCCGAGGCTTTGGGCCATATCATTCCGGCGGTCCAGGCCCTGGCCCGAGGGCAGTCCACAAAAATTGATAGTGCCCGAAAATTTGGTTTCTTCTGCTTTCGGGGCCATATCAATCCGGCGGTCAAGGCCCATGCCCGAGGGCAGTCTACAAACCTTGATAGCGCCCGAAGCTTTGGTTTCTACTGCTTTTTGGGCCATATTCCCCCGGCAGGCCAGGCCAGGCAATGGCCCGAGGGCAGTTTACAAACCTTGATAGTGCCCGAAGCTTTGGTTTCTACTGCTTTTGGGGCCAAATCATTCCGGCGGTCCAGGCCCTGGCCCGAGGGCAGTCCACAAAAATTGATAGTGCCCGAAGCTTTGGTTTCTTCTGCTTTCGGGGCCATATCAATCCGGCGGTCCAGGCCTTGGCCCGAGGGCAGTCTACAAACCTTGATAGTGCCCGAAGCTTTGGTTTCTACTGCTTTTGGGGCCATATCAATCTGGCGGTGCAGGTCCTGGCTGGAAGGCAAAACCTTGATAGTGCCCGAAGCTTTGGTTTCTGCTGCTTTTGGGGCCATATCAATCCGGCGGTCCAGGCCCTGGCCCGAGGGCAGTCTACAAATCTTGATAGTGTCCGAAGCTTTGGTTTCTACTGCTTTTGGTGCTATATCAACCCGGCGGTCCAGGCCTTGGCCCGAGGGCAGTCTACAAACCTTGATAGTGCCCGAAGCTTTGGTTTCTGCTGCTTTTGGGGCCATATCAATCCGGCGGTCCAGGCTCTGGCCCGAGGGCAAAACCTTGATAGTGCCCGAAGCTTTGGTTTCTACTGCCTGTGGGGCCATATCAATCCGGCGATCCAGGCCCTTGCACGAGGGCAGTCTACAAACCTTGATAGTGCCCGAAGCTTTGGTTTCTACTGCTTTTTTGGGCCATATAAATCCGGCGGTCCGGGCCCTGGCCCGAGGGCAGTCTACAAATCTTGATAGTGCCCAAAGCTTTGGTTTCTATTGCTTTTGGGGCCATATCAATCCGGCGGTACAGGCTCTGGCCCGAGGGCAAAACCTTGATAGTGCTCGAAGCTTTGGTTTCTACTGCTTTTGGGGCCAAATCAATCCGGCGGTGCAGGCCCTGGCCCTAGGGCAGTCTACAAATCTTGATAGTGCCCGAAGCTTTGGTTTCTACTGCTTTGGGGCTATATCAATCCGGCGGTCCAGGCCCTGGCCCGAGGACAAAACCTTGATATTGCCCGAAGCTTTGGTTTCTACTGCTTTTGGTGCCAAATCAATCCGGCGGTGCAGGCCCTGGCCCGAAGGCAGTCTACAAATCTTGATAGTGCCCGAAGTTTTGGTTTCTACTGCTTTTGGGTCCATATCAATCCGGCGGTCCAGGCCCTGGCCCGATGGCAGTCTACAAACCTTGATAGTGCCCGAAGCTTTGGTTTCTGATTCTTTTGGGGCCATATCAATCCGGCGGTACGGGCCCTGGCCCGAGGACAAAATCTTGATAGTGCCCGAAGCTTTGGTTTCTACTGCCTGTGGGGCCATATCAATCCGGCGGTGCAGGCCCTGGCCCGGGGGCAGTCTACAAATCTTGATAGTGCCCGAAGCTTTGGTTTCTACTGCTTTTGGGGCCATATCAATCCGGCGGTCCAGACCCTGGTCCGAGGGCAAAACCTTGCTAGTTCCCTGTTGGTTTCCATTGTTTTGGTTCATTGAACAACTACTGTTATAGTAAACATTATAACAGTTGACAGTTATAAATGTAAAATCTGAGCACTCTGAATAATATATCAGCACTGATTGTCCAGATCATTCCGTCCTAATAATAGGGTTTTTTCAGTTATGCTGAGTGTGTATGCCATTAAAACTTTAGCATGTATAGGGCATGAAGATAACGAACGAACAAAACTGACATTTTATAATTTCCTCAGTGAATGACACTGGATTCCTGCAATTCAACGGAGTGACAATAAGAAGTAAAACCAGAAAAATTAATCAAAATTGTCCGTTAAAAATGTTCTGTTATCTCCGTAGCGGGCACTCTTACAATGGAATTGGACCGGTCCGATTCAGATGTGATAGTGCTCGCTGTGCAACTATCGCAGATAAATTAGCGACTTGCACGTGATACATTTGTAGCCATTGAAAGCGTGTTTCATAATGTTACATGCACTAAAGTCTGCGTATATTAATTCCAGAAATTTCCACCATATACTCCAAAAAGGACATCAATGGGCATCAAAACCTACTTACGGAAATAGTATTTTTGTTATGGTTGAAGACGAGGATCTGGAGGTCGAAATATTCTCCTCTAACTATCGAGTATGGCAGATTTAATCTGACGAAGAAAGGCTGGACACACTTCAGCTGTTGAGTAAAATAAACATGACATATAAGTCTATCAACTAATGATATATGAAAGCACTGAATATTGTTTCTGGTGTCATGATGACATCCGTAAAGCAGGATGCATTTCTTCCAATCTCAAAAACGAGCATTTTTTCTATGGAACGTTTTGAATAAATTTCTTATTTTGACACCAAATATAGGTTGAGGATACTCGTTACAGCCCGCTCATTATGGCTGTTCTAACGAGTACCCAGAATCTACATGTATGTATTCTACTCTGGAGCAGAAATAAATAAAAAATAATAACAAGCCCTGTAAACCCCACTTTTCTCTGTACAAAATGTGTTTTAGAGGGGTATTCATTACACGGACTTGTAAACGTAATGGGTAGGCTTGAAACATGTATAGCGTAAGCCAGGTCGTCCACGAAGTCAAGCAACACGGTCAATCATCCAAGTACCAAACGCGATATCCGTATCTAAACTTCGTGAATAAGCCAACCACTCTACCTGCGTCGCCCAAAGAGCCGGATCCTACAGTAAAATAGAAGTGGAGACAATAAGTAAGGCTGTAGAAGTGGTATATATCCATGACTGTTACGCACGGTCGTAAACCTAAACATTGACTGTTCAGTTTAACATTTAAATCATGTATTTTAAGCGCAGAGTGCAGTATTGATGCTTTCTGTGACCTACGAGGTTTGCCAATGTCCCAGTCCCAGCTTTGGACCATGAGAATCATTGCGAAAAACTGCCTATACTAATACATTACAAACTTTACCGCCAAAAAAGGAGCGTTTTAAGATGAAAAATTGTGATATTTTTCTATTTCTGCTCAAAATATAGATTGCGGGTATTCATTAGAACCGCCTCATCGAGAATCATTACGAAAAATGCCTATACTAATACATTACAAACTTTACCGCCAAAAAAGGAGAGTATTAAGCTGAAAAACTGTGATATTTTTCTTTTAATTCTGCTCAAAATATAGATTGTGGGTAATCATTAGAACCGCCTCATCGAGGCGGTTCTAACGAGTTCCCACAATCTATATTTTAGAGCAGAAATAAGAAAAATAAGGTTTACCCCCTGTAAACCGCATTTTTACTATATGAAAGTGGGGTTCAAGGTGGTCAAAATTATATAGGGCGTGTTTTCGTGATGATACATGTTAATGAATTAAATATTGGAAAAAAACACGTGTAGATATCGTAAGTCCTTAGGTGAATGGATACACCTGGCAGTTTTTCCGCTATTTTTCAAAGGGAGACAACTTTCGGGACTTCCTATTCGCTTTTCTACAAACTCTGTCCCACAGAAAAAGGGATCTACTTTTAAAGGAAAAAATGCTCCTTAGGAGCAATTGTTTTCCTTTAAGAGTTGACCAGTCATGACATGGGTGACAAACAAATTTTGAAGGGGTTGTCTCCCCTGAAGGTGTATCCATTCCGCTCAATTTCATTGTGCTCTGTCGCAGAACCAAACTATGATTCCGGATCAAACTATGATTCCGGACCAAACTATGATTCCACTGCCATACTATCGGTTGTGTTCCAGGACGCGGCTATGGGTGAAACTTTCATTCTTACACCTGTAGATTCGCCTCTTATCGTCGGCGAAGGACAGATTAATGGTCAATAAAAAATCCTATGAAAGTATCTGTCAACCACTGTCGCCTGCCCCACCATGTAAGTTTTTATGCCGAGGCTATCCGATTTCGATGGCGGTGCACTGTCAGAATGGGCCCTTTTGTTGGCCGTCCTGGTAAACATTCTGGTGACAGCAAGTCGGCGGTCAACAGTCTGTCAGTAGTGTTAATAGTTTTTCTTGAAATTCCATTGCTGGCTTAAATCGGTGTCTCGATGCTACAAGTACAACTGGATGTAAAGGTCAAGTTTGGGTGTCGATAAAAGCGGTCGCAACGATCCCGGAGGACGCTCAATCGCCCTGATCTCGGAGGACGCTCCAAGCATTGTCCCTGCTAGAAACACCTTTAGAGACTCGAATAGTCGGTCTTAACCCTTACCATGCTGAACCCAGATATATCCTTTTTTGAAAGCAGTATCGATCCTGATCAGCTGGCTTCTGAGAAGCCAGCTGATCAGGATCTATACTGTTTTCCATCCTGCTTCTGATCCATGGTAAAAATTGAAATCATGCAACACAACTGGCTGAAAATTGGGGAGGAGTGTAGTAAATTGAAATATTCAGCATGGCAATGGTTTAAACAGCTAATTAGTCTGACACTTAGCGTTTAGATGAACATTTCCGCAAAACGCTCGATTTCGGTTCGCAAAAGAACACCAACCCATGTCGTTTCTGTATAGAGAAAAGTGGAACTTGCAGTGGTATATATTTTATATTCTGTAATTGTGCACAACACCGTAGACTGTGGGTGTGTGTTTGAACCGTCTAAATGTGGTGGTGCACAGAAGAACAATCTATGCTTGAAGCAGAGATGAAGAAACTTTTTTAATCCGAAAATTGATAGATTTACACATATGTATATAGAAGACGCCAGAATTTCAATAGTTGTTTGTTTGTTTGTTTGATTTGAGGTTTAACGTCCCCGTCAACACTGTAAAGGTCATTTTGGAGACGTTGCTTCCAATTTTGTGGGACTTTTACCCGACATTGAGATGAAATGACATCTCAAGCCCTGTCGCCCAATGAAACAAATAGGGTTTATTAGCGTGGACGGTCCGCCTCGCACCACGGATCTTGGACAGGCTTAGATCCTCTAAGCGGTTTACCAGTACTAGTGTGCGGGCCGGATTCAGCTCTGCGTGGAAGCAACATGCAGCCCATATATTTCTTCAAGCCCCTATGGGCGGGGGCTTATTTTTCAATAGTTGTCCGCCCCCGCCAATCGGGGCTTGGAGAAAAAGATTCGGCTGCACGATGCTTCCACGCAGAG
Organism: Lucinisca nassula; assembly: GCA_963580285.1. Lineage (NCBI taxonomy): Eukaryota > Metazoa > Mollusca > Bivalvia > Lucinida > Lucinidae > Lucinisca > Lucinisca nassula. The sequence continues at coordinate 62,249,231 of OY757017.1, forward strand.
CTGATACCGACCGCACATGAGTACTGGTAATCCACTTAGGATGTCTAAGCCTGCCCAGGAAAATTGCTGCGAGTCGGTCCGTCCATGCTTAAAAACCCTATTGGTTTGAATTGAGATGTCATTTCATCTCAATCTCGGGTAAAAGTCCCACAAAATTGGAAGCAACGTCTCGGAAATGACCTAAATAGTGTTGATGGGGACGTTAGACCGCAAATCAAACAAAATAACCAATGGCTGTTGTGTGGAAGAAATATGTTTATTGTAAACACATGAATCTGTAAGTATTTCATTAAAGAATTCTAACACAGGGCACTTTCATCGTGCGACATAGTGCATTTTTTTCACATCTCCAAAATAGCTCCTTTTCTGATGAAAATCCATGATATTTTTCTTATTTATACAGCAAACATAAATGTACATTACGATAACACGCCTATACAAATACATTGTAAACTTTACGGCCGAAAAATGAAAATTTTAAGATGAAAAATTGTGATATTTTTCTTATTTCTGCTGAAAATATAGATTGTGGGTACTCGTTAGAACCGCGGTTCTAACTAGTATAGTAGCCTCGCGCCAAAACAGCAGACCGAGGACCTGTAACTGAGCCAATATATACAATTTTACACCGAAAGGCTTCTTACACTTACACTGGTTAATATTGACACGCGTAAGGATATCGAAAAACATGCCTATACAAATACATTGTAAATGTTACCGCGGAAAAAAAAGAAATTTTAAAAAGAAAAATTGCGATATTTTTCTTACTTCTGCTCTAAAACCCCAGTCTCGATGAGTATCCGCAATCTATTATTTGAGCAGAAATGAGAAAAATATTACAATTTTTCTTCTGAAAGTTTTGGCTTTTGTGGCGTATTTGAATAGGTGTGTTTTTGTAATGACTGGTAACACCATATCCGAAGACCCATTCTCACTTGTTGCATCTAAAATTGAATTGAATCATGGTCATACCTCTGCTGTTGGCGCAATGCCCAAACCATGTTCACTGTTGAAACCATAGCCGTTTACCACAAAGGTTGTAATACTACCTGGGCAATGTTTCTCAATGACTTTCTCGCCATTTCCACTGAAACAAAACGAATATTATAAGAATCTTACATGGATGTGAGAGGTGGATAGAAAAATCTGTCCCTCGGGATCACTGTCCGGAATCGCCGGACAGTGATCCCGAGGGACGGATTGTCAATGACTTTCCCACAATTTTGACTGAAACAAAAACGAATATGCTAAGAATCTTACATGAGTGTTGGGGTGGACGAAAAAATCCGTCCCGAGGGTCTCTGTCCGGCATCACTCGGCTTGTCGGACAGTGGTCCCGAGGACCGGATTTTTCTATCAACCCCTCTAACCCATATACGATTCTTTTTCTTACAAACCTTCCATTTCTGAGCGTAATAATGCAGTCGCTTCGGTGCCCGAGGTCCGCCATATTATGATGACACTACAGTGATGTTTAGTGATGTCACGTAACGTGCTGTTACGTCAACCTTAACAACGACGCATATGAGGTCGCATTCATCCAGTGCATTTATAAAACACGTAAAAATATTCGATTTTGCGTAAGAACATCAGGGTGTCTCCCTGTCCTACATTAAAGTGTAGTTTATATTTTCTTGTCTTTTGGAATCATTGATTCCATTGTTGAATTTTTAAAATATCTGAGGGTAACTGATGAGGCCTAATTGACCGAAACTAGTTGGTCTGGCCCAGGAAACATGTACACTCAATATTTTCCGGTTCTGTGGTGTATTCTTTGCTTCCAAAGGATAACCCTTTATAGAATATATTTAGACCAGACTTTCTATCCCAAGCTAAAACTATGGATTTCCTTATCTGGTGTGCAAGAATCTTAATTCTTACACAGCACGCATATATAGGTAATTCTGCAATAAATCACTTGGAAGAATAGTGTGACGCCAAAGGCCACCTCTTCTTGACGTCACTTAAAAATACTTTGACGTAAGTCGGTGTAACATCATCTTCTTGCATCCCAACATTACGATAGGATTTAAATGCATGCGATATAGAATTACGAAAACACGCCTCTATAAGTTTGAGCGACTTGAATCCCACTTTTATATGGTACAAGAGGGCCCAGAGGGCCCTGAACCGCTCACCTGAGAATTAGTGTCTTTAGTACATTCTAAAGCGGGTATTTGCGATGGTATACCATCGACTGCGCGATCTAATTTAAAGTTTATTTTGATACATGTATCTAAGTAACCTTGGACAGATCAATGAGAATCATTTACAGGTGACCAAATTGACCTTTGTGAAAGATGGATCAAGTCCAACCGACACTCATCATTTAATCTAATTACAAGTCAAGTTTATAGGCACTAAATGCATAAATCTTTAAGAAATGAAGACTAGAAATGTGGCCACAGGACACGGTTGCCCCGGCATGAAAATATGTTGGTGTTGGTATTTGACCTTTGACGACTCAATGAAACCAATAGGGTTTATTAGCATGAACGGTCCGCCTCGCACCGCGGTTCCTGGACAGGCTTAGATCCTGTAAGCGGTTTACTAGTACTAGTGTGCGGGCCGGATTCAGCTCTGCGTGGAAGCATCATGCAGCCCATATATTTCTTCCAGCACCTATGGGCGGGGTAATACATCTAAGCGGTTTACCAGTACTAGTGTGCGGGCCGGATTCAGCTCTGCGTGGAAGCATCATGCAGCCCATATATTTCTTCGAGTCCCTATGGGCGGGGTTATACATCTAAGCGGTGAACCAGTACTAGTGTTTCACCGGATTCAGCTCTGCGTGGAAGCATCATACAGCCCATATATTATTTTTGTAGTAGAAGTAGTGGAAGTAGTAATAAGTGTAGTATTGTTTGTTTGATATGAATTTTAACGCCCCCGACAACACTATTTAGGTTATTTTGGAGACACTGCTTCCAAGTTTGTGAGAGTTTTACCCTACACTGAGATGAAATGACATCTCAAGTCCTGCCGCCCAATGACACCAATACATGAATAGGGTCTATATGCATGGACGGTCCGAGTAGCGCCACTTTGCTTGAGCACGCTAGTAGTAATAAATTATAATTGTTATTATAATTGTTTTAGTATTAAAATGATCATTATCATAAGTAGCGGAATTATTAGTAGTGGTTTTTTGAATCCCCGTCAATACTATTTAGGTTTGTTTTGAGACGTTGCTTCCAATTTTGTGGAGCTTTTATCCCGCAGTGAGATGAAATATCATCTCAAGCCCTGACGCCCAAAGATACCATAATGTTTATATGTAGGGGCTGTCCGAGATTCACCATTTTGCATGGGCAGGTTTAGACCCTTTAAGCGGTTTACCAATACTCATGTGTGGTCGGGTTCAGCTCTGCGTGGAAACATTATGCAGCACATTTTATTTCTGCAAACACCGATGTGCAGGGGCCCATGTAGTAGGAGTAGTAGTAGTAGTTGTAGTAGTTTAATTCCATTCATCATCATTTTCATTATTAACATTATAATCAATAGTAGTAGAAGTAGTAGTTGTTGTTGTGATAGTATTAGTAGTATTATTATGTACATGTACATTCCTACGAAAATATTGGCTAGTTTTTATCAAATTTCGTTGTCATCACGTAAACATGCTCATGTAGTGCCCTTATAATTCCGATTTATGTCATTTACATTATTTTGACAATATTTCGACCAACAACTGTCAATTGAATTGTTAGAAAAATGCAGTTTTCACAGTCACGAAACACAGCATTATATGATTATTATGGATAAATGTGTCCTTACGAACTTTATTTAAAACAAATGAAAAACATAATAAAACGATTTATTGTGGACAGCTTTATATTAATTTTTTGTGGCTAAAGTGCTTATAATAGTTATGCGACTTCTAGGTGAGATTATCCACAGTCAGGGCACAGCAAAATGTACAAAATAGGAGTTGGTAAGTTTGTAACACAACTTCCCATACAAAGTGTCCACTAAGTTCCTTACGCAACCTTATACGAGTAATAGACATCAACTGATCTTTTATATGATAGCCTACTCGAGTATTTAAAATAATCAGAGTCAATCTTTATGCTATTAAATAAAATGTGATGTGCAACCTATTCTTGCTGAACAGCTAGAAGATTATGTAAGCATTGCTGCAATTCAAAAACTACTTGTGTAAAGAAAATGTGTAAGAATTGCCGTGTTGAAGTCTTAAACTCTAATATTAGTGACATATGAACAGCTTAGGCAAATCATCAGTTTCGAGTCACAAAAAAGGGTTAAACCAAACAGAGGTTCATTGGTCGCTTAAGAGGAAACATAGGTAGGAAAGGTGATTTCTTGCACACAAGATATGGAAATTCATAGTTTTAGGTTGGGATAGACATTCTGTTCTAACCCTGATGTTCTTACCCTAAATCGAATATTCTTACCTGCTTGATAAATACACTGGTTGAATACAATCTCATGCGCGGCGTCGTCAAGTGTGACGTCACTAAACATTCCTGTCGTGTCATCACAAAATGGCGGACGTCGGTAACCGAAGTGACAGCAGCATTACAAATTCGCAATAGAAATGGGTGGTATGCAAGAAAAAGAATCCTATATGGTTGTGAGGGGTGGATAGAAAAATCCGTCCCTCGGGACCACTCCTTGAATACAATCTCATGTGCGGCGGCGTCAGCGTGACGTCACTAAACATTCCTGTTGTGTCATCACAAAATGGCGGACGTCGGTAACCGAAGTGACAGCAGCTTTAAAAATTCGCAATAGAAATGGGTGGTATGGAAGAAAAAGAATCCTAGATGGTTGTGAGGGGTGGATAAAAAAATCCGTCCCTCGGGACCACTGTCCGGCATCACTTGGCAAGCCTAGTGATGCCAGAAAGTGACCCTCGTTTCCAGCCACCCCTCACGCCCATATAAGATTCTTATAGTCTTTAGCAGCGACAGAGTATTCCATGGAGCAGAACTATTTTATAATTAGGTAGCTTGGTTGGGGGTGTTCAAGGCAACATTCTAGGCAAGTTTGACTCAATTAGGTCAAAGGATCGAGGAAGACTTGCCATTTTAATATTTCTAATTTCTTTTAGCTCAGTGTGACATTTAACCTACACTGAGATGAAATAACATCTCAAGCCTTATCGGCCAAAGATAACCACACGAGTTTAAAGGACACCACTTTGCTTTGGGCGGGCTTGTGTTCACAGGGATGTTGCACTGATGAGTTAGGATGCCTTCATGCGGACTGAACAAATTATTTGTCTAAATCGCGACTGAAGTAAGGGCGTAGATTGTGGCCACGTAAAATCGATTTAAGACCCCCAGTGGAATTCGTTTTGCAGACCGATCCAAGGCGGTTTATTTTTGTTGTGGTTTGTCTTTGAGTGTTTGTATCGCTTATATTATTTTGTTTTGGACAGCCACTTGGACATTTTGCGGGAAAGTAACTGTCCTGTTAGTTTTCCGCCATTAATGTTTCCATCAGGGCCAGTTGTTTCATGTTTGTGTTTCTTTCCCTTTGGTGTCTCTGATGGGAGCTGTGGGTGAATTGTATCGATTCCTCATAATTACCTTCACTTCTATTTAGGTACAGTACTCAACCGTTCGGTCGGCTTCACCATGCAGCCTAGTATGTTTCTCTCAGTCCTGGTCGGCGGGGCGCAACGTTATGGCAGTTAAACATTAATAATTACCATACAATAATGCTAAAACGCTGCAGTTGGTTGGTTGATTTGAGATTTAACGTCCCCGTCAACACTGCAGAGGTCAATTTGGAGACGTTGCTTCCAATTTTGTGGGACTTTTACCCGACATTGAGATGAAATGACATCTCAAGCCCTGTCGCCCAATGAAACCAATAGGGTTTATTAGCATGGACGGTCCGCCTCGCACCGCGGTTCCTGGACAGGCTTAGATCCTCTAAGCGGTTTACGAGTACTAGTGTGCGGGCCGGATTCAGCTCTGCGTGGAAGCATCATGCAGCCCATATATTTCTTCAAGCCACTATGGGCGGGGGCCTTTAAAACGCTGCAGTAGTTGCAAATTAAACATGTGTCTGTAATTTTTGCGCTTAATCCATACTAAAACGCACTATGATGATATGTCTTTTCACCTTTACAGCAAATTTGGATTTCACCACGATAACAAGTGCAATGAATAACCCTTTTAACCCCATATATACAGAAAATTGGGGTTTGCGGGGGTATACAATATTTTCATAATTTCTGCCTCAAGGAAAAGTTTGTGGGTACTCGTTAGAACCGCCTCATTGAGGCGGTTCTAACGAGCACACACAATGTATGTTTGAAGTATAAATGAGAAAGAATCATATTTTTATATACAAGAAAAGTAACCATTTACAATGCACTAAGTCACGTGTTACCGTAATGGTTGGCTAGACTTACTCTGTGGTAACAACGTCAAACAACCAGGTCTCAGGGAAGTCGGTTCTTCTGCTGTTCTCTTGTTTAGGCTTCGACTCATTCTCCCCTCCTTTCTCTTTTGACGCCTCGTTTGGATTTTGTGATCCTCCTCCAGCTAAATAAGAACACCAAAAACATCACATTATTTATCTCCCGAAAAAATTATGCATAGAAAACAATTTTCACAGCCTACCAGCATACTCGTAATTTTGTTATTTTTTTTTTTTTATTTTTTTTTTTAATTTACAAAATTTCTAAATGTAGTAGTTCTGAACGATTTGGTTTTAATAATACAGAAACCGAAATACTCATCACGAAAACACGCCTATATAATTTTCACCCCCTTGAACCCCACTTTTATATAGTAAAACTGGTGTTGCCGGGGGTATACCTTATTTTTCTTATTTCTGCTCTAAAATATAGACTGCGGGTACTCGTTAGAAACGCCTTGATGAGGCGGTATAACGAGTGACCAGATTGCGGGTACTCGTTAGAACCGCCTATATGAGGCGGTTCTAATAAGTGCCCACAATCTATATTTTGAGTAGAAATAAGAAAGATTTCACATTTTTTCATCTTAAAATTTTAATTTTTTCGCCGATAAAGGAGGCAATGTATTTTTGTATAGGCGTGTTTGTGTAATGCAAAACAATCATAACGAAAACACGCCTATTGCATATTTTGAAAATTTTACCAACAAAGCTATATAATTTTTCAAATGAAATATTCTGATATTATCATATTTCTGCTTAAAACATAGATTGTGGGAACTCGTTAGAACCGCCTCGCCTCGGCGAGGCGGTTCTAAGATGTACCCACTATCTAAGTTTTTGAGCAGAAGTAAGAAAAATGATGTTTACCCCTGTAAACCCCGGTTTTACTATACAAAAGTGGGGTTTAGATAATCAAAATTATGTAGGCGTGTTTTCACATACATTTAGCTGTCTAAACTTTCGATTTGAAAAAAAAAATAGATTTAAAGACATTTTTATTCCTGAAATTCTTGACCATTATAAATGATGCAAACTTAAACTGTTGAATAAACTTCAAAACTTGAACGAAGTCTCAAAGAATGCATAATTCATGGTACAGGAAACATTGATAGATGTGTCGTATCTTGAGAAAGCATGTTTTATGAAACCATACGCAATCTCACAATCATTGTTGTGCTGCTTGTTAGCAAAATGCCTCTAAAATATGCATCACGAAAACTCGGATCCCTATACCTCCTTCTATATAGTAAAACTAGGGTTTGAAGGGGTATAAATTATTTTTCTTATTTCTTCGTAAAAAAACATAGATTGTGGGTACTCGCTAGAGTAACCACAATCAATGTTTAGAGCTGAAATATGAAAATTATCTGAAATTTTTAAAAGGAATATTTTCCATCACAAAAACACGCCTATATAATTTTGACCCCCCTTGAACCCCACTTGTAAACAGTAAAACTGGGGTTTAAAGGGGTAAACCTTACTTTTCTTATTCTTATTTCTGCTCTAAAATATAGATTGTTGGTATTCGTTAGGACCGCCTCGTCTAACATGTACTTACAATCTATATTTTGAGCAGAAGTAAGAAAAAATGTAACAATATTTCATCCTAAACTTTTCGTTTCTTTTTTTTTCTTTTTTTTTTTTTTTGCGATAAAATTTACAATGTATATGTATTTATATAGGCGTATTGAGTTGAGGTTATGACGAAAACGCGAACATGTGACGCAGTAATTTTTTTCATGGGTCTAAACAGGCTTTTTGCTGATGAAAGAGTTTGACATTTTTCCTATTTCCGTGTCAAACATAGATTTTGATGCTCGTGAGAAACAACGATTGTGGTTGCTCGTTAGAACTTCTCAACGAGGCGTATTTGTATTGTTATTAATAGTATCGTTAAATGAATATCGAGCGTATATTGCTGAAACCAATTAAAAAGATACGTTTCGTATGTTTTTTTTTTTTCAGACATCAACAAGACATCTAGAGAAAATATAAAACATGAACTTCTTCCTTTGAAACCTGACTCGTTTTTTATAATATTTTTATTTTTTATTTTTATATTTTTCGAATTATTCAGGACAAAATATATTATAAAGATATTTTCATTTCATGAGAAGTGAGTTACAAAACATTCTAATGCATTTGCGTATGTAACGCGACGTCTAATTGGATAACGCGACGTCTGATTGGATTGCGACAGTATATTCATCATCATGTAACATCGCTTTCGATTGGCTGGTATTTGGTTTTACGCAGCTCACAGCGCTTGCCGCTTTGAGCAAAATATCACACTTTTTTTTAAGAAAACAACCGAATAAATGCATTAGAATTGGGATAACTGTATTGAAAATTGTCATTTGGGGAGGTAAATCGTCGGTTTTACGGTCGCAAATTCCGTTTAACGGTTCCGCTGACGCGTTGCCGGTAAAACGAAATTTTCGACCGTAAAACCGCCGACTTACCTCCCGACATGACACTTTTCAATACAGTTTTCCCCTAAGTGGCGTCAACTGAAAATTATATTGAAACTTAAAGCAATCACGCTTTAATCGCTAATTTGTAATGAAAAAATAAACATTTTACAGCAAATATACAATACAGTAAAAGTGATCTTTCAAAAAAGCATTCCCACTAATAAGTAGCAAACATGCAAGCTGAAAAGAGAAGCAGTGTAGAGCATTTTACAAAATGCCACGTGCAAAGAAAGCAGAATATTTGTGAGTATAAAGAAAACATGCAAGGCAGGACTACAAGCATATGTTAACTATACATGCTATAAGTTACTAGTACAATTATTTCATGCAAAACATGATCAGCAAGAAAGAAAAAAGAATAAACCGATGATTTAGGGAAATGGCTAGCAAAAGAAAAAGAGAAAACAAACACGTGTATAGGTTGCAGGGATTCCTTTTTCCTTCCTACTAGTAGACGAATTTTTCTGCATGGCGATCCAAAGTCAAAACTCATGTTGTCAATTGTTTCAAATGGTCACAATGCAAACAATATGGCATGAACGTTAACACAAGCCGAATCGTAAGGCAATATATATGCATCCCTTTCTTTTGTGATACATGTACCATGTTCGGGATAACCCGAAAACTTATTTCTGGTTCGAATACATTAAGTTTATTGAGCACTGAACGATCTCTACAAATACTTGCAATTGTATACTCTGAAACAACAACTATACATTACGATAACACACCCGTGCGACATAGTGCATTTTTCACATCTCCAAAATGGCCACTTTTCTGATGAAAATCCGCGATATTTTTCTTATAAATACTGAAAACATAGGTTGTTGGTGCTCGTCAGAACCGCCTCATTGAGGCGGTTCTAACGAGTACCCACAACCTATGTCTTGGAGCAAAAATAAGAAAAATAATGTACACCCCCGTAAACCCCAGTTTTCTCTATATAAAATGGGGTATAGGTGGTCTTCATTTCACGGAGTTGTTCACGTGATGACAAATTAGTCCATCCCAGCCAAGCAAAACAATTATTCGGGTATATGTGCATAGTAAAGGCTCAGATTAACCTGCAAATCACAGATCTTTTTGTGTTTTGTTCGCTATTTCTAACGCACATGCAAAAGTACCGTAACGTTTGAATGGATAGACTCAAATATTTACATTTCCAGTGTAAAGTCTAATGTAAACCTATAGAAAACAATGAAGTTCACACTTCCATGAACGCATCGAGTCACGTGATTTTCAGTGACGTCAAGTGTCGTCAGTCTAAACCATGATTCTCCATGGACGTTGGTGACGTCAACGCTAATCCGCTCTTTGTAGAAACAAGAGGGCCCTGGTTCGCTCACCTGATCCTTATGGTATATATAAGGTGGAGTGGAGGGTAAGAGCAATTTTGGCTGACAGAGAATCAACGAAAATTTCAGAATCAATCTAACTATTTAGGAACTTAAGTCATTCTAAATGTTATACATTTTTTTTTCTCGTGGCTATCATGTTCAGTGGAAAATTGTCAGAGTGTCACTCATGGAAAATTCCTTCAAACTTGTTTTCTTTTTTTAGGAAGAAGTCAGTCAAAAGTTCGCTTTGACAATATAGCACCGACTTGTATGTCACCTTGTGGACATTTAGGGTCAGGTCCTAGTGCACCAGACAGAGATAAATGGGCTCAGTCTAACTAACTAGAATGACTGGTGACAAGGGGAGGGGTATCCATTTCTTTGACAATACAGAGCTGACTTGTATGTCATTATCTGAGCACCTTGTGGACATTGAGGGTCAGGTCCTAGTGCACGAGACAAAGATGAATGAGCTCAGTCCAACTAGCTAACAATGAATCATGGTGACAAGAGGGGGTATCCATCCCTTTTACAATACTGAGCTGACTTGTATGTCACTATCTGGGCACCTTGTGGACATTGAGGGTCAGGTCCTAGTGCACCTGTCGGAGATGAATGGGCTCAGTCCAACTAGCTAACAATGACTCATGGTGACAAGAGGGGGTATCCATCCCATTGACAATACTGAGCTGACTTGTATGTCACTATCTGGGCACCTTGTGGACATTGAGGGTCAGGTCCTAGTGCACCAGACGGAGATGAACGGGCTCAGTCTAACTATGAATCTTGATGACGAGAACGGAGGGGTATCCATCCCCTTGACAATACAGAGCTGACTTGTATGTTACTATCTGGGCACCTTGTGGACATTTAGGGTCAGTCCTAGTGCACCATATGGAGATGAAGGGAGTGGGGAGTGGGGGGGAGGTAGTGGCCCTTTGTAAAAGGTACCATTATATTCCTAAAACACCCCTCCTGACAAAGGTATTACCAAAAGAGGTCAATTCTGAGCATGTTTGATGATGATTGGACCAAAACGGTGGTCTCTAGAGTGCTAACAAGATTTCATATGATTTAACCTACTCCCCTCTTTTTGACCCAACATGACCTATATTCGAACTTGACCTAGATATTGTAAAGATGATCATTCTGAGCAAGTTTTATGATATTCAGACTTAAACTGAAGTCTACAGAGTGTAAACAAGATTTTCTTTGATTTGACCTACTGACCTACTTTTTGACCCCACATGACCCATATTCGAATTTGACCTAGATATTGTAAATATGATCATTATGAGCAAGTTTTACGATGATTCGACCAAAAACTGTGGCCTCTAGAGTGTCAACAAGATTTTTCTATGATTTGACCTACTACCTTAATTTTTTGACCCCACAAGACATGTATTTGGACTTGACGGAGATATTGTCAGGATGATCATTCTGAGCAAGTTAAAAGATGGTTGGACCAAAACTGTGGCCTCTAGAGTGTTAACAAGGTTTTTCTATGATTTGACCTACTGACCTACTTTTTGACCCGGCATACATGTAACCCATATTCGAACTTGACCGAGATATTGTCAGAATGACATTCTGAGCAAGTTTGAGGATGATTGGACCAAAACTGTGGCCTCTAGAGTGATAACACGGTTTTTCTGCGGTTTGACCTACTGACCTACTGTTTGACCCGACAAGACCCAAATTCGAATTCGACCAAGATATTATCAGGATGATCATCCTCAGCAAGTTTGAGAATGATTGGACCAAATCTGTGGCCTCTAGAGTGTTAACAAGGTTTTCCTTTGATTTGACCTGATGACCTACTTTTTGATACCAACATAACCCAAATTCGAACCTGACCGACATATTGTCATGATGATTGTTCTGACCAAGTTTGATGATGATTGGGTCAAACCTGTAGCCTCTAGAGTGTAAACAAAGTTTTTCAATGATTTTTACCTACTGACCTACTTTTTGACTTACTGACCTACCCGAAATGACCCGTATTCGAACTTGACCAAGATATTTTCAGGATGAAAATTCAGAGCAAGTTTGAGGGTGATTGGACCAAAACTGTGGCCTCTAGAGTGTTAACAAGGTTTTTCTGTGGTTTGACCTACTGACATACTTTTGGACCCGACATAACCCAGATTCGAACTTGACCGAGATATTATCAGGATTATCATCCTGAGTAAGTTTGAGGATGATTGGACCAAAACTGTGGCCTCTAGAGTGTTAACCAGGTTTTCCCTTGATTTGACCTGGTGACCTATTTTTTGACCCGGCATGACCCATATTCGAACCTGACCGACATATTGTCATGATGATTGTTCTGAGCAAGTTTGATGATGATTGGATCACAACTGTGGCCTCTAGAGTGTTAACAAGGAAAGTTTACGCACGCACGACGAACGACGCACGACGAAAAACGACGCCGGACATTTCACAGTCACAAAAGCTCACCATGACCTTCGGTCAGGTGAGCTAAAAAACAGCGTGTGAATGTTTGCTAATGGTCGCTAATGTAACTAAACCATGAGTATTAGATACACATAAACGCAATGAGTGGTGAGGAACAAATAACAAGAACAAATCTATGCAACAGATCATTTTATTCTGAGATAGGGTGGGGGCGGCGGTTATCTTAGCCCTTGCCGTACTGAGCCCGGATATATCTGATCTTTAAAGCAATGCAGATCCAGATCAGAAGAAGCCATCTTACCAGGATCTTTATTGTTTGCCATTCAGTTTATGAATTTGTTGCAATGATTTGCATCAAGAAATCTGAGTGGTTGATAATCAATGGTGGGTGTGGCATATTTAAATATTCAGCAGGTCAAGGTTTAAAGGAAAGACTGGAGGGAAAGAACTGCCTTCTGCAGCCAGTTCTTACAGTTTGCCCCAATATACGTAATAGAAATACCAGTACTATTATTCAGGAGATTTCTCTTCATTGCAAATAGTTCACATTCAGGAGATTTCTCTTAATTGCAAATAGTTTACATTACGCCCATGCGTAATATGGGTGATTGGCGCTACACTAAGGTACTCATTTTGACAAGTAACAAGCAAAAATAAACGCAAGGGATAGTGATTCATTGAAAATAGTGCTGCCTTATACATACATACATACATACATACATACATACATACATACATACATACATACATACATACATACATACATAGATACATACATACATACATACATACATACATACATATGTATATATATAACCAGTATAGCATAGATTGTATAGGGGTTTTCTCAAGATTTGAACTGCTACGCTAACGGTGAATACATGTACACGTTAAAAAGTTAACATGGTCAGTGTAACTGCAATAAATATAGTCACAATATCCCGACAAAAACCCACTCCAGCAGGACGTAAAGCTAGAGAAAGGGAGACACAGAGAGGAATTGAGAAATTCAATTACGTTCAAAATAAGAGTGCGTAAACGTCAGTAAGCATTGTAATCTAACCGGTGCATTGCTTTGAAATTATGACGGTATATATACTTCACGTCTTTCCATTACGAAATCACGCCTATAAAAACGCATTGTAAACTTTACCGCCGAAAAAGGAATTTTTTAGATAAAAAACCTGATATTTTTCTCATTTCTGCTCAAAATATAGACTGTGGAAACGCTCTTCGAGGCGGTTCTTACGAGTACCTACCTTCTATGGTTTAGAGAAGAAATAAGAAAAAAGGTTTACCCCTGTAAACCCAAGTTTTACTATGTAAAAGTGGAGTTCAATGGGGTCAGAATTATTTAGGCGTGTTTTCGTGATATTTATGTTCATGTGTATGGTCACGTGACTGGAACGTTATAGTTGCCTTGAAACTATCACGCAAGCTCGTCCGTTTTACGAACGTCCTTGTGAACTCTATTTATATACCAAAAAATGGGGTTTACCATGGCCTTATAGTAAATTTCCTATATTAAGACCACCTTTGGGGATGTTCAATAGTGTTCTTCACGACCACGTTTTAACAGTTCCAAAGGTGGTTTTATAATAGGAGACCCAAGGAGTAGAAAACGCAAAAAAAGAATAACTGAAATCTTCTCGAAAGTCTTTCAGAAGCAGATTTAGCCTTAATTTTAGGTGGTCTCCATAGCGGAATTTTACTATACTTCATTTGAGCCCCTCCAAGCGAATTTCTGTCTTCGAGCATTCCGTCTTGACACATTTTAACTGCGCATGCCCAGCCATTAGGAGGGGCAGGGATTGTTTTCTGTCTGAAGGTTCGTCTGTATAAGCGAGTAGCGAAGGTTCTGTCGAGACTGCGCGGCTCGCCTGAACCTTCGCTGCTCGCATAGGCGATAAGTACCAAAATCGCTTGACGGGGCCCATTTATTCCAAAACCACAATATCTTGGGACTCGTTAGAACGCCCTCGAAGAGGCGGATCTTATGAGAACCCTTATTTTGATTGCTTCAAGACTAAGCAAAACATGAAATTGTCATTAATATGTCAAATTTGGTGATTCAAATTAGTATACTTCATAACACTGGCAAACCCACGAACGCGGTAAGACACCAAACTTAAAAAAAAAAACAACAAAAAAAAAACGATAAGTTGTATGAAATACATAGCTCCTTGCATCGGATTCAAAGAAATGCATCGCATTGATTACGCTCGTAAGACTGGTTTATTTTCGTTGATTCAACTAAAAACCTTATGTTGGAAGGCCACCGAAGCTAACCACCTATGTTGTGTTAAATAGCCCAGCTAGCACTCGACGTAGGATCGCTGTCGGCACCACGTTTGCTCGTAATGTTTGCTGGCTTGGGGCAAATCAACAATTTTTCACATCTCCAAAATGGCTACTTTTCCGATGAAATTTTGTGATATTTTTTTTCTTATTTGTACTACAAACACTGGTTGTGGGTGCTCGTCAGAACCGCCTCATTGAGGCGGTTCTAACGAGTTCCCACAAGCTATGTCTTGGAGCAGAAATCAGAAAAAATAAAGTATACCTCAGTTATCCCCAATTTCTACTATATAAATTGGAGTTTAGACGTGTCCATTTCATGAACCTGCAAACGTGATGCTTCTGTCAGTTATGCAGTTCGATATGGCACTGCTTACGACATTCATAAAGTCAGCAACAACCAATGCTAGGTTAAGTCAGAGCGCATTACGATAACACACCCGTACGACATAGTGCATTTTTCACATCTCCAAAATGGCTACTTTTCTGATGAAAATCTGCCATATTTTTCTTATAAATGCTCATAACATAGGTTGTGTGTGCTCGTTAGAACCGCCTCATTGAGGCGGTTCTAACGAGTACCCACAACCTATGTATTGGAGCAGATATAAGAAAAATAATGAAGACCCCCGTAAACCCCAGTTTTCTCTATATAAAGTGGGGTTTAGGGGGGTCTTCATTTCACGGACTTGTTCACGTGATGGTATCACTGGTACACGTATCTGATTATCGCCAGGACCAGCCAGATCAAAACAGTAAGACCTGGAGCTATCCTACATCTTTGTACAACCTTGACTTTGCCAAGGAACGTCTGTCACTGCTGATGAAAAATGTCCATTTATGCCATCTACTATCACAAACTGTACACCACAGAAAGGGGACAAAACCGATACCGTCAGGTACAAAGCGAAAACACGGGACTCCGGTATTCACTTAACCTTACGTTTTGGCAGAATTGGCTTACGATGACCTTCATTCCTGTTTCCTGTTGAATATATACCCAATATACTAATTTATATTTACAGCACCATAGTTCGATTTCATCCATCTCTCTCATAAAACCACCACAATGATTTTTGTACAAAGAATGCTTGACGGTGTAGAGTTTATACTCGGCGAGAATTTTAAAGAAATATAACATCTTCAATTTAAGCATAATCTTCATCGCTCAGGAAATTTTCATAACCAGTAAAGGTAACCCTTGGCACTACATTTCTCATGCCATGAATAGTTTTATCATATGCCGTCGCGTCTGAGAGTGTAATAATGCCATGTAATAAATCCCGTAATCCACTATTGGATTAAATAAGCAAATCAGTTAGATACGCCCCGTAACATTACATGTTCGACCTCATAATCGACGTGGCGTGTACTATAGTTTATCAACAAGCTCTGAGAGTTCAACGTTCAAGCGTGGCAAGACTATTCCATGTTTTAGGGGAAGCGGGTTTCGGATTTCTTTTTTCACAGGATTTTAAATTTATAAATAAGTTTTTTTTTTATAAAGTCATTATGTAGAAGTTGTTGCAAAGTGGTTAGTATGATGCAGTACGAATTTTTGTAAAACTATATCACCCAATGCAAATCGCAACTGAAGGCGACTTACCTAAAACACGGACTAGTCCAAAATTAAAAAGTACAGTCACGTCTCATTGCGTTTTGAAAGACTATAATGACGAAATATTGATATTTTGTAAACAAATCGTGAATAAAATGCCATTTTAATGTCATATGATAAATAGAATCTTGCATTCGTGCTCATGTATTATTGAATTTATTAAACGAGTTGAGGAAAAGGCAAAAAATGCTCGACATAGCCTCGCATTTTATCCCCTTTCCTCAACTCGTTTAATTGAATTTATTAAACGAGTTGAGGAAAAGGCATAAAATGCTCGGCAGAGCCTCGCATTTTATCCCCTTTCCTCAACTCGTTTAATAAATTCAATAATACATGAACACTCAAGTAAGATCCTCTATTCTTCTGTGTTGTGACTGCAACTGTTCGTTTTGTTTGTTAGGAGTCTAACGGTCTATTCAATATTTTATATGCCGTATTGAGCCGATCATTTTACCTAACCCGCACTCTTCCTGGACAGGCTTATATATTAGCCATTAACCAGTACAGTGCACATCCTTTTGCCATTTAACGACAACTGTCCTTCTTGAATAAGGGGAAGGGAGAAAATGACCGTAAAAAAGATATTGTGATCAATGTGCGAGAAAAAACGTTGCCGATCCCAGCATATATCGAGTCCGTGACCTCCTTATCACAAGTCAAACGAGCATCCGACTGAGCTACCGAGGCTTGCGGTAGAGTGATGTTGGCTGACCAATTAACTGATTTTTTAATCTCCCCAGCAGTAATGTTCTGCCGATTAAGGAAGGATATAGTGCATTTTTCACATCTATATAATGTCTACTTTTCTGCTGAAAAAATCCGTGATATTTTTCTTATAAATGCTCAAAACATAGGTTGAGTGTGCTCGTTAGAACCGCCTCCTTGAGGCAGTTCTAACAAATACCCACACGCTATGTCTTGGAGCAGAAATAAGAAAAATAATGAATACCCCGTAAACCCCAGTTTTCCCTCTACGAAGGTGGGTTTAGGGGGGGGGGGTTCATTTCACGGACTTGTTCATGTGATGAATGCGTTTACATACGCATTTAACAAGGCCCGCAATTCCTTTCAAAACTACTTTCATTTTGAAAATTGGAAACCAAGATATTTTAGGTTATTCGGTGAATAATTTATACAAATAAACTATAATTGAATCGGAATATCCCTGCATGCCTTCGTTTTCTTTCCCAAAATAACATTTAAATCTTTTTAAAACAAACTGTATATTAAAATTTCTTCAGTTAATTTAACAAAAATGGTTTTGAATGTCTTCTTAACACACGCCCCTACCACTGTATGTTACCGATCCACATACAAAAAATTAATGTAATATGAATTTTAAATTATTTAATTGTATTGTTTGACTGTTATTTTTTTTATCTTAGAATTGAAATAAGAATAAATTATTTAATCAATTTCATTTATAATATCAGGAGGCTAAGTAATTTCTGACAATCATAAAACACCAGATACCCATGTATATTGCTAGTTAAAAACTTCAATGGATTTAAAGTCAACTTTGATATCATAGAATATTTCATGAATATTAATAAGGCACTTTCAAGTTGTTCTCTCCGTTTGAAAT
Source organism: Lucinisca nassula (assembly GCA_963580285.1). Lineage (NCBI taxonomy): Eukaryota > Metazoa > Mollusca > Bivalvia > Lucinida > Lucinidae > Lucinisca > Lucinisca nassula. Next base: position 62,267,360 of record OY757017.1, read on the forward strand.
ATTACAATATCTCAGAAACTAACAAAGATAATTTGATCCGTTGTTTTTTTATTTCTGTTCTTAATGATGTCAATTTTGTTTGTTTGTTTGATTTGAGGTTTAACGTCCCCGTCAACACTGTAAAGGTCATTTTGGAGACGTTGCTTCCAATTTTATGGAACTTTTACCCGACATTGAGATGAAATAACATCTCAAGACCTGTCGCCCAATGAAACCAATAGGGTTTATTAGCTTGGACGGTCCGCCTCGCACCGCGGTTCCTGGACAGGCTTAGATCCTCTAAGCGGTTTACCAGTACTACTGTGCGGGCCGGATTCAGTTCTGCGTGAAAGCATCATGCAGCCCACATATTTCTTCAAGCCCCTATTTGCGGGGGCCGTAATGATTTCAATACCGTGAAAGAAGCAGTAATCGCATTTTTCCACCGTTTAGCGGGAATGTTCTTTTGGTACTCGCTTGAACCGCCTCATAGCAATCTATAAATTTATACTGAAGTAGAAATAAGAATGAAAATGTAATGTTTACAACTATGAAAGAATGGAAGTGTTATCCTTATTTATATTCTAACTGTTTCTTGCACACCGGGGGCCAGTTGTTCAAACTAACGACGTCGTTAGTTAACGTATCGTTAAAATTTTGATCATTTATTATGGCAAATATGTCTATATTTTTGCTGAATAAAATGTGAGCAGCTTTTGCATCCGTAAAAGCTACTCACATTTTTTCAGCAAAAATACAAAAAATTTCGATATTGTACTTGCTAGAACAGTTAACAATATGACCACTTACGAGCGCGTTAAGCTAATGATACTTTGAACAACTGGCCCCAGAGGTTTAGGGGATGCTCATTACACGGACTTGTTAACATGGTGTTTGCGTCATTCTCTAGTCTTCCTTGACGATTGAAAGGAATAATTTTACAGATTTCAATATAAACTGACTGCAATCCTTTGTGTCTTTCAGTTACAAAAAAGCGATGATAAATGACAAATTCCTTTCATTTCAGTATAGCACGTGAAGATATTGTGACATCGATAGAAGTGTTTGTGCTAAAATAACAAACATTCCCTGACATGTCCCTGTTTTCTTTTTTGTCTTTAAATTCACATTTCAATGACCTGTTTTCAAAGTACCCTCACTTTTGAGTGATCTTGAAAAAATCATTTTGAAATTCCCTTGACTTTTCCCTGATAGACCTGAAGTGTACTTACTAACGTAATGTAACGTAAATTTAACAAACATTATCATTTTTTATAATCCGATGGAAGATGAAACGTAAAAAGTACAGAACAAAACTTAGAGAAAATAAACATAAAATAATGCAATAAAATACAAAAGCGAATTAAATTTAACTTAATTAAAATTAAAACAAAATAAACAAGACAAAGCTGTAAACAAAGAAAAAATTTAAGAAGTACTAGAATGTCGTTGATGTATTGTTGACCAAAAACCCATCTTTGTGACAAAATAATTTTTAGGTGGAAAAAAAAATTCGTTTGGAATTTTACTGTGTTTTCACGTTTCTAAGATAGACTTTATCTTGCGAAAATTTTGTGACTTACAATAAGAATCTTACATGGATGTAATGGGTGCATAGAACCATCCCTCACAATGAGCACTGTCCGGCATCACGAGGCTTGCCGAGAAATGTCGGACATTGATCCCGGATGACGGATTTTTCTATCTATTCCTCACACACACGTAAATAGTAAACACGGTTACCCAGTAAGCATTCTACATAAATCAACAGCGGGCCGTTAACGGCCCGTCAGGGTAACTGACGGACCGTTAACGGCCCGCTGTAGATTTATGTAGAATGCTAGCAGGGTAGTGTCTTGAATAATAAAATATAATCGGTAAGCCTTAGTTTTATAGGGGCGAGCTGCTTTGTTTCCTTTTCACCCTTTAAAATTGTCGCGGCGAACCGATTATATATTTTGTTATCAAAGACACCAATCATGTATTTAGTTTATACCGCAATCCAAAAAATCAAGGGTTTTGCGATAATTTAACAAATTTAACCAAAAAAGAAAACAGACAGTTTGGCATGTTAAACGTTATTCCGTGCCATTGCGCGCACACGTAACAACGTGGTGTCAAATCGTGCAAGTTTCTGACGTCACGTTAGAAACAGTATGGACGCTCGAATAAAAGTGCTTTACATTCTGTACGAAAATTTGCAAATAAATAGTTTATTTAAGCTTTGAAAATTATTTTCGATGTTTATACCCAACCGCAGTTCCAGTTCACAATTATTCCAACGGACAGTTCAAACCAGGAAAGCTCGAGAAGCTACGAACTGAAAATATATTAAAATAAATATACCAAAGATCATAACTTAAAGTTTGGTTGATTTCCCGGGTTATTGATTATCAGAAGGTATTATAGGTCACTACCGATTATAGCGTGCAGTTATTCGACCCCTTTTCTTAGGTTACTAGAATGTCTGATTGCGGTATGAAATTCTTTTTCTTACAGCCCTTTTATTTCTAAGAGTGTTGTTTTTTTATATAACAAAGTCATTGTTTTTGTCGAGTCAGCCATTTTCGTGACAATAATGCGGCGGTTTTGACGTCATTGTACGTGAATTGAGTCACGCTTAACGACGGCGTAGGGGCGTCCTATTCAACCAGTACACAGCAAAAACGTGATAGTTTTGTACTTTATCCTACCCCTGGGTAGAATAACCTGGGTAGGATATGACTTTCTATCCCATGGTTAAAACTAGGATTTCCTTTTCTGGTTTGCAAGAATTTTTATTTCACCTACAGTTATAGATGTTGGTACTCCTAACTGCCTAATTAAGACGGTTCTAAGTGGCTTTTATTTAAAGCAGACCAAAAAGGAACTCTTTTGAATTCAATCTTCTCACTAGAGGTCCCGATGGACCAAACATCGCTCACCTGGATACGGCTGATCATGATATGCAACATTGTGCCATGGTGGCCATCACATGAACAAGTCCGTGAAATGAACACCCCCTTAAACCCCACTTCATATAGAGAAAACTGGGGTTCGGGGGTATTCATTATTTTTCTTATTACTGCTCCAAGACATAGGTTGTGGGTACTCGTTAGATGAGTACATTGAGGCGGTTCTCACGAGCATTTGTTTGAAGTAAAAATAACACAAATATCACAGATTTTCACTAGAATAGTAGCCAGTTTGGAGATGTGAAAAATGCACTTTGTCGCACGGTGTGTTATCGTAATGGCCAGCTTAGCCATCTTTACCAATCCCGAATCTGTACGTTCCCTTGATGCCACCACTTAATAGAAGTGAAGGCAATAATCAGGAATCGATACAATCAACCCACAACTCCCATTAGAGACACCAAAGGGCAAGAAACACAAGACCTTTATGGAAACATCAATAGCGGAAAGCCAAAAGGACAAATTGGCTATCCAAAACAAAATAATATAAGCGATGCATACACTCTTACACTTAAGTTTCAGAAAAGCACGATTCCCTCAAGATTCAGGAGGAAATGATGTTGGTGGAGAGTTGCGTGTCATTTCTGGCACACCAGACAAGCAAATCCATGATTTTACCCTGGGATAGAAATTTATGTTCTGATCCTGGAGTTCCGACCCATAATCGAATATAATCGCGTGTTTGATAAGTGCACTGGTTGATTACGACCTCGTATGCGCTGTCGTTAAGGTTGACGTCACAGCACGTTACGTTACGTGACGTCACTAAACATTCCTGTAGTGTCCTCACAATATGGCGGACGTTGGTAACCGAAGTGACTGTAGCATTAAGAATCCGCGCTAAGAAATGGAAGGTATGCAAGAAAAAGAATCCTATATGGGTGTGAGAGATGGATAGAAAAATGCGTCCCTCGGGTCACTGTCCGGCATCACTTAGCAAGCCTCGTGATGCCGGACAGTTACCCTCGGGACGGATTTATCCATCCAACCCTCACACCCATATAAGATTCTTATAGTGTACAAGACACTGTAACAGAAACTTTTGCCCTATCTTCGATTCTTTGATATTAGGACGGGGAGTGCTGACGGGGTGTCTCTGATGGGAGCTATGGGTTGATTGTATCGATACCTGATCATTTCCTCTACTTCTATTTTACGCTTCAGGGTGATGCCCTTTGACTAATTTGAAGACGGTTTTCGCAATTCTCAATATTCGGGTTGCCCAGTTGTGTCTCATCATGTTGTGGCTTATTCCGACTTATCACTAAGGAGCAGATGTGGTTTGAAGGTTTTTAGATGGCCATCTTAGATATCAGAACAAAACAATTTTAGCAATTCTGAATCTCCGTGATGCCTCCAATCAAATTTTATCCAACTTCTGACTTACAGTTAAGGAAATGCCATTTGAAGAATTTGTTTTTGTTGCCTACCAGCTTGATGAGGATCCGATTAGAGTAAAGCTGCTATTACCCGAACAACATTATATGTCTATGGGGGACAAGAGGACAAGTAACTCTCACGTGAATAATCCGAACTTGTCTAAGATTTTGTGCCTAACTTCATTACCTACAAGCTTGATGTGGACACGTCCAAGATTCCCAATTTTGTGGGACTCTTACCCGAAATTGAGATAAAAAAAAAACATCTCAAGCCCTGCCGCCCATGAAACCGAAAGGGTTTATAAGCATGGACAGGCCGACTCGCACCACTTTGCCAGGGCAGGCTTAGACCCTCTAAGCGGTTTACCAGTACTCGTGTGCGGGTTGGTTTCAGCTCTGCTTGAAAGCATCATGCAGCCCGTCAATTTGTTCAAGCCCCGATGGGCGGGGGCCAGCCACATTACATGTACCTGCAAGTTATTTATGAGGATCGGATAAAATTTAGTAGCTATTGCCCGGACATGAAAAACTAACGGTGATCGGACGACGGAAAACAGGCCAAAACATAAGCTGATCTAGAGCTCTGATCCAGGTCAACTAAATATAGCATAGAGTTTACAGGCCAGGCGCTCATGATAAACCTCTTTTGTGATACAGTCAACCCTCTTTATACCGACAATCGATTAACGACAAAACTCGTTATAACGACAATTTCAATGAAACGAATCCTTAGCTAAAGTTTATATGGATTAATGGTTATATTCAAGAATATTGTAATAATATAATACTTCAAGAGGCAAATGTTATGGGTATTTGTTAGAATCGCCTCGACGAGGCGATTTTAACAAATATCCGCAACATTTGTTGCTTGGAGTAATTAAGCGAGAAAGTCATTTTTACTCCTTATTTGGATTCTTTATAACAGCTAAATCCTTATAACGGCACCAAATTGGGAAACAAATATTGTCGTTATAACGAGGGTCCTCTGTATTTTTTTCTTATTTCTTCTTCAAATATAGAATGATGATGCTTGTAAGAACAGCCTCACTGAGGCGGAACTAACGTGTACCCACACTCTACAATATGGAGCAGAAATAATAAAAAGAGCTTACAAGGTATACACCAATAAATCCCAATATTAACTCTGCATACTGTTCCCCCAAACTAAAGTGGGATCGCAGGCGCGTTAATCTCGTTAACGGTCGGCTTGAAATTATATACATGTATCAATGATTTCAGTTTTCCATGATTTCGAGCGAAATGATTGTTTAAAATACAAAAATTTTATACTTCGATTTATTCAATGAGCAAGCATCTCAGATCTGTTTGTAACGTGGCATCAACGAACACGTCTAAAACCCGCGCATTACGTCATTGTTTACGAAGCGATGTCAAAAGTGTTCGAATAAAGAATGGAAAACTATATATAAAAAAAAACGTAAAAAAATAGAAGACAAATAAACTGATTTTAAAGAATTGATTTTTTTTTCGCTTTGGTTTCTGCCAAAGAATGCAGCTTCAAACTAAATAATCATTCTGCCGTGGCCGCTGGGGAGTTAATTCTTACGCTTTCGTAAGAATTCCAAATATGTACCATTTTTTTTGGGCATTTTTATACATTTCGATGACAAAGTATCATTTTTGTTGATTTTATCGATGTGTAAACGCCGGCGAATCGCTGAAGCCTTCTTCGGACTTTATACAGTGTGTGAGTGATTCGCCGGATATAATACATCTATAAAAATCCACAAAAATGAAATGAATTCCTATAAGAAAGGTCCGGAAAACAAACTAACAAAAACAGTAATTTAATAAAAGTAAATAAAAGAAAATAATTATAAAAAGAAAACTGCGACAAAAAAGTGGGACGTTACTTATAGAAAGTACACTTGTAAGCGAAGCTCATATCTTATAATATACCAAAATTACAGTTTTGTTTTTCGAAAATAGTTTGGACATGCAAATATTTACCGTCAAAGGAATATTCATAATCGATACTGCCCATGCCAGGAAAAAAGGCGATGTAATCGTTGTAAACTCGATCTGTGACTGAATTTTAAGGATGACACACACGTGTGACAAAGCGCATTGATTGACAGTTCCGAAACTGACACTTTTATTAGGAAAACATGTCCATGTGACATTCTGGCGGCAAACATAGTGTCAGAAATAACAAATAATAGGTAAAAAATGTAACATCATTCTCATTTCTCCTCTCAACATAGATTGTGTGTGCTCGTTAGAACCGCCTCAATGCGGCGGTTCTAACGAGTACAACCAATCTATGTTTTTCAGCTAAAAAGGGCAGACCATATTGCGCAGTAAACCCCACTTTTTCTATATAAAGTGGGGTTTAGAGAGGTTTTTGAGCTAAAATAAGGCAACTAACATATACCCAGATAGACCCAACTTTCTCTATATTACGTGGGATTTAGAGAGATCTTCGTTTCACGGACTTTTTATAGTGATGTTCTGATGAAAATTTATGTAAGTCGACTAATTTCTATTTCAAATATAGATGTTGATGTTCGCGAGAACCGCTAAAACAACTACCCGCATTCGATGTTTTGAGCAAAGTGAATATGACAAAAGTTGGTGTTTCAGAAACACTATGCCCCGACAACTTGACCTTCACACTAAACAACAGGGCCATAATGGCCCTGGAACGCTCACCTGGTCCTTTTTGTACAAATTAAATGGAAGGTAATTAAATGTGGAGCGGACAGTTTGGGCAATTTTGGTTAACAGTTACCAGAGGATCGTTTCTGGGAAATTATTTCAAAATTATGATAGCTATTTAGGAGCAGAAGTAATTTTAAGTTTTATTTTTAGTTCTGGTAGCTATCATGTTTAGTGGAGCAAAGGATTTTTTAGCAACTTTGTTAGAGGGTCACCCATGTCACATTCCTTCGAGATTGTTTTCTTTTTGAGGCTGCAGTCTTTCAACAGTCCCCTTTGGCAATAAGGAGGTGACTTGAATGTCACTATTTGCGCACCCACTGGACATTGAGGGTCAGGCCCTAGAGCACAAGACAGAGATGAACATGCTCAGTCTAGCCACTTACAGTATATATCTATCTATCTGCCAATACTTCTTAACCTCCAAGGAGGACCGTTAGAAGGGGTTCCAGTATACCAAGTACTGAAGGGGGTTAATAGATATAAAATGGGTTGGGGAGCAGAGTTGGCATTAGAAGCTAGACTTATGAGTCTGTGATTCCCTTTGACAAAACAGAGCTGATTTGATAATGTCACCATCTGGACACCTTGTGGACATTGAGGGTCAGGTCCTGGTGGACCAGACGGAGATGAATCAGCTCAGTCTAACCTACAATGCCTCGTGGTGATAAAAAGGGCGGTTCCTGGTACTGATTCTCAAACTACCTATACCCAGTACTAAGCCAATCTGACGACATCTCCATACACTTTGCAGACTTCTGATGTAGAGACGTTAACATTATATCCATTAAATACCCACATATCACCAAATTCGTGTCAAAATAATCATACTGAGCAAGTTTGATGATGATCGGACCAAACCTTTGACGTCCAGAGTGTTCAAAATTTTGTTGACCCATTTTAGACCGACATGATCCATTTATAAACTTGACAGAAATATTGTCAGGGTTATCTTTCTAAGCAAGTTTCATGATGATTGGCTCAATACTCTATGTGACCTCTAGAGTGTTTGCAACGTTTTTTTTCTATAATTACGAAAACACACCTATACAAATACATTGCCACCTATATCGCCGAAAAAAAGAAAATTTTCAGATGAAAAATTGCGATATTTTTCTAATTTCCGCTCAAAATATAGATTGTGGGTACTTGTTAGTAGAGGCGGTTCTAACGAGTACCCACAATCTATATTTTAGAGCAGAAATAATAAAAATTAGGTTTACCACTGTAAACCCCAGTTTTAATATATAAAAGTGGGGTTCAAGGGGTTAAAATTATATAGGCGTGTTTTCTTGATGTATTTGACCTACTGATCTGCTATCTGATCCGACATGACCAATATTAGAGCATGACTGAGTTATTGTCATGACGATCATTCTGAGCAAGTTTGATGGTGATCGGACAAAACGTGTGGTCTCTTGAGAGTTCACATTTTTTCTCTATGATTTGACCTGCTGACCTTCTTTTTCAACCGACATTACTCATATTCAAATATGACAGAGATATTGTCAAGATGATCATTCTGAGCAAGATTGATGATAATTGGACCAAAACTTTGGCCTCTAGCGTGTCCACGAATTTTTTCTATGGTTTGATCTACTGACCTACTTTCTGACCTGACATGACCCATATTCGGCCTTTACTAAGATATTGTCATGATTATCATTTTGAGCAAGTTAAATGATGATTGGACCAAAACTGTGACCTCTAGAGTGTTCACAAGGTATGTATATGATTTGTCGACATCTCACGGTCAGAAAAACTTACTATGACCTTCGGTCATGTGAGCTAAAAATTAGAATGGGTTTCAGGGTATCTACTCATTATCCTCAATCAGCCCATTTATTTTCAAAGCAATAATCAAAACAGTTGTTGAGATATCTTGCTTACACAGTCACCGGTACGATGTCGAAATTTTATAAGAGCCCTGAGTAATGTATTTTTTTGTATTGTAATAATACATATCAATCATTCTATTCATCATCCCGATTTCATCAATCAATTTCCGAGACTCTAGCTTTAATACTTTTTTGAGATATTTTTCAGAAAAGGTAAATATCCCCCAACAAGTGCCAGAACTGAGAATTCATTCAAAAGCCGATCAGGACTTCTACTCAGGCCTAAAAAATAGCCGTGTTTCCGCTCATAAGGAAAACACGCACGTGTGACATAATAGCGTCCAATATGGTGTCAGAAGTGACAAATTTTAGCTTAAAATTATAACATCTTTCTCACTTCTGCTTTCAACATAGATTGTGGGTGCTCGTAAGAACCGCCTCGATGAGGCGGTTCTAACGAGTACCCACAATCTATATTTTTGAGTAAAAATAAGGCAGGTAATGTATACCCCAGTAAACTCCACTTTACACTATATAAAATGGGGTTTAGTGGGGTATTCGTTTCACGGACTTGTTATCGTGATGTAACCCGACCGACCCTGCTTCAGTCTCCTCGATATCAATAGAATAATAAAATAAAAATTAAAACACTGACCCTACCATTTAATATTTTGTGCTCTGGCGGCCGTTTTGTCCAGCAGAACGGAACCATTGTAGCAATTTCGGTAGAGGGTAATCCAAGGAACATTTCGGTGAAATTATTTTAAAATTGGTAGTCTTGTTTTGGAGAAGTCATTTGAAGAAATTGTTGACGGACGAACGGACGAAGGACAAAAAGCGTTCACACTAGCTCACCTAAGGGTGAGCTAAAACAGGTAATTTTACCATTACCATAAATCGATTCACTGAGTTTGCAAGATCTAGGTCAGACATTTTGCTGACAAGGTAACAAAAAGCTCTAATCTACGGAGGGCCATAACCCACAACTATTGATCAGAATTGTTGCAAAATAATCACGAAAACATAATTATATAATTCTGACCCCACTTGAACCCCACATTTATATAGTAAAGTGAGTGAGTGTTCGAGTTTTACGTCCCACCAATAGCTAAGGTCACACGGAGACGGGACCTCGGTTTAAAGACTCATCCGAAAGTCTGGAGAAGCCCGGGATCGATCCTGCGATCCCTGGTTTACAAGGCGAGTAGCTAACCACACACCACGGAAGCTTCCATTTATATAGTAAAACTGGGTTTTACAGGGGTAACCCTCATGTTTTAATTTCTGTTCTAAAATAAAGATTGTGGTTACTCGTTAGAACCGCGTCGATGAGGCGGTTCTAACGAGTACAAACCATCTATATTTTGAGCAAAAATAAGAAAAAAAAAACACACAATTTTTCATCTCAAAATTTTCATTTTTTCGGCGATTTAGGTTGCAATGTATTTGTATAGGCATGTTTTCGTAATGAAAGCAAAAGCAAAAAGATCACCCACTCATCATTCCCTATCTATTCTCCAAGATTCAAGGCTCAAGCGTTTAGAGTATTTGAGATTTTTGCTGAAAAAAATCCATCCATTTTTGAGGGCCGTTACTTAGGAAAGGGGCTAAATAATGATGATAATATATGTGAACTATTGTTCCATAAGGAATCCATACAGGAAACTTCAAAACCGAACCAAACACGGCTCAGAAGTTATGGTTAGCATCAGCAAGAGGCCTATGGGTCACTACGCTCACTAGGGGTCATGTGGTTTTTACCATTTTACCATGTGCAGGCATGGCGCCCATCTTGGCCACGTGACAACAATCCGTTGAATAATGTTTCATTCCCTCATGCCATAATGGCTCTTCATGTAATTTGGTTTCAATCGGCCTAGCAGTTTTAGAGAAGAAGTTGAAAAAATACTGCATCTAAGTCATCCAAGGGAAATGTCAGAGAATGACCTTGACCTTTGGAATATTCAGCAGATTGCAAATATCAATTCTGATGCTACAGGCTGCAATAGAATCAGAAAAGTCCACTGCTTTGCCTTTTTTCAATACAAATTTCTCAGTGAAAATTTGACCTTGATGTAAAACCGGTAAAGATCAATTTGAACAAACTTGGTGGAATCCAAGTCCCTAATTCTATATACCAAGTCTGAAGGTCACGCGTCGATAGGTTCCGTAGGAGAAACGTTTTAATGTTTTTGCCATAAATGTGCATGGCGGCCATATAAGTCATGTGGCTCAGTCCTTATGAACAATAATACTGAATCTAAGCCATCCAGAAAAAGGCCAGTTAATGACCTTGACCTTTGAAATCGATAAATTTCCATTCAGCTGATTGCAAATATCATTTTTCATGCCACAGGCTACCATACAATCAGGAATAATCCACCGATCTGCCTTTTTTCCACACATATGTCTAAGTGGCCAATTTTGACCTTCACGAAAAAGAGGTCAAGGCCAACCAAAGGTCGTCATTGAAACGTACTCAGTAGGGTCCGAGTCTCCGATGCTGTTTCAAGATCACCGGCCGTTTGGTTCCTGAGAAGAAGATTTTTAAATGTTTTCACCATATATGGGTATGGCTGCCATACTGGTCATGTGACCCAGTTCTTACGAAGAAAATCAATATCGCATACCAAATTTCAAGACCATCGTCCAATCGGTTTCTGAGGAAAAGGTTTTTAAAGGTTTTTACCGTATATGGGCATGGCAGCCATCTTAGTCATGGAGCCAAGATCCCATGAACAAACTTTTTATCCTCCCATCTTATAAAGGTAATAAAGGTTCTACGTGTAGTTTGGTTGCAATTGGCCGCGTGGTTTCAGAGGAAATATTGTTTAAAAATGTTGATGACGCCGCAGACGACACAGACAAAGGACCACATCCTTTACTATAAGCTTCTACGGAGCCCTCGGCTGGCTTTGGTGAGCTAAAACACACAACCTGTTGAGGCAATTATGGTGACTATTTTCATAATGTCTCAGCCTCTTACAGCATATGCATATGGTTTCTGAGGAGATGATTTTTTCTATATTTCGCATTTTGGTTTCCATGGCAACCAATAAAATAAGCAGCTACAAGCATATGCCAAATAGTAGATAGCTTTAGAAACATTTTTATGAAAATTTTGTCAAAATATCTGCAAAGGCTAGGCAGTTAGTCATTTTTCAATTTTCCCAATTATGTCTATGGAAACTCTAAATTGTCACAGCAACCAAACTAGTGAGCCGAATTTCGTTAAAAAAACACAAACTTTCAATCGCCCATTCAAAGGATGCTACAGATAAAATTTGTGCCCAATCAGCCCAGTGGCTACAGAGAAGATATCGTCTGAAAGTTTTGACGACAGATAGACGCCGCAGACACACACACAAAGACGCAGACGACGACGGACAACCAACTGCCTATCCTATATTCTCCCCCGGAGCCTTTAGCTCTGATGAGCTAAAATGCATAAATGACAACCGCATTAATGGATGGACGCACGTATGCACGGACAAAAGAAGCAATATGCCCCCTCGAACTTCTTCGAAGTCGGGAGCATAATGATTGATACCATCGATATATCCCTTTTTTCTCTATATGAGCCAGCGCACGACAAAACCTACAATAAGATGTGTGCGCCCATCGAAGACACAGATCAGCCTGCGCATCGATATAGACTATCCAGTGACACTCTCTTGCTGCATGAAGGAACATTTAGCCCTTGCCTATCCTAAGAGCGCACAACGAAGACTGATCAGACTGCGCGGATGCGCAGGCTGATCGGAGTCTTCGTTGGGCGCACACGTCTTACTGCAGGTTTTGTCATGCGCTGGATTATTATGTTTGTTTGAGGTTTAACTTTCTCGTCAACTCCAACAGTTTGGGTTTCGCTTTGGGATTGTGGCCACGTAAAATCGATTTAAGCGCCCCAGTGGAATTCGTTTGCACTGACCGTTCCAAGGCGGTCCTTCTTAAGGTTTATTTTTGTTATGGTTTCTCTTTTGGTGTTTGTGTCGCTTATATTATTTTATTTCGGATAGCTTATTGGCCATTTTGTGGGAAAGTAGCTGTCCTTTTGGCTTTCCGCTATTGATGTTGCCATTAGGTCTGTTGTATCATGTTTGTGTTTCTTTCCCTTTGGTGTCTATGATGGGAGCTGTGGGTTGATTGTATCGATTCCTGATCATTGCCTCCACTTCTATTTCTCATGCTAAGTTTGTGAGTGATTCGCCGGAGTTTACACACTGATAAAATCTACAAAAAGGAAACACACTTATAGCAAAGGCGTTAGCATAAGCGTAAAGTCTTTACTATCTAACAGGACACTATACATGCGCACATAACACACTATTCACGTAATATATACTATTCACTTTCAAGTCATGTTCACGCCTAAAAAGGGTAATTAGTTAATCAAGGGAAGTTATATACTATTCACTTTCAAGTCATTTTCACGCCTAAAAGGGTAATTAGTTAGTCAAGGGAAGTTATATACTATTCACTTTCAAGTCATTTTCACGCCTAAAATGGTAATTAGTTAGTCAAGGGAAGTTATGCTACAGGAGATTTGGCAAATGGTGGAAGGAAATCCTAGTTCATGTTTCTCCCATATAATTACCCTCATCCGGAGCCATCGCCGCCATAATCGGGATGTCATCGTAGTAAAGTTTACCTGTGATGAATTCAGAAAAGCTGTCAGAAACATTACATATGGTTGGTGTGTAACGAAAATACTTACCGTCCCCCGCGCTCCATTGGGCCGATATCTTTGATAGTTTTGGACACGCGTAGTAATTTTATTAATTCAACAGACCCTTAAAGTCACAGAAACCAGGAATTGGATAAATCAGGTGCATAAATTTATTAACGAGGCACACACCAATAACATTACTACAAAAATCTTCACAAATGGTTCTCATATAAAGTGATCGCATTCCATTCTTCCATTCGTTCAATGATTAACTCAGTAGCCAACTTAACATCCCTTTAAGTTAGATGAAAATTCGCCAACAATGCAAGGAATGCCCTCCACACAATCAAGAAATCTCCGTGTCACATACCAACAACAAAAACAAGTTAAACAAACTAGCGCCCTGAGTTGGGAATCCATATATGAAATTTCAAAACATTAACAAGCATCCCAAAAACACGCCTATATAATTTTGACCCACTTGAACCCTACTTTTATATATAAAACTGGGGTTTACCGAGGTAAACCTTATTTGTCTTATTTCTGCTCTAAAGTTTAGATTGTGGGTACTCGTTAGAATTGCCTCGATGAGGCGATTCTAGCGTGTACCCACAATCTATATTTTGAACAGAAAAGAAAAAAAAATATCACAATTTTTCAGCAACATTTTCATTTTTTTCGGCGGTAAATTTCACAATGTATTTGTATAGGTGTGCTTTCGTAATGCCTGTTTCTCACGTTTTGCAATGCATAAGAAAACGCGACTTACGAACGGACAAATGATCAGACAAGCCAGAAGCAATATGCCCCGAAACGTTTTCAAAGTTGTGGGCATAAATATATAAAAAAGATCAAAGCAAGAGGATTCACGAACTAAGGATTGGTGATAAAAACTGGATGTACAGTAAAAATCCTATATTAAGACCACCTATATTAAGACCACCTTTGGGACTGTTCAAAAGAGGTCTTTCAGACCACTTTTGAACAGTCTCAAGGGTGGTCTCTGACCAGAGGAGAGTGTATGCAGAACAGACAAAGAAAGAATAAATGCAACCTACTAAATAAGCTTCTAAAAGCTGATTTAGTCTAAATTTGAGGTGGTCTTACTGTATTATTTTGAAAACGGTTCTTTGTGATATTTTCTTCAATCACAACGGCCTTGTGGTACAAGTATCTGTACCAAACAAACTTTCTATTACTCGGAAGTTTTACAAATAACTTTGCTAAAAAGTGAAAAAGTATTTGACAATTGGCGTCCAAAGACTGGTATTCGTAACATCTGTTTAATACATGACAATGCACCAGCTCACAAAAGCAACAGTTTTCAGGTCTGTAGAAAAGTTAAATTAAATATGTTAGTAAATGACAGGTAAAATACTCTGACTACAATTTTACTCCACAAATTTACCCTCGTCGAAATCATACCCAGCGTCGTACATCGGCGGTAGAGCATCAAGATAGTAGTAGTAACTCTTACCCTGATCTGTGATGTTCAGAAACAAGTTATTGTATGCGTCCTTCACTAACCGCTGATCCTCAGAACGCACGCGTTCTTGTGCGTGTTCAGACATCATCAGCCAGTACGCTTTTGAGAGCATCAATGGTTTTGGTGCTATCCCGGGACCATCCTGTTTTGTTTTTAATTGTGTTTGGGTTGAACGACATGTCGTTCGTATTGTTATTTTTGTGCCATCTCCCCGACAAAGGGGAAGAGAATTGAAAGACGATATAGAAGGTATAGTAGTGGAGATTAAAAGAGGTTATTAAACTGGTGGTCAAACCTTTTTTATAACATTTTTAAGAGCGACTTTATGTGTTTTAATGTCATTTGCATTCGTATAACTTTCAAGAAAGCACCTACGTATTTCCGTCGATAGAAAATTTTCTTTCATCTGTAGTTCGGCTACTATTGTATCTCTACCTTGACTTCTGTACCGTTTCATTTAGGCATGTGACCCTTATCTTGCTGTTCACGACAACTCCTATCTTTGCAAACAGCGTAGACTAGATCAGATGGTTTCTGAAGAAGCCATCTGATCAGGATCAACACTGTTTGGCAGTCGGTTTACGAATTTGTAGCAATAAATTACATAACGTAATTTGATTGGTTGATAGACAGAAATGGGTGTGGCTTAAATGAATATTCAGCAAGATAAGGGTTAAACGATCATTCATGGGGGCACGGCAACGACACGTCAGACTCTGTTGATCGAGCATGCCCAAATACAGGTTTCCACAGGCGGGAACGCAATAATCAGATGATCAAATTCATGTAGGACTGCGATTACCTTTTACAATTACTGTGATCACGCGCGCGCACACACACACACACACACACACACACACACACACACACACACACACACACACACACACACACACACACACACACACACAATGAAATGACATCTCAAGCCCAGACGCCCAATGAAACCAATAGGGTTTATAAGCATGGACTCGCACCGCGGTTCCTGGACAGGCTTAGATCCTCTAAGCGGTTTACCAGTACTAGTGTGTGGACTGATATCATCCACCCTATCAATTTCTTCAAGCCCCGATGGGCGGGGACGGTAAATCGGCTGCAGAATTTCAAGTGGTGTGTTTCAACTCCCCATTAATCTATTGCTGATAAAAGGTTAATTTTAACCAATTGTATACTAGTGGACTCTTCCATTGCTATATGCTGGACAAGTCCATTTGTCATATAAGGGATGTCGGGCCTATGTTTTCGTTTTTTATTCTATTTTTGACGGAAAATTCTACCAGCAAATAGTGCAGGCCCTGATCAGACGCCGCAGAACGCGTGTCTTACCTGGGCCTACACTGTTTGCCAAGGTACCCTTTAAAGGGGTTTCCCGCAAGCAATGGGTTAAAGCGTGATAACAACCTAAAACATCATTACATGTATATATCAGTTGACATTGGGTAACAAGTCCGTGAAATGAAGGCCCTCTATACCCAACTTTATATAGAGAAAACCGGGGTATTAATTCTGCTCCTAAACATAGATTGTGAGTACTCGTTAGAACCGCCTCAATGAGGCGGTTCTAACGAGCACTCACAACCTATCTTTTGAGTACGAATGGGAAAAATATCACATATTTTCTTAGGAAAAGTGGCCATTTTTGGAGATATGAAAGAAAGCACTATGTCGCATGGCTGTCAGCAGGCAATGGGTTAATGTGTTACTACACGACAGGATTTGAGCTTTACCTCCCACCAACAAATGACGTACGAAGTAGGGACCTTGGTTTCGGCTCATCCGAGAGTACGCGGTGAAGCCCGTCATCTAACCCGTCACCCCTGATTACTTAAATATTACACATCAGTCTTCTACACAGTTTGCAATATTTAATTCAAAATGCATATATCATTTGAAAATTTCTATTACCTATCCACTTTCCAATCTAGTCTAATATTAACCCTTATCTTGCTGAATATTCATTTAAGCCACACCCATTTCTGTCTATCAACCAATCAAATTACTTAATGTAATCTATTGCTTCAAATTCATAAATTTAATGCCAAACAGTGTAGATCCTGATCAACAGTGTAGATCCTGATCAGATGGCTTCTTCAGAAGCCATCTGATCTGGATCTACACTGTTTGCAAAGATAGGGGCTGTCGTGAACAGCAAGATAAGGGTTAATATATTTAGAACATTCATAATCAACATCGGGTTAATAATCCTACATAGGTTCTCGGACGCAATATGCACCATGAATATTGGATACGTGATAGGTTTGATTGATTGATTTGGGTTTAACGACACGTCATGCCTTGTTGGCCATTTTGTGTCGTCTCCCAAGAGATAGAAGAACTAGTAGAGCTGTAGGTTTGGGACTGGGGAGAAGGAAGAAAATGAATGGAAGTGTAGAAACTGAAGACATAACAATTCCTCTCTACCCTTACCTGCTGCAGGGACAGCAGGCCTTGGCCAATTGAAACCTAACATCATCGTCGATCATTCTCTGCCTTCCGCCGATTCAAAAAGAGCATTTGATAGTTGCTGGCGAAGAAATATGCGACGTACTGGTTAACCGCTTATGTATAAGCCTGTCCAGGAAAAGTGTTTAGGTCAACTGACCGGTACAATATAACCTAAATACCGTTGACTGAGCCGTTAAACTGTGATCAAATGAACAAAAACGGGTGCTCCAACCACGAACCGTCCTTAAATATACAACTTATATACCTTGTCCTGATATTAGCATAAATAGAGGTGCTCATAAATGTAGGTACAGACAGCCAGAGCACTGTATACTCCACGAACACAGAAAGCAATCTTCATTGAAAAACCTAGAAGCCTCCGTGGTGCAGTGGTTACGCTACTCGCTTTGTAAACCAGGGATCGCAGGATCGATCCCGGGCTTCTACAGACTTTCGGATGAGTCTTTAAACCGAGGTCCCGTCTCCGTATGACCTTAGCTGTTGGTGGGACGTAAAACTAAAACTCACTCACTCACTCATTGAAAAACCTCGTCAAAGACAAGGCGTGACATTCTTCCTATTTCTGCTACAAACATCAGGTGAACAGGTGTAATGAAAGCCCTTGTAAAGGTCACTTTACATAAGAAACGTTGGTTTCAAAGGGTTTAGATCATTAGATCATTTCTATTGTGATTTTACTTCCAAGGTATTGATTGAGGCTATCCGTTAGAAGCATTTTAGATACAGCGATTCAAACAAGCTAGACTTATGCTGAATATTTTTAATTGACTATCCTCTATCGATCGGAGGTCAACCGTATTAACACCAGATCAACAGATCAAAATATAATAATCGTATTTTTTTAATTGTGTCCATTAATAATATGGTAAGTAAGTAATTGTGTATTGGCCAATCGAAATTACTTGTTTAATAACATTATAAGATTAGTCTTTCGACTA
The DNA here is from genome assembly GCA_963580285.1 of Lucinisca nassula. NCBI lineage: Eukaryota > Metazoa > Mollusca > Bivalvia > Lucinida > Lucinidae > Lucinisca > Lucinisca nassula. Next base: position 62,285,748 of record OY757017.1, read on the forward strand.
AAACATAAAATACGATCAGTCTTTCGACTGAATCACAAAATACGATCAGTTTAATTGTCATTGTGATTCCTATGTTCCTCTCTAAATAAAATCAACTAAAACAATACCGCAATTTATTTCGACTACCCCAACAGAAGTCACAAACTCTGCCTGGCTGAATAACGATAAGATGATACATTTGAATAACCGTTTGGTGCAGAAATATCTGGTGCTTATATTCAAGCTCTTGGCGGAGAAGTCAGAGGTTGTGAAATTGAAGGCACCAGCGTTTGATGGGTACGTACTTGCCTTCGATACAGGATGATGATCTACATTTTCATTAACTACAGAAGTCTATGTTAAAGCTAACTACCCGACTTTCCCAAAACACCGCACAAAATCAATTAAGTACTTAAACACAGCTTCAAGTAATGTTGTGTTGTACCTAAAATGTACTACTTATATCTTGTTAGTCAACAAAAGGGATGTCTACGAAAAAAGAATGCAAGCAAAACATATTAAAAGCGTTAAAGAGAGATGGTGCGTACATTTAAACAAACTTTGCAAAACGCTTGTTGATTTGCCCCCGCCCCCCCCCCCCACCCCCCCCCCCCCCCCGACTCGTAATAGGTGTTATTCAAAGGATAAGTCATATACATACCATACTGTCCGAAGTTTTACAATAAAACTATTGCTTGAAATTTTATTGATAAAATTCCTATAGACTGATCCCTTAGGCGAAGGAGATCTACTCTTAAAGGAAAAAAAATATTCAAGGAAAAATCTCTTTTCAGGAAGAATCCTATAATAATATTTGGTTTGATTTGAAGTTTAACGTCCCCGTCAACACTGTAAAGGTAATTTTTGAGACGTTTCTTCCAATTTTGTGGGACTTACCCGGCACTGAGATGACATGACATCTCAAGCCTTGTCGCCCAATAAAACCAATAGGGTTTATAAGCATGGACGGGCCGACTCGCACCACATTGCCTGGGCAGGCTTAGATCCTCTAAGCAGTTTACCACATACTCCTGTGCGGGTCGGTTTCAGCTCTGCGTGGAAGCATCACTCAGCCCATCTATTTCTTCAAGCCCCGATTGGGCGGGGGCTAAAGGGATTATTGATGGAATAGCCTTCTCCTTAATTAAAGTATGGAAATATTTATTTTTACAAGATCTTACATGAGTGTTCATGTACCATTTAATTTTTAAACGAGTTGAGGAAAAGGGATACTATGCGAGCATGTTATCCATTTTCCTCAACAATAATAAATTCAATAATACATGAAAATGAATGCAAGATTATTTATACCAGATGACATTTCAAACGCATTTAATTCTCAATTTTTGTACAAAAATGTCAATAGTCCGCCATTAGTAAACGCGACGTCGTTAAGGGCGTTGTACTTGTAATATTGCGGCACGTATCCAACTAATTTGCATATTTTATCCACTAGGGAATTACCAAATTTAATACATGGCGTTATCACATTCTCAGACGTCAAATCTATCATACTTCTTGTACATTCAAAAGATAGTATAATTGTTTTTGCTACCGGCACGATATGAAAGTTACTGAAATGGAGGTCGCCATGATGAAGGTCGAGACATCGTTTTTTGCAAAGTTTGTTCAACGTTTATGTCAGTGCAAGCTCGAACTTGAATAAAACACTCAAACATTTGAAATAAAACCTAAAGGTTTGTTTTATAATGATTTGTCAATGTTAAATGCCTTTATTTTTGGGGCGAAAGGTTGAGTTCATAACCTTATTCCGCTCCGCCCATCGGGTTTGGAGAAACAGATTGGGATGCCCTTATCCACTAGGCCACGAAGGCCCCTTTCCCGTTTGTAAGATCCAGTTGTTACAAATCCTATCGTTGCCTTTACCGGTCTTTTTGCCAAAACAATATTTGCATACCCGGATGAACCAAGAGTCCTCCGTGTTGTTGTGGTTATGCTACTCGCCTAATAAACCAGGAGCGTGGGTTCGATCGTGGAGGAGTTTTTAAACGGAGGTCCCTCAGCTGTTGGTGGGACGTAAAACTCAAACACATACATACACCCGGATTTGTCTGTTCCAGACTGTTTAATCAACTAAGCCGGGGAAATAATTACTTTTATTCAACAATTATAACGCCGATGCAGCAGCGTGTCATGGAGCATGGACAGCATGGCAAGGCACAAATGAAGTAATGGTCACCCACTTCATCCTCGCTTCGTTAGCTTAAGGTTCCTTGTCTCGGTCATGATGAGAAGGTTAGGTTGACTGTGACATCAAGGGTGATTATCAGCCGTTTGCGAGAGAAGGGGAAAACGAAATAGAAGAGACTGTAAGGTAATGGATAAGGGATATGGAGAAAAGAAGAAAACGAATGAAATTGTTAAACGGGAGAAATAAAGGTATTCACAATCTACCCATACCTTTTGCACTGACTACAGGCCCTTGGACAAGGGTAAGCTAATACCAATTGGACGACCCGGGAACGAGAGAAACACGATACCATTACCCCACCTAACCGGCCAAACAGACACCTGGACAGAGTGATAAAAACAGACAACTGGACAGATCGCAAGACACTTGTCAGCAAACACATCATGCGTATTCAACCTGCACGACAAGGCCAAGGCAAGACAATATCAGAGCGACTAAATGGTGGCTCCAGGTTGAAACAGGACAACACGAAGCATGCAGTTGTCACTAAGGCGCTCAGTATTCATTTCTGTGGCTTGAAATAGCTGCGTTGTTTGATAATGGTTTTTCTATGTACTTACCACCTGAGTCGTTTTTATCCTAATTATGCTAATTAATGTTTTTCTTTCCCTTTGAAGTCTTGGATGAGAGGTGTGAGGTAGTTGTATCGATTCCTGATCAGTGTCTTTACTTCTATTTCGGTTTGAAAAAAACAACCTGAAAAAGCCGTGATGGTAATGCGTGTAAATATGTTCTATAAAAGGGTTATCCTTTGGAAGCAAGGAATACACCACAGAAATGAAAAATATGGAGTGTACATGTTTTCTGGGCCAGACTAGCTAGTTTCGGCCAATTAGGCCTCATCAGTGACCCTCAGATATTTTCAAAATTCCACAATGGAATCAATGATCCCAAAGGACAAGAAAATATAATCTATACTATGATGTAGGGCAGGGAGACGTTTTACCGCCGCCACACATTCCCACACACCAGCTGTAGTGAAGTTAAATATGTTCTTTAAAAGGGTTATCCTTTGGAAGCAAGGAATACACGACAGAAATGAAAAATATGGAGTGTACATGTTTTCTGGGCCAGACTAGCTAGTTTCGGCCAATTAGGCCTCATCAGTGACCCTCAGATATTTTCAAAATTCCGCAATGGAATCAATGATCCCAAAGGACAAGAAAATATAATCTACACTATGATGTAGGGCAGGGAGACGTTTTACCGCCGCTACACATTCCCGGACACCAGCTGTAGTGAAGTTAAATATGTTCTATAAAAGGGTTATCCTTTGGAAGCAAGGGATACACCATAGAAATGAAAAATATGGAGTGTACATGTTTTCTGGGCCAGACTAGAAGCTTATTTCGTGTTGGTATTTATTTTTTTAAATTAAGATATATTTGGCAATGGATAAAGTGTCTATTAACATGCTTGGGGCTATAAAATTAATGGCTTCGATGGTATACCAAACATGGTATAATAGCAATAGACTGAAAGATAGTAGTCCATTGAAAGGCCTCGGACGCGGTCAACGACTACATGTAAAATAATGAACCGTGTTGCCTTATAGTGTGCTTAACATTTTGGGAGATTTGAAGTCGGTAGTCTGGTTATTTATGTGAAATACCTTGTGAACAATTCTCATTGAAATCCATATTTTTATCCTTAAATTGATAATAGGAATTATATGATGTTTTATAATGCAATTCTGATCCTACGTTCAAGAAAGGTTCAATAATATTCATTGGAGCATTGCCAAGAAATGTTATCTTAATGTATGAGTGTTTTATTCATTACAAAGAATGAAGAGATGTGCGACCAAAGAAACCACACAGCCTATAGATTATATTACATACGGACCAGAACAATGCTCGAAAACTTCTATCTTCTTAGAGAATAGCTGTCGTAAAAAGTGATCTTCCGAGGTAAATGGTCGAGGACCCGAAGCTGTATCTGCCAAAATTCTCCAACGAAATTACTGGATTAAACTTTGCTTATTTTGCTAAAATCGACAGCGTTGTCTGCTGTGTGAAATCAAACTCGACGTTACACAATGTACGTATTGACAACGGGTGTACGACTGTTTGACAATATCCAATCGGATGCCGAGTTACATTCGGAATTGCATCCAAAACTGATAATCGCGGTATTGGAGTTATTAATGTCACAAACTGGCCCTTTTTAAGGGGAATGGAAACACATTCAGGGAAGGCAACTCCTGCAAAAGTATTTTGTCGCCAACGCCAATAGGAGTGAACTGGCGAGCAAATTGTTACCTTTAAGAGTAGACGCCTTTTTCACTCCGACAAGGCTTTTAGGAAAGCGAACAGAAGGTCCCGAAATTTGTCTCCCTTTGAAAAATGGCTGAAAAATCTGCCCGGTGTTCCCATTCCCCTTTAAGCAGCGTGAGGGATGGACTCGTGAGTCGAACTTCACTTTTCATATTAAATTAGGTAATTGAATGGCTGTGATTCGGTTTAGTCGCACACATCTTAAAATATATATAGCGCTAATAAAATGCATGCCCGTTGGTATTACCACTACCTCCTCCTCGCATTGGAACATCATCTAAAAATTCAAACTCTGGAATGCCACCATATCCTGCATCAGAAATATGTCAGGGGAATGGATAAATCTACAGGGATCTACACGCTTGAAATATATTTCTTTCTTCCTTATCAATATTAATAGGGATACACCCTTATAAGCAAAGGATTTGCTCCCACAGCCTGAGATAAGCGAGCATAATCACACATTATTTTTCTTATTGCTACATGAAAACACATATTGTAGGTATCTAATGAGTACCATCAATATAGATTTTCGTGCAGAAAAAAGAAAACTATCAGACCTTTTCGGATGATAAAAACGCATTATCTAGAAATGTATGCTCCTCAGGAGCATATCTTTTCTTTTATGTATAGACCCCAATGCTGCAAACAATTTGCTCCTTTCTTTGACCTGTAGACCACTTTCCTTATGAAGGTCGACCCCTTTTTCAAAAGGATTTTGTTTACTGAAAAGCAAAATGGGGTTATAAAAATAAAACAAAAATCCCGCCTACAAAATATTGGAAAACCTTGGTAACAAAATCAAAACAACAATATCGCCTACAAAATGGTGGAAACCCTGCTAGATGCATCCAATCCCCTCAACAGAAGTGTAAAATAACTAGACACATATCAGTAAAATACCTTTAATCTCATGCTGTAAACTACCTACTCTTAGAATACAATATAATCCCCAGCAGCACAACGATTCAATGAAAGAGTGCAATACATGTGAATGCATGTAAATTCAAAGCAAAGGGGTTATAAAGCCGCAGCAGTAAAAGAAGTGAAATGGCTAGATCGACAAAAGTCAAACAAAACTGGAAGCAACTTCTCCCAAATGCCCTATACAGTGTTGAAGGTAATCCTCAAATCAACCAACCTTGTATTAAGGCCGCCCCAACACTTTTTATTTTAGGTCATTTTGAAGGCCGCTGCTTCTGATTTTGTGGGCCTTTTACCGAAATAATTTCTTAAGCCCTATCGCACATCCGTGGGAGCTAAAGAGTGGTACCACTGTTGTGTCAGCGGACAGATCTGCTCGTAAAGGAAAGAATAATTACAGCCTCTGGAGCAATTTCTTTCCATAAACACTTAAAAACATGAAACTTCGTTCAAAAAGCTAGCGCTGGCCTCTGCAATCTCACGCCTATTCAGATACATTGAAAATAATTCCACCAATAAGTGAAAACTTTCAGATAAAAAAATCAATAGATTTTATATTTCTGCCCAAACTATAGGTTGTGGGCTCACGTTAGAACCGCCTCGGCGAGGCGTGGGGCGGTTTTTACGCGTACCCACAATCTATGTTTTGGACAGACATAAGTGAAACAATGTGTACCCCTGTAAACCCCAGTTTGACTATATAAAATTGGGGTTTAAGGTGTCAATTTTTATAGGTTTGTTTTCTTGATGCCTCTCAATATGGGAGATAAAATAATTTTGAATGATTTGCCTCCCATGAAGAGGTATCCATTCCCTTTAACATGGACTACTAGATCTGCCCCACAAAACCTGACCAATTCCTTCACAATCTATCATTCGCTCCACAATTTGCCCTATCCCTCTACAATCTGCCTCATGCCTCCACAGTATGTCCGACTGGCAATACCTTCAGAATTAAAGTTTTCAACGACAAAAAATACTAAGGGCTTTGAGGTTGATCGGGAGTAGACAAGAAGACTTAAAATGTCAGGAAAGAAGGAGATCGAATATTTATACATGAAAGCTTTGAAGAAGATAGAGATATACATATTACAACTTTGAAGCGAGTCAGAAGCCTCCGTGGTGCAGTGGTTACGCTACTCGCCTTGTAAACCAGGGATCTTAGGATCGATCCCGGGCTTCTCCAGACTTACGGATGAGTCTTTAAACCGAGGTCCCGTCTCCGTATGACCTAAGCTGTTGGTGGGACGTAAAACTAAAACTCACTCACTTGAAGCGAGTCGGGATATACAGGACAGCTTTGAAGTAGACAGAAGCTTTGAAATAGACATGAGAACATTGAAGATCAGGAAAGAAGAAGATCAAATGTTTACAGCAGATAGAGATATACATATCATAACTGTGAATCGAGTCGGGATATAATGGACAGCTTTAAAGTAGATCGGCAATAAACATGAAAGCTTTGAAGTAGTTCGGAAATAAACATGAAAGCATTGAAGTAGATCGGGAATATACAGGACAGCTTTGAAGCAGATCGGGAATAGACATGAAAGCTTTGAAGTAGTTCGGAAATAAATATGTAGGCTTTCAAGTAGATCGGAGCTATATATACAATGAGCATAACGCAGATATGCGCTTACAACTGTACATGTAGTAAAAATGAAGTACGAGTAGTTATGTGATTAGTAACATAGCTTAACAAACGTCCTGAACAACCATTTGAAGTAGTTCGGAAATAAACATGTAAGCTTTTAAAAGTAGATCGGAGTTATATATGCAATGAGCATAATGCAGGCATGCGCATGTAGTACAGATGAAGTCAAGTACGAGTAGTTATGTGGCTAGTAACATAGCTTAACAAACGTCATGAACAACCAGAAATACAACGTTGTGTAGTTACGGGAATCACAGAAGAATGAATACACGTGGCATATTCCCCAATTTGTAAATGAATGATAATCTTATTCAGGAGAAAACCATTTTCATATAGGCGAAGGGATACACCTTCAGAGAAGTACATGGATTTTTGTCTCCCATGTCAATGGGGGGTCAACTCTTCAAGCAAAAATTTTGCGCAAATTCTTTCCTCTAAGAGTAGACCCATTCTTTCAGTTCAGTCCCGAACGTTGTCTCCCTTTTGAAAAATGGCAGGGAAATCAGATGCTCCCATTCCCCTTAAGACAGTTCGATACCACGTCTGCACGATACAGTGCATTCTTATATACCACCAAAACGGTAATTTTTCTGACGAAAGTACGTAATATTTTTCTCATTTATACTTCAAACATGGGTTATGGGTGTTCGTTAGAACCGCCACAATGAGGCGCTTCTAACGATTTCTCACAACCTATGTCTTGGAGCAGGATTATGAAAAATAATGTTCACCCCGTAACCCCGACCGCCCCATCTTTCTCTATAAAAATTGGGTATAGAGGGGTGCACATTACACGGATTCGGTTGATGATGAGAAGGCCCGTACTGATAATGGATGTAACATCACGAAAACACGCCCATATAATTTTGATCCCCTTGAACCCCATTTTTATATAGTAAAACTTGGGTATACAGGGGTAAACTTTATTTTCCTTATTTCTGCTCTAAAATAAAGAGTATGGCTACGTAGAGTTCCTACAATCTATATTTTGAGCAGAAATAAGAAAAATATCGCAATTTTTCATCTGAAATGTTTCGTTTTTAAGGCGGTAAAGTTTACAATGTATTAGTATAGGCGTTTTTTTCGTAATGTATTAATTTGCCCTCCCTGCTGGTGTATCCATTCCCCTAAAATTAAATTTTGATGCCACAGTCAGCTTCGTTACCCAATGCATCATCAATACGATCCCAATTCCGACCACCGTCTCCTGGAACATGTAAACAAGTGAAACACTAACATAACGATAACTCATCCGTGCGACATAGTGCATTTTTCACATCTCCAAAATGGCCACTTTTCTGATGATAATCCTTGATATTTTTGTTATAAATGTTCAGAAAATAGGTTGAGGGTGCTCGTTAGAACCGCCTCAGAGAGGCGGTTCTAACCAGTACCCACAATCTATGTCTTGGAGCAGAAATAAAAAAAAAATAATGTTTACCCCCGTAAACCCCAATTTTCTGTTTATAAAGTGGGGTTTAGGGGGTCTTCATTTCACGGACTTGTTCACGTGATGCATTCATTCCACATCGTTTAACATCTAAGTTTGTTTGATTGATTGATTGTTTTGAGTTTAACGACACCTCAACCATTGTGGGTCATTTTGTGTCGTCTCGCAGAGAAAGGTGAAAAAGAGACAGAAAAAATAGTAGAGGAGAGGAAAGTGAGGGGCAGAGGAAAAAAAAAGGAAATGTAGAAACAGAATAACTAATAACATTTCCCCTCTACTCTTACCTGCTGCAATGACAGCTGGTCTTGACAAACTGTAAGCCAATAAAAGATGGACGCCCCAGTGACGTAAGATGCACGTCACCCTTGCTTTCGTCAAGCACCCCCACATCGCAGTTTACCAGATACGTCCAAAAATCCATTTTACAGGGAAGGCGTACTTACTTAGAACGACCGTTTATTTTGTACGTGTTAAATTGTCTTCGACGATTACACTTGTCAAGCAGTTCGTACGCAACAAAAACGTACTGTACCATTTAAGGGGAATCGGAACACCTTCAGGGAAGGCAACTCCTGCAAAAGTACGTTTGTCTCCCATGTCAATAGGGGTCAACTCTTAAAGGAAAGAATTTGCTCCTCAGGAGCAAATTCTTTCCTTAAAGAGAAGACCCCTTTTACTGTGGGACTGAGCCTATAGAAAAGTGAACAGGGAGTCCCGAGTTGTCTCCCTTTGAAAAATGGCGGGATTTGTGCTAGGTACTCCCATTCCCGATAATAAACTTAGTTCCAGTTGTTCAAAACCTAAAATGTCAGTGGTTTACAAATTGCTAAATCAGTCACCAGTGAGGATGCCAAATACGCTAATACTTTTGCTGAAAATATATGCAAAATCTATTCAAATTTTGTCAGCAAAAATATAGGTTTTGCATCACGAAAACACGCCTATATAAGTTTGACCCCCTTGAACCCCATTTTTATATAGTAAAACTGGGGTTTACAGGGGTGATCCTTATTTTTATTATTTCTGCTCTAAAATATAGATTGTGGGTACTCGTTAGAACCGCCTCGATGAGGCGGTTCTAATGAGTACCAACAATCTATATTTTGAGCAGAAATAAGAAAAATATCACAATTTTTCATCTTAAAATTTTCAGTTTTTCGGCGTTAAAGGAAACACTGTATTTGTATAGGCGTGTTTTCATAATGGTACATATAATTGTACTTACTAGAAAACTGAGATCGTTATATATGTTAATAGGATGTTAGCTAAATATGTTCTGGACACCTGGATTCGGATTATAACTAGAAAAGTATCCCAGGGACACTGGTGTCTCTCCTGGAAGTTGTGACACTAATGATAAGTAAATTCAATTTGCTAACGCCATCTCAAACGCTGAAGATTAATACGTCCGTTTCCAACTTCAACGCAAATATCAGTCGCCGACGGAAAAGGACCGACAGGGGTACCCCTATATGCCCTTTCAACCATTCTTCGAAAACATAATTATACAACTTTTTCCGCAGACATTAGTCCACAAAGAATGTTATAAATATCTCGATCATGTGTTCCGTCTTGTTCTATGCGAAGTATATGCGGTGAAATACCGTATGTAATGTTTGGAGTTAAATCTTCCTGAATGCTGCGTTACTTGCAGTTCCAAGATCAGAACGTTCATTTCTAACTTCTTCACTGGTTATCTTAGGTAACCAATGAGTAGGGAAAACTTCACGTGAACAAGTCCGTGAAATGAGCACCCATCTAAATCCCATTTTATATAGAGAAAACTGGAGTTTATTACGAATAAACAGTAATTTTTTTATATTAAGACCACCTTTGTGATTGTTTGAACAGTCACAAAGGTGGTCTCTGACCAGAGGACTCTGTATGCAGAAAACAAAGGAAAGAATAACTGCAACCTACTAAAGAAGCTTTTTAAAGCAGAATTAGTCCCTCACGAAACCACGCCTATATAATTTTGACCCCTTTTACTCCCACTTCTATATAGTAAAACTGGGGTTTACAGGGGTAACACTTATTTTTCTTATGTCTGCTCTAAAATTTAGATTGTGGGAACTCGTTAGAACCGCCTCACCAAGGCGGTTCTAACGAGTACCCTTAATCTATATATTGAGCAGAAATAAGTAATATCACAATTTTTCATCCTAAATTTTTCATTTTTTCGGCGATAAAGATTACAATGTATAAGTATGGCGTGTTTTCGTAATGATTAATTTTAGGTGTTCTTAATAGCGGAATTTCACTTAAGAAATAGATCAGCTCTAACTGTGATTTGTTGAGTAATAAATCACAGTTTGGAGGTCAGTTGTAAAGTAGATCAAATGACAAGCGCGTAGCGCGCGTGATTTGTCTACTTACAACTGACCGACAAACTGTGATTTATTACTCAACAAATCACAGACTATAGCTGATCTATTTCGATTCTAACACGCTGAACATCGGCAATAATGTTGTTGTTTCCTTCAAAAGTTCACAACAATTCGCCATTGTTAGGATAAATCCCGCTAAAATTCTCGACTGAAACACATGCATTTATATCCTATTCTAACGTTTTCCTGATTCTCCTAATACTCCTGATTCATGTGATTGTAAAAACTCAAAGTATTGCTATTCTGCTGCTGGTCATGTAATTACTGGCAATTTGAAAATTATTCCTGATTCTAGGATAAGGAATATAATTTCTAAAGGACCGAAATATCGGTTTCCTTCTAAAATTGATTTCAGTAAATGTAGAGATGAAATCGCTGCTTCCTTGAATGAATTCGGTAATCGATGGTGTAAGCGAGAGTATGTTGAGTGTAAAGCCCTAAAGGACTGGAAACTTAGCATTTTAAGACTAGTGAATAAACGCATTTCTTTCTATTCTCAAAATACTAACTTATTACCTCCTAAGCCCAAGACGTCTTTACGTCATCTTAAACTAGGTATTCAAGAATTTCATAAGAAGTTCGTTTTGGCCCCTGCAGACAAGGCCGCTAACAACGTCGTTGTTGTGTGACGGCTCCACTATGTTAACACGCTTAAGCAGGAGCTTGGTGGTACTAAGGCCTATGAACTTCAGCCTTTGGCTGAAGAGAGAGCTATAGTAGATAAACATGTTTGTCTTTCAGCCACCAAGTTTGCTGTGTGTGTTAACGAAGGCCAAGACAAGCTTCCTACGCTATACTGGTTACCAAAACTTCATAAAAAACCTTACAAAGCACGGTTTATTGCAAATTCTAGTTCTTGCACTACCACTGAACTTTCTAAATTATTAACTTCCTGTCTTACTGCTATTAAAACGCATGTAATTAAATATTGTGATAAAGTCTTTGAAAGATCAGGAAGAAATCTGTTTTGGTCTATAAAAAAATCGAATGAGGTTTTAAATAAATTGAAATCTAGACAGTTTCGTGCTTCTAGTCTGTCTACCTACGATTTTTCCACTCTTTACACTACACTTCCTCATAATCTTATAAAAGAAAAGCTTAATGATTTAATTGAATGGGCTTTTCACAGAGAAGATTCTCTCTATCTTGCATGTAATGTCAGAAATGCATTTTTCACTTCTAAAGAGCATAAGAATTATACACTTTGGTCATGTCAGAAAGTGTGTGATGCCCTCACCTTTCTACTTGACAATATTTATATTAGATTCGGTACTAAGTTATTTAGACAAATTGTGGGTATTCCGATGGGTACTAATTGCGCACCTCTTGTGGCTGATCTGTTCTTGTATTGTTATGAAAGAGACTTCATTTTGTCGCTTTCCATTGATAACCAATCTGAAATTATTGAAGCTTTTAGCTCTACTTCTAGATATTTAGATGATTTATTAAATATTGATAATACCTATTTTGATGGTTTGATCAGTCAGATTTACCCCCTAGAACTTCAGTTAAATAAAGCAAATTCTTCTGATACCGAGGCTCCGTTTTTGGATTTACATCTATCTATTGTAGATGGATTTGTTTCGTGCAAAATTTATGATAAACGCGATGACTTTGATTTTGAGATTGTAAATTTTCCTTTTTTGGATGGTGATGTTCCTCGTGCGCCATCCTATGGCGTTTATATTTCGCAATTAATTCGATTTGCTAGAGTGTGTAGTCATGTAACTGACTTCAACACTCGTAATAAATTATTAACGGCTAAACTCCTTAATCAGGGTTATCGGTACCATAAACTACGCAAAGCCTTTTCAAAATTTTATAGACGCCATTCTGATTTAATTTCAAAATTCAATATTGGACTTAAATCTCTTCTGCAACAAGGTCTATCGGAACCCGAATTTTATGGTGACTTAGTATATAAATTCAGAAAAATATATAACCGCAATGACTTCAGCACCCAATTTCGTAAAATCATTCTTCGATATAAAAAGATTGGGTACAACATGGATATTATACGACAGACTGCATGCATGGTAGTTAATCACGGTTGGCAACTTTGCTTCCCTCTTTAATTGCACGCCGGTGGGTCAGGCCTCAGAATCTATGACGGCTCCAACGTAAAGGCTTATTGAAAATTAAAGAGATAATGTTGGTTGGTGCCTGATGCTCTGTCTCTGGTCGGGCTCATCGGAGTCTAACTGTTGGTTTTCTTTTGCTCCAGCATTTCAGTGGTTTCTTGCTGTCGAGTCCTCACCGTTGTCTCACCTCTGTGGTTCTTTGATTTCTGTGTTCACGGAGATGTTGCACTGATGAGTTAGGAGGCCTTCATGCGGACTGAACAAAATTTTTTTGTCTAAATCGCGACGGAAGTAAGGGCGAGGATTGTGGCCACGTAAAATCGATTTAAGCCCCCCAGTGGAAATCTTCCACTGACCGTTCCAAGGCGGCTCTTCTGTGGCGATTTATTTATGTTGTTGTGTGTTACTTACTGTGTGTATTACTTGTGTCTTTTAATTTTGGATGGCCATATGGCCATTTTGTGGGAAAGTAACTGTCCATATGGCCTTCCTTTGTTTAGGTTTCCATTATGGTCTGGTCGCTTAATGTTTGTATTTCTTTCCCTTTGGTGTCTTTTATGGATGGTGTAAGTTAATTGTATCAATTCCTGATCTTTGTTTTACTTCTACTTTTTTCGATGTGAGAAAATGACGTTACACCGTCTAACGTCAAGAAAATCGACTAGTGACGTCATAAAGTTGTAGTTTTTAATGACGTCACCCGTCACGCTCTTCCGAGCTGTGATTTGTTGCAGAATAAAACACAGTTATTTTCCATTGCCTATATAGGCGCGCTGTGTTAGAATGTATATTGAAAATTTCACAAAAAAAGGAAACTTTTCAGATAAAAATATTTTTATATTTTTGAAAAAAAGTAGATTATGGGTACTCGTTAGAACCGCTTGGCGAAGCGGTTCCAACGATTACCCACAACCTAAGTTTTTGGGCAGAACAATATAAAATAATGTATACCCCTGCGAACCCGTTTTACTATATGAAAATGGGGTTTAAAGGGATAAAAATGACATATGCGTGTTTTCGTGATGGGAAATTTAACGGCCTTAAGACCAAGGGGAAAACGCCTAATCTGAGGATAATGATCGGACAATTTTCAGGAACTTATCTCTAACAAGCCCCAAAATAGAACTTCTATTATTCTATTAAAATCAAGGAGATGTGTGTGAATTCGGGTTTAACGTCGCTTTCAACAATTTTTCAGTCATATCACGACGGTGTCTGGTTGCGACAGGGAGCTCAATGCTCACTTTTATAGTGCTGCCTCACTGAAGTATCATGTCCCAGACACATTACATGATACCGCACCCAGCCACATTATCCTGACACTGGGTCGACCAGTCCTAGCTCTACCCCCTAAATCTGAGTGCCAAGCGAGGAGCAGCTAGTACCATTTTTAACGACTTTGGTATGTCGCGGCCCGGCAATCAAGGAGAAGTCGATTAAAGAGTTTTTTAGGTATATTTAGCAATTCAGAGTCGCTTTCTTTAATGAGGCATAACCATTTCACCTATGCGTGAAGATGAAAAGGTCCTGTGAAATTTTGAAATTGGGACATTTCCTTAAGAGGCGATATTGAAACAAGAATCACAATTACAAGTCCGTGCAATGAGAGAAAACAGGGGTTTAAGGGGATATACATTATTTTTCTTATATCTGCTCCAAGACATAGGTTGTGAGTACTCGTTAGAACCGCCTCAATGAGGCGGTTCTAAAGAGCACATACAACCTATGTTTGCAATACAAATAAGGAAATATCACGGATTTTCAACATAAAAATAAACAATTTTGAGATAGTAAAAAATTCAGTATGTCGCACGGATGTGTTATCGGAATGATTTTGCTTAGTGGAGCAGAATGATTTCAGCAATTTCGGTATTTGGTTTCGATAGGTTTTAATAGAAGCATTTTTGAAATTGTCCTTTGGCTTGGGATATGTTCTGTTAATATCTTTGGCGGCCATTTTGATCGGTGAATGAATTTGGCATTACGAAAATACGCCAATACAAATACAGTGTAGATTTTATCGCCGTAAAAACGAAAATTTTAAGATGAAATATTGTGATTTTATTCTAATTTCTGATCAAAATACAGATTGTGCATACACGTTAGAACCGCCCCGCCTCAACGAGGCGGTTCTAACGAGTACCCACAATTTATATTCTAGAGCAGAAATAAGAAAAAATATGGTTAACCCCTGTAAACCCCAATTTTACTATAAGGAAGTGGGGTTCACTTTTATAGTGCTGCCCCACTGAGGCAGCACTATAAAAGTGAACTACATCATAGTGTAGATTATATTTTCTTGTCCTTTGGGATCATTGATTCCATTGTGGAAGTTTGAAAATATCTGAGGGTCACTGATGAGGCCTAACTGGCCGAAACTAGCTAGTCTGGCCAAGAAAACATGTACCATGTACACTCAATATTTTTCACTTCTGTGGTGTATTCCGTGCTTCCAAAGGATAACCATTTTATAGAACATATTCAAGGGGTCAGAATTATGTAGCCTAAGGGGTGTTTTTGTAGCAAACAAAAGTCTGGAGAAGCCCGGGATTGATCCAGTGACCTCTGGTTTACAAGGCGAGTAGCATAACCACTACAGGCTTCTCAATGACTTAAGAGGCGGATCCATTTCAACTCCAATTTTTAGCACAGGCAACCATCTTATTGTATGAAGTGGACCCTTTTGGCGAAGTGGACCCTTTTTGCAACTGTGATGCAGTTATAATAGACATAATTGTGTGGAATTACTCTGGGATTACATGTAACTTAGTATGCGGAATTTCTCAGGGGTTAGCTTAATGCTTAATGTCAACACAGTTGAAGAGAATGCTGACGACGATTGACATACGATGCGAGATGATACCGGACGAAGAGTGGACCCAGAGCCCATACAATACATGCATATCCCCAGCTTAAGCACCCCGTGCAAAAAGTGAAGTTAATGTAACGAACGCAAAAGCATGGTCCTGTGTTAACAGCAGAAAACGCATAACATCTGTTGTGAAAATATACGTGCAATCTGTTACATGTGAATAATAAAGTAATGCGACTTTTTATACAAAATTTGCAACCAAAGAAGAGCGTTCATTTCTACTCAGATCTACCCGAATCTCCCTTGAACATGACCATTTCATCTTCCAAGTAGTTTCCTGTCAAGGATGATAAGCGATATATCAGTAGAACAAGACCATGAAATGAACACCCCCTAAACCCCAATTTTTACAGAGAAAACTGGGGTTTACGGGGGTAAACACTAGTTTTTGTATTTCTGCTCAAAAGAAATACGTTGTGGGTATACTCGACAGAACCGCCTCGAGCCGGCCAGCTCAGTCGTAAGCGCGTCTGACTAGTGATCAGGAGGACGCGGGTTCGATGCCTGCCGGGATCGGCAACCTTCTTTCGTATAGATTGTTCATGAAATCTTTTCTACGGCGATTCTCTCCCTTCCGCTGATTCAAAAAGGACAGTTGTTAGTTTCTATCGAAATAATGTGCACTGTACTGGTTTACCGCTTACGTATAAGCTTATCGGGTACAGTGTGGATACGTAAACTGAACGGCTCAAAAATGACCTTAATAGTGTTGACTGGGCCGTTAAACTCCAAAACAAACAAAGTGAGGCGGTTCTAACGAGCACCAACAATCTATGTTTGCTGTATAAATAGAGATTTTCATCAGAAAACTTTCCATTTTGGAGACGTGACATCACGTGAACAAGTCCGTCAAATGAAGACCTACCTAAACCCCACTTTATATAGAGAAAACTGGGGTTTACGGGGGTATACCTTAATTTTCTGATTTCTGCTCCAAGACATAGGTTGTGGGTACTCGTTAAAACCGCCTCAATAAGGCGGTTCTAACGAGCACCCACAACCTATGTTTGCAGTATATATAAGAAAAATATCACGAATCTTTTTCAAAAAAGTAGCCATTTTTGAGATGTGAAAAATGCACTATGTCGCACGGGTGTGTTATCGTTATGCTTTCATAAGCTCTGCTCAAAGACGGTTTAAGTTCAAACATATATCAACGATATATACATGTATTTCAATAAGGAAAAAAACTGTTTTCACCAGAAAGGGTTACATTCAGAGATATTAAAGAAAGAATGATCTTACATAGGTGTACTGAATCTATTCAAACCGAATATTACAAGAATTTGCTACAGGTTTTGCCTGAATTTCAAATAAACTTCGCACCAGTGTATGTTTTTTCTTAATTATGCATAAAGTCATGCGGATGTGTTATCCGTGTGACAAAGCGTATCCTTTCATATATCTTAAATGGCGATTTTTTTCTAATGAAAATTTGTGATATTTTTCTTATTTGGGCCCCGTCAAGCGATTTTGGTGCTTATCGCCTATGCGAGCAGCGAGGGTTCAGGCGAGCCTGCGCATCCGCGCAGTCTCGCCAGAACCTTCGCTGGTCGCTCATACAAGCAGTGAATCAAGAGGAACCTTCAGACAGAAAGCCATATCCCTGGCCCCTCTGAATGGCTGGGAATGCGCAGTTAAAATTTGTCATGACGGAATGCTCGAAGACCCAAATTCGCTTGGCGGGGCTCATTTGTACTCCAAACATACGTTGTGGGCGCTCGTTAGAACCCCACAGCCTACATCTTGGAGGAAACATCACGACAAACGCCTATATAATTTTGACCCACATGAACCCCACTTTTATATAGTAAAACTGGGGTTTATAGAGGTATAGCTTATTTTTCTTATTTCTGCCCTAAAATATAGAATGTGGGTACTCGTTAGAACCGCTTCAACGAGGCGGTTCTAACGAGTACACACAATCTATGTTTTGATCAGAATTAAGAAAAAAAAATCACAATTTTTCATCTTAAAATGTTCCTTTTTTTTTTGGCGGTGAAGTTTCCCATGTATTTGTATAGTCGTGTTTTCGTAATGAAAACGAAAAATAATGTATAACCCCGTAGACCCCAGTTTTCTCCATATAAAGTGAGGTTTAATGGGATGTTTATTTCAAAGACTTTTTAACTCTTATCATGCTGTTCACGACAACCCCTATCTTTGCAAACAGTGTAGATCCAGATCAGATGGCTTCTGAAGAAGCCATCTGATCAGGATCTACACTGTTTGACATACAGTTTATGAATTTGTAGAAATAAATTACATCAAGTAATCTGATTGGTTCAAAGCCAGAGATGGGTGTGGCTAAAATGAATATTCAGCAAGAGAAGGGCTAACATAATGTAACTTCTTACAAATTAATCTTTGCATATCTAGATCTTCTTCACTTGTCCTGTCCTGTTTACGGATTTTACTTCCACGGATTGATTATTTTGGATTAAAGACACATGTATCAACCCTTGTGTGTCATTTTTGTTGTCTCCCAGAGAAAGGGAGAAATAGAGAGAAGAAACAGTAGATGAGATGAAAGTGAGGGACAGACGGGAACGAGGAAAATGAATGCAAGTGTAGAAACAGAAGAAATAACAATATCTCTTCCCCACCCCCACTACAGTTACATGCTGCAAGGATCGCAGGCCTTGTCCAACTGTATGGTAATATGGGTTGGATGCCCCAGTGATGAAATATACATGTCACCTTTGCCTCACTCAACCACCCCACTTGATTCCCATGTAATCAAATCCTTCATTTTGTCTCGTTGACTTCAATGTTGACAAAATGAAACTAAAACAAAAGAACGGTGGCCATATATCGCTACTATGCATGTGCTTATTATCGAATATGTCAAAATTTATACTGACGCTCAATGGCCAGCATGTCCAAAACAAGACGAAGATGTGCCCCCGACCATCGGGGCTTGAAGAAATAAATGGGCTGCAAGATGCTTCCACGCAGACCTGAAACCGACCACACACGAGTAATGGTAAACCGCTTAGTGGATCTAAGCCTGCCCAGGCATACATGTA
The DNA here is from genome assembly GCA_963580285.1 of Lucinisca nassula. NCBI lineage: Eukaryota > Metazoa > Mollusca > Bivalvia > Lucinida > Lucinidae > Lucinisca > Lucinisca nassula. The sequence continues at coordinate 62,304,612 of OY757017.1, forward strand.
GCGGTGCGAGTCGGACCGTCAATGTTTATAAACCTCATTGGTTTCCATTGGGCGACAGAGCTTGCGATGTCATTTCATCTCAATGTAGGATAAGAGTCCCACAAAATTAGAGGCTCAGGCAGCCATCTTATTGTATGAAGTGGACCCTTTTTGCGAAGTGGACCTTTTTTGCAATTGTGATGCAGTTACAATGACATAATTGTGTGGAATTACTCTGGGATTACAAGTAGATTACAATGTGGAATTACTCTGGGGTAAGCTTAGGGCTTAATGTCAACACAGTTGAAGAGAATGTTGAAGACGATTGACATACGATAGATGATACCCGACCAACGATAGACCAAGAGCCCATACAATATATGCATATCCCCAGCTGAGGCACCATTTGTAAAAAAGCGAAGTTAATGTAACGACAGCAAAAGCATTGTCCTGTGTTTACAGCAGAAAATGCATAAAATATGTTGTGAAAAGTACAATCTATATAAGTAATGTGACTCAAGCAAATAGATGCTATTCATACAAAATTTGCAACCAATGAAGAGCGTGAATTTCTACTCAGATCTACCCGAATTTCCCTTGAGCCTGACGATTCCGTCTTCCAAGTAGTTTCCTGTCAAGGATCGTAAGCGATACATCACGTGAAAAAGTCCGTGAAATAAAACACCCCGTAAACCCCACATAATATAGAGAATACTGGGATTTACGGGGGAAACACTATTTTTTCTATTTCTGCCGGAAGGAATTCATTGTGGGTACTCGATAGAACCGCCTAGAACTGGGCTCGGTGGCTCAGTCGTATGCGCGTCTGACTGGTGATCAGGAGGACGCGGGTTCGATGCCTGCCGGAGTCGGCAACATTTTTTCGTGTTGATTGTTCATGGAATCATTTTTACGGTCATTCTCTCCCTCCCGCTGATTCAAGAAAGGCAGTTGTCAATTTCTGTCGAAATAATGTACACTGTACTGGTTAACCGCTAACGTATAAGCTTGCCCGGGTAAAGTGTGGATAGGTAAACTCACCGATTCAAATACACCGCCTAAATAGTGGTGACTGGGCCGTTAAACTCCAAAACAAACAAACAAGAACCGCCTTATACGTGTACATTAACAACAACCTAAGTTTGCAGAATACAGTAAAATTCCTATATTAAGACCACCTTTGGGATTGTTCAAAAGTGGTCGTTAAGACCACATTTGAACAGCCCCATAGGTTGTCTCTGACCAGAGGACACTGTATGCAGAGAACACAAAGAAAAAATGACTGAAACTTTCTAAATAAGCTTTTTAAAGCAGAATTAGTCTCAATCTTTGGTGGTCTTAATAGCGGAATTTCACTGTACATGTAAATAAGAAAAATATCACGGATTAACACCAGAAAATTATCCATTTTGGAGACGTAAAAAATGCACTATGTTGCACGGGTGTGTTATCATTATGCTTTCTTAAGCTCTGCTCAAAGACGGTTTAAGTTCAAACATATATCATCGATCTATACATGTATTTCATGCGATGTTAAGAAATAAGAACTAGAACATGTGTTTTTGAAACACTATGCCCCAACCATATGCTTGCCACCAATAGACACATAATTAAACAAGGTTTCCCCATACATATAGCCACAATACGTAAATCCGAAAAAGGGCGGAAGTCCATTAAATATTTTCGGAATTTCAGCAAAAGTTAATCAGGTCATCTATACCTTAGACCCAAACTGTCTATTACATAGCATGAGCCTAGCTGAAGCAGTTATTCAGATATTTTACTCACAAGGTTTCCCCATAGCCGCAATGCATAAGTCCGAAAAGGGGCGTTACTCCGTTAAATATTTTCGGAATTTCGTCAAAAGTTAATCAGGTCATCTACACCTTAGACCTAAACTGTTCACTAAATATCATGAGCCAAGCTCAGGTGGTTCTCCAGATATCTTGCTCAGAAGGTTTCCCCATAGCCACAATGCATAAGTCCGAAAAGGGGCGTAACTCTGCAAAGACAAGTCCGGAGAAAAAAAAAAAAAAAAAAAAACGTTTCCGCTTATTTTTATGCAAATTCCATATATGAAATTTCAAGATCCTAGCTCAAAACATTCTTGATTTTCCTACAGGGTGAAAGCGTAACGGACAGACAGACGGACAAGACAGAACCAATATGCCCAATCAACTTCTTCGAAGTTAGGGGCATAAAAAATGTTTTCACCAGAAAGGGTTACATTAATTTTAGAGATATCCAAGAAAGAATGATCTCACATAGGTGTACTGAATCTATTCAAACCGGATATACTATTACCAGATACATGTACAGTCAACCCTCTTTATACCGACACTCGATATAACCACAAAACTCGTTATAACGACTATTTCAATGAAGCGAATCCTCAGTTAAACTCCAAGAAGCAAATGTTATGGCTATTTGTTAGAATCGCCTCGACGAGGCGATTCTAACAAATATCCACCACATTTGTCAACCGACGCGATACAAACAAACATCTGTTCTTGGAGTAATTACGCGAGAAAGTCATTTTTTACTCCTTATTGGGATACTTTATAACGGTTAAAGCCTTATAACGGCACCATATCGGGGAACAAATACTGTCGTTATAACGAGGGTCCTCATTATACATGTAACAAGATTTTACTAAATGTTTCGCCTGAATTTAAAATAAACATCGCATTTCTCAATTATGCATAATGTCACGTGGACATGTCGTATTATAATTACGATAACACAACCGTGTGACAAAGCGATTTCTTACATACATGTATTGGCCCCCGCCCATAGGGGCTTGACGAAATATATGGGCTGCATGATGCTTCCATGCAGAGCTGAATCCGGCCCGTACACTAGTACTGGTAAACCGCTTAGTGGATCTAAGCCTGCCCAGGAACCGCGGTGCGAGGCGGACCGTCCATGCTAATAAACCCTATTGGTTTCACTGGGCGACAGGGCTTGAGGTGTCATTACATCTCAATGCCGGGTAAAAGTCCCACAAAATTGGAAGCAACGTCTCCAAAATAACCTTTACAGTGTTGACGGGGACGTTAAATCTCAAATCAAACAAACAAACATACATGTATCTCTTTTATTTAATTTGAGGTTTAACGTCCCCGTCATAGAAGCCTCCGTGGTGCAATGGTTACGCTACTCGCCTTGTAAACCAGGGATCGCAGGATCGACCCCGGGCTTCTCCAGACTTTCGGAGGAGTCTTTATTGTTTAATTTGAGGTTTAACGTCCCCGTCAACACTGTAAAGGTCATTTCGGAGACGTTGCTTCCAATTTTGTGGGACTTTTACCCAACGTTGAGATGAAATGACATCTCAAGCCCTGCCGCCCAATGAAACCAATAGGGTTTATTAGCATGTACGGTCCACCTCGCACCGCGGACAGGTTTTAGGGCCACTAAGCGGTTTACCAGTACTAGCCTGCGGGCCGGATTCAGCTCTGCATGGAATCATCATGCAGCCCATATATTTCTATATGTATCTCTAAAATTGTTATTTTTTTTCTAATGAACATTTGTGATATTTTTCTTATTTGTACTCCAAATGTAGGTTGTGAGTACTCGAACCCACAACCTATATATTAGAGGAGAAATACGAAAAATAATGTATTACCTCATAAACCCCATTTTTCTCTATATAAAGTGAGGTTAAGGTGGATGTTTATTTCACGAACTTGTTAACATAATGTAAATGATGAAGGGAAACTTCTTACAAATCAATCTTTGCATATCTAGATCTTGTTCTGTTTACGGATTTTACTTCCACGGACTGATTATTTTGGGTTTAAAACCATCAACCCTTGTGGGTCGTTTTGTGTTGTCTCCCAGGGAAAGGAGAAAAGAGATATAAGATACAGCAGATGAGATGAAAGTGAGGGACAGAGGAGAACGAGGAAAATGAATGCAAGTATAGAAACAGAAGAAATAATATCTTTTCCCCACCCCGACTACAGCTACCTGCTGCAAGGATTGCAGGCCTTGTCCAACTGTTAGGCAGTATGAGGGTGACGCCCCAGTGATGAAAGTTACATGTCATCTTTGCCTTACCAAGCCATCTCAATTGATTATTTGAGCCCCGCCAAGCGAATTGTGTCTTCGAGCATTCCGTCATGACAAATTTTAACTGCGCATGCCCAGCCATTCAGAGCGGCCAGGGATATGGCTTTGTGTCTCAAGGTTCCTCTTGATTCACTGTTTGTATGAGCGAGCAGCGAAGGTTCTGGCGAGACTGCGCGGATGCGCAGGCTTGCCTGAACCTTCGCTGCTCGCATAGGCGATAAGTACCAAAATCGCTTGACGGGGCCCATTTTGTCTCGTTGACTTCAATGTTGCCAAAATTAAACTAAAACAAAACAACGGTGGTCATATATCGCTACTATGGTTATGCATATTATCGAATATGTCAAAGTTTTTATACTGACGCTCAATGGACAGAATGTTCAAAACAAGACGAAGATTTGCCTCCGCCCATCGGGGCTTGAAGAAATAGATGACATGCATGATGCTTCCACGCAGAGCTGGAGTAATGGTAAACCGCTAAGAGTAACTAAGCCTGCCTAGGCTTAGCGGTGTGAGTCGGACCGTCCATGCTTATAAACCCTATTGGTTCCATTGGGCGACAGGGCTTGCGATGTCATTTCATCTCAATGTCGGGTAAGAGTCCCACGAAATTGAAGGCAACGTCTCCAAAATGACCTATTCAGTGTTGACGGGGACGTTAAACCTCAAATCAAACAAACCAACAAGACGGGGGTAGGTAATGCGTGTAGTAATTAAAATCGTCCAAGTTGCTATACCCCAAAATGACAATTTTAAATACGGTAAAGAAATATTGCCATTTTAAGCCTTTATTCCACAAGAAAAACTAGAACTGTCAGATATGGAAGCCCTGGAGGGACTTCTAACTTCACCACTTCTGACTTCTTACTTCCGACTTCTGACTTCTAACTTCCCACTTCTAACTTCCGACTTCTGACTTCTAACTTCTGACTTCCGACTTCTAACTTCTGACTTCTAACTTTCTACTTCTTACTTCCGACTTCTAACTTCCGACTTCTAACTTCCGACTTCTGACCTTCGACTTCGAACTTCCGACTTCTGACTTCCGACTTCTAACTTCCGACTTCTAACTTCTGACTTCTAACTTCTTACTTCTGACTTCTAACTTCTGACTTCCTTCATCTTGTCCATGTGGATACGCCATCTTGAATGCTTCACTGTGTAGGTAATAACATACAATCGATTCTAGCATTAGGAACGTTTTAAGTCGAAAGTAAGAAGTCGGAAGTAGGAAGTTAGAAGTCGGAAGTTAGAATTCGGATGTAAGAAGTCGGAAGTAAGAAGTTAGAAGTCGGAAGTTAGAAGTCGGAAGTAAGAAGTCGGAAGTAAGAAGTTCGAAGTTAGAAGTCGGAAGTTAGTAGTAAGAAGTTAGAAGTAGGAAGTCATGAAGTAAGAAGTTAGAAATCATGAAGTTGGAAGTAAGAACTCGGAAGTTAGAAGTTAGTAGTAAGAAGTTTGAAGTGGGAAGTCAGAAGTCGGAAGTTAGAAGTCGGAAGTTAGAGGTAAGAAGGCATGAAGTTAGAAGTAAGAAGGCATGAAGTTAGAAGTTAGAAGTAAGAAGTCATGAAGTTAGAAGTCATGAAGTTAGAAGTCAGAAGTGGTGAAGTTAGAAGTCCCTCCAGGGCTTCCATAGTCAGATGATCTGACTGGTAAACACCTAGAACCAGATATACAAAGCATTGTTATTCAACAAGCTCGTTAATGGTCCAACTGTTAACTGTTCTAGGAAGTACTCGGTCTATAACAGTAGTATTTTTGCTGAAAAATGTGCAAAAGCTGCTTACATTTTTACCAGCAAATTAAATGATCAAAGTTTTAACGATACGTTCAGTAACGAAATCTTTACGTTTGAACAACTGGTCCCTGCTTCAGATTTTAATGAACTGGAATCAAACATACATGTAAGTAAACTAGATTTACTTAAGGTTATTCATTACAAAGACCTCCTTCAGCCATGATATGCAATTATGACACAATTCTAAACAAAAAACAAAACACAAAGTCCAAAACACTATGCTTATACAGTCAAACTTCGATGGCTCGAGCCCCTTTGGGACCATGGACATTTGTTCGAGACAGCGATGGTTCGAGCCATAGAGGGTTACTATTAGTGCCATACCAGGAGACATAATGGAGATAATTGTGGATATCTTTTCAGTGTTCTGTATTATAAATGTATGTTGTGTGTACTCATTAGAATCGCCTCATCGAGGCGATTCAAATGAGTACACACAGCATATATTTGCAAGATAAATGAAGAAAATCTTCCTAAATTACCCCTATAAAGTATTTGGAGGAATTCCCTGCGGACTCAAGAACGGGTTCGACTCATCCACAGTAAACGAGCCATCGGAGTTCGAGCCAGTAAGTTCTACTGTATTACAGATAGAGTCATGGCCCTTATGCAGTGCACTTCTGCCCAGGGTACTTTACAAGAGTTCGAAAATCCATTTTGATAAATGTACCCCAAGAGGGTTTAGTTATTATCAAGACAAAATATTATGGCCTCTCAGCTTTTAATGCAGAGAGAGAGTTATGGCCTTTGTGCTCTCAACTTCTGCATTGTGTCCTTCACACGTGTGTTAAGTTTCATTCGAATATATGAGTATTCCATATAAAAACAAACTAGAGCTGCCGCCTAACGGGCGCCAATTATACCCCCGCATCCTCAAGGTCAACGTAAAGGTCAAGGTCAGGTTTGTGTATATCAATCTTAAGTACTAGTGGCAAGGTGTGTGGTGTGTGAATATTAAAGAAATCGGTCAAAGAATAAGGAAGTTATGAGCAATGTTAAAGTTTTTTGTAACGGACCGACGACGACAGACGACGACGACAGACGACAAGCTGACTCCTATATACCCCCTTCAAACTTCGTTTGCGGGGGTATAAAAATTGGCCGAAGGCTATGCCGCGCTTTGAGAACTCGACCCTTACATTAAGGTGAAAGTTGGGTGGTCGCAAATGTTGACGACTTGACGGACGGACGGACGAACGAACCGGAGAAACCGGACTTCTATATCGCGTTATGCTTAAAGTACATGCAGGCGCGACAAAAACAGTCAAATAATTCCGCAACTATTGCAGATATAGATATAGTCATTTTACACTGCACTATTAGTTGGGCCCCGTCAAGCGATTTTGGTACTTATCGCCTATGCGAGCAGCGAAGGTTCAGGCGAGCCTGCGCATCCGCGCAGTCTCGCCAGAACCTTCGCTGCTCGCTCATACAAGCATTGAATCAAGAGGAACCTTCAGACAGAAAGCCGTATCCCTGGCCCCTCTGAATGGCTGGGCATGCGCAGTTAAAGTTTGTCATGGCGGAATGCTCGAAGACCCAAATTCGCTTGGCGGGGCTCAGTTTATACTAATTTATTTCAGTTCGATTGCATGAACGCTTCAAGCCTTTTTGAATCGCTCTCGATTCCAGTACCCTTTACAAATACGCGAAGCCCGATGTCTTTGGATGTCTCAAGCGGTTTTTTAGTTACGAGTTTTATTCGGATAAACTTCTGGCACATAAAAGTCCAATAAGTTCGCAAATATTGCAGTCAGAGTTATGGCCCTTATGCACTGCACTCTTGCTTTGTAGCCTTTATAAATGTGTGAATTGTCATCTGGAAACCTCACATTACGAAAATACGCCTATACAAATACATTGTAAAGGAAATGAAAATTTTAAAGGTGCATTATTGAGCTACCAGGTCTCATTTTTTTTCTTCTGGTTTTTATCTTCAATGCATACTCCTTTGTCATGTGTACACTTTTGGAGCCAAATACAGCTTCAGAACTTTGTGAAAATGGTCGTTTTTATTCGTGTTTACCCTTCGCTCTGAACATGTGTTCGGAATTTCTGTTCTAAAAATAAATCTGTCACTTTACACAAACATGGCGACAGTATCGTCTCTGAGTGTCAATACTTATGGCATGGTATTCAGCGTCATATTTTTTTTTCCGATTCAGGCATGGCCTAAGCAAACAAGGCCAAAAAAGAACGTCGCATAACGTCATATATGGGGATTCTAATTTTGTCACGAACTAAAAAATAGATCTAACCAGTGTTCGAAACCAAGTTAGGGAATCCCTCTCAAACTCGTATACCTGTCATAATTGTTCGCATTTTTGCATAAAATGCATTCATTTGTATTGTTTTAAAGAAAAATACCGGCTATATGTATTTTATTTTTGGAAGCATTTTTTCCGGATAGCTCAATAATGCACCTTTAAGCTGAAAAACTGTGATATGTTTCTTATTTCCGCTCAAAATATAGATTGCTGATACTCGTAAAAACCTCCTCGTCGAGGCGGTTCTCACGAGTACCCACAATCCATATTTTGGAGAAGAAATAAGAACAAGAGGGACATGATGGCCCTGGATCGCTCACCTGATCCATAGAGTAACAAGTGGGCCCCGGGGAGGGCCATTATTGACCCCAGGGCTATAATGTGCATAATGTTGAGGGAGGTCTAAAAAGGTGAAGGTTCATACCAAATATCAACAAAGGCTAAAATTTGAACCATCTTGGCAAAGGTCCATTAGATGAAGCTACACACCAAATATCAAAGACCTGGGCCTTGCGGTTTCAATGAAGAAATTTTTTTTTAAAGATATTCCCTACATAAGCCTATGTAAAACCAAATGGCCCCGGGGCGGGGGCATTTTTTGCCTCAGGGCTATAATTTAAACAATCTTGATAGTGGTCCACTAGATGAAGCTATACACCAAATATCCAAGACCTGGGCCTTGCTCTTTCAAAGATGATTTTTCAAAGGTTATCTCTATATAAGTCAATGTAAAACCAAAGGGCCCCGGGGCAGGGGCATTTGTGGCCCGAGGGCTATAATTTGAACAATCTTGGTAGAGGTCCACAAGATGAAGCTCCATACCAAATATCAAAGACATGGGCCTTGCAGTTTCAGAGAAGAAGATTTTTAAATATTTCCCTATATAAGTCTCTGTAAAACCAAAGGATCTCGGGGTGGGAGAATTTTTGGCCCCAGGGCTATAATTTGAACAATCTTGATAGAGGTCCACTAGATGAAATTTCACACCAAATATCAAAGCCCTAGGCCTTGTGGTTTCATATAAGAAGATTTTTAAAGATTTTCCCTAAAGGGTCTCGGGGCAGGGGCATTTTTGGCCCCCCGGCTATAATTTGAACAATCTTGATAGAGGTCCACTAGATGAAATTTCACACCAAATATCAAAGACCTAGGCCTTGTGGTTTCACAGAAGAAGATTTTTAAAGATTTTCCCTATACAAGACTATGTAAAACCAAAGGGCCCCAAGGCGGGGGCACTTTTGGTCTCAGGGCTATGATTTTAACAATCTTTGTAGAGGTCCACTAGATGAAGCTTCATACCATATATCAAAGACATAGGCCTTGTGGTTTCAGAGATGAAGATTTTTCAAGATTTTCCCTACAGAAGTCTATGTAAAATCAAGTGGCCCCGGAGTGGGGGCATTTTTGGCCCCAGCATTATAATTTGAACAATCTTGGTAGGGGTGCATAAGATGAAGCTACTTACCATATAACAAAGACCTGGGCCTTGCGGTTTCAGAGAAGAAGATTTTAAAAGATTTTCCCTATATAAGCCTATGTTAAACCAAAGGGCCCCAGGGCGGGGGCATTTTTGACCCAAGCACTATAATTTGAATAAGCTTGGTAGGGGTCCACCAGATGAATCTTCATTCCAAATAGCAAAGACCTTGGCCTTGCGGTTTCAGAGAAGAAGATTTTTAAAGATTTTCCCTATATAAACCCATGTAAAACCAAAGGGCCCGGGGGCTGGGGAATTTTTGGCCCCCGCACTATAATTCGAACAATCTTGGTAGGGGTCCACTAGATGAAGCTTCAAACCAAATATCAAAAAACCTGGGCCTTGTGGTTTCAGAGAAGAAGATTTTTAAATATTTTCCCTATGTAAGCCCATGTAAAACCGCAGGGCCCCGGGGCGGGGGCATTTTTGGCCCCAGCACTATAATTTGAATAATCTTGGTAAGGGTCCACTAGATGAAGCTTCATACGAAATATCAAAGACCTGGGCCTTGCGTTTTCAGAGAAGAAGATTTTTAAATATTTTCCCTATGTAAGCCCATGTAAAACCAAAGGGCTCCGGGGCGGGGGCATTTTTGGCCCAAGCACTATAATTTGAACAATCTTGGTAAGGGTACACTAGATGAAGCTTCATACCAAATATCAAAGACTTGGGCCTTGCGTTTTCAGAGAAGAAGATTTTTAAATATCTTCCCGATATAAGCCCATGTAAAACCAAAGGGCCCCGGGGCGGGGGCATTTTTGGCCCCAGCACTATAATTTGAACAATCTTGGTAGGTGTTCACTAGATGAAGCTTCATACCAAATATCAAAGACCTGGGCCTTGTGGTTTCAGAGAAGAAGATTTTTTAAGTTTTGGTGAAAAAAATCTATTTTTGTATCCTGTGACGTAGATGTGCAATGGACCGGAACCATTTGAACAACCATTGCACCGGAACCATTTGAACAACTTTGAAAGGGGACTACCTAAGGATCATTCCTGTGAAGTTTGGTCAAAATCCAATCAGTAGTTTAGGAGGAGATGTCGTTTGAAGAAATTGTTTACGCACGGATGACATACAAAAAGTGATCCTAATATAAAATACAAGAGGGTCATGATGGCCCTGGATCGCTCACCTGATCCAGAGTAACAAGTGGGCCCCGGGGAGGGCCAATTTTGACCCCTGGGTTATAATGTGCATAATGTTGAGGGAGGTCTAAAAAGATGAAGCTTCATACAAAATATCAACAAAGGCTATAATTGTCCACTATATGAAGCTCCATACCAAATATCAAAGACATGGGCCTTGCAGTTTCCAAGAAGAAGATTTTTAAACATTTCCCTATATAAGTCTATGTAAAACCATTTTTGGCCCCAGGGCTACAATCTGAACAAACTTGTTAGAGGTCCACAAGATGAAGCTTCATACCAAATATCAAAGACCTGGGGCTTGCAGTTTCAGAGAAGAAGATTTTTAAAGATTTTCCCTGTAAAACCAAAGGGCCCCGGGCGGGGGCATTATTGGCCCTAGCACTATAATTTGAACAATCTTGGTAGGGGCCCACTAGATGAGGCTTCATACCAAATAACAAAGACCTGGGCCTTGCAGTTTTAGAGAAGAAGATTTTTACAGATTTTCCCTATATAAGCCCATGTAAAATCAAAGGGCCCTGGGGCGGGGGCATTTTTGGCCCCAGCACTATATTTTGAACAATCTTGGTAGGGGTCCAATAGATGAAGCTTCATACCAAAAAATCAAAGACCTGGACCTTGTGGTTTCAGAGAAGAAGATTTTTGAAGAGTTTCCTACATAAGCCCATGTAAAACCAAAGGGCCCCGGGGCGGGAGCATTTTTGGCCCCAGCACTATAATTCGAACAATCTTGGTAGGGGTCCACTAGATGAAGCTTCATACCAAATATCAAAGACCTGGGCCTTGTGGTTTCAGAGTAGAAGATTTTTTAAGTTTTGGTGAAAAAAAATCTATTTTTGTATCCTGTGACGTAGATGTGCAATGGACCGGAACCATTTGAACAACCATTGCACCGGAACCATTTGAACAACTTTGAAAGGGGACCACCTAAGGATCATTCCTGTGAAGTTTCGTCAAAATCTAATCAGTGGTTTAGGAGGAGATGTCGTTTGAAGAAATTGTTTACGCACAGATGACAGACAAAAAGTGATCCTAATATAAAACACAAGAGGGCCATGATGGCCCTGGATCGCTCACCTGATCCATAGAGTAACAAGTGGGCCCATGGGAGGGCCATTATTGACCCCTGAGTTATAATGTGCATAATGTTGAGGGAGGTCTTAAAAGGTGAAGCTTCATACCAAATATCAACAAAGGCTATAATTTGAACAATCTTGGCAAAGGTCCACTAGATGAAGCTACACACCAAAAATCAAAGACCTGGGCCTTGCTGTTTCAGAGAAGAAGATTTTTTTAAGATATTCCCTACATAAGCCTATGTAAAACCAAATGGCCCCGAGGCGGGGGCATATAATTTAAACAATCTTGATAGAGGTCCACTAGATGAAGCTTCACACCAAATATCAAAGACCTGGGCCTTGCTGTTTCAAAGAAGAAGATGTTCAAAGATTATCTCTGTATAAGTCTATGTAAAACCAAAGGGCCCCGGGGCGGGGGCTTTTTTGGCCCCAGCACTATTATTTGAACAATCTTGGTAGAGGTCCACTAGATGAAGCTCCATACCAAATGTCAAAGACATGGGCCTTGCAGTTTCAGAGAAGAAGATTTTTTAAATATTTCCCTATATAAGTCTCTGTAAAACCAAAGGGTCTCGGGGTGGGAGCATTTTTGGCCCCAGGGCTATAATTTGAACAATCTTGATAGAGGTCCACTAGATGAAATTTCACACCAAATATCAAAGCCCTAGGCCTTGTGGTTTCATATAAGAAGATTTTTAAAGATTTTCCCTATATATGGCTATGTAAAACCAAAGGCCCACAAGGCAGAGGCATTTTAGGTCTCAGGGCTATAATTTGAACAATCTTGGTAGAGGTCCACTAGCTGAAGCTTTATACCAAATATCAAAGACTTAGGCCTTGTGGTTTCAGAGAAGAAGATTTTTAAAGATTTTCCCTATATAAGTCTGTGTAAAACCAAAGGGCCCCGGAGCGGGGGCATTTTTGGCCCCAGTGCTATAATTTGAACAATCTTGGTATAGGTCCACAAGATGAAGCTTCATACCAAATATCAAACACCTGGGCCTTGCAGTTTCAAAGAAGAAGATTTTTAAAGATTTTCCCTATATAAGCCTATGTAAAACGAAAGGGCCCCGGGCGGGGGCATTTTTTACCCCAGCACTTTAATTTGAACAATCTTGGTAGGGGTCCACTAGATGAAGCTTCATACCATATAGCAAAGACCTGGGCCTTGCAGTTTCAGAGAAGAAGATTTTTAAAGATTTTTCCTATATACGCCTATGTTAAACCAAAGGGCCCAGGGGCGGGGGCATTTTTGGCCCCAGCACTATAATTTGAACAGTCTTGGTAGGGTCCACTAGATGAACCTTCATACCAAATATCAAAGACCTGGGCCTTGCGGTTTCAGAGAAGAAGATTTTTAAAGCTTTTCCCTTTATAAGCCCATGTAAAACCAAAGGGCCCCGGGGCGGGGGCATTTTTGGCCCAAGCACTATAATTTGAACAATCTTGGTAGGGGTCCACTAGATGAAGCTTCATACAAAATATCAAAGACCTGGGCCTTGTGGTTTCAGAGAAGAAGATTTTTAAAGATTTTCCCTCTATAAGCCCATGTAAAACCAAAGGGTCCCGGGGTGGGGGCATTTTTGGCCCCAGCACTATAATTTGAACAATCCTGGTAGGGGTCCTCTAGATGAAGCTTCATACCAAATATCAAACAACTGGGCCTTGCGGTTTCAGAGAAGAAGATTTTTTAAGTTTTCGGTGAAAAAAAATCTATTTTTGGCTCCTGTGACCTATATGTGCAACGGACCGGAACCATTTGAACAACTTTGAAAGGGGACCACCTAAGGATCATTCCTGTGAAGTTTGGTCAAAATCCAATCAGTGGTTTAGGAGGAGATGTCGTTTGAAGAAATTGTTTACGCTCGCACGCACGGACCGACGCACGGACGCACGACGGACAAAAAGTGATCCCAAAAGCTCACCTCGTCACTACGTGACGGTGAGCTAAAAATAATAAGTACCCCAGTACCCCTGTAAACCCCAGTTTTACTATTTAAACGTGGAGTAAAAGGGGATCAAAATTAAATAGGCGTGTTTGTGTGATGAGTGGTTTTGAGCTATTATCCGTACAAACACCTAATTTTTTTTTTTTTTTTTTTTTTTTTTTGGTTTGGGTTTTACGGCCCTTTCAAGATTATTTCACTCATATCGAGCCGATCGTTAATCAGAGGTGGGCGAAAACCGGAGTACCCGGAGAAAAACCACCTGACCTTCCGTTGCAGAACCTGGCGTCTCACACGTGGCCCGAGCGAGGCTCGAACCTACGGCGGTGAGAGACCTAATGACTAAGAGTCAGCGCTCTTATCCACTAGGCCACGGAGGCCCGTTACAAACACCTAATAAAAATACAGTAAAATTTCGCTATTAAGGCCACCTAAAATTCAGACTAAATCTGCTTTTAGAAGCTTACTTAGTAGGTTTCAGTTATTCTGTCTTTGTCTTTTATGCATACATTGGCCTCTGGTCAGGGACCACCTTTGGGACTGTTCAATAGTGGTCTTACAGACCACTTTTGAACAGTCACAAAGGTGGTCTTAATATAGGAATTTTACTGTACAAAGTCCAATAACTCCGCTTATGTTTCAAACAGAGTTATGATACTTGTGCATTGCAATTCTGCTCAGTGCCCTTTACAAGTGTGTGAAGTTTCATTTGAATTCATCAATCGTTTTTCATCCCCTTGAATCCCACTTTTATATAGTAAAACTGGAGTTTGCAGGGGTAATCCTTATTTTTCCTATTTCGGCTCTAAAATATAGTTTGTTGGTACTCGTTAGAACCGCCTCGATGAGGCGATTCTAACGTGTACGAAAAATCTATATTTTGAGCAGAAATATGAAAAAATCACAATTTTTCATCGTAAAAATATTCGTTTTTCCGGTGATAAAATTTGCCATGTATTTGTATAGGCATGTTTTCGTTACGTCAAGTTATTGTCCGGGCAAAATTCTGGCAGAGTGGCAAACAATTAAATAGACAGACAAACAGGTAAACGGGAGATGCTGACTTCTATATATAGCCACTCGCCCCACCCCCTCCCTTCCCACCTCAAACTTCGTTTACTGGGGTTTAAAACTGAAACCAATGGGATCTAGGCTGCCACAGTAACAATCAAGGGTAAGTAAATAGCAAGTAGCAGGTACGCTAGCAAATGCCCCACCCCACCTTATATCGAGACGACCGCTAATTAGGGGTGGGCGAAAACCGGAGTACCCCGCAAAAAAATCCTGACCTTCGTTGCAGAAAAGAAAACAAAACACTGGGCTAGACTAGCCGGTATTCTGCATTCATATATTCTTCCATTCACCCAACGATCCACTCACTCATCTATCTATCCCGATCCATACACTCTTCTATCTATCCAAATCTGTCCAACTTAAGTTTCTAGAATGACCATTTAACCAATATTCTCTGTACAACAAAGATAGGATCTTAAACGAGCAGTCAATTCATATGGTATTTATGAAACAAACCTTCTTCTAGTTTCATAAACATCATATAAAATGACCACGAGTGTAAGATTCTGTTTATCATATGACCATTTTAAAATGGATTTTATCGCCTTTGAATTTGACAAATCTTCCAAAAAAATCATTTTTGACATGGACGCCGTCATCAAGTGACTTTATCTCTCCAAAGTGTGGTTACATGTGTGGTCATACGATTTTTATTACATGACGTTATCGCAAAATATAGATTGTGGGCACTCGTTATAATCGCCACATCGAGGCGGTTCTAACGAGTACCCACAGTCCATATTTTAGAGCAGAAATAAGAAAAATAAAGTTTACCCCTGTAAACCCCAGTTTTACCATATGAAAGTGGGGTTGAAGGGGATAAAAAATATATTGCCGTATTTTCGAGGTGTAGAGTAAACCGCCGTTCCGAAATGTTCAAGATTTTCTCGGTGACACTAAAGAACGCTGCATGTAATAATTATACAGTGAGGTGGGACATAAGTACACAGTGAAGGGGAAAACAAAAGGAGGTTACAGTAAACTTTAATGGTCCGAACACCGACGGATAATATTTGCACCGACGGACATAATTACACAGTTAAGGGGAAAACAATAAGTATTTACAGTAAAACTTCAACGGCCCGAACACCGACGGATGCTTTTCCTACCTACGGATATAATTACATGTACAGAGTGAAGGGGAAAACAATAAGTGTTGACAGTAAAACTTTAATGGCCGGAACACCGACGAATATTTTTAAACAGACGGACATAATTACTTAGTGAAGGGGAAAACAATAAGTATTTACATTAAAACTTTAATGGCCCGAATATCGACGAATAATTATTACACCTACGGACCTATTTACACAATGAATGGGAAAACTATTTACAGTGAAATTCAACGGCCCGAACATCGACGGATATTATTACACTTAATATCTTCCATGTAGACTTGGTAGTATCATGGTGTAAACAGCAATGATGTTCAAAAGAAAACTTACAACAAAATCCAAGGAGAAAGTCACGAGAGAAGCTTCATTCTTTTGTTGTTTCGTTATTGTTTGTTTGCTTTGTAGCTGAACGGCAAAGTAAACACTACCTATGTCATATCGGTCCCGGGTCAGTGTATCAACCCCACACTTACCGCGGATCGGCCATTTTTATGTATAAGCTATACATTTTTGGTGTTATATCTCTAACCGTGTTATAACTAACAGTGTTATAATGAGTTTGCAGCATATTTCGTCAGAAACTGAGAACTGCCCTTCTTGAACCAGCGGAAGGGAGAGCTTTTGTTTGTTTTTGATGGCCCCGTCAAGATTATTCCTCATACCAAGGGCCGATGAAATGACATCTCAAGAAGCCCTGCCGCCAAATGAAACTAATGTGCATATGCTTGAACATGTACACGAAGAACACCTGTGTAAAATTTATAATTACTGAAAAGGTGCGTTCATGAAATAATTGATAGAAAAGACATGTTATAATATTTAGTTTCATCGGATCTTTTGGAACGTTCGAAATGGTTTTGAATATTGAGCGATATTTTCTCACGGATGTCTCTTGGCAGTGATTAGGCCGGTTGCATTAAAGCGACATTTCAATATACTTTTAGCTATTGGTCCATTGTTAACAACAATCGCCCCAAAATAAAATCATCCTATGCTAGTCGTACAAAGTTTGGATCTACCAAGTCTACTTGAAAGCATGTGACGCTACATGGACAAAACAACCACTGTCGTATTTTTACTTAAATACCGGATAGTTGTGGAAAGCGACCTATGTCTAAAAGAGTAACCGGAGATTCACCTGCAATAATAATAATAATAATAATAATAATAATAATAATACAGTCGAACTTCAATGGCTCGAACACCTTTGGGACCACGAAAATCTGTTCAAGACAGGGGTTGTTCGAGCCACTGAGGGCTACTGCCAGGAGGTATAACGGCATACTTTAGGAAATCTTTCGGTGTTTTATAAAGAAAAATGTATGTTGTGTGTATTCATCAGAATCGCCTCCTCGAGGCGATTCTAATGAGTACACACAGCATACATTTGCAAGATAAAAAAACGAACATATCCCAAATTGTACCCTCCCTATTCTTATGTAGAGAAATTCCATAGGGACTCAAGAACGGGTTCGACTCAGCCATGGTAAACGAGCCATCGGTGTTCGAGCCATCGAAATTCTACTGTAATAATAGCAATAACAATAATAATAATAATTGCCGATAAGCCATCGTTGCGACTAGTGCAATCTTTCATATCTTCATAACGGTAAAATTTCAGATGAAACTTTGCGATAACATCCTTATTTTCACTCAAACTTACATTACTTACATCTCCAAAATGGCTACTTTTCGGATGAAAATCCTCGTTGAGGCGGTTCTAACGAGTACCCACAACCTATGTCTTGGAGTAAAAATAAGAAAAATAATGTTTACCCCCGTAAATCCCAGTTTTCTCTATACAAAGTGGGGTGTAAGGGGGTGTTCATTTCACGGACTTGTTCACGTGATGGATTGAGGGTAATCCTTAAAATCTACCTCATGGAGGCGGTTCTAACGATTACCCACAACCTATGTCTTGTAACAGAAATAAGAAAAATAACGTATCCCCCTGTCAACCCCAGTTATCGCAATACAAATTGGGGTTTAGAGGGGTATTCATTACACGGACGTATTAACCGGATGAATAATTATAATGATAATATTATTATTATGAAATAATAACAATAATAATGAAAATAATAATAATAAAAATACCTAATAATAATAATAATAATAATAATGATTATTATTACAATAATAGTAGTTACGACAAGCGAAACGGAGTAGGTACGCTCAGCGATCTCTCTCAGTTGTACATCAGCTAAGTTAGTAAACGATTTTCCCTGACTGCATAGAAAAGCTTTTTGCCATCACGAAAACACGCCTATATTATTTTGACCCCCTTGAACCCCACTTTTATATAGTAAAACTGGGGTTTCCGGGGGTATACCTTGTTTTTCTTACTTCTGCTCTAAAATATCAAAGATTGTGGGTACTCGTTAGAACCGCCTCGATGAGGCGGTTCTAACGAGTGCCCACATTCTATAATTTGAGCAGAAATAAGAAAAATATCACAATTTTTCATCATAAAATTTTCATTTTTTCGGCGATAAAGGTGGTAATGTATTTGTATAGGCGTATTTGCGTAATGGCTTTTTGCCAATGACAATACAAATAGCGCACAGCGAAGGCTTTGGTCACTGAACTGAACCTTCGCTGGGCGTAATACTTGAACAGCCTTTTTAAAGGAAACAAAAATCATCATCATAACATCACAAAAACAGGCCTATATAATTTTGACCCCCTGGAACCCCACTTTAATATAGCAAAACTGGGGTTTACAGGTGTATATATTATGTTTCTTATTTCTGCTCAAAAAAAAGATTTTGGGAACACGTAAGAACCGCATAGTCGAGGCGGTTCTAACGAGTACCCACAGTCTATGTTTTGAACAGAAATAAAAAAACATATCAGAATTTTTACCTGAAATTTTTCTCTTTTTTGGTGCTAAAATTCTCAATATATTTGAATAGGCGTGTTTTCGTAAAGTTCATCAACTTCTTCATCTACAACTTCTTCATCAACATCATCGTTTTCATCCAGTATTGTGTTGTTGTTTTTTTAGGTAAAGCATAGGAAACTTCAGTAGGCAAGTATCGGTTTAAAATTTTCGTTTTGAAACTTTTTTTTGAACAAAGGAAGTTAATTCTGAGGGACCACTGCAACAAGCAGTATCAGAGGCCTTTTCAAACTAGAGAGAGAACGATAGAACGATAGAACGATAGATAGAACGATAGATAGATAGATAGATAGATAGATAGATAGATAGATAGATAGATAGATAGATAGATAGATAGATAGATAGATAGATAGATAGATAGATAGATAGATAGATAGATAGATAGATAGATAGATAGATAGATAGATAGAGGGTCATTGTTTTACATATCTTGTTGTTTTGATATGAAGCCGTTCATATTTTTTATTTGTTTTAATATGGGATTCATGTCCCCATCAACACATTTTAGATCATTTTTGATCCCTTGCTTCCGATTTTCTAAGGTTTTACCAAATATTGAGATGATATGTCACTCAATCCCTAAAGAAACCGCTAACCCAGCAGGCACATGGCGTAATCTTGACGTCACATTAGCGTTGGTGCAACGTCATCACGTTTATGCAACGTCATATCAATGTCGGTGCACCGACGTTGAATTGAGGTTGCCCTAGCGACGTGTGCTTGCTGGGTAAGCTTTAAGACGCGGTCCGACACGAACTTCTGTTCCTGGGCAGGCTAAGACCGTTTATGAGGCCAGCACGGACGATCGGGAAACCGAATGCGCAATCCTCGTTAAATAAAAACCTTACTTATACTACGCGGTTTACCATTACTCAAATTTCAACTCTGAGATGAAGCATCATCTAGCCTAATATATTTTACCAAGCCCTGAAGGGCGGGGGTACAGAAAACGCCCGGTTTATGGGTTGTATATTGAACGTTTATAATAGTTCAGATAGAAGGCTAATACCAAAAGGCATCAATTTTCAAGGGGTATATTTTTGTTACGTAGATGGATTACTGTAGCTTTTTTCTTAAATGTTAGAAAGAATCGCCTGACATCACAATAATATATTAGTGTTCAGGATAACCCTGAAAGCTCAATCTTATATATAGCAAAAACTTGATTTATAATGTCATGAAGTATGCTCTTCTTATTTATGCTCAAAACATCATGATAACCAGTCCCCGTAGTATTATTTCTTGCACACCAGACAAGGAAATCCGTGATTTTACCCTGGGATAGAAATTTATGTTCTGACCCTGGTGTTCCGACCCAAAATCGAATATAATCGCATGTTAGATAAATGCACTGGTTGAATACGACCTCGTTTGCACCGTCGTTAAGGTTGACGTCACAGCACGTTACGTGACGTCACTAAACATTCCTGTAGTGACATCACAATATGGCGGACGTCGTAACCGATGTGACTGCAACATTAAAAATCCGCGCTAAGAAATGGAAGGTATGCAAGAAGAATAATCCTATATGGGTGTGTGGGGTGGATAGAAAAATCCGTCCCTCGGGATCACTGGCAAGGCTCGTGATGCCGGACAGTGACCCTTGGGACGGATTTTTCCATCCACCCCTCACACCCTAATAAGATTCTTATATTTCTGAGGAAAAGCAACATTACACGTCATATATGTGTTATTGTAATGTTGAGTACAGTCTTTCATTCGGTTCTGTATTATTGTGTTTTAGAGCAAACTAGAACTGTTAGAGATGGTCTCGGGTCGTTTCGCCCGTGAGTCATTTCGCCAATGAGTCGTTGCGCCCGTGGGTCGTTTCGCCCTGGGTCGTTTCGCCCGTGGGTCGTTTCGCCGGGTCGTTTCGCCCTGAGTCTTTTCGCCCTGATTTTGGGGTCGGGTCGTTTCGCCCGTACCTGGTGGGTCGTTTCGCCCTGAGTCGTTTCGCCCGTGGGTCGTTTCGCCGCAATTATATTTCAAGGGAGTGACAAACGGAATGGATGAGTAAATGGACAGATGGATGAATAAATAAATGAATAAATGGGTGACTAATATACCCAAGTAGCTGTATCGCATTTTACTGAAACGGGGATCGAACATGTGTTTTTTTCTACGTAAACTGGAATTCTGAGGATGTTCATTACGCAGACATGTTAACGAGATGATAATGTCATCATACAACTATTATCCAGACAAAATTCTATAACAAAACACAAAGTCAAATGAGCATTAATATTCCGGATAGAGGTATGGTCCTTGTGAACTGCACTTCTCCACAGTGTCGTTTACAAGTGTTCGAAGTTTCTTTTATTTTCGAATTATTATCCGGACAAAATACCGAAAAATAAGATGCGTTTTTGAAACACTGATGCCCCCGGACAAAGCATGCAAAGATGAAAGCCCAATGTCCAATTACTAAACAATCAAAAGGAATGGCTAATGTTCAAGTTTTTAAAATATAGGTCAAGGTCACGAGTTCAAAAATATGGTACAACTGAAAAAGTATGTGACAAGGAATGCTCAGGAGAAATATGAAAGCCCAATCACTTACCAATCAACCATTATGGCCAATGTTGCCATTTTTAAAAGTCAAACTTTATGGTAAAGATCACAAGGTCAGCTATTATGGTACCACTGGAAAAGGCTTGTCACACGTGAAATACGAAAGCCCTATCACCTATCAATCGAATGTTATGATCAATGTTAAAGTCTTTAAAAAGTAGATCAAACGTGAAGATCACAAGGTCAAACCTTATGGTGACACTGGAAAGGTCTTGTGTCATGGAATGCACATATGAAATATAAAAGTCCTATCACTAATCAATCAAAAGTTATGGCTAATGATAAGATATTAAAAGTAAGTCAAGGTCAATGACTCGAGGTAAAATTTATAGTACCACTGAAAAGGACGTGTAACAGTGAATCCACATGTAAAATACGAAAGTCCTGTAACTAACCAAACAAAGGTTATGGCGAATGTTAAAGTTTTTAAAAATTAGGTCAAATGTAAAGGTCAAGGTCACAAGATAAAAAATTATGGGACCGTTGTATGTAAAGATGTTGTGACATAGAATGCACATGTGAAATATGAAAGCCATATCGCTCACCAATAGGAAGATATGGCCAATGTTGAAGTTCTTATAAATAAAGAAGGTCAAACGCCAAGGTCAAGGTCACGAGGTAAAAAATATGGTACCGCTGGAACGGTCTTGTGACAGGTAATACACATGTGAAGTATGAAGGCCCTAACACTTACCAATCAAAAGTTATGGCCAATATCAAAGTTTTTAAAAAGTAAGTGAAACGTAAAGGTAAAGGTCACAAGGTAAAAAAAAAATATGGTACCACTGAAAAGGTCTTGTGACAAGGAATGCACATGTGAAATAAGAAAGCTCTATCAGTTACCATTCAAAGGTTATGCCGCCGGCCTCGGTAGCTCAGTCGGATGCGCGTCTGACTGGTTTCTGTTTGATTTGAGCTTTAACGTCTTCGTCAACACTGTATAGGTCATTTTGGAGACGTTTCTTCCAATTGTGTGGGAATTTTCCCGACACCGAGAGGGAATGAAACTTAAACCCTGTCGCCCAATGAAACCGATAGGGTTTATAAGCATGGACGATCAAACTCGCACCACTTAAGGCATTGATCCTCTGAGCGGTTTACCAGTACTCGTGTGCAGTCGGTTTCAGCTCAGCGTGGAAGCATCATGCAGCCCATTTATTTCTTCAAGCCGCAATGTGCGGGGGGCGCGCGTCTGACCGGTGATCAGGAGGACGCGGGTTCGATACCTGCCGGGGTCGGCAACATTCTTTCGTGGAGATTGATCATGAAATCTTTTCTACTTTTATTCTCTCCCTTCCGCTGAGTCAAGAAGGGCACTTGTCAGTTTCTGGCGAAAGCATGTGCACTGTACTGGTTAACTGCTTGCGTATAAGCCTGCCAAGGAAAAGTGTGGATAAGTAAACTGACCGGCTCAAAAATGACTTAAATAATGTTGACTGGGCCGTTAATCCCCATAACAAACAAAATCAAAAGTTATGCCCAATGTTAAGGAGTTTTGTGGACAGACAAACAGACGGACAGATAGACAGACAGACCAAAAACTATATGCCATTGAATCTCGCCACACAACCGTCGCTGTTCGCAAAGGTCCATGTTACTGTTAGCAGCTGGATATCCTTTCAAGACGCAAAAGTATATTTACGTTATAGTTAGATGCGCACCGAGGAAGCGAATTCGTTTCTTTCTTTCTTTCTACTGATACTGCGATCGGTCACTTTTGACCATTAATCACAGGTGTACATTACATACACTCCATGTTTGCAGAATGAAAGCCTACACAAGTAATCATCTAATTACGGTAGGGATCTTTGACCTGCATAGGGGATGGTTCTCCCTGCACGGGGCCTCCAGTTATCATCCCGATCCGAAGGACGGTGCACTTGTGGCGTTCATCCCTGCAAATGATGCCAGTGGGGCATGTTCGGACACCGCAGTTTTATTATCCATTCCGAAATCGAACCGGGGGCCTCTAGCATCAATGGCAAGTACACTAACCACTGAGCTACCCCGCTCCAACGAGCCTCAGCTGGACTGCAACACCAAGAATTTAAGTGATAACGTCGTTTGTACCGACCCATTGCCCTCTGGGATTAACACATTTTATACACGAGTCATCTCATGAGATATGGTTCTTTATGATAAAGGCAACCAGCACAGACTCGGACAATCCTGTGCAGACGCGCGGGTCTGCGCAGGCTCGCCATAGCCTTTGTTGCATTCAGACATGTCGAAGAGAAGCGGACTTTAGTTGGCTGCGCACATGCATTTGACGAATGTAAATTTGAAACTGATAAGGTCCTGTTCTCGTGTGTCAGCCCTTAAATAAGCATGACCTATTTTCAGTACATGTTCATGTACATATATGTTCTAGAAAGGGTTATCCTTTGGGAGCAAAGTCTATTATCTATTAATGGCGGATCTTTTAACTTAAATAAAAACTGGGGAAGCCCTACCTTTAAAAAGGAAACTTTATTTTAATTGAAGTTTAACGTTCATGCCAACACTTTGAAGGTTATTTTTGTGGCGGTGCTTCAAATGTTGTGTTTTTTATTCCCCGCATGGATTTCTTTCTGACGTGACATAATTATAGTTCTATCTATCTATATGCCCTGCATCACTCGCTCGCGAGGATTATGTGCAGCTGTGCGCGTCAGAAAAAGAAAAAAAACATGATAGAAGAAAAAGTGTTGGATTTTAGAAAGTAAAACAGTGTGTTAGTAGAGAAGAGGTTAAAAGCTGGTAAAAAAAAAAACAATATTTCATGGTTCATGGCATTGGATGCTGGAAGGTGCATATGGCTGATCTGAAGGAATCCAGATCAGATACACAACAGCCTGAGAAGGTAGATAATTCGTCTGTACTACAGAGAAGGGAAAGAAACAGTATTTGCAGTAACTTGCAGTAGTAGGTATTTGTAAAGCGCATAGAATTCATGTTTAAGTGGTTATAATTGGGTTATGGATATATGGAGGCAGTGGTATCTCAATAAGGCCATAAACTATCTTATAGAACAATATGAGGCGTGCGTATTTTGTCGGAACATTTGTAAAAAGACGGAAATAAGTGAATATGTTGTTCGGACATGCAGCAAAGAGAATTTAAAAATAAATGCACGCTATGAACATCCTAGGAAACCCTCTTTGTTGACATCAAAACATAAGGCTTATTATTCTGGAAGGAAACTTTTCTTGTTCTTTCAATTTATAGAGTGCAGTACCTCTAGATTGCAAACAACCTATACTTCAAGCATAAATCAGAAACGAAAAGCATGCGATTTCTAGTGCTATGAGCTGCGCCGAGCGAAAAGATGTCATAAAGGAAGACAGAATCAACTTGCATAGCAACGCAGTTAAGATACAGCCTTGCCAGTCTAAATGTGTCATGTGTTGTGGTTGTACGAGCAAAGCAAAGCTCATGTCAGACCAGTCACTTACAAACAGTGTTCCCGGTTTTCTAAGACAATGTAAGCGTTAACCAATTTAAAGTACTAACCGAAATCCATCCCCTCTCTCACACACACAGCCGGTAGTTCAATGGCGGCGAGCTCACATAACTGCCAAATCGCCCATCTCAAAACAGAAGTAAAGGCAATTATCAGGAATCGATACAATTAACCCTCATCTCCCACCAGAGACGCGAAAGGGAAAGAAACACAAACATGAAATTACTAGACCCTAATGGAAACACCAACAGCGGAATGCCAAAACCAAAGTTACTTTCCCACAAAATGGCCTTGGCTATCAAAAACAAAAAGATATTAGCGAGACGAACTATAAAAATAAGCCATCTTCAAAGAGATTGGGCATTAAAAATGTAAAGACACGATTGGATAGAAACAATAATAATAATAATAATAATGAAGCATTTCTCCATGCTGTTGCAAGCACAACAGGACCTTGCCCAGCCGGAGCCAAAACAGTAAGACGCCCCGGTACTGACTTCACACCGTCTCAACCTCCTACGTGTCAATCTAATGAAAAACGTTGGGTTAAGAGATATCCATATTTGTAACACAGAAGACTGACTAGGTTGCGCGAACTTACACTTTACTTGGCATATGTGTCAAATGACAGCTTTTCGCTCGGCGCGGGCCATATTGGACTGTGTTATCTAAATCCGACTCCATATAACTATAAAATATACCACTGTTTCCTCTGTCTGCCTCAGCAAAGACAGGTCCATTCATGTAATGCTTATCTGTAAGGGGAGGATAAGGTTATTCTTATATGTGATCTCCTTTCCAGTTATCTTTAGAAAATTGGTACCTGGTTTGAAAGCATCACTGAGGCAATTCTTTTAATTTACAACACAACGCAATTCTTAAATACTCGTTCTTTGTCCACTATATAAATAAATGAATACATAACTGAAACAAATGGAATACAGTAATCATGTGAGTGCAGCATTTCACACAGCTAATGTGGTTATTCTATATGAGCTACCTGGCAAAAGAGCAGAAAGAAATTAATGTGCAAAGCAAACACATATGTTGAAAACTACTGCTTTCAAGATTGATATACCATGGCTATCAGCTACAGCAAACATTACTCTGTCGCCCCACGTGTTCCCTAAAATAAAAAAAAAATATATTTCAAAGGCTACTTAACATCCATTGCGATAACACACAGACGACTTCAAATATAGAGGGGTCTGTAATTCTAACACAACGCGCCAATATAGGCACTTGAAAGTTGCAGTTGATTAAAATGTAACGAATCACTGTACGAGTGCCAACATAAAATCCGCCGTTTCATGACGTCACTCTTAATTTCTTTGGCGCTGGACTGAAAAGTTATTTTCTTGCATTAAAACATCACAAAAGGATCCGTTCCTCACTATGCGAAGCGGTAATTATTACACGGACCTGCTCACAAGATGCCAGCTTGCTAAAACATATACTGTTTGCGCTAATGAGTTATTTACTCCGCTAGTGTCCAAAACACAAGACACCCCAGCTTCGTTCGTAGTTCTAGCAACATCAACCCATTTAGTGAATAAATGCAGCCTAAAGGGCCATTAAAAGATAAAAGTTACTACAATTTTTTGTATCTGTTTCTATCTGTTTGCCTGACGCAATTTAACTAAATGTCCTTGCCGGCATAATTCCCTCACCTGGATTAGGCAGGTAATAATTATGATTGTTATATTTGCTATCATGACTGCCTACATGAGTTTTGAATCTGCATATGGGAATGATGAGTCCGATTAGGTTTCTGAACAGTTTTGTTTGATTTGAGGTTTAACGTCCCCGTCAACACTATAAAGGTCATTTTGGAGACGTTGCTTCCAATTTTGTTTTTACCCGACATTGAGATGAAATGACATCTCACGCCCTGTCGCCCAATGGCAGCCATTTTGATCAGCGGAGTGGAACCACTAAGGCAGTTTTGACTAAGGCAGTGCACTCTATATTTTCCAGTTCTGCGGCGTATTTCTTGCTTCCAAAGGATAAACCTTTCCAGAACATATTTGACGTCACTACAGCTGTTGTCTGGGCGGCCGTGAAAAGTCTCCCTGTCCTACATCAGTGTAGTTAATATTTTCTAGTCCTTTGGGATCATTGATTTCATAGTGGATTTTTGAAAATATCTGAGGGTCACTGATGAGCCCTAATTGGCTGAAACTAGCTAGTCTGGCCTAGAAATCATGTACACTCCATAGTTTCCAGTTCTCTGGTGTATTTCCTGCTTCCAAAGGATAACCCTTTCCAGAACATATTGGTAGAGGGTCCCCCAAGAAACATCCATGTATTCTTTTTTCAAAATCCGTTCACAGTTTTGGAGGAGATGTCCTTTAGTAAATTGTTGACAGACGAGAAGACGTGTAAAGGTTTTTTCTATTTTAGCTCTGGTTCATACGAGCGGAACGGATTGAGCAAATTTGGCAGAGGGTCACCCAAGGAATATTCCTGCGATATTATTGTGAACATCGACCAGTGGCCTTGGAAGAGATGTCGTTGTAAGTGTTTTTTATATTCTTTTAGTTATGGCGTCCATTTTGATCAGCGGAGCGAAATCATTTAGGCAATTTTGGTAGAGGGTCCCCCAATAAACATTCCTATAAATTAATTTCAAAATCGGTTGACAGGTGCAGGAGATGTCATTGCGAAATTATTTCGAAATCGGGATAGTGGCCTTCGAGAAGTTGTTTAAGGTGCTTCTATTTTTGCTCTGGGGCCATTGGGTTCAGCAGAGCGGAACCATTTAGAAAATTTTGGAGAGAGGCCTAAAATGAACATTCCTGTAAAATGATATAAAAATCCGTTCACCAGTTTAGGAGGAGTTTGTCTTTTAAGTAAATTGTTGACACACGAGAAGACGTTTAAATGTTTTCTATTTTTAGCCCTGGTGCCTATCTTGTACATACGAGCGGAACGGTTTGGGTAAAATTTGGTATCGGATTACCCAATAAATATTCTTCTAAAATTATTTGGAAATTGGGCTTGTTGTCTAGGAGCAAAATGGCATTTTAAGGTTTTTCTATCTTTTGTCTGTTTGAAACTCCGGCGGCCATCTCATTTAGCGGACATGAACCATTTACGCAATTTTGCGGTCACTCAATGAACAAGCCTGTACAATTATTTCAAAATGCGTTCACATGTCTTTTAAGTAAATTGTTGACAGACGTACGAAGGACGACGCATGACGGACTAAGGCCGACGGACATGTAACGATCATATAAACTCACCCTGAGCCTTTGGCTCTGTTGAGCTCAAAAGTCTAACTTTCGATGACAAGTGCCTGCATCACGTGCACACGTCCGTGAAATGAACACCCCCTTACACCCCACTTTGTATAGAGAAAACTGGGGTTTAGGGGGGTAAACACTATTTTTCTTATTTTTACTCCAAGACATAGGTTGTGGGTACTCGTTAGAACCGCCTCAATGAGGCGGTTCTAACGAGCACCCACAACCTATGTTTGCAGCATAAATAAGAAAAATATCACGGGTTTTCATCGGAAAAGTAGCCATTTTTGAGATATAACAAATGCACTATGTCGCACGGGTGTGTTATCGTAATGGATAATATCCGCACACAACAGTACGCTCCTGGCAGTTATTTCACTGTGCTGCTTAAAAAAACACGATCAAGTCCGTTGTGAAAACAAACCCATTTGATGTAAATATGTTCCACAAAAGGGTTATTTAAGTAAAGCTCTTTTTTACGGCTGAAGAACCAGCTTGTTAGATGAACAGTTATCTTGTTTACTTCCAGTATGTAATGGACTTTCAGGTGATTTTAACGAACGACCGTACATACAGTTTACCCAGCAGGCACATGACGTAATTGTGACGTCACATCAAAGTCGGTGCAATGCAACGTCGTGATGTTTATGCAACGTCACATGTAAGTCGGTGCAACGTCACGACGTTGTACCGACGACAAATTGACGTTGCCCTGGCGACGTGTGCCTGCTGAGTAGCAATATCAAATCAGAAACTTAATACTATATGTTACATCCCATTTGTCTTTGTAAAGCCAGGTTAACGCATGTGTTTATTAAAAAGATCTGTTAACATGTAAGTTGTCTGTGTTACGGCGGTGCAGCAAATCGCATTTTCAGGACAAATGCATGTCAATTAGGACTCATACTGATTTCAAACTGTGCAACCAAGCGCCTCATAACATCGACTTTGTTGTATACTGCTTTCAATGAAAAAAAAATAAAACATATATGCAACATATCCGTCTGTATTTTCTACGCTTGTGTGTATCAAATCAGTTAAATATTTACAATAGACATGCGTAGTATTAGTCCAATATTCTCTTCAAAACCTGTTGAAGGTGCTTACCCATTTTGCACCAGAAACCCCAAACGGGTACCTTGGCAAACAGCAGTGTAGGCCCAGATCAGACGCCGCCTATACTATTTGAAATCAGCCATTTTCCGAATTAATTTTAAAGAAAACACGACCTGACACCCCTACATTTTGAAATGGACTCCTGTTTTATAAGGTAGAAGATTCCACCTGGTACAAAACGAGTTAAAACGCACAATAAACTAGTCGACGCAACAAAATAGAAGGGAAGGCAATGATCAGGAATCGATACAATCAACCCACAGCTCCCATCAGAGACACTAAAGGGAAAGAAACACAAATATGAAACAACATACCCAAATGGAAGCATCAACACCGGAAAGCCAAAAGGACAGTTACTTTCCCACAAAATGGCCAATAGGCTATCCAAAATAAAGTAATATAAGCGGCACAAACACCCAAAGACAAACCATAGCAAAAATAAACTGCGACAGGAGAACCGCCTTGGAACGGTCAGCGGAAACGAATTCCACAGGGGGGCTTAAATCGATTTTACGTGGCCACAATCCTCGCCCTTACTTCCGTCGCGACAAGTCTTTGTAATGTACATCCCCTGTAAACCCCAATAGAAAAAACTTGCGTTTACAGGGATATACGATATTTTTTTTATTATTTATGCTCCAACACAGATTCTGCATACTCGATATAACCGTCTCTAACCAGCACTCGCAATCTATTTTCTACGTTTTGGGCAGAAATAATTATTATTCACAAGAAAAAAAGAGAAACATATCTTTTTCGACAGCGAAATTCATATTACATTGCATAGGCGTGTATTCGTAATGAGATACAGCTTCATTTATGAGGAGAGAAGGTCTCTAGTGTCCAGATAGAAAAAAAATCATTTTGAAAGCATGACCCTTTCTAAAAGTGTACCAATTATCCCCTGAGCCTTGACAATTATCTATTTTCGTAACAACAACCTCAACCTAATATTGGAATTAACACTGGTCCATAACCGCAAAAAAATATTTAATTGTTTTAAAAGAAATCCTACAAATCTTGCACCTTTTGGGTGTATTGTAATTTATACCCCAAAAACTACAATATGTCAGGCACCATAGTACAGACAGGTCAGCGGAGTTTTTGTCCATTTCATCATTCAAATTCCATCGTTACTCATTTTGTACCAAATGGAATCTTTCACCTTATATATAGAGCAGGAGAC
Organism: Lucinisca nassula; assembly: GCA_963580285.1. NCBI lineage: Eukaryota > Metazoa > Mollusca > Bivalvia > Lucinida > Lucinidae > Lucinisca > Lucinisca nassula. The sequence continues at coordinate 62,335,032 of OY757017.1, forward strand.
CATTTCAAAATGTAGGGTGCCCGGTTGAATTTTTGAAAATTTATTTGGGAAATGGCTGAAATTTTGCAAACTGAAGGCCCTGATCAGACGCCGCAATACGCGGCGTCTGATCAGGGCCTTCACTGTTTGATCTGGAACTGCACTGTTTGTCAATTACCCGTTTTGGGGGTTTCTGGTACAAAATGGGTTAAATAATGTGGAATAAACCAGGGTTCCATTTAATATAATTAGACATTGGCGAGGTTATGAAATCAAAAAGAGGCCGTTCCACTCTAAAGAGAAAACATGTTTGCAAATGCTTCTGTTTCAAATTTAAGGGTAATGGGAACACCTTCAGGGGAGATAACTCCTGCAAAATTATTTTCGTCTCCTCTGCCAATAGGTGTCGACTCCTAAAGGAAAGAATTTGTTCGAAGGAGGAAACTTTTCCGCCATCTTTCAAATGGAGACAACTTTCGGGACTTCCTGTTCGCTTTTCCATAAACTCCGCCCCACGGAAAAAGCGGTCTACTCTTAAAGTAAAGAATTTGCTCCTTTAAGATAAAAATACTTTTGAATGAGTTGCCTCCCCTGAAAGTGAATCGACACCCCTTAATTCATCTCCATTATGCTTTCTCACATGGAGGTGTGATTAACCCATAATGCATGCATCTCGAACAAATTATCATGCTCCCCTTGGTGTTTGAGACAGCGAAATTTGACTATACCAAATAACTTCTACACAAATTCTAACAACTTCATTTTCAAAGCAACCATTACGAAACCACGCCTATAAAAATACATTGTAAACTCAACCGCCGAAAAAACGAACATTTTAGAATGAAAATTTCTGATAATTTTCTTATTTCTGCTCAAAATATAGATTGTGAGTACACGCTAGAACCGCCTCATCGAGGCGGTTCTAACGAGTACCCACAATCTATATTTTAGAGCAGTAATAAATAAAATAAGGTTTACCCCTGTAAACCCCAGTTTTACTATATAAAAGTGGGGTTCAAGGGGGACAAAATTATACTGGCGTGTTTTCGTGTTATCTTTGGCATCACATCAACAAGTCTGTGTAATAATACACCTAACTATCAAGGTATACAATAAAACAGCCATATTACGACCATCTTTGGGGCTCTTCAAAAGTGGTCATTAGGACCACTTTTGAACAGTCCAAGATGTGGGACCAGAGGACACGGTGTGCAGAAAACACAGCGAAAGAATAACTTCAAACAACTTAGCAGAAAAAGTCTTAATTTCAGGTGGTATTAATTGTGGAATTTTCCGTCCATCGGGCTTGAAGAAATAGATTGTGCTGCATGATGCTTCCACGCAAAGCTGAAAATGACGGCACAATAGTACTGGTAAACCGCTTAGCGGATCTAAGCCTGCCCAGGAAACATGGTGCGAGTCGGACCGTCCATGTTTATATACCCTATTGGTTCTATTGTACAGCAGGGCCTGAGATGTCATTTCATCTCAATGTCGGGTAAAAGTCCCAGAAAATTGGAAGCAACGTCTTCAAAATGACATATATGGTGTTGACGGGGACGTTAAACCTCAAACAAACAAACTTTCGTTTGAGTACACGATTCGGTTAACTTTCAATTTTAGACATAAATGTTTTACAGGAAAATCTGAAAACAAATATTGTAGGGACAGTTTCATTCGATTTAACCCTTGATATTTCGCTTACTTTCAATTCAAACTGAAATGTTAAACAGGAAAAGCTGAAAATAAATTGTCGGGACCGCTTCCTTGGACAAAAGGTCGACTAAATTATCGACTCCGGGACTTCAGATAGGAGGGTTTCGCGAGAAAGTATAACGGTTAAATTGGAGCATGAAATGTCTTATTGATAGGAATGTAGTTTTCTATGTTTTAGAGTTAAATAAGGAAAAGCTATGTATAGATATGTAACTCAGCCTTTCGTTCTCTTAACCTATACCACCCTCTACGATAATTTAGTAGACGGCAAACTGTTGATATTCTTCCGGAAAACCGGACTTGACATCTCATGCAAATTGTATCCATAGGAGAAAATTTGCATTAAGTGTCAAATCTTGTTTTAAGGAAAATATAAGTTAGATTGCCTAGGGTATTTATTACACGTACTTGATGTCTGTAATATTACGTAACACACCCGTGTGATATTGTGCATTTCTTACATCTCCAAAATCGCTGCCTTTGTGATGAAAATCCGTAATATTTTGCTTATCTATACCGCAAACATAGGTTATGGATGCTCGTTAGAACCGCCTCATTGCGGCGGTTCTAACGAGTACCCACAACCTATGTCTTGGAGCAGAAATGAGAAAAAATGATGTATACCCCGTAAACACCAGTTTTCTCTATCTAAAGTGGGGTTTAGTGGTGTTCATTACACGGACTGGTGAACGTGATGACTGTCTGGTTCAGTCAATATCTACATGTAAATTGCAACCTTCAATGTTATAATGAATGCATCAGAAACGCAAATTATATGAGAACTGAACTTATCATATGTTAAACATATTTTATTGCCTTTCATGATAGCATATGGGGTTGGGCCACAAGTTCTACCAACATTAGTTACATAAATTCCCCTTCCCCAACTTATCATATGAAACAAACAACTAAGGTAAAAGAAACTTGACAACTTGACTGAGGAACTGAATCTGTCTATGTATATGTTCCAACCTTCTATGCTGACTGTCTCATAAATGAAAATTGTATAAATTCTGAGTTTACCGAATGAAACATACAACTCGGGTAAAAAACTCGATAACCTGACCGAGAGACTAAGTGTCTCTGTATGTATATATTCCAACCCTGAATGGCTCACAAATGAGAATTATAAGGTTCCTGAACAAACAACTAGGGTAAATGAAACTTGATAACTTGATTGAGGAACTGAATCTGTCTATGTATATATTCCAACCTTCAATGCTGACTGTCTCACAAATGACAATTATATGGGCCCCGTCAAGCGATTTTGGTACTTATCTCCTATGCGAGCAGCGAAGGTTCAGGCGAGCCTGCGCGTCCGCGCCGTCTCGCCAGAACCTTCGCTGCTCGCTCATACAAGCAGTGAATCAAGAGGAACCTTCAGACAGAAAGCCATATCCCTGGTCCCTCTGACTGGCTGTGCATGCGCAGTTAAATTTTGTCATGACGGAATGCTCGAAGACACAAAATCGCTTGGCGGGGCTCATATAATTCATGAACTTACCCTATGAAACATGTAACTCGGGTAAAAAACTTCATAACCTGACTGAGGGAATAATTGTCTCTCTGTGTATATGTGGAGGCAATGAATATCAACCCTGAATGTCTCACAAATGAAAATTATACGTTTCCTGAACTAACAACTGGGGTAAAAGAAACTTGATAACTTGAATGAGGGACTGAATCTGTCTATGTATACCATTACGCAAACACGCCTATACAAATACATTGCCACCTTTATCGCTGAAAAAATGAAAATTTTATGATGAAAAATTGTGATATTTTTCTTATTTCTGCTCAAAATATAGATTGTGGGCACTCGTTAGAACCGCCTCATCAAGGCGGTTCTAACGAGTACCCACAATCTATATTTTAGAGCAGAAGTAAGAAAAATAAGGTATACCCCCGGAAACCCCAGTTTTACTATATAAAAGTGGGGTTCAAGGGGGTCAAAATTATAAGGCGTGTTTTCGTGATGATGTATATTCCAAACTTCTATGTTGAGTGTCTCACAAATGAAAACTATATAATTCATGAATTTACCATATGAAACATACACCTTTGGTAAAAAAACTTGATAACCTACCCGAGAGACTAATTGTCTCTGTATGTATATATTCCTACGCTGAATGGCTCACAAATGAAAATTATAAGTTTCCTGAACTAACAACTAGGGTAAAAGAAACTTGATAACTTGACTGAGGGACTGAATCTGTCTATGTATATATTCCAACCATCTATGTTGAGTGTCTCACAAATGAAAACTATATAATTCATGAATTTACCATATGAACCATACACTTTGGGTAAAAAAACTTGATTACCTACCCGCGAGACTAATTGTTTCTGTATGTATATATTCCAACCCTGAGTGTCTCACAAACCAAAATTATATGGTTCTTAAACTTACCGTATGCAACAAACAGCTAGGATAAAAGAAACTTTTCGAAAATTTAGTGTACAATTCTGCTTTTACACATTTTATTCATGGATACTCGCTCACTGATAAAAGGGATCAAAAAAGACACTTAGATGTAAGGTAGTGACTGCAAATGCACCATATCAGATAATACAGTTTGAGCCGACGTATGACAAAACCTACAATAAGACCGGTGCGACCAGCAGAGACTCAAATCAACCTGCGCACCCATCCAGTATGACAAGACCTTTTGCTTTTGTCTCTTTGCATAAGTCAGTATTAGCCTATAGTAGGTACATGCGATCTGCGAATACTCTGATCAGACTGCGCGAATGCGCAGGCTGATTTAAGTCTTCGCTGGTCTCTCAAGCCTTTTTTGTAATTTTGTCATGCGCTGGCTTATTTGTGAATTGTGGCTTTGCAATACATATGACATTCACTCAAAGTACAGTATTATAATGGAATCTCACTATTAACTAAGACAATTTCACAACTAAAAATGGTTTCACCCAGTGCCAAAAAATATTCCATCATATTTTATATTCAATATTACAATTATCCAACCAACTTGGCCATTTTTGGGCACAGTGGTCCAAATCCTTATCCTGCTGAACACGACAACCCCTACCTTTTTCTAACAATGTACAGTCAAACTTCAATGGCTCGAACACCTTTGGGACCTCAAAAATCTGTTTAAGACATGGGTAGTTCGAGCCACTGAGGTTACTGTCAGGAGGCATAACAAGATACTTTTAGACATTTTTTTTGGTGTTCTATAATTGATATGTATGCTGTGTGTACTCATTAGAATCGCCTCATCGAGTCGATTCTAATGAGTACACACAGCATACATTTGCAAAATGAAAGACTAAAATCTCCTTAAATATCCCCCACTATTTCTCATGTAGAAGATTTCACTAGGGGCTCAAGAATGGGTTCGACACATCCATGGTAAACGCGCCATCGGTGTTCGAGCCATCGAAGTTCTACTGTATATCCTGATCAGATGACTTCTGAAGCCATCTGACCAGGATATACACTGTCATGATGTTTGTTAATTGAATAAGAACATCATATCAGATAGTTTGATGGGTGGATAGACAGAAATGGGTGTGGCTAAATCAGTTTATTCAGCAGGATAAGGGTAATAGCAAGATTTTAATGTAATAAATTAATTGACTATATTGTATTGATCGGAGGTCATTCGTATTTCCACCAGGTTAACCAATATTAACCTGTGGTATAGTAGTCGCGGACAAGATAGACTAGGCGGAGCTATTCAGGTGTTGTCAATATACGTCAAATTCGCTGAGTCCAACAGAAGATTCGGTAGAGTGCCTTTCGCACGCTTTCTACAAGCGGACGGAACGGTCATATACGCCACAGCTATGCTTGTGTTACAGTTGAATTCACACAAGCGGGTGACTTGGTTTACCTTTTTGTTAATGGAATATTCTTAAGGCAGGTAAAAACGATAGCTCCGCCTAGTCAATTTTATCTGCGACTACTATAAAAATCAATAATCATGTTGTTTTTTTTATTGTGTCAATTAATAAAATTGTCATTAATCAAGTAATTTCGAATTGACCAAGTTACAGGTCCTCGGTCTCAGCCAAGGCCTCGGCCAATATAGCAGACCGAGGACGAAGGCCGAGGCCAACACAGCAGACCGAGGACCTGTAACTTGGCCAATACAAAATTACTTGATTTATAATTTTACATTATCTATGTGAAATGCTGTATCAAATGTGCAATGTATAAATCAGCAATGTTACATAAAATCATTTATTCAAGAATATACACAGAAACTTGCATCACCGGTGAAGCACAGCTCATTGGTGCGTCTAGTCAGTGTGAGCTGAAAGCCGCAATAGTCATTGGAACAATTCAAAAGAGTTTGGGTCATTCGAAGCGAAAAGGGTATTCCAGCCTGTGCGCCCACCTAAGACTCAGATCAGCCTGCACATTCACAATGTACTACATGGAAAGGCAATGGCGCAAAGCTCTTTCTTGCAGCCAAACTTTGATAAGCCTGTGCGTTCGCAGTGCATGAATGATTGGTCATTGGCATAAAGCCACTTCTTGCAGTCTGACTCAGATAAGCCTGCGTGTTCGATGTCCGCTTTATGAATGACCTTTGACGTTGCAGTCACGGAAGAGTATGGCCAATTTAATATACAGACTTATTTGAGATTCGCTGAGCATCATGAAAACACGCCTTTATAGTTTTGATCCCCTTGAATCATACTTTTATACAGTGAAACGGGGGTTTATATGGGTAAACATTATTTTTCATCATTTCTGCTCTAAAATATAGATACACAATCTATACTTTGAGCAGAAATATGAAAAATGTCACAATTTACATTTATATATTTTCATTTTCTTTTTACGGTAAAATTTCCAATGTATTTGTATAGGCGTGTTTTCCTAACTGTGCACATGTTTGAAAACCCCTTTTCGCTTGTCTCAGTCCCATCCATTTATTTTCCCTGATATGTTATTTATCGAATTCCATATTTGACCTTTTAAATATTCCAGACCAGTATAGATGCCTATGCAAGCAGTGTAGACCCAGATAAGATGTCTCATATTGAGCCAACTCATCTGTATCTATTCTGTCTGTCGTCGTACTCTGTGACAGTATAACAGACCTTTGCCTACCAAATTGACACTTTTCAATATTTTTTTCCATTCTAATGCACTTGATATTCATAGGCATGCTTTCTTTAAAAATGTCATATTTGTCCAAAATGGCCAATGAAATGACATCTCAAGCCCTGTCGCCCAATTAAACCAACAGGGTTTATAAGCATGGACAGTCCGACTCGCACCGCTTTGCCTGGGCAGGCTGAGACCCTCCAAGTAGTTTAGCAGTACTCGCATGCATTCGGATTCAGCTCTGCATAGAAGCATCATGCAGCCCATTTATTTCTTAAAGCCCCAATGGGCGGGGGCCGTCTTTTTGTGTTGTCTTCAAAAATCGTCCTCTGGTCATAGACCACCTTTGGGACTGTTCAAAAGTGGTCTTAAAGACCAATTTTTAACAGTCCCAAAGGTCGTCTTAATATAGGAATTTAACATACATGAACTTGCAAGTGCATTAGAATGCCATTTCAATGGAATTCCTATAAACTCACTTGCAAGTGCATTAGAATGCCATTTCAATGGAATTCCTAGAAACTCACTTGCAAGTGCATTAAAATACCATTTCAATGGAATTCCCATAAACTACCTCGAAAGAAAGAAACCATACAAACTTACCATAAGAACCTTGTATATAAACACTGGATATGTATGTAAGACCCGCATCCTGGAAAGTAATACAGAGAAATAGGATAGGCAATCACGAAAACACACCTATATAATTTTGACCTTTGGAACCCCACTTTTTATGGCAAAACTGGGGTTCACAGGGATTATTTCTGCTCAAAAATATAGATTGTGGGTACTCGTTAGAACCGCCTCATCGAGGCGGTTCTAACGTGTTCCCACAATCTATACCTTCAGCAGAAATAAGAAAAATAATACAAAATTTCATCTTAAAATTATCGTTTTTCCGGCAGTAAAAGTTACAATGTATTTGTATAGGCGTCTTTTGGTAATGGTTTTGAGCACTGTGGTACGGTGCCAAAGCCCCGAACTCTAGATCGAGTGCTTTCTTCGTTGTGGTTTTAACAGTCCAGTAAACATTTAAGGTCATACCGGGTCGGTCGGTTACCTACACTGTTCTGGGACAGGCTTAGAACCTCAAAACAGTTTACCAGTACTTGGTGAAATCGCCCGCGTCAGTAACTGACATCTGGTGGGTCAACGGCCGGGTCATCAAGCAACCGAGTCTAAAGTCGTCTCCAAAAAGACAGAAAATTAGGAAAAGAAAAGATAGGAAAGAAAAGAAGACAAGAGGGCCATGATGGCCTTGGATCGCTCACCTGATCATATTGTACAAACGGAATTGTGGGTAATATATGCTGGAGTGGAGGTATTTGAGCAATTTTGTTTGGACCCAAAGACCATTTCTGTGAAATTAATTCATAATCAGTCTGCCTGTTTAGGAGTAGAAGTCCTTTTGAGAAGTAGAAGTCATTTTTGATGAAATGACATCTCAAGCCCTGCCACCCAATGAAACCAATGGGGTTTAAATGTATTGACGGTTCCACTCGCACCACTTTGCCTAGACGGGCTAAAACCTTCAAAGTGGTTTACCAATACTCCTGTAGAAGCACCTTGCAGCCAAAGTGGGTGGGGGCCAAAACTTTCAAAAGACAACTGTCTCTAAAAGGAAGCAATTTTATAGGAATGTTCCATGAGTGACCCTCTAACAAAATTGCAAAAAATATTTTGCTTAACTGAGCATGATGGTCACCAGAGCTAAAAACCTCAAACCTCATTCCTGTCAAATAATTTCATAATCCATCCACTGGTTAAGGAGAAGAAGTTGTTTAAAGATTTTTCTATTTTAAGCTCTGGCAGCCAGCTTCTTCACTAGAGCGGCATAGTTTGAGCAATTTTGGTTGAGGGTCACCCAAGGAACATTCCTGTCAAGTAATTTCAAAATCCATCCACTGGTTAAGGAGAAGTCATTTAAAGGTTTTTCTATTTTTAGCTCTGGCAGCCATCTTGTTTACCAGAGCATAATGGTTTGAGCACTTGTGGTAGAGGGTCACCCAAGGAACATTCCTGTGAAGTTATTTCAAAATCAATCCACGGGTTAAGGAGAAAAAGTCGTTTAAGTTTTTTTTCTATTTTTAGCTCTGGTGGCCATTTTGTTCAACCGAGCGGAACGGTTTGAGCAATTCTGGTAGAGGGTAACCGAAGGAACATTTCTGTGAAATAATTTCAAAATCCATCCACTTGTTAAGGAGAAGAAGCCGTTTAAAGGTTTTTGTGTTTTTTTTCATCTCTGGCGGCCGTTTTGTTGACCTTAGCGGAACGGTTTGAGCAATTTCAGTAGAGGGTCACCCAAGTAACACGCAGGTGAAATAATTTCAAAATCCATCTACTGGTTAAGGAGAGTGAGTGAGTGAGTTTTAGTTTTACGTCCCACCAACAGCTAAGGTCATACGGAGACGGGACCTCGGTTTAAAGACTCATCCGAAAGTCTGGAGAAGCCCTGGATCGATCCTGCGATCCCTGGTTTACAAGGCGAGTAGCGTAACCACTGCACCATGGAGGCTTCTCTGGTTAAGGAGAAAAGTGCGTTTAAAGGTTATTCTATTTTTAGCTCTGGCGGCTATTTTGTTTACCCGAGCTAAACGGTTTGAGCAATTTTGGTAAAGGGCCACCCAAGGAACATTCCTGTGAAGTAATTTCAAAATCCATCCGCTGGTTAAGGAGAAGAAGTCGTTTAAAGGTTTCTCTATTTTAAGCTCTGGTGGCCATTTTGTTCACCCGAGCGGAACGGTTTGAGCAATTTTGGTAGAGGGTCATCCAAGGAACATTCCTATGAAATAATTTCAAAATCCATCCACTGGTTAAGCAGGACAAGTCGTTTAAAGGTTTTTTCTATTTTTAGCTCTGGCGGCCATCTTGTTCACCCGAGCGGAACAGTTTGAGCAAATTTGGTAGAGGATCTCCCAAGGAGCATTCCTGTGAAATTAGATCAAAATATGTCCGGCAGTTTTGGAGAGTTGTTTAAAGCAAAAGTTGACGACGGACGTTCTCACGAATGTATACTTATGTGGCTATCTTTGGCAGGATTGATACTTAAGTGGCTACTTTTAGCCACAGAAAAGAAGTATTTTCGGTGTCTAACGGAATAAATCCCATAGACTTACATTGATTCTGTCCATTTACATAGCCACCTAACTATACATTTGTTGGTGCGGATGGACGCACGCACGCACGGACGACGGACAAAGACCGATCCCAAAAGCCCACCTTGAGCACTTCGTGCTCAGGTGAGCTAAAAAAGCAATCATCTGCCCCATCTGCACCTGCTGCAAGCACAAAAGGCCCTTGCGCTGCTAAGCCGAAGCAGTACCTGTAAGAACGCCCCGACACTGATCGCTACATAAAACTTCACATCGATCATAGATGTTCCATCCCCGAACGCATCAAGTATTGTCTCCTTGAGCAAGACTCTTACACAGGAAGTATTGCATAGAATACTACAGAAAAACACGTGTGAATTGGCATGCTATAATACAGACCAGTATATAGGGACTAAATTTAAGGAATAGAACAGCTCTACCAGTGATCTGTTGAGTAATAAATCACAGTTTTGAGGTTACTTGAAAAGTAGATCAATTCATAGGCGCGTAGGGGTGCGATTTGTCTAATTACCACTGGACTCGTCGGAGCTGATTCATTTCGATTCTGACACACTCAGAAGAAATCCCACCAAAAATATTGACTTATCACACACATTTAATTATTTTGTTGTTTTTTCCCCAGCAAATAACATTTTAAGGTCTAACGCCAAAGACACTACCTTAGTTGTTGACTTGACCATAAAACAACAACACAGCAAACGAAGATTTTGCATCACGAAAACACGCCTTGACCCCCTTGAACCCCACTTTTATATAGTAAAACTGGGGTTTCCGGGGGTATACCTTATTTTTCTTATTTCTGCTCTAAAATATAGATTGTGGGTTCTCGTTAGAACCGCCTCGATGGGGCGGTTCTAACGAGTGCCCACAATCTATATTTTGAGCAGAAATAAGAAAAATATCAAAATTTTTCATCATAAAATTTTCATTTTTTCGGCAATAAAGGTGGCAATGTATTTGTATAGGCGTGTTTGCGTAATGGACACTTCCCTGCTTCATTTCCCAGATATACTGCAGTGGTAACCAAAAGGTCCATGACACGTTCAAACCTATGTTTCTATTTTGTGTGCATGATGACATGTTTAACCCATTTTGTACCGGAAACCCCAAAACGAGTCCCCTGGCAAACAGTGCAGATCCAGATCAGACGCCACAGAACGCGAACAAAACGTTCAACCATTTTTCAAATAAATTTTGAAGAAACCACAACCTGACACTCCTAAATTTTGAAACGAATTCCTGCTATATATAAGGTGTAAGATTCCATTTGGTACATAAAGGGTTAACTCCATACAGTGTCAAAATATTTATATCACTCATGAAGAAAATGCAAAATTGAAGTAAAATCGATATAATTAACCCAAAGCTCCCATCAGAGACACCAAAGGGAAAGAAACACAAACATGAAACATCTAGACCCCAATGGAAACATCAGTCGCGGAAAGCCAAAAGGACAGTCACTTTCCCACAAAATGGCCAATTGGCTTACCAAAGCAAATTAATATAAACGATACGCACACTCAAAGACAAGCCAGAACAAAAACCACGACAGAAGAACCGCCTTGGAACGGTCAGTGCAAATCTGTTTGGTTTGGGGTTAAATGGCCCAGTCAACAATAATTAGGTCATGTCTAACTGGCCAGTTTACCAAACAGACTTATACAAGAACAGTTAACAAATACAGCGCACTTATTTTTCATCAGAAATTAAACATGCTAGCTGTTCGTTGTTTTTTTTTCCTTAAAGTTTTCAAGTTCCAAGAATTGAACCCGTTCGTCACGTTCTAAACTGATGGTAACGCATTCTGTGGATTGGTAGGCGTACCGGCGAAGGGCATTAGCTGTTTCCTTTCTTTCCTTTCGACAGTAAAATGCAATTATACAGTCTAACTTGTCTACAAAGACCACTCAAGGAGAAGAAGAAATATAGTCTTTGTCCACAGGCTGTCTTTATTCAGAGTGTCAGTTTTGCATCAACTGCTCTACCTCTTTAGATGACAAGGATTATATCACAGCATTTATGCAGATATATATTGGATAATCCTAGTTATATCTGAATGATTCACTGATTAAATCCCCTAAAGGAAACATTTTGCCAGGTTTTGATAATGAATCACTAAAATAAAAATAAGTTGGCTCATTAAAGGATGTCCACAAACAATTCATTGCCAAATTAAAACGTTGGACAATGCTATTCAAAGCACAAAGTGGTATTTGTTCAGGGTGGGGCGGATTTTGACTGTCCTCTGGTCCTAGAGCACAGGTGGTGCATTATACTGTCTAATTGGATGTGAGGAATTGGAAGTGGTCTTTGTAGACAGGTGGTCTTTGATCACAAGTGGTCTTTAAGACAGTTTTGGCTGTATTAATGAGACATACTCACCGCTATCTTATCACCAGCACTAGTACTTTCAGGTCCAGATGGAAACGGTGGATAAATAAAGGATCTCCACATCGGCATTGGTCCGGGAAAGTTTGAGCCCTCGTCCTTTTTCTTTCCAAACATGCGGAACTCTCCAACTTTATTTTTCACCTGAAAAAAATAGAAGATCTTTCACTCGTTGTCATGTCATATAAACGTACCTTTGAATCTTATCGCTGAAGAAAACAGAGCTGCCCGGACATCACGAAAACACGCCTATATAATTCTGACCCCCTTGAATCCCACTTTTATATAGTAAAACTTGTGTTTAGGGGGGTAAACCTATTTTTTTCTTATTTCTGCTCTAAAATATAGATTGTGGGTACTCGTTAGAACAGCCTAATCGAGGCGGTTCTAACGTGTTCCCACAATCTATATTTTGAGCAGAAATAAGATAAATATCACATTTTTTCATCATAAAATTCTCGATTTTCTCGGCGGTAAAGTTTACAAAACATTTGTATAGGCGAGGTTTCGTAATGGATGGGGTCATGATGTTATGTGTTATTACACGTGAGTTCATAGGATTTTTTATGACTTGAAGTTTAAGAAATAGATCAGCTCTAGCTGTGATTTGTTGAGTAATAAATCACAGTTTGGAGGTCAGTTGTAAAGTAGATCAAATCACGAGCGCGTAGCGCGCGTGATTTGTCTACTTACAACTGACCGACAAACTGTGATTTATTTCTCAACAAATCACAAACTTGAACTATTTCGATTCTAACAGGCTGAAAATCGGCAATAATGCTGTTGTTTCCTTCAAAATCTCACAATTTTTCGCCAATTTTAAAAGAAATCCCGCTAAAACTATCGACTGAAACACATGCATTTATATCCTTTTCTAACGATTTCAATGCGAGAAAATGACGTTACACCGGCTAACGTCAAGGAAATCGACTAGTGACGTCATCAATTGGAAGTTTTTAATGACGTCACTCGTCACGCTCTTCCTTGTCGTGATTTGTTGTAGAATAAAACACAGTTATTTTCCATTTCCATATCCAATAAATAACAGCGTTGTCGGTTCTATTACGAGTTATAACTCGGGGCATATCGTACGTGTTAGCGTGACTTGTTGCTCTGTTCTTTTGACCAACCTGTACTACGAGTCCCTCACGACATACTCGGGAAAACTGCGATATATTTATGGACAAACTCGTGCTAACTTGTACAGTTGTCGTGTCTTTTCGTAGACTTGTGATCATATCGAACTTCGTCGTAGCAACTCGTGACAAACTCGTAGTAGCTCGTGGTATGTCGTAGTGGCTAACAGCAGACTAAACGCGAGATCCTTCGACATTACTACGACATTTCCATGTCACGCTACGAATTACAGTAGAACTTCGATGGATCAAACATCGATTGCACGTTTACCATTGATGAGTCGAACGCGATCTTGAGTCCCTAGCGAAATCCTCTACATAAGAGACAGTGGGGGATAATAAAGGAGATTTTAGTCTTTTATCGCGCAAAGGTATGCTGTGTGTACTCATTAGAATCGCCTCGATGAGGCGATTCTAATGAGTACACACAACATACATTTCCAATAATAGAACACCGAAAGGATGTTTAACAGTATCACGTTATGCCTCCTGGCAGTAATCCTCAATGGCTCGAATTACCCCTGTCTCGAACAGATTTTCGAGGTCCCAAAGGTGTTCGAGCCATTGAAGTTTGACTGTAGTTACGAGATCTAGAACATGTGCACGAGTAAGCTTCTCCCACTTTAGACAAGACGAGCTGTATCGAGTTGAGGAAAGATGTGTACGACAACCACTGACATATGGCGACATCACTGCGACATGCTACTAGTTGTTAACTCGAAATAACTCGTAGTCAAACTCATGACTGCCTGTCTTCTGTCATATGTCATATGATTTCTCTCAAATCGTTATGAATATGCTTACCGCACCAATCCAATGATAATATACGGCTATTGCACTGATATGTTGGAATATTTTTCATGGAGAGTCATAGCTCAGTGCTTAGTGCGCTTCCTTTTGATGTATTGAAGTTTTATGTCCCTGTCAACACTACTAAGGTCATTTTTGAAACGTTGCTTCCAATTTTGTGGGACTTTTACCCCGACACCGAGATGAAATGACATCTAAAGCCCTGCCGCCAAAACAAACCAAAAGCGTTTATAGGTAGGGATGGTCCGACTCACACCACTTTGCCTGCGCAGGCTTAGACCCTCAAAGCGGTTTACCTGTACTCATGTTGCGGTCGGTTTCAGACCCCCCTTTGTTATACACATGTAGCTATAAACATTTTGTTTCATTAGCGGCAGCCGCAGATTCAAAATAGCTATTCATAACTAAAAATAGTTTCGCGTGCAGTCATTGCCGTATGTCGTCATCAGATTTAATCTCACTTGACTGTAAAATTCGAAGGCATCCAAATAAGCGTGCAATATCAGCTTAGCGTGCAGATATCTAGTGAGTTCCTCGGATTTTATCGCACATTTCCAACCATTCAATATCTACAGTAAGACCACCTAAAATTAAGACAAAATCTGCTTTTAAATTTACAAGGTTTTAATTATTCTTTCTTTGTTTTTTTCTACACCCAGTGTCTCCTAATAAAAGACCACCTTTGGGACAGTTCAAAAGTGGTTTTAAAGACCACTTCTGAACAGTCCCAAAGGTGGCCTTAATATAGGATTTATTACTGTTTATAGCAGTGTAATAAACTGTACTTACCCTGGATTCGGTGATGCCGTTTGATCCTGCAAGGAATAGCACACTTTTGTCTATTCCATCCAAGCCTACAACAGCTCTTCCTTCGGTTTGGACTCTTATCGAGACTGGACCATTTGGACGTTGTTCGGCTGGATCAATGCTCACAGAAACCTAGAAAAGCGTTAGGAAAATTCAGCCATTTGAGATAAACCTGTCCTTTATCTCTCTGATTACATCTGGTTAACTTCCGTTTGTGTGAATAGGAGTTTAACGGCCCAGTTAAGACTATTTAGGTCATTTATTGAGCCGGTTAGTTTTCTTGGGTATTCTTATACGTATGCGGTTAACCAGTACAGTGCACATTCTTTCACCAGAAACTGACAACCTCCCTTCTTGAATCAGCGGAAGGGAGAGAATGACTGTAGAAAAGATTTCATTATCAATCTCCACCGTTAACTTCCGTAAAATCCTGAAAAAAAATGACACCTTGAGGACATGCTGCACTTCTCCTAAAATTTTTATAAGTTTGGTGCCTGATACTCTGTCTCTGGTTGGGCCCATCGGAGTCTAACTGTTGGTTTTCGTTTGCGCCGGCATTTCAGTGGTTTCTTGCTGTCGAGTCCTCATCGTTGTTTCATCTCTGTGGTTGTTTGATTTTTAGTGTTCACGGAGATGTTGCACTGATGAGTTAGGAGGCCTTAATGCGGACTGAACAAATTATTTGTCTAAATCGTGACGGAAGTCAGGGCGTGGATTGTGGCCACGTAAAAACGAGCCCCCCCCCACCCCCCCCACCAAGTGGAATTCGTTTCAAGGCGACTCTTCTGTCGCGGTTTATTTTTGTTATGGTTTGTCTTTGGGTGTTTGTGTCGCTTATATTATTTTATTTTGGATAGCCTATTGGCCATTTTGTGGGAAAGTAACTGTCCTTTTGGCTCTACGCTATTGATGTTTCAATTAGGGTCTGTTGTTTCATGTTTGTGGTTCTTTCCCTTGGTGTCTCTGATGGGCGCTGTGGGTTAATTGTATCGATTCCTGATCATTGCCTCCACCTCTATTTTGTTTCACGATCCAGCAAGGTTTCAGATGAGTCTTTAAAACGAGGTCCTGTCTCCGTATGACCTTAGGTGTTGGTGGGACGTAAAACTGAAACACACTGCTTATAAGACGCATAAATGGACAGACAGACCGGGCCACCAACAGGTCCAAGCCACCGTCTCCGTATAACCTTAGTTGTTGGTGGGACGTAAATCTGAAACACACTCTTTATAAGACGCATAGATGGACAGACAGACCAGGCCACCAACAGGTCCAAGCCAATATGATGCCCCGCCCCAATTTCTGTCTGCACTACATGATCAAGTATTGAGCCTTAATGCACAGATGATGGAAAAACACTAGGCATGAGACCAAATTACCTTAAACATGTTAAAGACGTTCAGTTTTAATCCAACTGGCAGTATCCAGCTTTTGATGTCCTATCGAAGACACCTATGTTCTACTTTCATTACTTCATTTTGCGTCGACATGAAGCATATCAACGCAAAATGAAATATTTTTGTATTTCACTTTGCATCGACTATTCAAACGCAAAATGAAATAAAAACAAGATGTGTTTGTGAAACACCGATGCCCCCGGACAGCGCATGTGAAATATGAAAGCTGTGTCACTTACCAATCGAAAGTTATGGCCAATGTAAATGTTTTTCAAAAATGTTGAAAAAAGTAGGTCAAAGGCCAAGGTCAAGGTCACGAGATAAAAAAATTATGGTACCGCTGGAAAGGTGTTGTGATAAGGTATACACATGTGAAATATGAAAGCTCTATCTATTACCATTCAAAAGTTATGTCCAATGTTAAGGTTTTTGTAGACAGACAAACGGCCAAACGGACAAACAGACAAACTGACAAACAGACAGACAGACCAAAAACTGTATGCCCCCGAATCTCTTAGATTCCGGGGGCATAAAAATGTTTATTTTTTTAAGTAGGTCAAGGTCACAGGTCAGAATTTTTGCATGACTGTAAAGTTCTGTCACAAGGAACCTACATGCTAAATATGAAGGCTGTATCTCAAACGGTTCAAAAGTTATGCCCAATGTTAACTTTTTCTTTTATGTAGGTCAAAGGTCAAAGTCACAGGTAAAACATTTTTTGTGAATGTAAAGCTCTTGTCACAAGGAACCTACATGCAAAATATGAAGGCTCTATCTCAAACCGTTCAAAAGTTATGACCAAAATGGTATTTTTAAGTAGATCAAAGATCAAGGTCACAGGTCAAAATTCTTTGCATGAATGCAAAGCTTTTGTCACAAGGAACGTACATGCTAAATATGAAGGCTGTATCTCAAACGGTTCAAAAGTTATGACCAATGTTAACGTTTTCTTTTATGTAGGTCAAAGGTCAAGGTCACAGGTCAAATTTTTTTTTGTGCGAATGTAAAGCTCTTGTCACAAGGAACCTACGTGCAAATTATGAAGGCTCTATCTCAAACCGTTCAAAAGTTATGACCAAAATGTTATTTTTTTATTTTAAGTAGGTCAAAGGTCAAGGTCAAGGTCACAGGTCAAATTGTTTGCATGAGTGTAAAGCTTTTGTCACAATGAACATACATGCTAAATATGAAGGCTGTATCTCAAGTGGTTCAAAAGTTATGACCAATGTTATTTTTTTCTTTTAAGTAGGTCAAAGGTCAAGGTCAAGGTCCTGGGTCGAATATTTTTACATGAATGTGAAGGTCTTATCACAAGGAACCTACATGCAAAATATGAAGGCTCTATCTCAAACCGTTCAAAAGTTATGACCAAAATGTTATTTTTTTATTTTAAGTAGGTCAAAGGTCAAGGTCAAGGTCACAGGTCAAATTTTGTTACATGAATGTAAAGCTTTTGTCACAAGGAACATACATGCTAAATATGAAGGCTGTATCCCAAGTGTTTCAAAAGTTATGACCGATGTTATTTTTTTCTTTTAAGTAGGTCAAAGGTCAAGGTCAAGGTCACAGGTCAAATTTTTATGCATGAATGTGAAGGTCTTGTCACAAGGAACCTTCAGGCCAAATATGAAAGCTCTATCTCAAACGGTTCAAAAATTAGGGCCAACGTTAAAGTTGTCCACGTACAAACCAACAAACCTACAAACCAACAAACAAACAAACAAACAGAAAGGGCAAAAACAATATGTCCCCGCTATCGCTACCGGGGACATAAAAATGAAAAAGGTTACTTCATTACTTTATTTTGTGTTGTATCTGTTCATAGTTTCTGGTGCAGCCAGTGCTGGTTGTACTCTGTGTAGGCAGGCGGGCTAACTTATTTTTTTTTGCAGAGCGCTGAAGTCCGAAGACGCATTCCCGCTTTGCCTGCACCTATTAGCATAGTTACCGTGTGCTGTGACTTCCACTCCACGTCGATTGTGACACTAGCAGCAAGATACTCGGATAGTTTTCCTGGGTACAGTGTGTAAACCATAATCATGGACTTAGGGGCGTTATCAATGTCAAGGGCCACACACTGAAGGTCATGATTTTCCATCCGTTTCAATTCCCCGGGCTGGAAATTACCAATAACCTGTAACAGAGTGACAGAAATGGCAATAGATTAATCCTTATCTTGCTGTTCACGACTACCCATATCTTTGCAAACAGTGTAGATCCAGATCAGATGGCTTCTTCAAATCAGATGGCTTCTAAAACTGATCAGGATATACACTGTTTGGCTTCCAGTTTACGAATTTGTAGCAATAAATTACATCAAGTAATTTGATTGGTTGATATAATGAAATGGGTGTGGCTTAGATGAATATTTAGCAAGATAAGGGTTAGCTGATATATACCGATGTCATAAAGATGCTGGAATATCTCATCGATAATATTTTTGTGGAGCTCGATGCAGAACCGATGGGTAATAACTATGCATCGTCGCTTGCCGATTTGTTTTATACTCGTATGAGGCGGAGTTTGTACAAAGTCTCCTCCGCCCCCCGCCAATCGGGGCTTGAAGAAATAGATGAGCTGCATGATGCTTCCACGCGGAGCTGAAACCGACCCGCACATGGGTACTGGTAAACTGCTTAGAGGATCTAAGCCTGCCCAGGTCCGTCCATGCTTATAAACCCTATTGGTTTCATTGGGCGGCAGGGCTTGAGATGTCATTTCATCTCAATGTCGAGTAAAAGTCCCACAAAATTGGAAGCAACGTCTCCAAAATGACCTTTACAGTGTTGACGTAGACGTTAAACCTCACATCAAACAAACAAACAAAGTCCCCTCAAAGCAGAAAATACACACATTGCACAATTCAATTTCACCTACAGATATATAAATGATATACTTCTTTTGCAAAGTCTTTTGATTTCATCTATCCACGTGAACTTAAAATAAAGGAAACAGCAGCCCCCTCCTCATACTTGTTATCTTTACCATTACCAGGTTAAAGAACCCTACCGTAATTACATGATTACTGTGTAGGCTTTCAACCCTGCAATTCTTGAGTGTATGTAATGAACACCTGCGAGTAATGTTCAAATGAGACCGATCGCAGTATAAGTAGAAAGAAAGAAAGAAAGATAGAAAGAAAGAAAGAAAGAAAGAAAGAAAGAAAGAAAGAAAGAAGGAAAGAAAGAAAGAAAGAAAGACGAAAACACGCCTATAAAATACATTGTAAACTTTATCTCCGGAAAAATGAAAATTTTAAGATGAAAAATTATGATATTTTTCTCATTTATGCTCAAAATATAGATTGTGGGTACTTGTTAGAACCGCCTCATCGAGGCGGTTCTAACGAGTACCACAATCTATATTTTAGAGCATAGAACCGCCTCATCGAGGCGGTTCTTACGAGTACCAACACTCTATATTTTAGAGCAGAAACAAGAAAAATAAGGTTTACCCCTGCAAACCCCAGTTTTTACTATGTGGGGTTCGAGGGGGTCAAAATTATATAGGCGTATTTTTCGTGATAATTGACAATGGAACGCTTGCTATTTACTTTACGACAAACGCGATGATTTCTATTAGTAATAGCATTTGGCGTTTGCGTTTCACAGTTAATCCATTATGCTTAGGCCTGTTCGAACTCTCAGGACTTTATGCAGCGTGGTAAAATGCGCACTACAATGTTGTTTTGTTTGTTTGATTTGAGGTTTAACGTCCCCGTCAACACTGTAAATGTCATTTTGGAGACGTTGCTTCCAATTGTATTGGACTTTTACGAGTGACCTAGGTTTAGCTTCAATCCAGCGGCGTCTGATCTGTGTCTTGTCTGAACTGGTCTATACTGATTGCCAAGCCCAACCCAAGATTTCAGCCCAGATTCTATAGATAATCATATTAAAATTAACGCTGCTATTTTCTATAAATAAATTATCTGGGTAGCCTACAAATCAGTAATAGTCACGTGAACTTTAACACTAACAGAGCTTCTATGCTTAGTAACATTTAGTCGATTGGCAAATAAATTCGACGATCGACCCCCCCCCCCCCCCCCCCACTCCCCTCCCCCAAAAAAAACCAAAAAACAACAAGAGCTCCGCAAGCGGGGCATCATACGCCCGTGGCAATTAGTAAGATGGAGCATACATATACTGACTGTTTTACAAGTTTTTGTTTGTGGAATGTAACATAACCTCAAAATAATATAGGCATAACTCTGGCAATAAGTGGTGGACTGTAACCTTGAAATAACATGCGCTGCTCCACATCAAAGTCTAACTATACGTAAAGTTTCAGCTTCATCAGATGTAAAATGTGTGAGGCATTATCCGGACACAAAATATGTTTAGAAAAAATATGTGAAAGGGGAATAACTCTGTTAATATTTGGCGGACTGTAACCTTAAAATAATATGCACTGTTCCACATTATGGTCTTACTATATGTAAAGTTTCAGCTTCATCAGATATAAAATGTAAGAGGAGTAATCCGGAAACGGTATGTTTAGAAAAATCTGTGAAAGGGGTATAACTCTGGTAATATTTGGCAGACCGTAACCTCAAAATAATATGCACTGTTCCATATCATGGTCTTACTGCATGTAAAGTTTCAATATTATCGGATCTATAATGTAGGAGGGGTTATCCGGAAACAAAAGGTTTACAGAATTTTTCAACGGGGCATAACTCTATTATTATTTGATTGACAATAACCTTGAAACAATACGGTCTAATTATATGTGAAGTTTCAGCTAAATCGGATGTAAAATGTAGCCGGAGTCATCCGGAAAAGAAACGTTTACAAAAAAAGTCAACGGGGCATAACTATATTACTATTTGGTGGACCTTAACCTCGAAACAATATGCACTGTCCCACATCATGGTCTAACTATGTATGAAGTTTCAGCTTGTTCGGATGGAAACTGTAGGAGTTATCCTGAAAAGGGATGCAAACTGTAGGAGTTATCCTGAAAAGAAACGTTTACAAAAAAAAAAATCAAAGGGGCATAACTATATTATTATTTGGTGGACCGTAGCCTCGAAACAATATCCGCTGCCCCACATCATGGTCTTACTATGTATGAAGTTTCAGTTTGATCCGATGTAAACTGTAGGAGGAGTTTTACGGAAACGGAAAGTTTACAAAAATTTCAAAGGGTAATATATTTTTGGTGGACCGTAACCTCGAAACAATATGCGCTACCGGACATCATGGTCTAATTATGTATGAAGTTTCAGCTTGATCGGATGAAAACTGTAGCAAGGGGTTATCCGGAAACGAAAAGTTTACAAAAAAATCAAAGGGGCAATACTCTATTAATATTCGGTGGACCGTAACCTCGAAATAATATGCGCTGTCCCACATCATGGTCTAACTTTGTATGAAGTTTCAGCTTGATCGGACGTAAACTGTAGGAGGAGTTATCCGGAAACGAACAGTTTACAGACGGTCGGATGGACGGACGGACGCCCGTGGGGCATAACATAATACGACCGTTTGTCAAACGGGCGTAAAAAAAAAGAAAGGACAAAAGAAAAGAAAAAGGTTTCAGGGTGACTTACCTGGTAAAAGACTTCATCCAGGGCGACAGCTCCTGACATTCTGACCTTAAAGCATACTTCTGGATCTGGGAATTCCTGAAGCGATAAATATGTTGATGTACAGAGCATGTACATGTTTTAAACTAACGTAAGAATCAGACAACTATGTTGGATAACATTATCTTCCATGTCCTGAAATAATCTTTATCTGGTGAAAATTCATCTGTTCATTGACCTTTTTTACTTTTGCTGAAAAGAACAGTTTGTGAGTGCTTACTTCATCACGTAAGCAAGTCTGTGAAATGAACACCCCCTTATCCCCCAGTTTATATAGAGAAAAGTGGTGTAAGGGGGTATACATTATTTTTCTTATTTTTGCTCCAATACATAGGTTGAGGCGGTTCTAACGAGCATCCACAACCTACGTTTGCAGTATAAATAAGTAAAATATCGCGGATTTTCATCAGAAAAGTAGACATTTTGGATACATGAAAAAATGCACTATGTCACACGGGTGTGTTATCGTAATTTGAACCGCCTCAAGGAGTCAGTTCTAATGAGTACTCACAATATAGATAAAGTAAAATAAGGTATACTCTACCTAGATGGGATAGTTCTTTCTTTCTTGTCCTTAACGCTCTGCATGCTGGGTATTATTAGCAGACGATATTTTGAAATATCCCTCTTATTTTTCCTTGAGAACAGGATTGATAATTTCGTGAAATTTGTCTCCTATCTCCTATGGAAACAAATTGCATGAGATTTGAATCCCGTTTTCTGAGAAAAAATGAAACAATACCAACAATATGAGACTAGAGAGACTTATTTCTGCTATTAATATACATATAGATTGTGTGTGTTTGTAAGATCCGCCTCATCAATGAGTTGCTGTTTGGCTTTAATGTACGCGTAAAAAGCGATGGAACCTCGTACTGTATTATTTTTCATTCATGATGACCCACTAATGATCTTTGAGAGTTCAAAATTCAAGCCTGACTAGACCATTCCATTTTTTAGGGAAGGGAAGTTTCAGATACCTATTGTCACGGAATTTAAAAACAAAATACAGTCGAACTTCAATGGCTCGAACACCTTTGGGACCTCAAAAATCTGTTCGAGACAGGGGTAGTTCGAGCCACTGAGGGTTACTGTAAGGAGGCATAACGAGATACCTTTAAACATCTTTTCGGTGTTCTATAATGAAAATGTATGCTGTGTGTACTCATTAGAATCGCCTCATCGAGGCGATTCTAATGAGTACACACAGCATACATTTGCAAGATAAAAGACTAAAATCTTCTTAATTACCCCCCACTGTTTCTTATATAGAGGATTTCGGAAGGGGCTCAAGAATGGGTTCGACGCATCCATGGTAAACGAGCCATCGGTGTTCGAGCCATCGAAGTTCTTCTGTATGGTGTTTGTATGTATTCCACACTGTGACGACTACATGTCTATCTGTTGTTACGGACTGCATTGCCTCCCTTCAGTTATCTACCTTGGTATTTAAGGGGAATGGGAACACCTGGCATATTTTTCCGCCATTTTTCAAAGGGAGACAACTTTCGGGACTTCCTGTTCGCCTTTCTATAAGCCCTGTCCCACAGAAAAAAGGGTCAACTCTTAAAGGAAAGAATTTGCTCCTCTGGAGCAAATTCTTTCCTTTAAGAGTTGACCCCAATTGACATGGAAGACAAAAATACTTTTGCAGGAGTTGCCTCCCCTGAAGGTGTACCCATTCCCCTTAACTGCGTCGGGGAGTCGATTCTTAAGATCAGTGGTTAGTGCATTTAGGGGATAACTGTATTTAAAATTGTCATTTGGAGAGGTAAATCGGAGGTTTTACGGTCGGAAATTTCGTTTTACGGCGACGCGTTAGCGGAGCCGTAAAACGTAATTTGCGACCGTAAAACCGACGATTTACCTCCCCAAATGACAATTTTCAATACAGTTATCCCCATTCTAATGCACTTATTTGGTTGTTAAGTTAAAAATTGTGCTATTTTGTACAAGGCGGCAAGCTCGGTAAGCTGCGTAAAACCAAATTGCAACCAATGAAAAGCGACGTTACATGATGACGTCGGATTTCCGACAGTATATCGCAGAATATACTGTCGCAAATTTTTGACGTTATCCAATCAGACGTCGCGTTACATACGCAAGTGCATTAGAATGGACTTTCATCCGAGCGGTCAGGGCTCGATTCCAACGTTATGCGGGATTTTTTCTTCAGCTATGCTCCATCCCTTTGTTATGGCTTTCATGTCGTATTATGTGGTCTTGTCCAGAATTTGACTATTTCGCCGATAATGGCTTCGTGCCGAGGTCAAAAATGATGACTCTTGAAAATGGAGTGTTTTACGGACTGAATTGCCTCCCTTCAATTTTCTCCCTTTGTAGATTATATGCATAGCTTATAGGTCTGACAACTGCGTCAGGGAGTCCACTCTTTGGCTCAGTGGTCAGAGCAATGGCCGGACTTTTATCCGAACAGGATTTTTTCTTCAGCCATGCTTCTTTCCTTTGTTACGGCTTTCACGCCTCGATGAGGCGATTCTAATAAGTATACACAACATACCTCTATTTTAACGAGTTAGAAGCCTCCGTGGTGAAGTGGTTACGCTACTCGCCTTGTAAATCAGGGATCGCAGGATCGATCCCAGGCTTCTCCAGACTTTCGGATGCGTCTTTAAACCGATGTCCCGTCTCCGTATGACCTTAGCTGTTGGTGGGACGTAAAACTCAAACACTCACTCACTCTATTTTAAAGAGAATCTAGAATATATGCCACACGAAACCCCAGAGGCTCGAACTACACTTACACCTATCTCGAACAATATCGAACACATTTTCATGGTTCGCAAAGGTTGTCGAGACTTTGAGGATAAACTGTGCAAAACCCACTTTTCCTTATATGTGCCGGGATCTACATTTTTATTATTATACGGAAGCGTTAAAGTGAAGATCTTTGGGCATATAATGCAAACCATTCTAAGTTTGACGACGATTAAGATATATATGTCTACAGAACTGCCCTATGCCTCGTATAAATGAGGAAAAAACACGCGGAAAACATCCGTGTCAGTTTCGCACAATTGGCTTATTACCAGGCCTAATTTACTGAAAAGGCTTCTCAAAGCGACTCCTGATAATGTATTTGTTTTTGTAGTCTGATGGGCAGCAATTCAAATCAGTCTGGACACTGTCCACTCATAAGTGGATTGCAGACGCTCGCGTTGTATTGCGCAATTATATTAGACACAACTTGGAGAAAAAGAACGTGCTTGTCAAAGAGCCATCGTCTAAAAAGGATGCATCAGATTATGTTTGTTTGTTTGATTTGAGGTTTAACGTCCCCGCCAACACTGTAAAGGTCATTTTGGAGACGTTGCTTCCAATTTTGTGGGACTTTTACCCGACATTGAGATGAAATGACTTCTCAAGCCCTGTCGCCCAATGAAGCCAATAGGGTTTATTAGCATGGACGGTCCGCCTCGCACCGCGGTTCCTGGACAGGCTTAGATCCTCTAAGCGGTTTACCAGTACTAGTGTGCGGGCCGGATTCAGCTCTGCGTGGAAGCATCATGCAGCCCATATAGTTCTTCAAGCCCCTATGGGCGGGGGCCGATGCATCAGATTAACAAGTGGGTGGAATTAACACCCTGTAAACACCACTATATTCAGAGGAAGGTGGGGTTGACGGAGAAAACATTATTTTCCAAGGTTTTGCTAAAAATAGATTGTGGGTACTCACAAATCATAACTTTTCATCAGAAAAATACCATTAATCGTTGCCCTCCAAGTTGAAGAATTACTCGTGGAAAGCTAACAAGAGGCCCATGGGCAACTATGCTCACCAGAGCTCTGGGGGCACTGCCCACTGGCAGGAATGAATTGTAATTAAGCCCTGCACCCAAGGATGCTACAGATAAAGTTTTGACCCAATCAACCTAGTGGCTTCAGAGGTCTGATGTCGCTTGAATGTGTTGTTGCAGGACAACAGATGACAACTGACAAATACCAATCTGTGGCAACCAATAGGCCTAAAAGAACATTATTAAAGGAACACTTCTATGAAAGTTGGACAAAATATCTTGAAAGCCATAAATGTCATTTTTCAATTTTCCCCATTATAATTCAATGGAAATTCTTAACTTGCCATAGCAAACAAACCAAAGAGCCAAATTTCATAAACCAGAGCTCAGGTGGGCACTGCCCAATGGCACCATGTATTTTAACAAGATATGATTTTAATCTACCAATTATAAAGTCTTCCAAACAAACCCCATACTCAAATGAGCACTCATGTGGACTGTATCTGAAATATTAGGTGTTTTATAAAGTAGACAGGGTGGGGCATGAACCCAATGGAACCCTGGTTGGTGTCACTAAATGTGTCTTTTCAAAAGGAACAGAGACATATATGGTTTAGTGGTGGGGATATGTATGGCTCCTGAGATGTAAGGCCTTTGAAGCAGTGGAGGGATTCAGGCATGGCGGATACCAGAACAGCCCAGGATTGTCACTGAATGCTAAATGGTTTCTGATATATGAGGCCATTTTATGAAGTGGATGGCAGACAAATGGCCCCTGTGGACCCCCTAAAATGGGGGTGACTGAATGTGTCTGATAACAATGAACAAGAATATATGCGATTATGGGGATGGGATTTAAATGGTTTCTGAGATATATGGCCTATTATGAAGTGGGGTCTTATCATAAGGAACAAGGATATATATAGTTAAGGGGTGGGATCTGGACGGTTTCTGAGATATATGGCTTTTAATGAAGTAAAGGGGTGGGGCATGACCCATGGCACCTCAGGGAGACCCCCATGCCGGTGTCATTGATTGCTTCTTATCATAAGGAACAAGAAAATATTTGGTTTAGGGGAAGGGCTCTGCACAGTTCCTCAGATGTATTGTCTTTTGTGAAGTGGAGGGGGTGGGGCATGTCCCCGGCACATCCGGGGGGAAACCAGGTTCTTGTCACTTAATGCATCTCATCAAAAGGAACAAGAATATATATGGTTTAGGGGTAGGGTTCTGTAAGGTTTCTGGAATCTTTAGCCTTTTATGAAGTGGAGGGGCTTGGGCATGGCGCCGGCACATCCCGAGAGGCCCCCAGGTTGGTGTCACTGAATCTGACTTATCATATAAAGAACAAGAATATATATGGTTATGGGGTGGGGATCTGTAATGTTTCTGGGATACTGGGTCTTTTATGAAATGTGGGGGGGGGGTCACTGAATGAAGCTTATCATAAGGAACAAGAATATAATATGGTTTAGGGGTGAGGATCTGTACGGTTTCTGGGATATTGTGTCTTATATGAAATGGAGGGGGTGGGTCATGGCCCAGGCACATCCCAGGGGACCCCCAGGTTGGTATCACTGAGTGTGTCTTATCATAAGGAACATGAATATATATGGTTTAGGGGTGGGGATCTGAATGGTTTCTGATATAAATGGCATTTTATGAATTGAAGGGGGTGGGGCATGTCCCTTGCACATCCGGGGGGACCCCCAGGTTGGTGTTACTTAATGTGTATCTTATCATAAGGAACAAGACTATATTTGGTTTAGGGGTGGGGATCTGTAAGGTTTCTGATATATAAGGCATTTTATGAAGTGGAGGGGGCGGGGCATGGTCCTGGCACAACCTTCGGGACACCCAGGTTGACATAAAAGCATATGACTGAGAGAAGTTTACTCAAGGAACATTTCTATGGAAGTTTTGTCAAAATATCTGCAAAGGCTTGGCAGTTAAAGCCATTTTTCAATTTTCCCCATTATAAGTTTATGGAAAATCTAAGTTGCCATAGCAACAAAACTAAACAGCCAAATTTCATAAAAAAAACATAAATCCTGAAAAGGCAAATATGGTGAATATTTCCATAAACTCTCAGCCTCATATAGCATACGGTTTCTGAGGAGATGATTTTTTAAGTATTTTTTTTTCTATTTTTTTTTTTTTCATTTTGGTTTCCATGGCAACCAATTCAAATGAAACTGACTAGGGCCCCGGCAGCGCTATCAGAGGAGTAGGAAAATGTTGATGTTAAAAAAGACGTTTTTTTTTCCTTTCACCTCTAAGTATGACCTTGACCTTTGAGGTACGGACCTGGGTCTTGCGCGTGACACACTGTCACATTATGGTTAATATTTCTGCTAAGTAATATTTAAATCCATCCAGGTATAAGAAAGTTATAGATTGGACACAATGAAAAAGACGCTTTTTGACCTTTTATCTCTAAGTATGACCTTGACCTTTGAGGTACGGCTGTGGGTCTTGCGTGTGACACTTCGTCACATTATGGTTAACATTTCTGCCAAGTAATATTTAAATGCATCCAGGAATAATAACAAAGTTATTAACTGGACACAGGAAAGACCCTTTTTTGACCTTTAACCTCTAAGTATGACCTTGACCTTTGAGGTACGGACCTGAGTCTTGCGCGCAACACTCCATTACATTATGGTTAACATTTCTGCCAAGTAATATTTAAATCCATCCAGGAATAAGAAAGTTATGGAGGATAAAAAAATTTGTGGACGGACAGACGGACAGACGGACAGACAGACAGACAGACAGACAGACAGACAGACAGACGGACGGACAGAATGATGCCAAGTAATATTTAAATCCATCCAGGAATAATAAAAAGTTATGGAGGATAAAAAAATTTGTGGACGGACAGACGGACGGACGGACAGACAGACAGACAGACAGACAGACGGACGGACAGATTGATTACTATAGGGCACCCACACTTTCAGTGCGGGGCCCTAATGAGCAGTAGGCCTAAATTCATATGGCAGATAGTAGATTGCCTAAGGAACATTTCTATGAAAGTTTTGTCGAAATATCTGCAGAGGCTTGGCGGTAAATGCCATTTTTCAATTTCCCCATTATAAGTCTATGGAAACTCTAAGTTGCCATAGCAACCAAATTAAAGAGCCGAATTTCATAAAAAACACAAAACCTGTAAAGGCAAATATGGTGAAAATTTCCATAAACTCTCAGCCTCATATGGCCTACGGTTTCTGAGGAGATGATTTTTTAATAATTTTTTTACTATTTTTTTGCATTTTGGTTTCCATGGCAACCAATAAAAATGAGCAGTAGGCCTAAAATCATATGGCGGATAGTAGATTGCCTGAGGAACATTTCTATGAAAGTTTTGTCAAAATATCTGCAGAGGCTTGGCAGTAAATGCCATTTTTCAATTGTCCCCATAATAAGTCTATGGAAACTCTAAGTTGCCATAGCAACCAAACTAATGAGCCAATTTTCATAAAAAACACAAACTTTCAATCCCCCAGCCCAATAATGCTACAGATAAAATTTGGGCCCAATCGGCCCAGTGGCTTCAGAGGAGATGTCGTTTGAAAGTGTTGACGCAGACGCAGACGATGCAGACGCAGACACCGCAGACGACGACGGACAACTGCCTATCCTATAAGCTCCCCCGGAGCCTTCGGCTCTGGTGAGCTAACAAGTATACAAGTATTAGCTTTTATAAAAAGCTAGAGTATACGCTAAGCAAACATAAATGCTAGTACATGAATGTCAAAATTTATCCGGCTCCCGCCCATCGGGTCTTGAAGAAATAAATGGGCTGCATGATGCTTCCACACAGAGCTGAAACCGATCGCACAAGAGTACTGGTAAACTGCTTAGAGGATCTAATTCTGCCCAGGCAAAGCGAAGCGAGTCGGACCGTCCATGCTTACAAAACAATATTGGTTGCATTGGGCGACAGGGCTTTTGATGTCATTTCATCTCAATGTCGGGTAAAAGTCCCACAAAATTGGAAGCAACGTCTCCAAAATGACATATATACAGTGTTGACGGGGGCGATAAACTTAAAATCAAACAAAAACAAAATTTATCATATGTATGCTGCAAAGATGCGCCAATAAATATTAAGTGTATAGCAGTCACAGATCCAAATAACATAAAAACACAAGAGCTGTCGCTTGACTGCATAGCTCACCTGTTTCACGCCATCAAGGTATAAAATAAAATCACTGAACCACGAAGTATAGAACATAATGATCTAGATATATTCTGGGGTCAATATTTTGTTTGTTTGATTTGAAGTTTAACATCCCCGTCAAGACTGCAAATGTCATTTTGGAGACGTCACTTCCAATTTTGTGGGACTTTTACCCGAAATTGGGATGAAATGACATCTCAAGCCCTGTCGCCCAATGAAACCAATAGGGCGGGCCGACTCGCAACGCTTTGCCTGGGCAGGCTTAGATCATCTAAGCGGTTTACCAGTACTCGTCTTCGGGTCGGTTTCAGTTGTGCGTTGAAACATCATGCAGCCCATCTATTTCTTCAAGCCCCGATAGGCGGGGCTATCATCAGATCACATGGAGCATACATTCCACGTATGGCGTTCTTACAGGAAAAAATGTTCAAGTTACAAGGCAAAAACATTGAACCACGAAAATAGGTCACACTGACCTAGATATGACCTAGATATATTTGTAGCTCAATCATCTGGTCACATGAAACTTATAATCCAGGTATGAAGCTTCTCCGTAAAACAGTATTCAAAACATATAGCACACACTATGGAATGTAGATCACACTGACCAAAATATATATGTCATTCATCGGGGCACATGGCAATGATAATCCAGGTACATGTATGAAGTTTCTTCATCAAAACGTATACAAGACATAAGGCAAAATCACTAAACCATGAAATATAGGTCACACTGACCTAGTTATATTTTGAAGTCAATCATCTGGTTGCATGGAAGTAATATCCTAGGTATGACATTTCTCCCTCAAAAAGTCTTTTTGAGTTATAAGGCAAAATCATTGAACCCTAAAATGAAGGTCACACTGAGCTAGATATATTTTATGTCTATCATAAGGTCATATGGAACCTATATTCCAGGTATGACAATCGGGCAAAACCATTGAGCCATGAAATAAAGGTCACACTGACTTAGATATATTTTGAGATGATATGGATGCCCGTTAAAACAAATTTTCTTCGTGTCTATTATAACTGAGTGAGAACAGATGTTGTTTTGTCGAGCCTTTGCAGAGCATTACGATAACACGCCCGTATTACATAGTGCATTTTTTCACATCTCCAAAATGACTGCTTTTCTGATGAAAATCTATGATATTTTCCTTATAAATACTACTAACATAGGTTGTAGGTGCTCGTTAGAACCGCCTCATTGAGGCGGTTCTAACGAGTACCCACAACCTATGTCTTGGAGTAAAAATAAGAAAAATAATGTTTACCCCCTTAAACCCCAGTTTTCTCTATATAAAGTGGGGTTTAGGGGGGTGTTCATTTCACGGACTTGTTCACGTGATGGTGCATATGGCCGAAGACCATCCTCTCTCTTTGCGCGTCTCATGTAAAAAATAATGTCTGGTGTCTAGCTATAATTTTGTTACAGTAGGCAAGCAATTTTATTCGATGCAACAGATATTTAAATTTGTCTCCAATTACCAGTTTCTGTCAAAGCTGATAAAAACCAAGTCATAATGGGTATGAAATTGGCCCTTAAATTGCATACCACTCTCGCAAACAAATAACGACAATGCACGGAAAACAATTAATAACTGAATTCATTTCCCCGTAAACAATGCATTACACAGAAAAAAAAACAAAACAAAAATGGATCCAGTAAACCGGAGGTCGTTGAAACCAATGAACCTTTATTTTGTGGCTCTTTTTAGCCGATCGTTAGTCAGACAAAAATCGGAATACCTGGATAAAACCACCTGACCTTCCATTACAGAACTTGGCGTGTCGTGTGACCCGAACAAGACCCGAAACACAGCGGTGACAAGAGTATATAATTCAAAATTACCCATCAGGCCACGGAGGCCCGTCAATCATGAGAAACGAAAGTGCCGTGATAAATATTTTGAGTCAACTCTTGAGAAAAGAGTGTTTATGTGTTTATCGCAACCGCAAGCAGCAGAGGTTCAGGCGAGCCTGCGCATAAATACAAACTCGCCAGCATTACAATATCATACATCACGTAAACAAGTCCGTGAAATGAACACCCCCTTAAACCCCACTTTATATAGAGAAAACTGGGGTTTAGGGGGGTAAACATTATTTTCC
This sequence comes from Lucinisca nassula, assembly GCA_963580285.1. Classification (NCBI taxonomy): domain Eukaryota; kingdom Metazoa; phylum Mollusca; class Bivalvia; order Lucinida; family Lucinidae; genus Lucinisca; species Lucinisca nassula. The sequence goes on from OY757017.1 coordinate 62,367,110, forward strand.
TTATTTCTACTCCAAAACATAGGTTGTGGGTACTCGTTAGAACCGCCTCATTGAGGCGGTTCTAACGAGCACCCACAACCTATGTTTGCAGTATTTATAAGCAATATATCACAGATTTTCATCAGAAAAGTAGCCATTTTGGAGATATGAAAAAATGCACTATGTCGCACGGGTGTGTTATCGTAATGATCCGTGTGAATAGTTTTTTTTTTGTTTGATCTGTGGTTTAACACCCCCGTCAACAATGTGTAGGTCATTTTGGAGACGTGGCTTCCAATTTTTAGGGAGTTTTACTCGACATTGAGGTGAAGTGACATTTCAAGCGCTGTCGGCCAAAAAAAAACAATAGGCTTTAAAAGCATGGGCGGTCAGACTCGCACCGCTTTGTCTGGATAGGCTTGGATCCTCTAAGCGGTTTACCAGTACTCATGTTCGGTTAGTTTCAGCTGCGGCGTGGAAGCATCGTGCAGCCCATCTATTTCCTGCTATAACTTGTTATAAATTATTTATACTCGAAATTTCTACCAAGTAATGTCAAAATTCACCCATTAAGAAGAATTTGTTTGTTTGATTTGAGGTTTAACGTCCCCGTCAATACTGTAAAGGTCATTTTGGAGACGTTGCTTCCAATTTTGTGGGACTTTTACCCGACACTGAGATGAAATGACAGCTCAAGCCCTGTAGCCCAATGAAACCAATAGGGTTTATTAGCATGGACGTTCCGCCTCGCACCGCGGTTCCTGGACAGGCTTAGATCCTCTAAGCCGTTTACCAGTACTAGTGTGCGGGCCGGATTCAGCTCTGCGTGGAAGCATCATGCAGCCCATATATTTCTTCAAGCCCCCATTAATAAGAAGGTTACTGGCCGCGTTTAAGTTTCGATCTTTTTTTTTTTACTTTGTTCTCTAAGTACGACCTTGATCTTGTAGGTATGGACCTGTGTTTTGCGCGTGTCACATCGTCTCATGATGGCTAACATTTCTGAAAAGTAATTTCAAAATCCATCCAAAAGTAAGAAAGTTATTGACCGTGTTTAAGTTTTGGGCGGACGGACGGACGCACGAACGGACAGGGGCAACGTTATATGCCCTTCCACCATTCTTCGAATAAAAACTGGGTTTTACAAGGTGTACATTATTATTCTTATTTCTGTTCAAAAACATACATTGTGGGCACATACATCTATGTTTAGACGGGAAATAAGAAAAAAAAAATCCCCCCATCTAAACATATTGGTTCTAGAGACATGAAAGACGCCACATTAGCACATGGATGTATTTTCATAGTGTATCGCGATGTTTCATACCCACAAAAACTTTATTCAAGTTGGCGCCACGAAAGATTGCAGCATCTCGTACGTCTGGTCATCACGAGAACAAGTCCGTGAAATGAACACCCCCCTAAACCCCACATTATATAGAGAAAACTGGGGTTTAAGGGGGTAAACATTATTTTTCTTATTTTTACTCCAAGACATAGGTTGTGGGTACTCGTTAGAACCGCCTCAATGAGGCGGTTCTAACGAGCACCCACAACCTATGTTTGTAGTATTTATAAGAAAAATATCACAGATTTTCATCAGAAAAGTAGCCATTTTGGAGATGTGAAAAAATGCACTATGCCATACGGGCGTGTTATCGTAATGTAAAGTTTAAGCAGTAGAGTATATTTCTCTTGATTTACAAGCTGTAGCAGACATGTGTCTTACTTCAGAAAGTGAATAACTGCACTGGCTACAAAAAGAACATTAATGCTTAACACGCCGAGAAAAACTACATCTGAAAATGTCGTCAGCTTAGGTCGTCTGCTAAATTTTTGCAAACTTTTTAAAAATATTTTTGCGTACAGGCAACAGAGTGGGCCCAAATCAGACTGCTCCTAGAGGAGCAGTCTGATTTGGGTCCACACTTTTTGCAAAAATGGCTTTTAAACTAACCAGCAGACGTCAAAGCAGACGACAATTGTCGTGATTGGCAAGTATTGGGTAAATGCAATGAGAAAACAGATGAATTTTGACCGGCTATCCTGGGAGATTTCAATGGCGAAGATCTTTGGTACCTTTTCTATGAAGAAAATAAATTTTCACTGTTATGCGACGACAGCTATCTCACCGGGAAAACACGGTCGTGCAAGAAGAACGTTGTCTGTCATGACTCTTAAAATGACATTTTAATCTTCTTTCTTTTTCTTCTTTTTTTATGTCTAAAATATCGATATTTACATGAACCACATTCGTATGCATTGGGGCAGAAGAAAGAAAAATGATATATTACATGTATAACAAAGAAATAACATGATTTCTATCAGACATAATCTTGATATTTACCTTTTTGCTAAGGAGAAATATTTCCTCTTAGCCGGTGAAATAAATCTTTGTAGCTGGAACTACTTTTGGCACAAGACACAAGGTACTGCTTTTGCCATGAAATCGCTGTATTCATACGCGGGCAAGTTTCAGACACGTCGAGGTTATTCATGACATGATCTCAATGGCGTCTGAGAAGATATCAACAGACGTCCAGAATGCGTGACGTTCGAGTCGAATGAGGGGTTCGTTTGGTTACCATTATCTCGCATTTTAATTGTTTTATCACTAAAATATTAACTTTATTTCTTCCATGTTTTCATTCATAACAACAGAAAGCGCTATATAGTTTTTGTTTCAGTCAGCTTATATGTCGCTACGCCCACTAACTTTGGCATGGACTGAATGTTAGGAGTGAACTGTACATATAATTAAATCAGTTCTATCAAATGCATGCAATATGCAGTTTATTGACTCAGTCCATTTGCAGCCCCCGCCCATAGGGGCTTGAAGAAATATATGGGCTGCATGATGCTTCCACGCTGAGCTGAATCCGGCCCGCACGCTAGTACTGGTAAACCGCTTAGAGGATCTAAGCCTGTCCAGGAACCGCGGTGCGAGGCGGACCGTCCATGCTAATAAACCCTATTGGTTTCATTGGGCGACAGGTCTTGAGATGTCATATCATCTCAATGTCGGGTAACAGTCCCACAAAATTGGAAGCAACGTCTCCAAAATGACCTTTACAGTGCTGACGGGGACGTTAAACCTCAAATCAAACAAACAAACAAACAAAGACTCAGTCCATATAAAATACAGGATTAATAAACCTCGGGATGTTGAACCGATAAAGGAACTCGTGCGCAAGCGCACTTGTTTCTTTATCGGATGTTCAACCTCCCTCAGTTTATAAATCCCATATTTAAAATGGGCTGAGTAATAAACTCTATGTATTTCCCCGTAAACCCCAGTTTTCCCTGTATACGGTAGTTTGCAAAGAAACCCATTACATGGAATTGTGAAATAGAAATTAGAACCCCGAGCTATCCACAGTCAAATCTGAGTCTGTCGTCATATCTAAACGATTTTGTCAGAAAGTATTACATCTCCAGTATTATTTGGAGGACATCTGATGTTATCAAGTAGCGGATGTCTTGCATCTGGAATTTGTTCCAAACAATTAGTGGCTCACAATGACAGCTAAATTAACCGTTTCCTCCAAACATACGCAATTTCTTTCCATACGTCCAATTTCAGACCAGCAAGCTGGTTCATTTTGAAATCGAGCATTCCAATACGGACGTCCCAAACAGTTGCAATGAAATTAAATGTCGAAACAAGGATGGATTTGTTCTGTTACAGATCACAATTACATGAAAACAAGATCGACTAGTATTCCAGACGTGCCTTAAACTTGGTTTGTTTCAAGGAAATGGATATTGCATTCAAGTTTGTTTTTTATTTAGGTTTTACGCAGCTTTCAAGATTACTTCATTTCTATCGAGCCGATCGTTACATCACGAAAACACGCCTATATAATTTTGACCCCCTTGAACCCCACTTTTATATAGTAAAACTGGGGTTTCCGGGGTATGTACCTTATTTTTCTTATTTCTGCTCTAAAATATAGATTGTGGGTACTCGTTAGAACCGCCTCGATGAGGCGGTTCTAACGAGTGCCCACAATCTATATTTTGAGCGGAAATAAGAAAAATATCACACTTTTTCATCATGAAATTTTCATTTTTTTGGCGATAAAGGTGGCAATGTATTTGTATAGGCGTGTTTGCGTAATGAATTAGAGGTGGGGGAAACCCCGAAATACAGGGAGTGGGTCGGTCTGTTAGATTCACTGTGCATGGACAGGCTTAGGCCTTCCAAGCAGTTTAACTGAACTTAGAGACATCCCTCCAACAGTAACATGACGAAAACACGCCTTTATAATTCTGACCCCCTTGAATCCCACTTTTATATAGTAAAACTGGAGTTTACATGGTTAAACCTTATTTTTCTTATTTGAGCTCAACATATAGATTGTGAGTACTCGTTAGAACCGTCTCTCTGAGGCGGTTCTAACGTCTACCCACAGTAAATATTTTGAGCAGAAATAAGAAAAATCAGAAAAATGGTTCTAACGTCTACCCACAGTATATATTTTGAGCAGAAATAAGAAAAATATCAGTTTTCATCTTAAAATTTCTGTTTTTGGTGTTAAAATTTACCATGTATTTGTATAGGCGCGTTTGCGTAATGACTGTCGACAGAGTGGTTCAACGGTCGAGTCCACAAGCAACCGTCCATCTCAAGCCGTCTCCCAAGAGATTCGACATTAGAAAAAGGAAAGGCAGTCTACAGTAGATGAAACAACTAAAAGACTGCCCCAATCCTGCACCTACTGCAAGCACAAGAGGCCCTTGTCCTACTGAAGCCAAAGTAGTAGAACGCCCCGGCATTGACAGCTACACTGCAACTTCGCACCGACCCAACCTCCCACAGGGAAGACCGTAGAAAAGATTTCATGATCAGTCTCCACGAAATAATGTTGCCGACTCTGCAGGTTTCGAACCCGAAATTTTCTGATCAGACGCGTACAGACTAAGCTACCGTGGCCGGCAGTTTGATACAATGTATAAGAGTTGTTTCGAAAAGCGACTAAAGACGATTATTTCTGGATACAACCCCAAACCAATTACAGGAAGCCGTCATATTAAAGCGACAAGCACATTAAATAGCGTCTAAACCTGTATGAGTTAATTACTTGTGCCAAAGACAGAGAATTCCAGTCAGAACCAAAATTGGGCCCCGTCAAGCGATTTTGGTACTTATCGCCTATGCGAGCAGCGAAGGTTCAGGCGAGGCTGCGCATCCGCGCAGTCTCGCCAGAACCTTCGCTGCTCGCTCATACAAGCAGTGAATCAAGAGGAACCTTCAGACAGAAAGCCATATCCCTGGCCCCTCTGAATGGCTTGGCATGCACAGTTAAAATTTGTAATGACGGAATGCTCGAAGACACAAATTCGCTTGGCGGGGCTCAAATATTAACAACACACGGAAATGAAACTTTTAGAATAAAAGTCATTAACAGAAAGGTAGAAAGTTCAAAGCTAACAGTACACTTTAGACTGGTGCGGAATACTACGGAGTGCTCGGTAGCTCAGTCGGATGGACGTCTGACTGGTCATTAGTAGGTCGCGGGTTCGATGTCTACCGGATCGGTAACATTCTTTCGTAGATACTGACCATAAAAAATTTCTGCGGTCATTCTCTCCATTCCGCTGATTCAAGAAGGCCAGCTGTTAGTTTCTGGTGATTCTTTTTGCTACGTAATCCCCAGTTTGCTTTGCCTTTTCTCCCTATAAAGTTGTGACTGAAGACGTGATAACTTTTTTCGACGCTGTTAAAGCCATTACGAAAACACGCCTATTTCAAATATACTGAACATTTTACCAGCAAAGATGAAAATGTTCAGATCCGAATTCTGATAGTTTTCATATTTCTGCTTAAAACCCAGACTGTGGGTACTCGTAAGAACTACGTCGGCGAGGCGGTTCAAACGAATGCCCACAATGTATATTTTAAGCAGAAATAAAAATAATAATGTACATCTCAAGCTTTATCGCCCAAACAAACCACTAGGATTTATATGCAGGGACAGTCCAGCTCGCACCACTTTGTCTAGACAGGCTTAGACGTTTTGGCTCTGCGTGGAAGCATCATGCAGCCCAATCTATTTGGGTTGTGTTATCATCAGCGGAACACATCCGTGCAATGAGCACCCTCAAAACCCGACTTTATATAGAAATAAGACCTGTCGCCGGACAAAATAGCTAACCGGAAGTCGCGCTTTGACTCGAATTGCGCAAAGGCAAATTTTCAGACCCATACAAGAAACAAAGTCACAAAGAAAGAATCCGGTGTTACATCAATATTGTTATATTAAAATCCATCAATAAATGTAGCAAAGACAAAGTTTTTCTAAAAATAGCCGTGAAAGTGACCTTGACCTGATGACCCCGAAAGTCAAACTCCCTTGAGATATTATCATGCCCAATATTTGTATGAAGTTATACAGGGATGAAAAAGTTTTTCTAAAAACAGCCACACTGTCCTTAACCTTGAGGTCATGACCTTGAAAGTCGAACCCGCTCGAAATATTATCATAAGCAACATTTGTGTAAAGTTATGGCAAAATTCATCAACAAATGTAGCCCATACAGCCACGACAAAGTTATTCTGAAAATAGCCAGTGACTGTGACCTCTACCTCAGGACCCTGAAAAACAAACTGCTTAAGATACTATCATACCCAACTTTTGTGTGAAGTTATATTAAAATCTATCAATAAATATAGGTGCTAGAGTGGTGACAAAGATTTTCTAAAAAAAAAAAAAAAAAAAGCCACAGCGACCTTGACCTTGAGATCATGACTTTGAAAGTTGAACTCGCTTGAGATATTATCATATGCAACTTTTGTTTGAATTTAAAAAAAAAAAAAAAAAAAAAAAAAACAGTCAATAAATGTAGGCATGGGAGCGATGACAAAGTTTTTTAAAAAAATAGCCATAGTGACCTTGAGTTCATTACCTTGAAAATTAAACTTGCTGGAGAAATTTAAAGCAGTATCTATCACCATTCCAAGTCTCAAGAAATTCGTCTGAAGGCAACCAAGTAATGATCTTAAATCTTCAGTGCAAAAACATATAAGTCCTCAGTCTGTGACCTTGACCCAAAAGTCACGGTCATGTATGATGATGATGCTGATAAAAAACTTTTGACTAGTACCTATTACCAGGCCAAGTATGAACTAAATCTATCAAAGGGTAAATAACTGATGAGCTCCTGAAAACTTTAACACAAAACCTTTAACATTAAAATTCTAAGTCTGTGGCCTTGACCTTAAGGTCACGGTCATGGGTGCTGATACTGCAGATAAAAACTTTAGCCCAGTATCTATCACAATACCAAATATGAACTTAATCCATGTTCACATAAAGAAGTTATGAGCAATTGAAAAACTTTAACGCAAAAACTTTACATATGTGGATGCCGACACCGACGCTGGGGGTAGTAGAATAGCTTACCGGAACGAATTCGTTCCGGTGAGCTAAAAACGTGGGTTTACGGGGATATACATTATTTTTCTCATTTTTGCTCAGAAACACTTGTTAGGGCGAGTACCCTTAATCTATGTTTTGAGCAGAAATGTGGAAAATATCAGATTTTTTTCTGAAGATATTCATTTTTTTTATTTTTTATTTTTTGTTTTGTTTGGAGGGGGTGGGGGTAATATATTTGAATAGGCATGTTTTCGTAATGTTCAATTTTGTTCATTTCACAGAATTGTTAACGTGATGTATGTTTGTTTGCACTGGAGTTTAACGGCCAAGTCAACACTGTCTATGTCATTTTCAGCCAGTCAGTTTACCTATCCACACTTCCTGGGCAGGTTTATACGTAAGCGTTTAACCAGTACAGTGAACATTCTTTCGCCAGAAACTGACAACTGCCCTTCTTGAATCAGCGGAAGGGAGAGAATGACCGTAGAAAAGATTCCATGATCGATCTCCACGAAATAATGTTACCGACCCCGGCAAGTATCGAACCCGCGTCCTCCTGGTCACAAGTCAGACACGCATCCGAGGCCGTTAAGGAAACAATATGAAATAAAGTACGGAATGAAATGAAAACAATCAAAAGGTTAATCTGTTCATATATTGCATAATCTTTATTGTTTTTTTTGTTTTTTTATTGCTTTCATTTCTCAGCAACTGTGTCGGCCCCCGCCCATCGGGGCTTGAAGAAATACATGGGCTGCATGATGCTTCTACGCAGAGCTGAAACCGACCTGCACACGAGTACTGGTAAACTGGTATGCCTGCCCAGGCAAAGCGGTGCGAGTCCATGCTTATAAATCCTATTGGTTTCATTGGGCGGCAGGGCTTGAGATGTCATTTCATCTCAATGTCGGGTAAAAGTCCCACAAAATTGGAAGCAACGTCTCCAAAATGACCTTTACAGTGTTGACGGGGACGTAAAACCTCAAATCAAATAAACAAAACAAATCGCCAATGTGCAGTAAACATTGCAATTCAGCGAAGGCGAGCAAAAGAGGTTAATAAGCTTTTTGTTCACGGTTAATATGAAAAATAACTGCCCCTGTTCTTTTAAATCAAAAGCCAAAAAAAAATCTGTGATGAATGAACGCAAAACGCGCAACCTTCACAAAAACAACCAATACGATAACACCTGTGCTGCATAGCGCATTTTTTCATATTTCCAAAATGGCTACTTTTCTGAAGAAGATCCGTGATAGTTTTTCTTATTTATACTGAAAACATAGGCTGTCAGTGCTCGTTAGAACCGCCTCACTGAGGCGGTTCTAACAAGTACCCACAACCTATGTCTTGGAACAGAAATACATGTAATAAAAATAATGTATACCCCCGTAAACCCCAGTTTTCTCTACATAAAGTGGGGTTTAGGGGTTGTTCATTGCACGGACTTGTTCACGTGATGATCAATAAGCTAATTCTGCTAAAAGTAAGATTTCCAAAGTAAAACATATAAATTGTGGGTAATCGTTAGAACCGCCTCATTGAGGCGGTTCTAACGAGTACCCACAATCCATATTTTTGAGCAGAAATAAGAAAAAATAAGGTTTACCCTTGTAAACCCCAGTTTTACTATATAAATGTGACGTTCAAGGGGGTCGCATTATATAGGTATGTTTTAGTGATGTTTTCTTTTCTTGTTTTATACGCTGTAGTTTGTTTACGTTTCACAAAATATTCCTCAATGGAAACAACAACAAAACATAAACTTAAACAAACCAAATCAAAGCAAAAAAATAAAATAAATTAAAAACAAACAAGAGGGCCATGATGGCCCTGGATCGCTCACCTGATCCATAGGGTATCAAGTGGGCCCCTGGGAGAGCCATTATTGGCCCAGGCTATAATATTAAATCGGGCCAAAGGGCTAGGAGGAGATGTTGCTTAAAGGTATTTCTATTTTTAGCTCTGGTGGCCATTTTGTTCAGTGGAGCAGAACCATTTTAGCAATTTCTGTAAAGGGTCATCCAAGGAACATTTCAGTGAAATTATTTTGAAATCGGGCCAAAGGGCTAGGAGGAGATGTCGTTAAAAGGTTTTTCTATTTTCAGCTCTGGCGGCCATTTTGTTCAGCAGAGCGGAACCATTTTAGCAATTTCTGTAAAGGGTCATCCAAGGAACATTTCAGTGAAATAATTTTGAAATCAGGCCAAAGGGCTAGGAGGAGATGTCGTTTAAAGGTTTTTCTATTTTTAGCTCTGGCGGCCATTTTTTTCAGCGGAGTGGAACCATTTAAGCAATATTGGTAGAGGGTCATCCAAGCAACATTTCTGTGAAATTATTTTGAAATCAGACCAAAGGGCTAGGAGGAGATGTCGTTTAAAGGTTTTTCTATTTTTAGCTCTTGCGGCCATTTTGTTCAGCGGAGCGGAACCATTTTAGCAATTTCGGTAGAGGGTCATCCAAGAAACATTTCAGTGAAATTATGTTGAAATTGGGCCAAAAGGCTAGGAGATGTCGTTTAAAGGTTTTTCTATTTTTAGCTCTGGCGGCCATTTTGTTCAGCGAAGAGGAACTATTTTAGCAATTTCATTAGAGGGTCATCCAAGGAACATTTCTGTGAAATTATTTTGAAATCGGGCCAAAGGGCTAGGAGGAGATGTCGTTTAAAAGTTTTTTCTATTTTTAGCTCTGGCGGCCATTTTGTTCAGTGGAGCGGAACCATTTTAGCAATTTCGGTAGAGGGTCATCCAAGGAACATTTCTGTGAAATTATTTTGAAATCGGGCTAAAGGGCTAGGAGGAGATGTAGTTTAAAGGTTTTTCTATTTTTAGCTCTGGCGGCCATTTTGTTCAGCGGAGCGGAACCATGTAAGCAATTTTGGTAGATGTTCATCCAAGGAACTTTTCTGTGAAATTATTTTGAAATCGGGCCAAAGGGCTAGGAGGAGATGTCGTTTAAAGGTTTTTCTATTTTTAGCTCTGGTGGCCATTTTGTTCAGCGGAGCGGAACCATTTTAGCAATTTCGGTAGAGGGTCATCCAAGGAACATTTCTGTGAAATTATTTTGAAATCGGGCCAAAGGGCTAGGAGGAGATGATGTTTAAAGGTTTTTCTATTTTTAGCTCTGGCGGCCATTTTGTTCTGCGGAGCGGAACCATTTTAGCAATTTTGGTAAAGGGTCATCCAAGGAACATTTCTGTGAAATTATTTTGAAATCGGACCAAAGGGCTAGGAGGAGATGTCGTTTAAAGGTTTTTCTATTTTTAGCTCTTGCGGCCATTTTGTTCAGCGGAGCGGAACCATGTAAGCAATTTCGGTAGAGAGTCATCCAAGAAACATTTCAGTGAAATTATTTTGAAATCGGGCCAAAGGGCTAGGAGGAGATGTCGTTTAAAGGTTTTTCTATTTTTAGCTCTGGCGGCCATTTTGTTCAGCGGAGCGGAACCATTTTAGCTATTTTGGTAGAGGGTCATCCAAAGAACATTTCTGTGAAACTATTTTGAAATCGGGCCAAAGGGCTAGGAGGAGATGTCGTTTAAAGGTTTTTCTATTTTTAGCTCTGGCGGCCATTTTGTTCAGCGGAGCGGAACCATTTTAGCAATTTTGGTAGAGGGTCATCCAAGGAACATTTCTGTGAAATTATTTTGAAATCGGGCCAAAGGGCTAGGAGGAGATGTCGTTTAAAGGTTTTTCTATTTTTAGCTCTGGTGGCCATTTTGTTCTGCGGAGCGGAACCATTTTAGCAATTTTGGTAGAGGGTCACCCAAGGAACATTTCTATGAAAGTATTTTGAAATCCATTCACTGGTTTAGGAGGAGATGTCATTTAAGTGAATTGTTGACGACGCACGACGCACGACGCACGACGGACGCCGGACAAAAGGCGATCACAATAGCTCACCTTGAGCACTTCGTGCTCAGGTGAGCTAAAAACACTTTAAGCGATTTTAAGCGATTCAAATCAATTCTAACGTTAGTCCCTTTAACCTTTGTATTGGTCCATTCTTGTCAGCAGGGACTAAGACAAAATCATTCATATGCCAAAATTATTCTCAAAACCCTCTGTCGGTCATGAGAGTTATCGATTTATATTTGACACATATTTGGAGACTGCTACCTGGACAAAACCAACTGACGAAATTTAATTTATTAATAATATGAATTGTTTTTCTTGGAAACTGGCACAAAATTATAAGTGTTTACATTAAATTCAGCATTTCCCTTCAAGATGATATCTTTTTTGTTAAATTTGAATAATGCTTGTTGCTTCCCGGGTGTTTCAGATTTTCAATGGTATACTGCTATCTAAATATTTGGTGCGAAATGCATACCATTGTATTTTCATACCATTAATGCGTATCATTATGTTCACAAGTTTCTGTTATAAGTATTTTTTATGTCCACTACATTCCAGACTTCACACTGAAAAATGTTCATAAAAGTCAGAAATCTGGAAATTGCTTCCCTGTATGGCTCAAACTGCGTTTCCAACAGGCTTTGTGTGTACCAAAGTAAATTCGCAAAGTCAACTCCATAAGATCTGTAAGTGGCAAGGGAAATAAATGTGTTTACTGAGCTTGACCAATTTACCTAGGCAAACAGGGGACATTACTTTTGTCAACTCAATGAAAACAATGGCAAACGCCTCATAATTAGTCGCATCATCAAAACAGGGCGTTGAACCCCACTTGTATGTTATAAAACTGGGGTTTACAGGGATAAACCTTATTTTTCTTATTTCTGCTCAAAATATAGATTGCGGGTACACGCTAGAACCGTCTCATAATCTTATTTTTCTTATTTCTGTTCTTAAACATGGATTGTGGGTATTCGTAAGAACCGCCTCAATGAGGCGGTTCTAACGTGTACACACAATCTAAATTTTGAGAGCAGAAAATAAGAAAAATATCATATTTTTTCTCCTTGAAATGTTCGTTTTTGTTTCAGGGGTAAAATTTATAATGTACATGTATTTGTATAGGCATATTTTCAATTACCATGATCCAATTTGACTCTAAACTGTTTGCTTATGGACAGGATCGAAAGGGCTAAAAAAGTCAATTGCAACAACACTGCAGACTAGTTTGACAGAAATGACTAGAATGGAAGGAAAAAAAGGTAAACAAGTTGATATTAATCGACACTTATTTCTTTGACAAATCCTATATTGACATTAAATAGGTCATTACAAAAAGAGACAGACATGCTGGTCTATGATGCCAATGCCAATTGTTCCTACATTCCATAAAATCAGTATTTATTCAGCAGACTGCGATAAGGTTAACAATATCTTACGACAGTAATTCTAATAATTTCCCCATTGAGAATTGAATGTAACGGTTTTATCATATTATTTCTTTGGGATCTTTGAGCTCATCATAGAAGCTTTGAAAATGGAGTTCTGCTCAAAATGAAGTCAAGTAGAGTAAAATTACTATATCAGAAGCTCACTACGAAAACTTGCCTACGTAAACACATTTTAAATTTTACCGCCGAAAAAAAAAATACGAAAATTTTCCGCTCAAAATATAGATAGAAGCCTCCGTGGTGTAGTGGTTATGCTACTCGCCTTGTAAACCAGGGGTCGCAGGATCGATCCCGGGCTTCTCCAGACTTTCGGACGAGTCTTTAATTAAACCGAGGTCCCGTCTCCATATGGCCTTAGCTGTTGGTGAGACATAAAACTCAAACACGCTTGCACTCAAAATATAGATTATGGGTGCACATTAGAACCGCCTCATCGAGGCGGTTCTAACGAATACCCACAATCTATATTTTAGAGCAGAAATGAGAAAAATAACGCTTACCCCTGTAAACCCAAATTTTAGTATATAGAAGTGGGATTGAAGGGGGTCAAAATTATAGGTGTGTTTTCGTGCTGATTTTACTAACACCTGACAATGCCTGTTCGCCTAATACATTTTGACATCATGATTGGCAAGAATTGCATTTAGCTGTGAAGTTTGCCGAGTTTTGTAGAAGTGTTTATAGAAGACTATGAAAGTATGCCAGCAATTGGTCTGCATCGCGCAGCAGCTCTTCTCACGCGATAGGTAAATTAATCATGAATGATCATTATATGAAATTTTAATTAAGCGTAAATTTCATTGTGGTCCAGAAGAAAGGATTTTTCTGCAGACATTCATCTTGCAAACCTTTCATTTCTGAGCGTAGAATTTTAAAAGCCAAAGTCCACCACATAGTAATGTGTAGTTACGTTACGTTATAGCGACGACAACGTCTTATTCAAACACGTGAAGATACTCGAAGATACTCGACGTTTATCCTGTCCCTGGGTAGGATAAGACTTTCTTGCACACCAGACAAGGAAATCCGTGATTTTACCCTGGGATAGAAATTTATGTTCTGACCCTGGTGTTCCGACCCAGGCAACTAACATAAATGCGCTTCAATTCTATTCAACTGCCGGAACTGCTTCCGCACTACTTTTATTTTGTAAACAATATACATGTGCGAGCTGTCAAAACTAACCGGAGGTGTTGTGCAAGAAAAAGAATCCAATATGTGGTTCTGTTGTAGATGGGCGTTTCCAACCCTCGGGATGACCGTGCTGAGCGGAACCTCGGCGTAGCCTCGGTTCCGCTCAGCACGGTCATCCATCGGGTTGGAAACGCTCATCTACAACAGAACCCCATATTAGATTCTTATATTCTATCCCAGGGGAAAATTCAGGATTTCCTTATCTGATATGTAAGAAATTTTTTATTATGGCGAGTACAAAGAGCCCGTGTATGTTTCAATTCGTAAACTTGAGTGAAAGAATTATCTGGCACATGCATTTGTTTCCATGTATCAGTTGTCTAATCCTGTCGAAATCAACGCCAAAACCACATGCTACAAATGCCGAAAACAATGATTTACGTACCACATAACCTCCCCACTCCCACACACAAACGCCAACTATTGTTTCTACAGACCCATTTCGGGCCCCGGACACATAAGTAATGTAACAAAAGTTACCTTCCAAACCTATTTGCCATAAGGTTATTTGCAATCACATTTTACTTTATACGCAATAACATTCTAGACGTCTTATTATCAAAAAGAAGGATTGATTACGGCTATCTAATGTTCAGAAATTCAAATTGGCTATGTCAGGATTCTTTGTCGATCGATCCATAGTTAACAACATTACAGCTGGCATCTTTGCTGTTGTCCACGTGACTATCACTGACCAACAAAATATAATCCGCGTGTAAATTATCAAAGCACTGAGAGTACTGATGGGTCGATGAGTGTAGGTTGGGAAAATAGTCCTGTCTTGAGAATCGAACTGTTCGTTTAACCCTTAAATTCCTGTTTTTTAAGCAAGCACAGTAGCCCTGATCAGACAGTTATATGGCGTCTGATTAGGTATATATTGTTTGCCAATGCCAAAGTGCATAAGCGCAGTCAAGAATTTACTTTTAACGCAGCGCTCTGACGTCTTAGAGAGGCAACTGTCGAATTTTGTTCAGGGTCGGCGGCAGTCAGTTGGTCAGTGATATTCGCGCGGACAATAGCAAGCTTTATAACGTAGACTGTGAGTTTAAACGCATCATTATACAAGAAGTATTCCGTACAATTTTTGTCTAAAAAATTATGGTAGCATTTTTCGTCAAAGTTTTCCAAATTATTTACTTGTCACTTGTTAATGTGTTTAATTATTTCCTTTCCGCATACACGTATATTCAACCAGCACAACGGATTCATCTTTCTGAATTTACAAAATTTCATTGATAATGCTTAACCTCATATGCAACACAATCTGTGCTGGAAAAGTTATTACATGTTGAGCATTTTATCCAGCTGTATACAGTGTAGATCAATCGATTTCTTCTGATCAGAACCTACAATGTTTGTCACAGATCCCCTTCAGCGATTTGGTTTAACAAAAGTTCATTCTACCTGTTGATGCAGGCCCGCACACAGGGTGGGGAGGGTTGCAAACGCACCCCAAACCTTTTATTTTTTGAAAATTCTCACACTCAGGCAATTTTCACCCTCTGCAAAATACCTGAAACTCTCACCCCTCCCCCTTTTTCAAAGTCTGCGTATGGCTTAAATTATGTTCAAAACTTGCTGTATATATGGCGAACAGTGCCACACCTGATCAGAAGGAATGCACTGTCTATCCGATGTGGGTCTACGCTGTATGTCTAATAACGATACCACCTTTAAAAGTCTGCAATGCTCATTTTTGCTCTTAAACAAATTTAAGTTCTGAGCAGAAGTGCAAAAACAGTTTTTGTTTACTTTTTGTACAATTGACTCTAACAGTTTTATGAATGAAATGTTCCGAATGTCGTCACGTGATAGCGTGGCCTAGATTAAGATATTGTTATTGTTTTCCTTTCATTATGTGAGCTACCTGGCATTCTTATACAATTGCGAGTAACCCTTAAATGCCACTATTTAAGCAAACAGTGTAGTCCCTGTGCAAGTGGCTGAGCAGACTCCACATTCCGCAGCGTCTGATCTGGGTATTCAGTGTCTGCCAAACCCAGCACACGATTCCTGTCAAGACTCTATAAATAGCTCTGACCTGCATGTAACATCGATAGAAATAGCAAGACTTTTTCTATTAATAACTGTAACAGTATTGGTTTTCCCAAATCAGTGATGGTCACATTGACAACAGCATGATTTCGGATTTTGCCATTTAGTAAATTAGGATATTTCTAGATTGCCATTTTGTAAACAATCGACGCAAAAATAAAATAAAGGACAAGGGAGTACCGGACAGCGTTTTTGGAGCCGAGTGTTTGCCAGTTATCCCGAAGTTACTAATCACAGTAACTTTAAAGCACAGTAACTTTACGTACTAATGTTCACATGATTATCACTGATATGACACGCTCATCAGGGCTTGGAGAAATAGACTGAGCTGTATGGTGCTTCCGAGCATAGAGGTAACCGACCGAACATTGAGTACTGCTACACCGCTAGGTAGATCTGAGTCTGCCCAGGCAAATTGCTGTGAGCTGGACCGTCCCTAGCGGATGCTTTGGCCGTAGGGATTGAGATGTCATTTCTTCTCAATATCGGGTAAAAAGTCCCACAAAATTGGAAGCTATGCCTCAAAACTGACCTAAATAATATCGACGGAGGAGTAAATCCTCAATACAAACAAATATAGACTAACGCTGATTTGTTCGAAATGCAGGTAATGGTTATATACAATGAAATTCCGCAATAACGACCACCTAAAATTAATTCTGCTTTGAAAACCTTATTTAGTAGGTTTTAGTCACTCTTTCTTTGTGTTTTCTATATACAGTGTCCTCTGGTAAGAGACCAGCTTTGTGACTGTTCAAAAGTGGTCTTTAAGACCACTTTTGAACAGTCGCAAAGGTGGTCTTAACAGAGGAATTTTACTGTATTGCTTCGCTGTCCTTGTCGTCGTGAGTTCAGAGTAAGAGGTAAAGAGGGTTACCTGTAGAACAGACCAGGTCTGTTGGGTTTGGCAAACAATAAAGACCCAGATCCGGCGCCGCAGAACGTTGGTTCCGGTTGTACAACGTTTGTTTTTAGAAACCCTTGTGACTGATCTGTTCTTGATTTGCTATAAAAGAACTTTATGATGTCCTTTTCCGTTGAAAACCAATCTGAAATCATTGAACCCTTAAGCTCGACTTCTAGATATATGAATGATTTATTAAATATTGACAATACCTATTTCGATGGTTTGATCAGTCAAATTTACCCTCCCCCACCCAAGCACCCACCCACCCAGAACTTCAGTTAAATAAAGCAAATTCTTCTGATCTATTCAGGTTCTACAACGTTTGTTTTTAGAAGCCTCCGTGGTGTAGTGGATAAGCTACGCGCCTTGTAAACCCGGGATCACAGGATCGATCCCGGGCTTCTCCAGACTTTGGGATGAGTCTTTAAACCGACGTCCAGTCTCAGTATGACCTTAGCTGTTGGTGGGACGTAAAACTCAAACACTCACTCACTCTACAATGTTTGCTAAAGGTACAGGGTATTTAATAGTTAAACGAAACAGGTCCCTCTTTATGACCAGTTTCCCAGTCTACGCCTAGGGATCCGGACAGGCTACCCATCAGAAATGTCAGTGCTTTGATTTTTAATATTCAATCGACTAACCTATAAATGCCCAGTGTCTCAAAACATATAAATGTATCAGAGTCTTGGTAAGGAAATTTTGGACAAATAAAATAAACCTGCCTTTCCTTATAATGCAATAGAAAAATGTAAAATAAAATAGTCCAGGTTCTAAAGCAAAAATAAGGAAAATCATGATTACCCCTGGTAAAACCATCTTTTGTTCATATGAAGCAGGGCTTAAAGGATTGTTCATTACAATGACTTCGTAACCCATTGCAGGCAGGAAACCCCTAGAGGGGTACCCCCGCAAACAGTGCAGACCCAGATCAGACACCGCAGAATGCGGCGTCTGATCAGGGCCCAGGCGCGTAGCCAGGCAGAAGCCCGGGCTTCAGCAATATTTTGCCAAGTATGCCTTTACAAAAGAATTTACAAAAAAAAAAATGTCACATTTTCAGAAGCACCTGCGACTACATCATGAAACCTGAATAAACTCCAGTATATAATCGAAAATGGCTATTGTCAGAGACGATTCTAAGGTATTTCGAGTTTACAGTTTATCTTGAAGTGTCGGGAATCTTTAGTGTACAATATTTGTCTGGACTGCATGATTACAGCAACATTTTAATGAAATGGCCTTTAGAATAACCACATGAAATAAATTCCTTAAAGTGTATTTTTTGTCATTAGCCCTCAGTCCAGCAGGTCATTAGTCTGCTTTATATACAGTCCATTTATATCATGAACATGCTCATTGTGTCATCGCATCTCAACGAGCATGTTACGAGGACTGTTCAAATATGAATGCAAGTAGAACGTTTTCTCATGCACTAATGCGAAAATCACCTGGAAATAAATATCACAGCGTAGAAAAACATTTTACCTATACATGTACATTGATACCAAACCTGTTAAAATCCGTGCACTTTAGCCATGTTTATCGTTCGATAAACACTGTCTACTCTTGTATAGTAATACAAAACATGGTTGGAAGACGGTCAGAGTACGCCGTTGAAATACGGTCCTATATTAAGAATCGTTGTATTCTTGGTATACAGTGCAAAGACATCTTGATGAAATATGTTCGGTTTATGGGCATAATGAAAGGTCTTTTCCGACAGTTTTTCGTTGGTGTAAGGAATTCAGCTGTGGGCTAGGCTCAACAGAAGATGCACCACATGATCGTCGGCCGAAAAAAGCAACATCTGCCAAGATGGTTGCTAGAGTAAAAGAAATAGTTGCTACCGATGCACGATACACCAGTAGGCAAATAGCTAGTATGGTTGTCATCTCATTAGGAGCAGCATATACAATTCTGAAACGGGATTTGAAAATGCGAAAGATCTGTGCTAGATGGATTCCCCATCTGTTGACAGATGAGCAGAAAAAAGACACGCGTTCAGTGCGCGAAGAAGTTTCTTAAAAAGTTTCTAAATTACAATGCACGGTCTTTCGCTAATGTCGTCACAGGTGACGAGACATGGGTTCACTTTTTTTGAGCCAAAACGAAAGATTCAGAACAAAATATGGGCAACAAAGTAGTGCAAAAGACCATGCATTGCAAAGCGGACTATGAGCGTCAAGAAGCTAATGTATGCCATATTCTTTTCAAATCAGGGCCCTGTTATTCAGGTTGCTGTGCCTAAAGGCAAATCTGTAAAAGCGAAGTTTTACAAGAATAAAGTTCTTCGAAAATTGAAGAAATATTTCAAAGAATGAAGACCCGCAACTGGTTTGGCCAATGTCAGATTGCTACATGACAATGCGTCATCGCACAAGGCGTTCATTGTGCAAGATTATCTGAACCAGGAAAAGGTTGTTGAACTCCCTCACCCCCCGTGTTCCCCTGACCTTGCCCCGTGTGACTTTTTTTTGTTCCCGCGGCTGAAAAAATACCTTTCTGGTCGTTAATTTGTACAGCGCAAACACCTCGGTTCTGCAATATTCCAGTGCCTTTATAGTATACCTCGAAAAGACAACCAAAATGCATTCAATGATTAGATCAGAAGACTGACCGTTTGTATATCTGTTAAAGGGGAATACTTTGAGGGGACAAAATAAATTTTTCATCGAAATCTACCACGAAATCATTTTTATGTGCTTAGAGGCATTCATAATTGAACAGCCCTCGTAATGAAATAAATGCACTTCATGCATACTCGTACAGTTAAAATTACTTATTTGCAAAGCGTGCAAAGCCTTGAGTCGAAAACTCAAACAGTCTGTCAATGATAATAAGAAAGTCCAAGAAACAGCCACAGTCAAAGAATACAGCTCATCTCATGTATCAGGAGGAAGAATGAATGCGAAATTAACACTTAAAATTAAAAAGGAAGATACCCAGGACATGCCACAATCAAGGACACAAACCATCCAAGCCAACAACGGGATGGTAGAACACACATTGGAAGAGTGAGCAACAAAATCATTTGAGGGCTGCCTTAAAAAGTCTTAATACCTGACCCTCGTTGTGGTTCTGATGCAGCTCATCTAACCAGCGAATGTTCGGTCCGTATCGTGGCGCCCTTCTTCATAGTTGAATCACCAAAAGCCCAAAACTTAACAGCAAACAACCAACTTCTTCCCCGTAACAGGGGATCATATTGCGACAACCAACTACTCCAACAACTCAGATGCACGAAACCACAAAGTAAACCATAAAGGCCTTAATCAGAGTGTTGGCTTTATTGAAGTGTGGTGTACATACAAACGTAAAAGTAACCGAAAAATTCAAACAAATGAGCGAAAAAGTCGGATAAGAGATAAGTAAAAATACCCCTACAGATGACACCAGTGGCCACCAAATCATATTAAAATTTCAAAATTTTCCCGGGGGAGGCCCCCCGGACCCCCACCAACGAGAGGGGGGCTACCCATCTCTCGTGCTCTCCCCCCACTCGTGCCTTCGGCACTCGACCCACGCCTTCGGCGTGGGCTTCAACTTCAGCATTTGCCTGGCTACGCCCCTGAGGGCCTACACTATTTGCTAACAGAATTGTCCGTCAAAAATAGAATAAAAACGAAAAAATAGGCATGACACCCCTTATATGACAAATGGACTTGTCCACTGTGACATACAGCGATGGAAGACCGGCCCCCGCCCATAGGGGCTTGAAGAAATAGATGGGCTGCATGCTGCTTCCACGCAGAGCTGAATCCGACCCGCACATCAGTACTGGTAAACCGCTTAGAGGATCTAAGCCTGCCCAGGCAAAGCGGTGCGAGTGTCGGACCGTCCATGCTTATAAACCCTATTGGTATCATTGGGTGACAGGGCTTGAAATGTCAATTCATCTCAATGTCGGGTAAAAGTCCCACAAAATTGGAAGCAACGTCTCCAAAATGACCTTTACAGTGTCGAAGGGGACGTTAAACCTCAAATCAATCAAACAAACAAACAAAAGCGATGGAAGAGTCCGCTAGTATATAAAGAGTTAACGTGATATGCCGGACGTGTTACATGTCTTGTGATACATTGCTTGAATCAATTATGTTCTGGCCGCCAAAGAAACTTATTTCAAGAGTGCAGACTAGTTTGACAGCCATGAATCGGATCGAAGGAAAATCGGAAAACAAGTTGATCTTAATTTCTTTGGTATCTGTTATGCTGACAATAAGTAGATCATTACAAAAGATACAGACATATTCGTCTGGCATGCCAATTTTTCTTACAATCCATAACGCCAGCATATGTATAAGAATTCTGCTATGTTTTGTGTAAATTTGACATTGCCTGATGAAATGCATTCTGTTGAAGTGTTCTGCGTCACGTATAAAGTAACAGAGACTCTTATTGCAATGGATATAGCTATTAAACTGAACGACTCGTTTTTATTGCGGTGACACGTCTTTCCAAGAAGAGACATTGCGAAAACTCGCCTATACAAACACATTGTAATCTTTACCGACGAAAAAAACACACTAAAATTTAAGATGAAAACCTGTTATATTTTTCTTATTTCTGCTTTAAATTTAGATTGTGGGCACTCGTTAGAACCGCCTAATCGATGCGGTTCTAACGAGTGCCCACTATCTATATTTATAGAGTGTGGGATCTTGTTAGAACCGCCTCATCAAGGCGGTTCTAACGAGTACCCACTATCTATATTTAAAAACCGAAACCAGAAAAACGATTATTTTTTTTGTTTTTGTTTTTTTTTTTGTTTTACGGCCATTTCAAGATTATTCACTTATTTCGAGCCGATCGTTAATCAGAGATGAGCGAAAACCTGAGTACCCGGAGATAAACATTGCATAACTTGGCGTCCGGCTTACATGCGACCCGAGCGAGCATCCAACTTCTAAATGATTAAGAGTCAGCGCTCTAATCCACCAGGTCACAGAGGCTCGTTTCAATATATCAATGGACGCCCGTTCCAGTCGATCCCAAGTCGAGGTTCAGACCGGCCAAGGGAAACTGAATATCGGAAACATATGCATCGATTCAATAGGAATAAAAGATTCTTTATCTTGCGTGCTATAACATTGTTTTCTTCTTCATTAATTTAACCCAAATTTAAATACTGCAGTCGCCAAGAATTCAAATACTTTATCATTAAATTGCGCTTGCGAGTAGACATTTGAAACATGAATTTTAACTTTTACTACTAACCCTTATCCCGCAGAATAGATTAATTTGCCACACACATTTTTGAATATCCACCAATCAAAGTTTAAAAAATGTATTATTCAATTTTGCCCTAAGCAGATTACTAATGTGCTGTCGGTTTCAGCTGTGCGTGGAAGCACCGTGCAGTCCAATCTATTTCTTCAATCCCCGACTGGCGGGAGCCGAGGCACGTGATTTAATATTGCGACAAAGTCTATGAAAGATCACGGAGAAAGCTGTTTTGCTCTATTAAAAACTCGAACGAGGTTTCAGATACTGACAATACCTACTTCGATGATTTGATCAGTAAAATTTACCCTTCAGAATTCAACAAAATAAAGCAAATTCTTCTGATACCGAAGCCCCGTTTTTTTTTTTTTTTTTTTTTTTTTTGTTTTGGGGATTTACAGAATTCTATTTTAGATGGGTTTGTTTCAAGCAAAATTTATCGTTAAGGCGATGGTTTTGAATTTAAGATTGTAAATTTTCCTTTCTTATATGGTAATGTTTCTCGTGCGACATCCTACGGTGTTTATACATCGCAATCAATTGCCAGAGTGTCTAGTCATGTAACTGAATTCAACACTCGTAATAAATTATTAACAGCTTAACTTCTTAATCAGGGTTTTCGTCATTATAAACTTCAAAAAGACTTTTCTAAGATATATAGACGTCATTTCAATTTAGTTTCAAAATTCAGTGTTGGACTCAAATCTCTTCTGCAACAATGCCTATCGGAATCTAAATTTTATGGTGACTTAGTACATAAACTCAGAAAAATATTTACTAGCTATGATTTGGTAGACAATTTCGTAATATAATTCTTACAGAATACAACATAAATATTATACGACAGAGTGCATACATGATAGTTAACCCAATCACGGTTGATAACTTTGCTTCCCTCTTTAATTGCACGCCGGCGAGTTGGGCCTCAGACTTTACATGTATGACGGCACCAGCCTAAAGACTTACTTTACTTTTTTAACTTATATCGGTTTGTGCCTGATGCTCTTTCTCTGGTCGGTCCCTTCGGAGTCCAACTGTTTGTTTTCTTTTACTCCAGCATTTCAATTATTTCATGCTGTTGAGTCCCCATCATTGTTTCATATCTGTAATCGTTTGATTTTAATTTTCTCAGATGTTTCACTCATGAGTTAGAAATCCTCCAAATTTTCAGTATTATGAATTTAGTTTATGTTTGTGTTTTTTCCCTTTCGTTTCTTGGTTTCTTGGTTTCTTGGATGAGAGATGTGAGGTAATTGTATCTATTCTTGATGATGTTTTATTAAATATTGACGATATAATTGTGAAGTCTATAATACCTGTCGGAGTCCAACTGTTGGTTTTCGTTTGCTCCAGCATTTCAGTGGTTTCTTGCTATCACCGTTGTTTCATCTCTGGTTGTTTTTTGTGTTCTCGGTGATGTTGCACTGAAGAGTTGTGGGGACTTCATTGCGGCTGCGACAAATCGATTTAAGCCCCACCCCTCCCTCCCACCCCCACCATCCCCACCATCCAGTGGAATGCGTTTCACTGACCGTTCCAAGGCGGTTCTTCTGTCGCGGTTTATTTTTGTTATTGTGTTTAGGGTCTTGTTATTTCATGTTTGTGTTCTTTCCCTTGGGTGACAATGATGGGAGCTGTGGGTTAATTGTATCGATTCCTGATCATTGCATTCACTTCTATTTTGATCATTGCCATCACTTTTATTTGTTGCATGAGCCGGCCCTTTCAGCAATGCGGATAGAGTGGCTGGATTTTTCAAGACGTTAAGCATCGAAACTCGTGGTTAGTACGTAGATGGGTGACCGCGTCGCTTCACTTCGTATGCAACCCGGCAAACGATACATTGGTGGTAGCACTGGGATGGAATCAGTGTCGCTGGTGCGTTGCATAGGCTACCTAGTGAGGTATGTGGGACTAGCATCACGCTAACAAGGCCGTGAAATGAACACCCCTTACACCCCACTTTATATAGAGAAAACAGGGGTTTACGGGGGTCTACATTATTTTCCCTATTTCTGCTCCTAGACATAGGTTGTGGCTACTCGTTAGAACCGCCTCAATGAGGCGGTTCTAACGAGCACCCACAACCTATGTTTGCTTAATAAATAAGGGAAAATTTCGTCGATTTTCGTCAGAAAAGTAGCCATTTTGGAGATGTGAAAAAATGCACTATGTCGCACGGGTTTGTTATCGTAATGGGGACGATGTCAAGAGATGAAGGGGAGAAATTTAACGGTTATTGACATATACCACTTCTAAAGCCTTGATGTAGGATTCGCTCTTTTAGCGATGCGGGTAGAGTAGTTGTCTTTTTAAGTAAAGGGACGGAGATCGCGGTTAGTACCTTGATGGCTGACCGCGTTGTTCGACTTCGTGGACAACCCGTCAACAAACGTTACAGCAGTAAGCATCGACCTGTTTGTTAAGGTAACAATAAACTGTTCTTTCGAGATATAAGAAAATAGCGCAATGTAACATAGGTAAGTTATCCTACTGTCCTGATATTAAACGGGAATCTCACAGCCCTCATATGGCAAAAAAAAAAAAAACGAACAAAGGCGTTCATTACAAGCAGAAATAGTTTGAATGCAAAATCAGATCGTATTTGGCCAGATGTCCTCAGTGGATTTCTGTCGGATGAATATTCATAGAGGTATACTAAGGCTATATATTGAACTGGAAACTGCGACACACATGGGACCAATGGACAAAATGATATCGGAATCGTCCAGAACCCAGACGGAAAATTAAGTCAGACGCATATTGTTAACCAATTTAATTTAAGTATTAAGTCAACAATAGATGTAAAGCCATTTATCTTGAAGTCCAGATGTCTGATAGAGGAGTTTCAACAACGACGGCATCTTATATTCCAAATTTACATGTAGTTCCATTGTGCGGACTAGTGGAAAGAACGATTACATGTAAATGGATAACACGGAATTTAGCGTATGTGTACACTAAATTAATGCATATATCAGCTCGTAACGAACCCTCAGAAAAAAGCACCAGACCTTCCATTGAAGAACTTTGCATCTCACATGTGACCCAAACAAGGCGCGGCGAACGCGTAACCGTGAGAGAAATGATTAAGAGACAGCGCTGCTACCCACTACGCTACGGCGGAAGGTACAGCCACCATTCTTATGCACTTGTGTATTTAACTCGACGTTTGATGGCTCCCGCCCATCGGGGCTTGAAGAAATAGATGGGCTGCATGATGTTTCCACGCAGAGCTGAAACCGACCCGCACACGAGTACTGGTAAACCTCTTAGAGGATCTAAGCCTACCCAGGCAAAGCGGTGATAGTCGGTCCGTCAATGCTTACAAACCCTATTGGTTTCATTGGGCGGCAGGGCTTGAGATGTCATTCACCTCAACACCGGGTAAAAGTCCCACAAAATTGGAAGCAGCGTCTCCAAAATGACCTTTACAGTGTTGACGGGGACGTTAAACCTCATATCAAACAAACAAACAAACGCGATGTTTGATTGGATAACGTCAAAAATTTGCACCAGCATATATCGAAAGGCCGACGTCATCATGTAACATAGCTTTTCAAAATAGTACAGTTTCTAACAAAACAACCGAATAAGATCATGGCACGTAGAATGAAGATAACTGTATCGCAAAATTGTCATTTGGGGAGGTAAATCGTCGGTTTTACGATCGCAAATTCCGTTTAACGGCTCCGCTGACGCGTCGCCGTAAAGCGCAATTTCCGACCGTAAAACCGCCGATTTAAATTATATTATCAAGTCTTAGAAACGAACACCCCTCTAAACCCCAGTTTATCTAGAGAAAACTGAGGTTTACAGGGGTATACTTTAACTTGCTTATTTCTGCTCCTAGACGTAGGTTGTGGGTACTCGTGAGAACCGAGGCGGTTCTTACGAGCGCCCACAACCTATGTTTGGAGTATAAATAAGAAAAATATAACATTTTTTCATTGGAAAGATAGCCATTTTGGAAATAAGAATGCACTATGCCACAAGGGTGTTATCCTAATGCGACCTCCCCAAATGACAACTTGGAATACAGCTATACAATAATCTGTCATATAAGGATTGCGATAGGCCGCGAAATGAGAAAAGGTGTTCGAGCATATAAGAATATGACATGGGGTTCTGTTGTAGATGAGCGTTTCCAACCATCGGAATGACCGTGCTGAGCGGTACCAATGCCTCGGTTCCGCTCAGAAGGGTTATCACGAGGACTGGAAACGCTCTCTACAACAGAACCCAACATTAGATTTTTTTCTCTTGCACAACACCACCGGAACTTTTCATTTTACTTTATTTAACGTTTTAATTTTTGCACACTATCCTAATGTAGTTTGCCTGGGTAAGAACATCAGGTAAGAACAGAAATTCTATTCCATGCTACATGTATAATCACGGATTTCCGTGTCTGGTGAGCCAGAATAATGTTCTCAAGTCCGTGTTTTGAACAACCCTCTAAACCCCGCTGTATACAGAGAAAACTGGGGGTTACAGGGGTTTACAATATTTCCCTTACTTCTGCTCGAAGATATGTATTGTGTATATTCGTTTGAGCAAAGAACACCCTAAACCTATGTTTGGAGTTCATATAATACATATATAACAAATTTTCTCAGGAAAAAAATGACCGTTTTGAGAATGTTAGAGAATGCACTATTTCATACGTGTCACGGGTGTAATATCGCACTATTGTGCGCGTTCAGAAATGTTTCGTATCAGCCTACAAAACGCTTATGCTATCAGAAGGCCTTATTCTTTTTAGTCACGTGTTCGAATGTCCCATTGCATTTGGTACAGTCCATATGTTAGACTGGTATCAGTCTGTTAAATAGAGCAGTTTCATAAAACACTGCAAAACATATACACTAATATAATGTTTAACGTTTACGAACATTACGCAAACACGCCAATACATTGCCACCTTTATCGCCGAAAAAATGAAAATTATAAGATGAAAAATTGTAATATTTTTTCTTATTCCTGCTCAAAATATACATTGTGTGCACTCGTTAGAACCGCCTCATCGAGGCGGTTCTAACGAGTACCCACAATCTATATTTTAGAGCAGAAATAAGAAAAATAAGGTTTACCCATGTAAACCACAGTTTTACAATATAAAAGTGTGGTTCAAGGGGGTCAGAATTATATAGGCGTGTTTTCGTGATGAGAAGCAATTTCTTTTGATTGCCAAATGCACACTAGAGAAAATGACAAGAAATAAAATTAAAATGTTTAAGATCAGACAGTCTAAAAACTGCGACTTCAGCAACGAAAAAAAATTCTTAGACAAAACCGTAGTATTTTGAAGTTAAAAAATGAATTAAGACAGCACACCCATTAGAATTGGGCCTCGGCGTGTACCCATAATCTCTATTTTAAGCAGAAATAAAGAAAATATTTATCTGCTAGATAGAAGTGATGGCAATGATCCGGAATCGATACAATTAACCCACAGCTGCCATCAGAGACACCAAATGGAAAGAAACACAGACCCTAATGGAAACATCAATAGCGGAAAGCCAAAAGTACAGTTTACTGAACCATACCATGGCAAATTTTCTTATTTAATTTCAAAATACAGTGTTGGACTTAAATCTCTTCTGCAACAAGGTCTAACGGAACCCGAATTTGATCGCGACTTAGTATATAAATTCAGAAAAATAAATAATTGCAATGACCTCAGCACCCAATTTCGTAAAATCATTCTTCGATATAAAAAGATTGGGTACAACATAAATGTTATACGACATACTGCATGCATGTGCAGTTAACCCAATAACGGTTGACAACTTTGCTTCCCTCTTAAATCGCACGCCTGTGGGTCAGGCCTATGACGGTTCTAGCTTAAAGGCCTACTGAGAATGAGAGAGAATTTTATTTTATATAATGTAATGTTGGTTGATGCCTGGTGCTCTGTCTCTGGTCGGGCCCATCGGGGTCTAACTGTTGGTTTTCATTTGCTCCAGCATTTCAGTGGTCTCTTGCTGTCGAGTCCTCACCGTTGTTTCATCTCTGTGGTTGTTTGATTTTTGTGTTCTCGGAGATATTGCAGTGATGAGTTAGGAGGCCCCGGTAGAATTCGTTTCACTGACCGTTCCAAGGCGGTTCTTCCGTCGCGGGTTATTTTTGTTTGTCTGTCTTTGGTTTGTCTTTGAGTGGGTTTCGCTTATTTTATTTTGTTTTGGAAATGCCATTTGGCCAATTTGACGGAGATTATCTGTCCTTTTGGCTTTCCGCTGTTGGTGTCTCCGTTGGGTCTATTTGCTTAGTGTTTGTGTTTCTTTCTCTTTGGAGCTGTGAGCTGTGAACACTTAAACTCCGGTGAGCCCGACAAGAATCAGAGCATCAGGCACCATCGATAATACCTAAATGTTTAATTAAGTCTTTAGGCTTGAGCCGTCATTGAGTCTGAGACTCGACTCGCCAACGAGCAACTGAAGAAGGAAACAAAGTTATCAACCGTGATTGGGTTAACAACAATGCGTAGAGTAAGTCGTATAACAGTCCTTTTATATCGAAATAAGGTTTTACGACATTGGATACTAAACTACTTGAAATCATATATTTTTCTGACTTAATTACGTATAACAATCCTTTTATATCGAAATAAGGTTTTACGACATTGGGTACTAAACTACTTGAAATCATATATTTTTCTAACTTAATTTATTTAGTCACCATAAAATTCAGATTCCGATAGGTCTTGTTGTAGATGAGATTTAAGTTGAACTAAATAAAAATGACGTCTTTAAAACTTTAAAATGCCTTTGCGAAACGTATGATACCGATAACCCTGATTAAGAAGTTTAGGATTTAATAATTTATTACGAGTGTTGAAGTCAGTTACATGACTACAAACTCTGGCAAACCGAATTAACTGCGATAGATAAACTCCGTAGGGTGCCGCACGAGGAACATCACCAGCTAGGAAAGGAAGGTGTACAAAAAAGCAAAATCATCGCGTTTATCAACCAACCCATCTTAAAAAGATAAATGTAAATCCAAAAACGGGTTTTCGGTTACAGAAGAATTTGGTTTATTCAGTTGAAGTTCTGAAGAATAAAGTGTGGTTTAAGGGCGTGTTCAGTTCACGGACTTGTTTACTGATTAATATTATGCGCATGTTAACATGATAGTATTTTTATCTCTTTATGGCCATGGATCGTTTAACGTGAAAGTGATCTATTAGCAAGACCTCATGCTGAGCAAGTTAATTTCCAGGCAGATAACCAGTTTGCAAAATGTTTAATGGGAAAGAGATAAAAATTCCATTAAATTATTCCGTATTTGCCTGATATGTGATACTTCTTAATGAGCAACAAACACAAACCAACCAGTTTTAGCCTAAGAGATAATGAAAGTGTGGTTATTACCGTTAAGACTGAGGAATGCTTAATACAATCGTGTTTAATGCATTCGTCGTATTCGGGAACTGAAGGCGGCCAAGCTAAGCTGTATGAAATTTACTGCAGAGTTCTTGAAGATTGCTCGGCTCGTGCGATTTTGTGTAAAGTCATAGGGATCAGAACGCCAAACACTACTGCATTTTTGGCCGATTGTTTCTCAGTCGACCCAAAGTAACATAGCACGACAGCCGTTCGTTGTTGATGTCCAAGTGACTATCATTCATTGATTTGTAGGAAATGCAGTTACATACATGGTTATTTATAGAAAATGGCCGCGTTATTCTTACATGTATCGCTGTTAGGTCAGAATGTTGCGTAAGATGGTTAACTATAGACTCCGGACTTGACCAATTGGCAGTTTTGTGGGAAAGTACCTGTCTTTTTGGTTTTCCGCTGTTGGCGTTTCCATTAGGGTCTAGTTGTTTCCCTTTGGTGTCTCTGGTGGGAGCTGTGGGTTAATTGTGTGTCGATTCCTGACCATTGCCTTCTCTTCTATTTTGAATCATTTGTTAAGTTTGGTAAACAGTGAAGATCATCTACGTTGCGTGCTTACAGTACATGAATGTATGGGTTAAACGTCCCCGTTCACGACCATTTTTCCAGCCTCCACTCAGAGACAAATAAAAGCAACCCCCCAGTTTCGTCAGTGCTTTAATTATTGTTTGTAAAATTTAACTTTTTCTTATCTACTACTGTTTTTGAGATTACATCAGACTACGTTTAAACTGTTCAATTTGAAGTAACCTTTTTCGAGCCAAACGCACATTACGTAAACACACCTATACAAATACATTGTAACCTATATCGCCGAAAAAAATGAAACTTTTAAGATGCAAAACTGTGATATTTTTCTTATTTCTGCTCAGAATATAGATTGTTGGTGAGGCTGTTCTAACGAGTACCCACAATCTAAATTTTAGAGCAGAAATAAGAAGAAAAAAAAATAGGTGTACCCCTGTAAATCCCAGTTTTACTATATAAAAACGGGGTTCAAGGGGGCCAAAAATCATATAGGCGTGTTTTCGTGATGAGGTAGATAATCTATGTCTGAGAAGAAAGTGACTTGTGAATATTCAATACATGCATATAATTTTGGAAATTATAAGGGCTAGAAACATCAGAGACAGATAAATAGAAGTGAAGGCAATGATCGCTGAAGAACTGATCGAAGTTTCGCGGAGAATAGGATTATGAAGAAGACAGAAGAGGGAGCTGGTTGCTATGCTGTTTGTGGCTCGTTAAGTTCCTGTTTTCTAACCATCATTGTTAGTTACACTTCCAACTAGTGCCATTGGTAGGCTGTATTCTTTGTGGCTTTCAATATGAAACATGCCTATACAAATACATTGTAATTTTTACCGCCGAAAAACAACAATTTTACGATGAAAAATTGTGATATTTTTCTTATGTCTGCTCAAAATATAGATTTTGGGTACTCGTTAGAACCGCCATATCGAGGCGGTTCTAACGACTACCCACAATCTATATTTTAGAGCAGAAATAAGAAAAATAAGGTTTACCCCCTGTAAACCCCAGTCTATGTAAAAGTAAGGCTTAATTAGCCGAAACTACGTAGTATGACCAATCTTCTTTCTTATGAATGTTTTCATTGCTCTTTATTTATATCAGTCTTTGTATCGACTGCCTATTCGAAATTTGCAAAATTGCAGTATGTTTCCTCTGGCTTTCTTTGCCGGATCATTAAAGGGTCACTGATGAGGCTTAATTAGCCGAAACTACGTAGTATGACCCATCTTCTTTCTTATGAATGTTTTCATTGCTCTTAAAGGAACTCATTTTTGATTTTTATTCAAGGGGGGTCAGAATTATATAGGCGTGTTTTCGTGATGTACTTGACAGCTAGTTTTGTATTTTTACAAGAGTGGTGACGACACGAATGTGTCAACGTAATGTGGTGCTTCCATTAGTGCTTGCTACAGGCGTTGGCAAATAACGAAGACAGACTCGGTACATAATGAGGCGTATGATCTTGGTCAACACTGTTTAAAGTGCAAGAATTTCTGCATAGTTAATAAAATGAAATTCATCGGACATCCTTTAGGCCGCTGCGCAAAAACAATATAAGCCCCACAGTGAAACTCTTTTCACTGACCGTTCCAAGGCGGTTCTTCTGTAGCGGTTTATTTTTGAAATGGTTTGTCTTTGAGTCTGTGTATCACTTCTAGATTTTTGTTTTGGATAACCAATTTGCCATTTTGTGGGAAAACAACTGTCCTGTTGGCTTTCCGCTACTGATGTTTCCATTAGGGTCTAGTTATTTAATATTTGCGTTTCTGTCCCTTTGATGTCTCTGATGGGAGGTTAATTGTATAGATTCCTTATCATTGCCTTCACTTCTATTGTGCTTGCTGCTATAAGCAGGAAAATTCTATGAGTCATATGTGAGTTTAAACGGCACTTAGTAGACTTACTGTTAAAACCAGAATTTACAAATTAGAATTGGATGCGAGGCAACAACATTTCCGTATCTTTTTCTCTCGTATCCGCGGACCAAAATCTAACCCCCGAATTCATTCAAGCAGAATGATAGAAGTTAAGACCTGATGCTCTATTTTGTAGATATGAATCAAATCAAAGTCAAAGAATCTGCCATGAAAGCAATGGAAAGTGTTTAACCACATAATACTATGAAGTATTTTCCAGAATTAACAGACTATGGTACCATACCAAGACAATGAAAGCTTGGAACAAGAGGAATTTGGTACCGTACAAGGACAATGAATGCTCGAAACAAGAGGAATTCTTCTCTTATGAAGCGAACATTATACGGTCGCGATTTATTGGTGCATGCTTATCAGCCTTGGGATTAACGGTGAATCGGACAATCTGGTATTTGTGACACACGCACTTCACAATTATCGATCAGGCCAATGGACATTCAAATACTTACTACGTCCTTGTCAAACTCCGATATACATCATTGTTAAAGAGACACTACGAAGTACTCTCAAGTCAATGACCTTATTGGGTTTTCTTTTTCTGCTCTGAGGTCAGATCGTTGCTGAGTCATTAAACCTGTTGCAAAATGCAAAATTATCTTAATTCGTGCAAAGTCACTGTAATGTGCTTGTTGTCATGACCGACTGCTGAGCTCGAACCTTCATGCGGATCAAATGGTTGGTATTTTTTTTTTGTTGTTGTTTTTATAGCCCTTTGAAAATTATTTCACTCCTATCGGGCCGATCGCTAATCTGAGTTCAGCGAAAACCAGAGTACCCGGAGAAAAACAACCTGATCTTCCGTTGCAGGACTTGGCGTCTCGCATGTGACCCGAGCCAGGCTCGATCTCACAGTGGTGAGAGACCTAATGATTACGAGTCAGCGCTCTGATCCACTAGGCAACGGATCGATGATGTTATACCGCATTTGAAATAAGGGCAAGTGTTGTATATTCGTAAACTGTGGAGTTATAGCCCCAACTTTTTCAAGTTCGTGAATTTTTTATCCTGTTAACCCCACTTTATAGGGAGAAAACTTCTGGCAGCCTGGTAACATGGCCGATCCATCTTAACCGTGCCACTTTCAGGTGAGTATGTAACTTATACTCTGCATCCCGGCCCATTTTACGACATTCTGTTCTGGAAACCTGTCTTGCCGCTTAATCTTTACAAGTTTTAAGGCAGCTTGTACACCAATACCAACGCATACACTATCGAACCTTTGCCTCTGAAGATGATGTGTCATTCAATCTGTGATGATAGCCTTGTAGAAGCAATCAAATGTTCACAATGAATTTCTAGAACGGATCTCATCATGTACCGAACATGCATTCATGCAGAGATGTGGGCGACTGCAATGAATTAGTTCCATTGCAAAAACTGTTTTGTGTTTAAGGGTGATTGATACAGCTGACTGTCGTATTGTTTGCTCTGTTATACAAAGGAGACAACTTTCCTGAACGCCTGATCTTTTCCTCCCTGCAAACAGGGTTCATATGGATTAGGGGTCCTCTGGTATCAACCAATTTCACACGGAAAACCCAAAACGGGTTAACGACAAACAGAGCAGGCTGGGCCTTCACTGTTTGCATAAAGTTCAACTATTTTCTACATACATTTCTAATGAATAGCTGAATCTTAGAACCCAAAGTTTCAAAATGGACGCCTGTTGTGTATAAAGGGTAAGTTTCCCATTCAGTAAAAATGGTTAAAAACTGAAGGTATATGTAAATACATTCGCTTAATGATAAACCCAAAATTTACGAATGCAACAAAATATTTCTGAGAGAGTTGCCTCGCCTGAAAGAGTATTCATATTTCCTTAAGTGTGTGACCCGATCAAACTTGTTGAACCTTGTTCCAATTTAAACCTCTGTATGAAATAATAAAAAAGTAATTACACTGATTTCCATTTAAAAATAAAATCAGTTATATATGCGTTTTCAAAATCACTTTTAAGCATGGCAAGCATAAGAAATAAAGGTTACCAATCTTTAAAAGAACATGTAGATGTCCAAATACTTTAAAGGCAAATGCATGTATATTTTTAGCAGTACAAGATTTTATTATTAAGTCTAAACGATTTTGTACTTCAAATTTATAATCAAAGATTTCAAATGCCTTGCTGGTACTTATCACAGATGTACAAATATGTTTCTACACGGGCGCACATACATACATACATACATACATACATACATACATACATACATACATACATACATACACACACAAATATATACATGCACGTTCATATAAAAAAAAGGTTGTGAAACACATCTACTAACTCGAGCCAAAGTTTAACAGCTACAGCGTCCAATCAAACCGATCATTAGTCTTTGTCTCACATCACGATTCGAAGAGCGCTACTGACTTTCTGTAATGTATTGTTTCTCTTGAGACAGCCCAAAATCACAAGACTTGATTCGGCAGTGCTAATTACCCTAAAATCCATTCCCCGTGGAGCCAACTGTCCAATCATATGTCATATCGAGCCGGCCATTCTAACCAAACTTCCTTGGCAGGCTTATACATAAGCGGTTCACCAACGAACATCCCGGTAATTGACATAGCGTTTGTTTCTGGTACTCAGTAACGTTTGTAGTACTACAATCAATGTTTGAAAGCGTTTTTACAAGAAATTTTTGATTTTTTTTCTTCTGTTAACACGCAATATATGCACCTGCGTCTTTCATTTGGCAGTATACATGTACGTCTGTGTACAATCAGATGTGGTTGCCCGTGCATTCGTTATACATTTTGCATAAAACAAGTGCGATTCAACATGTGCAATAAAGGGGCAGCTTTCCTTTGCTATTTGAGTAAACTTTCATTTTATATCGTTTCCAAGCCGATATTAAGGCAAAACCAACTTTGTTTTCCTATAGAAAGCAATAAGGAAACAAAGTAATGATGATTTAAATGTTACAGTGCTATCGTTAACGCTGATTTTTAGACATGGTATTGTTTCCGTAGTCGCTATCGTTTGTTGCGCTTCTCATCATTTTCTTACTAGCTGAAGAAAACTGATACCCAAACAATAGGTGAAGCTTTAATCATTTAAAATGTGCGTTCTGAAAAGTGCCCTCATTAGCGTTTCAATGTAAATAACTTATTTACTTTGAATGCTGAATAATCAAGTTTTCGTAGGGTCAAATTTTGCTTTGATATTCAAATACTTATTTGTTTTCACTGTGACAATTTTTTTAGAAGATATGTAATACATACTTGTGTTTACTACAAACAGACGTTTGTTTGTATTGGAGTTTTACGGCCCAGTCAACACTATTTAGGTCATTTTTGAGCCGGTCAGTTTACCTATCAAAACTTTCCTGGGCAGGCCTATACGTAAGCGGTTAACCAGTTCAGTGCACATTATTTCGCCAGAAACTGACAACTGCCCTTCTTGAATCAGCAGAAGGGAGAGAATGACCGCAGAAAAGATTTCATGATCAATCTCCATGAAAGAATGTTGCCGACCCCGGCGGGAGTCGAACCCGCGTCCTCCTGATCACCAGTCAGACGCGCATCCGATTGAGCCACTGTCAAACAGACGTATTTTATTGGCAATCAGCTTCCATAACTTACTAAACTGATGAAAAAAATCGACATTTATAATTTTTAATAACAGATTAGCTATCACACGACTTTTTTTTTAACTCGGTCCAGTCTTCCTCTTTAACTGCACGCCGATGGGTCAGGCCTCAGATTCTATGACGGTTCCAACGTAAAGGCTTATTGAGAATTAGAGAGATCTTATTCAAGGTAATGTTGCTTGGTGCCCGATGCTCTGTCTCTGGTCGGGCCCATCGGAGTCTAACTGTTGGTGTTCTTTTGCTCCAGCATTTCAGTGGTTTCTTGATGTCGAGTCTTCATCGTTGTCTCGCCTCTGTGGTTTTTTTATTATTTGTGTTCACGGAGATGTTGCACTGGTGAGTTAGGAGGCCTTCAAACTGAACAAATTATTTGTCTAAATCGCGACGGAAGTAAGGGCGAGGATTGTGGCCACGTAAAATCGATTTAAGCCCCATAGTGAAAATCGTTCCACTGACCGTTTCAAGGCGGTTCTTCTGTGGCGATTTATTTATGTTGTTGTTTGTTACTTACTGTATCACTTGTGACTTTTAATGTGGGTGGCCATTTGGCCATTTTGTTGGAAAGTAACTGTCCTTATGGCCTTCCTTTGTTTAGGTTTCCATTGTGGTCTGGTCGCTTAATGTTTGTGTTTCTTTCCCTTTGGTGTCTTTGGTGGGTGGAGTAAGTTAATTGTGTCGATTCCAGATCTTTGTTTTACTTCTACTTTTCACCGCCATGGAAATATGTGACCGCACAAAATGTAGTCTGGCTTATATTGAGTTTTAGGCACAGTTTCAATGAAGTGATATTTTTGAACATTTGCTCACGC
Organism: Lucinisca nassula; assembly: GCA_963580285.1. Taxonomy (NCBI): domain Eukaryota; kingdom Metazoa; phylum Mollusca; class Bivalvia; order Lucinida; family Lucinidae; genus Lucinisca; species Lucinisca nassula. Next base: position 62,403,428 of record OY757017.1, read on the forward strand.
ATGTTTGAATACATGTATTGGTTTAAATTAAAAAAAAAAACATGAATGATCAGTCGAAAACAAAAAAAAAAAAAACAAAAAACATACAAACGAAAAAATGCATATTTAAACATGCGTGTTATTTTATCCTGAGTTTTGAAGTAGACGACTTGGCAATTTTCCTAATTTTTCAGGGAAAGATCAGATTCAGCATTTCATATGTATCAGTCTCCAGCAGATGAATCGCATGAAATATGAAGTCATGTTATCTGTGACCAAATATGAGTAAAAGTGAAAATGAACTCTGGTATAGTTAAAAAAAACATGTTTCATCCCTTGAACCCCCCCCCCCCCCCCAAAAACTTCTGAAGTGCACTCTTCCATCAATAAAGTTTGGACACCTCCATTCTAAATCATGTAAATAGGGTATGTAGCAAATAATCGTTAACAGAATTGTAAGTTTTGTAGACCCGGGTATTATTACTCATTATGAGCCTTCTCATCAGGATATAGGATATACACACCGCACCGTGCTTCAGGACGGAAAGGGTAATGCTATCATTACGCTTTGACCCTAATCAAAGACTAAAGACGCGACGCAAGAGACTGCAACCGTGCGGTGGCAAGCAAACAATAATACATGTAGTGGCGCACACCAATACCGGAAGATTTCAAAGATAATAGCAGATACCATAATAGGCGTTTTATTTAGTATTCCGTTAATTCACTATTTGAAAAAGTATATACTGAAAAATTAACGCCTAGAAAATGACAATTTAGCATCATGACAATATCAGTTTTGGGGATATAAGAATGTCCCGAGTCATAAGTGTATGTTGTACTAAGTTATACATGCAAATATTTGTCATGTTCAACATTTGAAAGGATACTAGTAATCACTTTAGCTGGAGAAAAAAAAGATGGAAATGACCTAAGTTGATCAGAGTACACAGTCCAAATCTAATTTGTAGGAGTTACGCTATTTAATGAAAAACATATCCTTTTACTTAAGACTTGCTTTTAACTTATTATATCATATATGGAGGAATTTGCCCCCTTCACGAGAAAACCTGTATTCTGGGTTTTGACCAGAAAAGACCCAATCCGGCTTGCCCAACTATATAAGCTAACAAGAGTCTCGAAAACGTGATATAGAAACTATAAGCAAGACACAATACAAGCTGTAAAACACTAAGTTGCTGATCGGTCTGCGCATGCGCGCAGACCGATCTGCAGCTTAGTTTTTCGCAAAGTGGAAAAACAAAATAGTTTTTCTAATGATGCGACTTAAAGTTTCATATAATTTAAAAGATGAAAGATACGAAATGGAGACCGTATAAGCTTTTATCATTTTTGCACTCGTCTGATGCTGTCACCGTAAATAGGAGTGTAAACAGGTGATATAAACTAGAAGAAACGTACGTAAGATGAGCATTTTTGCACTTTTCGATTTTTTTTCTTCATATTTCTCCGTTTCTAAGGCGAGAATAAACGGCAAGCATGGGCGGTACTGTGGCACCACAGCCTAAAAAAACACCTTTACTCACAATGTAAATTGGGGCTTACTCCAGGTTCTACCAAATGTCAACAAGTCTCACGAGTCAATAATAAGCCATGTCATTTGACAGGAAGCCCATTTACTCTCGAGAAGCAGTTAAATCTTTTGGGTGTCTTGCGGCATATTTTTTGGCTTTTCGGCAGCCAGTGTCAACAAATCCATACCGCAGCGAATAAATCTAGGCATTTCCATATGCCAATCTGGTCAGCACAATTTTCTTTCTATTAAAATCAGCTGCTTTTTACAATAGCAGATACCTGCTAATATTTCTTCTAATAAACAATAATACTTTTCAGAAAAATAATGGCTTAGCACCAAATCCAATCAGAAGCAGAAGAATATTCATTTCTCTACTGAAAGCTCTCCCTAAAGCAAGTACACCTTTCATAAAGACCTATGTTTTACTGTAGTGCAACCGAATACGCATATCATATTCTGTTGTTCATAGAAGCATATTACAAAACGCCTTTATTTTATTTATGGTCCAAATGGTCCAAATATAGATCGTGTGTGTTCGTTAGAAAAGCCTGATAAAGGCGGTTCTAATATGTATTACAATCTATGTTTTTCAACAAATATAAGGAACATAATGAATACTCCTACCCACTTTTCTGAACATAAAGTGGGGTTTAGAAGGGTTTTCATTACACGGTCTTGTAGACCTGATGACAAACCATAGGGGCTTGAAGAAATATATGGGCTGCATGATGCTTCCACGCAGAGCTGAATCCGGCCAGCACACTAGTACTGGTAAACCGCTTAGAGGATCTAAGCCTATCCAGGAACCGCGGTGCGAGGCGGACCGTCCATGCTATTAAACCCTATTGGTTTCATTGGGCGACTGGGCTTGGGATTCATTTCATCTCAATGTCGGGTAAAAGTCCCACAAAATTGGAAGCAACGTCTCCAAAATGACCTTTACAGTGTTGACGGGGACGTTAAACCTCAAATCAATCAAACAAACAAAGACCTGGGGCCAGTTGTTCAAAGCCTCGTTAGCTTAACGAGCTCGTTAGTGGTCATATTGTTATCTGTTCTAGCAAGTTTAATATTTAAAATTTTGGTATTTTTGCTGAAAAAATGTGAGCAGCTTTTGCATTTGCAAAAGCTACTCACATTTTTTCAGCAAAAATATTAGCATATTTGCCATAATAAACTATCAAAGTTTTAACGATACGTTAACTAACGACGTCGTTAGCTTTGAACAACTGGCCCCAGATGACAAAAAATAAGAGCTGGGGCACAGCATGTCCTAATATTTATGAAGCGCCAAACGAAGACCCAGAACAGCCTGTGCATCCATGCAGTCTTATTAGTGACTTCTCTTGCTGCATGAAGAAGCATTGGGCCCTTAGTTATCCTTAGAGCGCACAACGAAGACTCTGATCAGACTGCGCGGATGCGCAGGCTGATCTGAGTCTTCGCTGGGCGCACGTGGAAATTGTAGGAAATGCTAAGCCCTGGCTCATGTGTCATTTTTTCTTATGTCTGTTCCAACTACAGTAAAAACAAAACATTAACAGTCACTTTTGTACGCAGCTACCTCTTTTAAACAGCCATCTGTCTTCTTTTTTCAGCGGCCGCAATCAATCCCCACAAAGCATAAGTGGTCATTTTACTACACATGGGTAGCTAAATTCTCTCTACACCATAGCCAAATATTGGAAGTAAAATCGGAATCATTTCATCAATGTTGTGTTAATAAACGTTCTGATATCAATATAGATAATGTACATTGTATAAGTAAATTGAAAGATAGTGATGGACAGGTGTCAGACGAAAGAACATCTCCATCATTTAGTTTTCCTTTCGTACAAACTAACATGTTAAGCTGCCTTCAGTTATCACATATTTTCGTCTGTTTATACCAAGCCAAACATCATCTCGGATATTACTCTCTGTTGAACAACCCCGTCAATTTCAGAGATGTTCATGTGGAGGTTATATTGTAAAGACAGTGTTTCTAACGAGACAATCGATGTTTTAACCCTTTTTGTACCAAATGGAATCTTCCTCCTTATATATAGCAGGAGTTCATTTCTAAATTTAGGGGTGACAGGTTGCGTTTTCTTCCAAATTTATTTGCCGGCCTCGGTAGCTCAGTGGGATGCGCGTCTGACTGGTGATCAGGAGGACGCGGGTTCGATACCTGCCGGGGTCGGCAACATTCTTTCGTGGAGATTGATCATGAAATCTTTTCTACGGTAATTCTCTGCAGATTCAAGAAGGGCAGTTGTCAGTTTCTGGCGACAGAATGCGCACTGTACTGGTTAACCGCTGACGTATACGCCTGCCAAGGAAAGGTGTGGATAGGTAAACTGACTGGCTAAAAAATGACTAAAATAGTGTTGACTGGGCCGTTAAACTCCAATACAAACAAACAAAACAAAAATTATTTTGAAAATGACTGAACTTTAAGCAAATAGTGGAGGCCCTGATCAGACGCCGCGTTCTGCGGCGTCTGATCTGGGCATGAACTGTTTGCCAGGGTAACCATTTTGGGGTTCCTGGTACTAAATGGGTCAAGCAGAAAAACGTACATTTTAAAACTCTGCGCACGAAAGATTTATTAAGTTAAACACAAAATACATGAAACACAAGAAATACAAGTAGTTAACAAGAGCGTTCCATCATGTGAACAAGTCCGCGAAATGAACCCCGCAGTAAACCCCACTTCATATGGAAAATGTGGGTTTTACAGGGGGTAGATATAGTAAATACATGGTTAGTGTCTTTAATAATAAAATATAATCGGTGAGCCTTAGACAATTTTATAGGGGCGAGCTTTAGCGAGCCCCTATAAAATTGTCGGGGCGAACCGATTATATTTTATTATTAAAGACACTATCCATGTATTTAGTTTATACCGCAATTCAAAACAACCAATGGGTTTTGCAATAATTTAGCAAATTTAAGCAAAAATGACAGCAGACAGTGTGGCATGTTAAACGACATTCGGTGCCATGGCGCGCACACGTAGTATAACGTGACGTCAACGAGTGCAAAGTTTCTGACGTCACCGCGCCACAAAGACGTAGTAAACAACATGGACGCGCGAATAAAAGTTTCTCAGCGCTTTACTTTCTGTATGAATATCTGCAAATAGATAGTTTATTTTAGCTTTAAAAATTATTTTCGCGGCTGAGGCGCAACAACAGTAGCCGTGCGCAGTTATTCCAACGGGCCATTCAAACCAGGAAAAGCCGAGAAGGTAAGAATTTAGCTGAAATTTCTGAAAATCTGTTTAAATAAATATTGCAAAGATTTTAACTTGCAGTTTCGTTGTTTTCCCATGAATGAAAGGTTGCATGTTATTGTTTATACTTGTAAAATAGGGACCTGAAAAGTAGGTCCGGTCTATAAACGGTCACTAGACGTATTATAGGTCAGTAGAAGGTATTATAGGTCACTACCGATTATAGCGTGCAGTTATTCGACCTGCTTTATTAGGTTACTAGAATGCCTGATTGCGGTATAAATTATTTTTCTGCTCCGAGACATATGTTGTGATTACTCATTAGGAACGCCTAAAGAGCATCAACGACCTATCTTTAAAGCAAAACTCATAAAAATATCACATATTTTCATCACAAAAATATACAATTTGGAAGTAAATGTGATAGGCAACATAGATCACTATGTGACGCAGTTGTGTTAAGATCTGAACAGATTTCTAGATCCCGGGGCTACACTGATACAGCTGTAGCAGCTTATTGCTGAGAAAGAAATATATATACTCACGTAGGTCTCTGTGTTAGAAATCTGGTTCTGAAATAGAATAGAACAGAACGTTAGTTAACTGTGAACCTCAAACCTCATCGGGGCTTGTAGAAGTAAATGAACTGCATAATGCCCTCACGCAGCTCTGAAACCGACTGACACGAGTACTGGTAAACCGCTTAGCGCTTAGAGGATCTTAGCCTGACCAGGAAAGTGGTGCGAGTCGGACCGACCATGCTTATAAACCCTATTGGTTTCAGGGGCGACAGGTGTCATTTCATCTCAATGTCGGGTAAAAATCCCACAAAATTGGAAACAGTGTCCTCCAAAATGACCTATACAGTGCTGACGGGGACGTTAAACCTCAAATCAAACAAAAACAAATAAAAGGGACCTTTTCTGATATAGAAAATCAATAAAAACAGACGAAATAAAAATAAAACGTGCAAACGAAACATTACGTTGTTTAAACGAGAGATAATGTTTAAACGAGAATTTTAGATTTTTGATAGTGATAACAAAAAAAAAAAAAAAAAAATAAGTAAAATAAAAATAAATCAATAGAAATAAAATAAAATTCAATAAAAATTTAGGACAGAAATCAATTTTGTTTTCCCTTGCAACTGCTAATTCTGTCTATATAAAGAAAGATTCGATACGAAAACACGCCTATATAAATACACTGTAAATTTTACCGCCGTAAAAATGAAAAATCTAAGATGAAAAATGTGATATTTTTCTTATTTCTGCTCTAAAATATAGATTGTGGGCTCGCGTTAGAACCGCCTCGTCGAGGCGGCTCTAACGAGTACCCACAATCTATATTTTAGAGCAGAAATAAGAAAAATATGGTTTCCCCCACCGCAAACCCCAGTTTTACTATATAAGAGTGGTGTTCAAGGGGGTCAAAGTTATATAGGCATGTTTGCGTGATGCAGTCCACGGATCGATTGTTTGTCAATGATGAGGAGCATTGGCAGAAAAGTGAAGACAGGTCAAACGCCGCGGCCTGAAGCGTCTGATCCGTCTACTCTACTTATTAGCGGCTCCGCCATTTGCTTTCCTACGAAAGAGTGTTGCCTGACCTCGGCGATCGAAACAGCAACCTCATCACGAAAACACGCCTATATAATTTTGACCCCCTTGAACCCCACTTTTATGAAGTAAAATTGGGGTTTCCGGGGGTATACCTTATTTTTCTTATTTCTGGTCTAAAATATAGATTGTGGGTACTCGTTAGAACCGCCTCGATGAGGCGGTTCTAACGAGTGCTCACAATCTATATTTTGAGCAGAAATAAGAAAAATATCACAATTTTTCATCATAAAATTTTCATTTTTTCGGCGATAAAGGTGGCAATGTATTTGTATAGGCGTGTTTGCGTAATGTCCTGATGGACACCGCATCACGATGTAATGAACAACCATCTTAAAAATAGAAGTGAAGGCAATGATAAGGAATCGAAGCTCCCAGCAGTGACACCAAGGGGAAATAAACACGAACATGAAATAACTAGACCCTAATGGAAACACCAACAGCGGAAAGCCAAAACGCAGTTACTTTCCCACAAAATGGCCAACTGGCTATCCAAAAACAAAATAATATAATATGTGGTGCAGTGGTAAAGCATCGGATTTGAGATCGAGAGGTACCCGGTTCGATCCTCGCAAGCCGCGGCCAAGTGTTGTTTCCTTGAGCAAGAGACTTTATCCACATTGCTTGGTACTGATTCCTACCCAGGAAAAGAGGGCCACATGGAAGATTAGTACTAGTACTAAATGTGTTACCCTCTACAAATAAGGTCGATTATTATTATTATTATTATTATTATTACACACACTCAAAGACAAACCGTAATAATAATAATAATAATAATGATAACAATAATAATAACCCGCGAAAATGTGGTTTACAGGGATATACATTAATTTTCTTATTTCTGCTCCAAGACGGTTGTGGGTACTCGTAATAACCACCTGGTCGATGCGGTTCTAACAAACAAACCACAAGCCAATATCACAAATTTTCATCTGAAACAACCAGTTTGGCGATATGAAAAACATATGCACGTGTTATCGTATTTACATGTACAGTATAAATGCTAACATAAAAGTTGCTACGTTCCATTATTATTCTTTTCCACAGACATTTCGCCAACTTACGTCTAATATGTGCATGCATATCAATGTTATTTAGTACTTTAATCCAGTAAAAAAAATATTTTGAATATAAAAGCAGCTTGAAGCAAATTTATTGGAATTTTTATGTCTTTAAAAGGTTAATCGTCCATTAAATCAGTACATAATTCAACAGAAAACACATAAACACATAAAATAGATTCAAAGTCGTGTTTGTTTCCGAGTCTGGTTGATAAAATCCCGGATAGTCGAAGTACAGTAAAAAACCACCAAAACTTGAGATTAACCCTTTTTGTACCAAATGGAATCTTCCCCCTTATATATCGCAGGAGTCCATTTTGAAATTTAGGGGTGCCAGTTTGTGTTTTTGTCAACATTTATTTGGAAAATGACTGGACATTTAGCAAACAGTGGAGGCCCTGATCAGACGCCGCGTTCTGCGGCGTCTGATCTGGGCCTGCACTGTTTGCCAAGGTACCCCTTTTGGGGTTTCTGGTACTAAATGGGTTAAATATGCTGTTAAGCGCTTATGGACCCTTCCTTTGTGTTTTCTACACCAAGTCACTCCGTATGAGAGACTTCATTTTGGACTGTTCAAAAGTGGTCTTAACAGTCCCAAAGGTGGTCTAAATATAGGAATTTGACTCTACTTTCTTTCCATCTTGCATATATTGAACGGTTGTTCAAAATGTAACCCATATATGCCTAGCGTCCCTTTTTGGGATGTTGATAGTGTAGATCCGGATCAGACGCAGCAGAACGCTGCGTCTGATCTGGATCTACACTATTTGCTCAAAGATCATACATTTTTGTTCAACTTAACATTAAACAAATCAAACCTGATACCCCTATAATTGAAAATGGAACACTCAATACTTATTAGGTAGAAGATTTCATTGTTTTTGTTTGTTTGTTTGATTTGAGGTTTAACGTTCCCGTCAACACTGTAAAGGTCATTTTGGAGACGTTGCTTCCAATTTTGTGGGACTTTTACCCGACCTTGAGATGAAATGACATCTCAAGCCCTGCCATCCAATGAAACCAATAGGGTTTATTAGCATGGACGGGCCGACTCGCACCGCTTTGCCTGGGTAGGCTTAGATCCTCTAAGCGGTTTACCAGGTCTCGTGTGCGGGTCGGAATTTAACCCGTATATGCCTAGCGTCCCTTTTTGGGATGTTGATAGTGCAGATCCGTATCAGACGTAGCAGAACGCTGCGTCTTATCTGGATCTACATGTTTGCTCAAAGATCATACAAATTTGTTGAACTTAACATTAAACAAATCAAACCTGATACCCCTATAATTGAAAATGGACCACTCCAAACTTATTAGGTAGAAGATTCCATTGTCATATATGGGTTAGTAACCAGTGTAGCTGCTGACGAGACTGGGTCTGTAGTGACTGCTCAATAAAAGACGTAGTCTATGGGGCTTAACCCTTATCTTGCTGAATATTGATTTAAGCCACACCCATTTCTGTCTATCAACCAATCAAATTATTTGATGCAATTTATTCCTACAAATTCATAAATTGAATGTAAAACAGTGTAGATCCTGATCAGATGGCTTCTTCAGAAGCCATCTGATCTGGATCTACACTGTTTCCAAAGATAGCAGTTGTCGTGAACAGCATGATAAGGGTTAACAAGGTTCGCAAATAACACACTCGTGTACTAAAATGGAGTTTATCTTATCTCTAGAACTAACATTTTTCACATGAATATGTTTGATACAGTAGAACTTCGATCGCTCGAACACCGATGGCTCGTTTACCATGGCTGAGTCGAATTCGTTCTTGAGCCCCTAGGGAAATCCTCAAGATAAGAAATAGTTGGAGAAAATTAGTCTTTTATCTTGCAAATGTATGCTGTGTGTACTCATTAGAATCGCCTCGATGAGGCGATTCTAATAAGTACACACAGCATACATTTTCATTATAGAACATCGAAAAAATATCAAAAAGTATATCGGAAACCTCCTGGCAGTAGCCTTCAGAGGCTCGAACAACCCCTGTCTCGAACAGATTTTCAAGGTCCCAAAGGTGTTCGAGCCATTGAAGTTCGACTGTATTTTTCTTTTTTATAGACCAAATATAGACAAGGAAAACGGCAAATGGCATTATGGACGTGTTTTTCAGGGTTAACCAAAAGGTAAACCGGAACGCGGATGCCCGGCCTGCCGCCCGCCCGCCCGCACGGACATCGCTATTCTAAAGGACGGAAATTTTCCTTCAAAAAAAAAACGTCCAAAACCCAGTGTTTAGACTGACGTTATTTGACGTCACTGAAAATCATGTGACTCGATGCGTTCGTGGAAGTATGAACTACATTGTCTTCAGACTTTACACTGGTTTTTGATTTGGGGTTTAACGTCCCCGTCAACACTGTAAAGGTCATTTTGGAGACGTTGCTTCCGATTTTGTGGGACTTTTACCCGACCTTGAGATGAAATGACATCTCAAGCCCTGTCGCCCAATGAAACCAATAGGGTTAATTAGCATGGACGGTCCGCCTCGCACCGCGGTTCCTGGACAGGCTTAGATCCTCTTAGCGGTTTACCAGTACTAGTGTGCGGGCCAGATTCAGCTCTGCGTGGAAGCATCATGCAGCCCATATATTTCTTCAAGCCCCTATGGGCGGGGGCGGAACTTAACACTTGAAAAGTAAATATAAATTATCTGTAAAACGATAGATCTATAGACAAGAAAGACGTTATTTCAGCACGGGTTCGTTATTGTAACGAGTAAGTACATAATTATTCAAAATGCATTTTGATTTAAACGTATCTTTATCAAACCATAGGATGCATAAGAATATTCATATTTCTTCCGCTGATCGCATAAAATATTAATGTTCCAATAACCTCGACCGACGTATATTGATTGCGGCTATCAATCTCGATGTCTTTATTCCTATCACATTACGCAAACACAACTATACAAATACATGGCCCCTTTATCGCCGAAAATATGAAAATTTTATGATGAAAAATTGTGATATTTTTCTTATTTCTGCTCTAAATATAGATTGAGGGCACTCGTTAGAACCGACTCATTGAGGCGGTTCTAACGAGTACCCACAATCTCTATTCTAGACCAGAAATAAGAAAAAATAAGATATACCCCCGGAAACCCCAGCTTTACTATATACAAGTGGGGTTCAAGGGGGTAAAAATTATATAGGCGTGTTTTCGTGATAAGAGTTGTCATTTGCCGCAGCGCAGCTAAACATACACAAAACTAGACTTGTTTTCTGAGAAAACAGATGTCCCCCACCACAGTCCCTTTCAAAACAAGCTAAATTTGCTTAACAGCATCGTTGTGACCTTAAAAATAAGGTCAAGGTCACGAAAACCTAGTCAATTCTTCATCCTGACCAAATGTTATATCCATTCAAGTTTGATTAAAATCCACCCAGTAATTCATGAGATACCCTGCTCACACTCTAAAGGGGTGGGGGTGGGGATGGGGGGGGGGTCCAGCCTATAGTAAATTTCCAAAGGGTTCTGCCCACGCACAGATGTCCATGATATTGTGCATAATTAATACCAGGTAAATGGCTGTTCATTATTTAGCTGTTTCACTCTCATGTCTGTGTTCATTATAAATCTTCAATGTTTTGTTTATTTCTGCATCTGAAAATAGGGGTACCCCCAAACAAGTATACATATACACAACAGCTTTTTATGTTTTGGAGTTATTTTGTTCTTAGGCATCACTGTAGTCATTTGAGATTATTTTTGTATCACATTTACTATTGTTCAGGTAAAGTTCTATAGACAATGCTTAATTTCATATGGAGGAGACCCTAGACTTCACAACCATAAAATCTTTTGGAGTATGTTTGACTGCTGATTTCATACTGTTGCATTTCTTGTCACCTCATCATTTTAATAAGAAAATTGCCCATATCATCAAATATTTTTGAAAATCTGAGACCGGTAACATACTGCATTTGAACATTGAATAATATTGGTCAGATTTTTAATTTTTTCAAACCATTTGTAGATATGGTGCAACATTTTCAATCGAGAAATTGCTCGCAAATAATATATATAAACATGAACATATGTATGTTTAAACCATGATGTGTATAGTGTGAGCTCATATAATCAGCAGCTGTATCAGTTATGGTACCCTGGGGGACACCAAAAACACACGTTCATTAACAATTCAATAAAAATATATTTCATTATGTGACAAGAGTTTTTGCATTTAATGTAATCCTAAAGTTTGCTGAAACTTATTATGACCATCACTGTTGAAATGGCAAGTAAAATGGATGGTGCTGTAAACCAGACAATTTTCTTGATTCTCTAATAAGTATGTATTATCCAGTATTATAAGTATGATGCAGTCAACTTAAAATATTTGAAAAGTCTGTCATAGCGGAATGGCACAGCTGTAGTATAAACATATTTTATTGCATCATAAATCAAGCAACAGGGTCGGGCCACAAGTTCTGCCAACATTAGTTACGGCCCTCCCCTAATGGCACAGCTTGCTTGAATAGCCAAGATTTATAATGTTTTATTATGGTGTGCCAGGTAGTTCATAATTCCACAGACTTTTGGCCCACTGCATACACAGATTACCGTAGACAAAATGAAAACACTGTTGTTTTGGCTCTTTTGTCACTCTGACAATGTCCCCTCAAAATCTGAACTAAACTACAGTCTACTTAAAGCGTAACAAATGTCGCCTGCTGTGCAAATCCGTATAAGACAGTTATATTCTTAGATATGATTGTTATATTCTTATATATGATCTGGAAAACAACCAGTTATTTTTGAGTAACATGATTTAATATAATAGAGAAGACTATTCATACTTTAAAATGATTTCAGAGGAAGAAAAGAGCGAACAGTATATTTGCTAGCAGTGCTATAGAAAAATATATAGCCAACTGCAGATTTTGGCTCCGCATATATGCTAGTAGTACAGGTAACAACTGATTCACGTCATTTGTAGAACTGATGAATACAGTAGTAGAAAGCTTAAAATTGATGGCAAGTACTGCAAACATATGACTAAAAACGCGAATGGTATAACTACATCTAAATATAATATCAGCTATAAAATAAATTTGTTACAGCAACTTGCCTTCCGCCTATTTCATTTAGGGAAGTGTATGCGAAATGCCAATTTTACAACTAGTTCCAGTGTGACTAGCTCTGCATTTATTTGAAGACTAAAACATTGAACCTTAAAATTTTGCAGATGTTACAATGAACCTAGAAAAAAAAATGCAGAAAATTCTTTCCATGATCTCACAAAACTTTTGGTGGGGCAGCGGAGTGCGAGTCTCTTTGACCAAGTGATGTAAGAAAACATCAACAATACAAGGACCAATCAATCATAAGAACAAATCAGAAAGTCAGTATGTCTCTTCAAGTTTGCAAATTATTGACTGCTGTTTTATTTTAAAGAATTATATTACAACAACAAAAATAATTAAGGAAAAATAGGATTATGGAAGTAATTAATTAAGCAAATTCATAACGTCATTGAGTATTACTGATATCAAGTGCCTTTGTATTGCAGGGTTTAAAAATGTACAAGAAGGCCAAATAAATTAGGGTAAAAAGATCCACCATATCTTATTCCTATTGTGTCATAATGTAACTTTTTCAGCATTATCATTTTTGCAATATTGTCAACACTAACATTCATCATGGACAGTGCATGAATGCATTTTATTTTTTCTCTTTAAATTTTTTGGATACTTGACTTATACGTTGATAATGTATGTTCTCATTGACTTTATTTTGTGTGTGTGGGGGGGGGGGGGGGGGCGGTTATTATATTAATGCCTTTGCTAAGCTTTGTATGATACGGTGGCCCTAAATGGACATAAACCACAATAAAAATTCACTTTAAGGAAATCTTGTCTCCTTGTATTGACACTGATTTTTGCACAACAACTGACCTGAACCCATATCTACCTTTCAAAAACAATGTTACCGGTTTCTGATTTTTTTTAAATTTGTTTGCTGTATAGAGCACATATGTGGCCTATTTCATATGCAATATCTTGGGGTGACAAGATCAGTAACACATCTAATACTTATGATGGAAAATTTTAATTTTTGCAAATTTTCATTAAAAATAGAAGAAATGTTGTAAATAAATTTATCATGAAGATTAAAAGACATAGACACATTTACATTTTTTGTATTAGATTAATCCTTATGGAGTTATTTTGCCAATCAAAGCAAAATAATACGTATCTACTGCTACAGCACAACAATGCGACCCACCACTAAAACAATGTGCATCAACTGCTTAAACAATGCGTGCATATATCTATTGCTAAAACAATGCGTATCCACTGCTAAAACACGTTTCTATAGTTAAACAATGCGTAGTCACTGCTTAAACAATGCGCAAAATGCGAATCTTAGATTCTCAGTATTGTGAAGGTAAATGGGTAAACTGTTGGTGCATATAGTAGTCGCAGATAAGATATTGACTAGGCGGAGCTATCGTTGGGCCTGCCTTTGGGATGTTCTACTAACAAAAAGGTAAACTAAGTCACCCATTTGTGTGACTTCAAATGTAACACAAACAAAGCTGTGGCGTATATGACCATTCGGTCTGCTCGCAGAAAGCATAAGGAAGGCACTCTACCGAATCTTCTGCTGGGCTCAGCGAATTTAACATTTATTGACTGCCCTGAATAGCTCCATAGCTCCCCCTGGTCAGTCTTATCTGCGACTACTGTACCTGCCGTAATTCATGAACATTTAGCCGGATTCATAGGCTGGCCTACATGTACCATGTTCATCTTTAAGTTGCAAGTGTTTTTTTTTTTGTGTGTGTGTGTGTTGTTTTGTTGTTGGTATTTGTCTCGAAACTGGCGGTCACGGGCTCTTCATGAAATGTATCGGGGTATTATATAGATGACCTTATAACTATTTGTTCTAGAAACAAATTACTTTGTCCAAAAAGTCCATACAGCCGTGTACTATTAGCCGGTGTAAGAACGAACGTGCATTAAGCTCTGCGTGAACAGCGACGACTCAGATCAGCCCGCGCAGTCTGATCAGAGTCTTTACTGTTCGCACTAGTGCCTCCTTGATGATTCACGAGCTATTTAAAATGCAACAAGCGAGACCCAGGCAAGAATTACTGGATACACAGGCTGATCTGAGTATTCGCTGATCAAACGTGTCCTCTTGGAAGCACCACGAATGCGTTATGGCTTGCTTAGTGCCAGAAAATCAACCATTTACCTCTGACAGAGCCTAAATAAGACCGAACAAATCATCTGAAACGTATCATTCAATGAGGGCACACATTCTGCACAGTTTTCAGTTCTGTCTCGGACCCAATATTGGGTCCGTGGTTCTGTGCTCTAGTCTTTGCTTCCAAAGGCGAATGTTGCACCAAAGGCTGTGATACCATTTCTCTCCCCTATGTATCAAATCACTAGGCAGGAAAACTGTCTGCATGATGCTTCCACGCAGAGCTGAAACCGACCGCACACGAGTACTGGTAAACCGCTTAGAAGATCTAAGCCTGCCCAGGCAAAGCGGTGCGAGTGTCGGACCGTCCATGCTCATAAATCCTATTGGTTTCTGTTGGCGGCACGGCTTGAGATGTCATTTCATCTCAATGTTGGGTAAAAGTCCCACAAAATTGGAAGCAACGTCTCTAAAATGACATTTACAGTGTTGACGGGGAGGTTAAACCTCAAATCAAACAACAAACAATCAAAGGAAAATTGTCCTGAACTTGGTCTTATTATTGTTTCAGTTATCCATTTCAACATTGAAAAACATCGGCATCTTGTGGGCCTTTATTTTCAGTACGCCCTGTTTATTAACCCATACATGAGTTATTATCCGGGACACTGAAGATACATGCAGGAAGTGGCGACTCTCTTTTTATTGTAACAGGACCAGTCCAAAAAAGAAGTGGAGGCAATGATCAGGAATCGATAAAATTAACCAACAGCTCCCATCAGATACACCTAAGGGAAAGAAACACAAACATGAAGCAACAGACCCTAATGGAAACATCAATAGCGGAAAGCCAAAAGGACAGTTACTTTCCCACAAACTGGCCAATAGGCTATCCAAAATAAAATAATATAAGCGACACAAACACCCAAAGACAAACCATAATAAAAACTAGAAATGCGTCCATAGGACACGGATGCCCCCGCCCAAAAATATGTCTATGTTCGTATTCATCCATAGAAAGTTATTGACAGTGTTTAAGTTTTGGACCCATTTTATGCCATTTAACCTCCAAGTATGACCTTGGAGGTACGGACCTGGATTTTGCATGTGACACATCGACTGATGATGGTTAACATTTCTACAAAGTAATTTCAAAATCCATCCAGAAATAAGAAAGTTATTGACTGCGTTTAAGTTTCGGACCCTTTTTTGACCTTTGACCTCCAAGTATGACCTTGACCTTGGAGGTACGGACCTGGGTTTTGCAGGTGACACATCGACTCATGCCAAAATAATTTCAAAATCCATCAAGAAATAAGAAAGTTATTGACTGTGTTTAAGTTTCGGACCCTTTTCTTTGACCTTTGACCTCTAAGTATGACCTTGACCTTGGAGGTACGGGCCTGGGTTTTGCTCGTGACGCGTCGTCTCATGATGGTTAACATTTCTGCCGAGTAATTTTAAAATCCATCAAGAAATAAGGAAGTTATTGACTGCGTTTAAGTTTCGGACGCACGGACGGACGGATGCACGGACGGACGAACGGACAGGGGCAACGCTATATGCCCTTTCCACCATTCTTCGAATGGCGGGGGCATAATGAACCGCGACAGAAGAACCGCCTTGGAACGGTCAGCGGAAACGAATTCCACTGGTTGGCTTAAATCGATTTTTCGGGGCCACCACAATCCTCGCCCTTACTTCCGTCGCGATTAAGACAAAAATAATTTGTTCCGTCCGCATGAAGGCCTCCTAACTCATCAGTGCAACATCTCCGTGAACACAAAAATCAAACAACCACATAGATGAAACAACGGTGCGGAAACAAAGGCATTAGTTGGAAAATTCTATCGGTCATTGTTTGTTTTGTTTGGTTTGAGGTTTAACGTCCACGTCAACACTGTAAAGGTCGTTTTAGAGACGTTGCTTCCAATTTTGTGGGACTTTTACCCGACATTGAGATAAAATGACATCTCAAGCCCTGCCGCCCAATGAAACCAATAGGCTTTGTAAGGATGGACGGGCGGACACTCGTACCGCTTTGCCTGGGCAGGCTTAGATCCTCTAAGCGGTTTACCAGTACTCGTGTGCGGGTCGGTTTCAGCTCTGCGTAGAAGCATCATGCAGCCCATCTATTTCTTCAAGCCCCGATGGGCGGGGCCGATTTACTTTGTGTGTGGGTTAATTTAACTGGTCAGAGTTTACGACGAGGACAACATCGGGATCGCTGTTGCAGTATTGTTAATTTTGAATAAACAAACTGAAAATAGTGTTCATAACATTGGCCTGCGACAATCACATATTTCACAGGTTAGGACACAAAATTTCTTTCGGAAATTGGATTTATTTTCAAAACACATTTCCTTTTCCGTCTATTAAAGACATAGGATCTCTCATTAGCATTTTCAAAAGGGACGTAACACGAGAATTCACCAACATGTTTTGATCCAATGCGCATGCGTAGCCAACTAATAGGACTGGACACATTGCGGGAAGATACCTAAACCTCCTATAGCAAAGGCTCTGGCGAGACTGCGCCTAGGCGCAGTCTCGCCAGAGCCTTTGCTGATTGCATATTCGATAAGCACACTCTCACGAACTAGCTCATTTTCAAGGCTACTTCGTTCCAGGCTCCTTTGAAGGCAGGACAAATAGTTGCACAACATGCCATAAACTTATTATTTACACATTTATACTGGCGGCCTCAGACTGTTTTAAAATCAACGCATTAACCAAAACGTTGTCCTCGGCCACGACTAAAATGAATCTGCGCATCATTCAGTTTGACGAGCCTCTTTCTTGTACATGTACGCCACGTAGAAGCTTATGCTCAACAAGCGCTCATTATACGCCAGATCAGTCTTGACGCATGCGCAAATGCCTGCGTCATTGAAGTGCGCACGCGCGATAAGACGCATGTTTTGTCTCGACGCGGTTCATACATTTTCAAGAAATATGCTTTCGGTAATCACAGCGTCTAATCGAAATAATAGGCGCATCGAGACGTTTTGAATAAAATATAAGGGACCCTTGCAACCCCACTAGACCGGTAAAACGCTTATTTAAATTGTGTAGAACCAGATGAGACGATTCTTAAAGAGTCGTCTCGGTCTCATCAAGATCATCACTGTATGCCATCCTGTCAAGAGGATTTAATCATCCACTTCAGGATTTCAGGGGCGAAAGGCGTTAATGAAAAAAGAAGAAGAATGGCTACATGTAAAGAGAGAAAGGTTAAATCGACTATCAACACGAGACTTGCAGTACGGTCGAACTTCAACGGCTCGAAGACCATCTGGTCTATCATCAAAGCATTGACAGCACCGGTGGGTCGAGTTTCTCTGATTGAGGGCGGGGAAAATGGTCCTGAGCGGAACTTAGACTTTTTCAGTCCCTTAAGTTCCTGTAACTTACGAAACCTGTGTAGACCCAGATCAGACGCCGCGTGCTGATCAGGGTCTACACAGTTTGCCAATGTCCCAGTACATGAGCCTAGTCAATATTTTACAATAAGCTTTCTTTTAATCAGCACTCTGACGTCACAGCGACAGAAAAGCACGGCTTTAAATAACCGCTACCTGGATTTTGTACAAATCATTGATAGTCACATGGACAACAACAACGAAAAGCTACTGTGCTTAGTAACATCGGGCTCGACTGACAATCGACCAAAAAATTTCCCGATATGGGTAGTCCCAAGTTAATGATAAAGCACGGCGCCACTTAAGGGGACATCACAGGTATAATTAAGGTACGATATCCTTTCGATCCGCTTTAAAATAAAGGTGTGTTGTGTGTACTCATTAGAATCGCCTTAATGAGGCCAGCACATATAGTATACACTTTCAAAATAACTTAAGCAAATCTCCCTAAAATATCCCCAGTTATTTCTGATCCAATTCCTGGGGGCTCAGTATCCAAATCAGTCATGGTAAATAATGTAGCCAATGTTCAACTGGATGCAGACTACGCCTTTTGACCAATCAAATTTTATTTAATCAAATACCATCAGAATTAGAACACAAGAAAGCCAAATTGTGTGTGCTCTAACGAGTATCCACAATCTGTGTTTTGAACATAAATTAGAAAGTAATACACGCAAATACCCTTTCTAAATCCTACTGTTCTCTATATAAAGTGGGGTTTCAAGTGCATTTTATACGGACGTGTTAATGACAAAGCTATGTATATTTAGGCGAAAGTGATTGCCTTGTTGTAGCGGTTCTAATCAGCATCCATAACCTTTGAACAGAAACAAAGCAATACATACCCTTACATGCCCTTACAAAACCGAGGTTTTCTATGTATAAAGTGAAGTTTGCAAGGGTTTTCTTTGAATGGACGTGTTAATGACTTAGCGAGGCTCAAACCCCACTTTTCTCCATATATATTGGTGTTGGAGGGTTTTGTATGTGAGTTCATCAGCGGTGCTTTTAAATGTGTTTGATTGCGTGATTCAGTAATAATTATTCAGCTCCAGCTAGTTAACGAACAAATACATCTGAAAATGTCGTCTGCTTATATCGTCTACTGAATCTTCCTGCAAACCTTTTAAAAACATTGTTGCATCCAGGCAAACAGTGTGGACCCAGATCAGACTGCTCCTCTGATCTAGGCCCACACTGTCTACAAAAACTGACTTTAAGTAAAGTACTTGACAGACGACAAAGCAGACGACAATTGTCGCGATTGGCATTTTATGGGTTAAGTGAAATCCAAATCCAAATCCTTTATAATGACTGGTAAAATAGGGTTAGTATGCATTATTTAGAGATGACAACATCCTAACTGTCATGGAAAATCTCGGCTTAAATGATCTAGGACAATGTATCGCCCACGAATTTGTTTCTTAGATTGCGCGTTTTAAGAAACCCGCTATAATTATTCACTTTAATTCTCCATTTTGCAAATGAAAAGACGGAGAAATGGTATTGCCAAGGGAACTAAATGAACTGAGAATCAACTTGCCTTCACTTAGTGAAGAGAAAAGGATAAGATGAATATTTTAGTAATCCCAACGAGAGAATTTCTCTGGTTTGTCCATAAAATATATCTTGCTGGTACTCATTAGAATCGCCACTGCGAGACAATTCTTGCGAGTACCCATACAATAGTTTTTGTATGGAAAATAAGAGACCAAAAGAATAGATTTGTCAAGGTATGTGGCCTTTGTCTGTCTCTTCCTTAATGTTTGCGCTAAAACAGTTAATGGAATTCATCTCTTCATTATTACAACTCAAACAATTTAGATGCCCCAGTTGTGCGGGCCGATTAACTCAGTTTCATTTCCTTGGTTGCGATAATCGATGATGCTTTGTTACGCGACGTCCAACTGAACGCGAATTAGGCCCGAAGAACATCGCATAACGTTGTTTTTCATTTGCCGATTCTGTTGAACGCCAACAACACTGTTTGCTTTAAAGTACAGGGGCCAGTTGTTCAAACTAACGACGTCGTTAGTTAGCGTATCGTTAAAACTTGGATCATCTAATTTGGCAAATATGCTAATATATTTGCTGAAAACAAATGTAAACAGCTTTTGCAAATGCAAAAGCTGCTCACATTTTTTTAGCAAAAATACTAAAATTTAGCTATTGAACTTGCTAGAACAGTTAACAATATGACCACTAACGAGCTCGTTAAGCTAACGAACAACTGCTTTGAACAACTTGGCCTAGGAATCTAAGCGTGAAAAGGAATAATTTACGTGCCCGTCAAGCTCCATTTTCCCAGCCCCACCCCCACACAAAGACATAATGGAATCGTCTTTGATTTTCTAACCTTACAGGACAGTCAGCCACATAGATTTTTTTTTTATTTTTTTTAAGGAAAAGTACACACTGTCTCAATAAACGTATTTGGAATAAAAGCTGTTGACACGCATTAATGACGCGCCCAATAACTATGTATGCAGCATGGCTAAGAAAAAGTAGAAAATTGTCCAAAGGACAAGGTGGCCCCCGCCTGGTAGCGCAATTGAGAAAACTTCAACGCATCTCGGATATGGACGCTGAAGGACTGGGGTAACACTATATGCCCTTCCCCCATTCTTCGAATGGTTGGGGCATAAAAATCACAAAAAATACCATTTTGGAGATAAGAGTGATTGAATGAACTATATCACACGTTCATGTTATGTGTCGTCGGTTCTGTCTTAACCATGAAACCACTATTTACGTCTTTTACAAATGTCAGTTATAAATACTAATTTGCCAACTATATGGACATGGTGCATCCGAAAGTCTGTATAAGCTCGAGATCGAACCCAAGACCCCTAATTTGTGAGGCGAGTAGCTTAACCACTACACCACGAGGGCGTCTATATATGTATTAAAGCAGAAATAAGAAAACATATGTACACCCATACAAACCCAAGTTTTATCTTAATAGCAACCAACCAACGAGTTGTTTGCCGCCGAAGGCGGCAAACAACGAGAGTTGGTTGCTTAACGGTAACACGTGTATTTATTTATGAACATACCCCACCCATTCAAAATCTCAAAAGCCAACAGGACTAAGGCAAAAAATTTCTTCGTACTTCCGGTTTTACAGCTTCCTGTTGCCGGAAGTAGACCTGATTGGATAAAACTTGAACTTCCTTGTTACCATGGACGCACGTTCATCTTTTCGAAATAAACAAACTTGGCTGTGCTACATCAACTCACAATACAGCTTTTTCCCCGTTTAACAGCTACATCTAATTGAACAGCTACATCTAATTCAATGATAAAAACGTGTCGTCTTTACCCTTTCGCTGGTATATTCCACTGCATGAGGTAGTACTACCCCAGTAAGCATTCTACACAAATCTACAGCGGGCCGTTAGCGGCCCGTCAGGGTAGCTGACGGGCCGCTAACGGCCCGCTGTAGAGTTATGTAGAATGCTAGCAGGGACACATACAGTGTCACAGACCGTGTCAAAACTAATAGCCGTTAGTGTTGGCGAGAGGAAGTAAACAAAAGTTTTCCTGCTGTGAAATGAGTGAATAAAATAATACAGTAGGTACATTTTCCTTGAAACATCTTGCTTAAAAATTGGTGTTTCAGTTCAATGTGCCTGTTGTTAAAATACAGCCAACAATGCTGAGTGAGGATTTTTCCACTGCAGTCGAAGAAAATCAGGGCCGGACTCTAGCTGTTGTCGAAAATAAGTATGCATGTGCAGTTACAAGGCAATAGCTCGAGATATGATAGTACATGAAAGAAGAAAACTCTGCACACTGATGGCCAGAATCACAGCAATAGGTGAATTGGGATGCAAACATCTTGTTCAAACTTTGGTGTTTCATTTCAAAGTACCTCTTGTTTAAACAAAGCAGCATTGGAGGTCACAGGAGTGAATTGTCTTGAAATCTCAGAAGACACTCCCAGGTATCCAAGTTGTAAATATGAATGCTTTGTGGTGAGTGACTGTTTCAAAAAACTTTACAAAGGTGTTCTCGAATTTGACCCCTAGTCCCACCCCAGGGCGTAAACCCAGGATTCTGTTCTCTTTGAACATCAGAAGACCCTCCCAGTAGGGCTGGCTAATCAGTAATCAGAGCTGAAAAGATAATCAATTATCATTCCTGTCATTGCGATTGATAATCAATTAGTAATCACTGAAGATTTAGTCATAATGTTACAGTCGGGTGTAAAAGCCAAGGCCGGGCCGAGCCAAAAAATGCTGATCCGAAGATTTTATATTTCGTCTATTGTTTTAATTAAGACATATATCTAGGTCAATTGGGTATCAAATTATTATAAATAACATATTTGATAACTGCACGAAGGTTTATCTCTCTACATTGTTTAATTGAAATAACCGTTTTCCGAAATCGAGGGTATAAAATCCAGGGCCGGAAAAAATGATAATATTTCTTAATTTCTTGCAAATCTACAGGTTAAAGTTCTACTTTTTGTACTGAAAATATTTGAATTTGATTATTGTCATCACTTGTCCATAGAAAAATATAACAAACATATGACACTACATTAAATGATCAACTTTCTTACTTTTTAATTGTTTCTATTTTTAGATTGGCTTAATTAAAGAAAACGACGGAAAAGGACCAAAAATGGAAGAAAGTTTTGTTTACTGCTAGCTGGAATTAAAGAAAAGTAAAAAATAACATTTTTTCTTTATCATTTTAATATACACATACATGTTAGCAAATATAACAATCAATTTTTATATTTCTTTAATTCCAGCTAGCAGTAATAAAACATTTTTTTACCTTTTTGGTACATTTCAGTCGTTTCCTTTAATAAAGTTAATCTAAAAATAGAAACCATTAGAAAATAAGAAATAAGATCATTTAAGGTGATTTTGATATGTTTATTATATTTTCTATGTACACATGATAAAAATTATCAAATTTAAATATCATCAGGGCAAAAAAGAATTTCTTTAACCGATAAAATTGCAAGAAATTAAGAAATTTTTCTCGGCCTTGGCTTTTATACCCATCGATTTCGGAAAAAAAGGTTATTACAAGAAAATAAAATAATGTAGAGAGATGAACCTTCTTGCAGTTTTCAAATATTTTATTCATCATGATTTTATACCAAACTGACCAAAATATACAGCTTCATTGTGACGAGACGAAATATAAAATTTTTGGATCAGCATTTTTGGCTCGGCGACTCAGCCCAGCCCTGCCTGGCGTGGCCTTGGCTTTTATAGCCTACCTAATTTTACCTGTCTGGCTTTCTGTCTGAGCGTGACTCCTACCATATGCTGTACTTTGCCATATGTATTTGGACAGACAGACCTGAGAAAACAGTGTAGACCCAGATGAGATGCCAGAGAACACTGTGTCTCATCTGGGTTTGCACTGTTTGTCACTCATACAGCTATTTTAGGCATAACTTTGGGAAGTAAATTGTACATGTCAAATAATCGATTGCAAGCAAATCAGTAATGATATTCATTTGTGTGGAATTTATCGATCGATAATAATCGATTATCCAAAATTTTGATCGTGCCAGCCTTACTTCCCAGGTACTTAAGTTCCAAAAATGAGTGCTCTGTGATGAGTGACTGTTGAGATATAAGCATTTGAAAAACTTTACCGCAGTGTGACGGGAACACACACGCAACCACGCACATCCTAGGTGACAACAATAGCTCTCCATGTACTTCGTACAGGCAAGCTTAAAATCACTTGCATAGCCAACATTTGGACTTGCCCTCATGGCAGTTGGTCAATGGACTTGTCAGGCCCTGCTTAGTAGAAGTTCTCATTAAGTACTGCATTAAAGTATTTGCCTGAGCTTGACTTTAGAATTTGTCTAGCACTTTAAGCATTTCATTTTTTCTGGCTAATAAAAGATCTTTGATAGAAAACAGCAATGCATGCATCTATCAGGAAATCTATACAAATCATTGTGTCAAACCCTGCCATCCAATGAAACCAGTAGGTTTTATATGTATGGACGGGCACACTCGCACCACTCTGCCTGGGCAGGCTTAGCAGTTTACCAGTAATTCCACAAAAACAAGCAAGTATAATTCTGAGCCCCTTGAACACTAATAGTAAAACTGGGGTTTACAGTGGGTAAACCTTATGTTTCGATTTTCCTCTCTAAAATATAGATTGTGGGAACTCGTTAGAACCACCTCAGTGAGGCAGTTATAACTTGTACCCACAATCTATATTTTGAGTCGAAATAAGAAAAACATCACAATGTTCCCTCTTGAAATTTTTAGGGTTTTTTTTTTTTTTGCGTTTAAGTTTACATTGTATTTGCATAGGCATGTTTTTGTAATGTAAAGATGCTGTTGATATCGCTTTACACAGAAACACCGTGCAGCCCAATATATTTCTCCTGGGGTAAAAATAACTTTGGATCAAATAAAAGTTAATCTGGTCCAACTGCCTGACTGTATTCTTATCTTTTGCCAAGGGCTGACCCAAAATGACTGCCGCTTTATTGCTTGGACAGCAAAAAAAAAAAATTCTATCAATTCCCCAGAATCTCCCCTAAGAACAACTATCTTCCTATCTATATTTCTATCTTGGTCCCTTGATTTGCCCTAAAAGCTTGTTGAATGTGTAAAATGCAAAAATATAGTGGAGTGTGGTAGCTCAGTGGTTAGTGCACTTGCCTCTGATGCTAGGGGCCCCCAAGCATCCAACCCGGCAGCAGTAATAAAATTGCGGTGTCCAAACATGCTCCATTGGCATCATTTGCAGGCATGAATGCCACAAGTCCTTTGGATCCAGACGTTAACTGGAGGCCCCCTGTGCAGGGAGAACCATCCGTCGTGCAGGTTAAAGATCCCTACCATAATTACATGAACAACAACAGCCTGTTTACTATGTAGGCAGCTCCATCCTGCGAAACCTGGAGTGTATATACATGTATATGTAATGTACACCAGGAATGTTTTGTTTGATTTGAGGTTTAAAGTCCCCATCAACACCAACCCAAGACCGACGGATTTTGTCTGGTGAAAAGCTGGACCAGGTCAGGTCTAGTGAGGCTGGCTGGTCCGAACGGTCTAGTTGAAAATCTGCCACCAAAGTCATAAAAGTCCATGTTTTTTTGATTATAAAATGGATTTCTGTTTTCAGTATGTTGCAGTAGCTTTACTATGTAAATAACAATAGAAATATTTGTTTGATTTGAGGTTTAACATCCGCATCAACACCGTAAAGGTCATTTTGGAGACGTTGCTTCCAATTTTGTAGGACTTTTATCCGACATTGAGTTGAAATGACATCTCAAGCCCTGCTGGCCAATGAAACCAATAGGGTTTATAAGCATGGACGGTCTGACACTTGCATATTTTCAGTATTAAACTGTATCCATCATTGTCAGTTTCACTATTATCATGTGTCAGCATTAAGTTGTGTAAAGCCTTGAAAACACGGCTTGTACTTGCAGCTGTGCCAGTTTCGCAGAACTTTTCAATTTTTCTCAAAATAAGAAACATCCAAAGATTTCCATAGTCAACACTGAGTTTGAACTAGCCAAAGGCACAAATATTTTATAACTAAACTCACTGCATCTAACAACATTGCAGAATAACTAATCAACAACTTGTTCAAGTCAAGTCCCATGTTCAAGTAGCTTAAAACTTTTTAGTGTGCCGAGTTGGGGGGAAAAAATTGGTAGTTCCTTTTCAAGGGGGTATCCCTTTTCAAAGAATTCTTTGTCCTGTTTGTTAAAAATCCAGAGACCAATTATCATTGCAGACAGTTGGTAGGGAAAGTGTTGCAATGTCTGTGGTGGTGGCTTTGACAAAGTCACATATAAGAGCTAGGACCAAAACTTAATGTACGCAATGTTACTGGACTGCATCGTAGATATATTTTTGACCGGTATTTTGACTTTTTACACATTCGGTAAGTTTGCTAGGCAAATCAAAAGGCCAACTACAAACTCTGTGATAATGAATTGGTCTTATCTATATTCTGATATAGAATTTCCTGTGTCTGCGCAGAGATGCCGTAATTACAGAATTACTGTGTAGGCTTCCGGAGTGTATGTAATAATCTACACCTAATGTGACGTACTTGTAACTTGTGTATAGAAGAATCACGATTCCTAAAGGATCGTCTTCTAGACCTGTTTTCCATCTCCATTGGGAGTTTTGTTTGTTTGATTTGATGTTTAACATCCCCATCAACAGTTACACTATATATGTCATTTTGATGTTGCTTCCCATTTTGTGCTACTTTTACCCGACATTGAGATGAAATGACATCTCAAGCCTTATATCCCATTAACCAATATGGTTTATAAGCATGGACGGCCTGACTTGCACCGCTTTCCCTGGGCAGGCATAGATCCTCTAAGCGGTTAACCAGGCGGGGGGGGGGGGGGGGGGGGAGGGCTTGCGGAGATAGATAAATTTTGTTTGTTTGATTTGAGGTTTAAAGTCCCGGTCAACACTGTTAAGGGCATTTTGGAGACTCTGCTTCCAATTTTGTTGGACTTTTACCCAACATCGAAATGAAAAGACATATCAAGCCCTGCTGCCCAATAAAACCAATAGGGTTTATAAGCATGGACGGTGTGACTCGCACTGCTTTGCCTGGGCAGGCTTAGATCCTCTAAGCAGTTTACTAGTACTTGTGTGCAGGTCGGTTTCAGCTTTGCGTTGATGCATCATGCAGCCATCTATTCCTTCAAGTCCCAATTTGGGGGGGGGGATAGATTCACCTTATTTGCATTATCTGCTGGTTCCTAGTCTGAAGGTTATCAAAGTTGGAAAAACAGGTAACCAGAATACCCTGACCCTCAAGGTCAGTGGGTCTGGTTACCTGTTTTTCCAATATTGACAATGTGGCAGCAAATAATGCAAATATGGTGAATAGATAGAATTCTGACATTTCTATATCTTGAACAGAAATAATAACTCTTCCCTACCCTAAAGTATGGATGCAACTGCAGTTTTCAAAATAATACTGGTTCTACTAAATACCGATACCATTCTCTGGAAGGAGTGATTTTTTTATACCAGCTTTTTCGAAGAAAAATCAGGTATATTGTTTTCGTACTACAGTTGAGTCCGACGTCAGTCCGTCTGTCTGTCCGTCTGTCTGTCCATCACGTTTCTTGTAAATGGATCTCCTCTGCAACTACTGAAGTTACACTTTTGAAACTTTGCATGTGGATAGTACGTGGAATGTAGATTGCAGTGGGCAACCTTTTGGTGACCTTGACCTCAACATGATCCCAAGGTCAAAGATCAAAAAATATGATTTGCCATATCTCCTTAACTATTGGAGATACACTTCTGAAACTTTGCTTATTGGATGGTCTTTGGAATATAGAATATGTCGGTCTACTTTTGGTGTGACCTTGACCCCAAGGTCAAAGGTCAAAATGTATGATTTAGCCTTATCTTCTAAACTATTAGAGTTACACTTCTGAAACTTTGGTTATTGGATGGCACTTGGAATATAACATAAATCTGGATACTTTTGGTGTGACCTTGACCTCAACATGACCCCAAGGTCAAACGTCAAAAATTATGATTTGCCATATCTCCTAAACTATTGGAGTTCCACTTCTGAATATTTGCTTATTGGATGGTCCTTGGAATACAGAATATGTCGGGCTACTTTTGGTGTGACCTTGACCCCAAGGTCAAAGGTCAAAAAAATATGATTTTGCCATATCTTCTAAACTATTAGAGTTACACTTCTGAAACTTTAGTTATTGGATGGCCCTTGGAATATAGAATAAATTTGGACACTTTTGGCGTGACCTTGACCTCAACATGACCCCAAGGTCAAATGTCAAAAATTATATTTGCCATATCTCCTAAACTATTGGAGTCACACTTCTGAAACTTTGCTTATCGGATGGTCCTTGGAATATAGAATACGTTCGGCTACTTTTGGTGTGACCTCGACCCAAGGTCAAAGGTCAAAAAGTATGACTTTGCTACATCTTCTAAACTATTAGAGTTACACTTCTGAAACTTGGTTATTTGATGGCTGTTGGAATATAGAATAAATTGGGATACTTTGGGTGGACCTCAACATAACCCAAAGGTTAAAGGTCAAAAAGTATGACTTTGTCATATCTTCTAAACTATAAGAGTTACACTTCTGAAATTTTGCTTATCAGTTAGAATGTTCTTTACAACTTTTTTTAACTTACATATAGTTTGGGCTTGCTAATACATAGTCATTTGTGTTACTCATAGAAAAAGCAGGTATTTGCGATGGTATACCATCGACTGCTGATCTAGTTTTTTTTCGGTCAACTATCTACTGCACAGTTCAAGTTTAACTTTGTTGCTGTCGACCACCTTTGAGACTGTTAAACTTTAGAACAATCCAAAAGGAGGTCTTAATATAGGAATTTTGCGGTTCTACAGCAAATGTCCATTGAGAAAACCTTTTCATTGCAAAAAGACCCACCTAATACTGAATGCACAAAATGGGAGGTTTATAAGCATCAAAACGGTTGGTTGCAGTTAGGTCGCGCCTATTTCATATTAAGGTGGGATATACCGGAGCCTTGTTAAACGGATGCTTATTGTTCAGAATATAAAAATCTTATATGGGTGTGAGGGGTAGATGGAAAAATCCGTCACAAGGGCCACTGTCCGGCATCACGAGGGTCACTGTCCGGCATCACGAGGCTTGCCCAGTGATGCCGGACAGTGATCCCGAGGGACGGATTTTTCCATCCACCCATCACATCAAGGTAGGATTCTTTTTCTTGTATACCTTCCATTTCTTAGCGCGGATTTTTACTGCTGCAGTCACTTCGGTTACCAAACGTCCGCCATATTGTGTTGTCACTGCAGGAATGTAAAGTGGCGTCACGGATCGTGCATGACGTCAACCTTAACGACGGCGCATACGAGGTCGTAATCAACCAGTGCATTTATCAAACACGCGGGAATATTCGATTTTGGGTCGGAACATCAGGGTCAGAACATAAATTTCTATCCCAGGGTAAAATCACGGATTTCCTTGTCTGGTGTACAAGAAATAACGATCCACTTAAAATGCCAAGTACGGTGGTTCTGACAGAAAATTAAGACAACAAAATATCGTTTAATTCGCATTTTCGTTTGTTGCGTTTAATTATGGGTTAAGAGATTTGTAAATACAGGACACACGCGGTGAAAGGTTAATAATGGCGGATATTGTTTTATAGCAGGTCATGTAAGTTAAATACTTCAGGGTCGATGACAGTTCAAGAAGAGAGAAGTAGCATGCCCACTGTGTGGAGAAATACAATATGCGTCTGACATTTCAAAAACGAGTCCGTTATTTGTGCCAAGTAAGCAATGCTTGTCTCACACTTATCATCTCAAACCGAGTAAGCTAGAATCCTATCTTAATGATAACTTAGTAAAGTTTAAAAGAATTGCTGATGATGATTTAGGGGATAACTGTACTGAAAATTGTCATTTGGGGAGGAAAATCGGCGGTTTTACGGTCGGAAATTTCGTTTTACGGCGACGCGTGAGCGGAGCCGTAAAACGGAATTTGCGACCGTAAAACCGACGACTTACCTCCCAAACTGACAATTTTCAATACAGTTATCCCCATTCTAATGCATTTATTCGATTGTTTTCTTTAAAATGTGTGCTTTTTGCTCAAAGTGGCAAGCGCTGTGAGCTGCGTAAAACCAAATACCAGCCAATGGAAAGCGGTGTTACATTATGACGTCGGGTTTCGGACAGTATATCGCAAAATATACTGCCGCAAATTTCTGACGTTATCCAATCAGACGTCGCGTTACAGACGCAAGTGCATAAGAATTCGTGTTTTACGACGCGTCAACCCTCTTTGTGGGTCATAAGTGTCAAGCGATGATCAAACGGCATGGTATCGGGAAGAGCCTAAGGAACTTTGAAACGGTTTATAATTCTCGGGTCAACTCGTAGCCAAAGTGGGCGGAGCTTAATTCGTTCTGATTTCGTAATTAATTCGTAGCGTGTCGTATAAATCTCGTAGTAATGTTGTAGGATCTCCTGCAGTTTTAGTCTGCTGTCAGCCACTACGATATACCACGGGTTACTGCGCGTTAGTCACGAGGTGCTGCGGCAAAATACGATAAACTCGTAATGCCGAGATATCAAGAGTTGGCTACAACATTCCTATGAAAAGGCACGACAACTGTACAACTTAGTACGAGTTTGTACGAGTGATGGCGATATTACTAGCTACACGAATGAAAGCAATAAATGCAAGTTTTCCCGATTATGTCGCAGACATGTGAGGGACTCGTTGAACAGTTTTGGCCAAAAGGACAGAGCAATAACTTGCGCTAACTCGTAAAACATACCCCGAGTTATTACTCGTAATAACTCAGTCCTTGTCGTAGAAAAACTCGTGACTGTGTGTCAGGGGTATTAGGTTTAACGTAACAATCGTGAAGACTATCTGGTTTCGGCCAATTGGCCCAATCAGCGACACTTTAAAAATTCCACGGTGAAATCACTGATCCAAATACAACATGCACTACTGCAATGTTTTTTTTTAGTTAGTTAATCGGCAATTCAAATAAATGTCTGCACGGATAAGTAACAAGAGCACCACTTGCGGGTGCCAATGCTCGGCTGCAAAAAATCTAAGTGGAAAAAGGGGCATAACTGTGCCAAAACTATTTTGAGGGTCGCCTATTGGTATGAGTTCCCCTTTTCATAATGAACGACTAGTCCAAGTTTCAAGTAAATATGTTCAGTAATGACAGAGATATTACAAAATGTCCAAGTTTTTGCACGACGACGCAGACGACGCCAGAGCTATGACAATACCTCGTCGTTTTCTTCAAAAAACAGCCGAGCTAAAATTAACATTTAATAAACATTTTTATAACCTGATAAAGTGTCTAGTGGTGCACATATACCACCGGCCAGAGACATCGCCTCTTCTGGAAATGACAATGTGTGCAGTGTTGACTCATTCCATATACATCCCATTGCGTGTTTGTTTGATTTGAGGTTTAACGTCCCTGTCCACACAATTTAGGCCATTTTGTAGACGGTGTTTCCAATATTGTGGGACATTGAGATGAAATGACATCTGAAGCCTTGTCATCCAATGAAACCAAAAGGGTTTATATGCATGAACGGTTTTGCCTTAGCAGGCTTAAATACCAGTACGCATAAGCGGACAGTTTAAGTTCTGCGAGGAAGCACCATGCAGCCCATTCTATTTCTCCAAGCCCCGATGGGCGGGTGCTCATACACTCCATTGATAACAACTGAATTTTAACAAATATAGTTTAATTCATAACGTCCAAACAGAATGCTTGAATAATGATGCACTTCAAAGTTTGTGTCCTTATAATGACAATTTTGAAAACAACAAAGACAATGGACTGTCATAGAACAGCAAAGCTTAAAGTAGCCTTAGAATGCCATATAAAACAACACATTTTATTATTTTTAATACCATTTGCATTTGTTATTGTCTGCATTTTAGGGAGAAATATTATGTAAAAAAATAAGTTCCAGCCACTATAGTTTCTAAGATCACAAGGGTGAGTGTATAATCTGACAAAGTCTATGGCGCGTGAAATATATGTGTATACTGACACAGTATATGGGCCCCGTCAAGCGATTTTGGTACTTATCGCCTATGCGAGCAGCGAAGGTTCAGGCGAGCCTGCGCATCCGCACAGTCTCGCCAGAACCTTCGCTGCTCGCTCATACAAGCAGTGAATCAAGAGGAACCTTCAGACAGAAAGCCATATCCCTGGCCCCTCTGAATGGCTGGGCATGCGCAGTTAAAATTTGTCATGACGGAATGCTCGAAGACCCAAATTCGCTTGGCGGGGCTCATATCAAGAAGAAACATTGTTTCTAGCAACTATAATTGCTGAGCTCACAATCTAACAGAGCCGATGGTGTATGAGATATAAGTCAAAGTCAGGACTACAGTTGTTGAGATCACAAAGGTTATGCTGCAATCAGACAAAGTCAATGAAACATTTATTCTGATACAGCGCGCCTATATAGGTAATGGAAAATAACTGTGTTTTATTCGGCAACAAATCACGGCAAGGAAGAGCTCGACGAGTGACGTCATTAAAAACTGCCAATTTATGACGTCACTGGTCGATTTCCTTGACGTAGGACGGTGTAACGTCATTTTCTCGCATAGAAAACGTTAGAAAAGGATATAAATGCATCTGTTTCAGTCAATATTTTTTGCGGGATTTCTTTCAACAATGGCGGAAGGGTTGTGGGAATTTGAAGGAAACAACATCATTATTGCCGATTTTCAGTGTGTTAGAATCGAAATAGATCAGCTCTAGTCAGTGATTTGTTGGGTAATAAATCACTAACAAATCACAGCTGGAGCAGATCTATTTCTTAAATAGAGGTCAAAGTCATTGGGTAAAAGTGAATGTTGAGTCAACATGCCAAGAAGAAAAATTATGTGTACAGTTGCTGAGATCCCAAGGGTTATCATTACGATAACATATCCGTGTGATATTGTGCATTTTTCAAACCTAAAAAAAGGTGTTTTTTTCTGATGAAAATTTGTGATATTTTCCTTATTTCTGCTCCAAACATAGGTTTTGGGTGCTCTTTAGAACTGCCTCATTGAGGCGTTTCTAACGAGTACCCACAACCTATGTCTTGGAGCAGAAATAAAGAAAATAATGTTTACCCCCGTTAACCCCAGTTTGCTCTGTATAAAGTGGGGTTTAGGGGGTCTTTATTTCAAGGACTTGTTCAGGTGATGTGGTATTTTTGTTTTGTTTTATTTGACTAGCACCGGTTTGCCTGGGCAGCCTTCGACCCTCAAAGCGGTTCGTCGATATATAACGATTGAGTACAACATCAATATTATAAAACAGACTGCGTGCATGGTGGTTAACCCACTCACGGTTGGCGGGCTTAAGATTATATGACGGTTCCAGCGTAAACCCATAAATGGAATTTTATTTTATTTTAGTATTCTTTATGTTGGTTGGCACCTGATTCTCCGTCTTTGGTCGGGCCCCTCGGAGTCTGACTGTTGGTTTT
Organism: Lucinisca nassula; assembly: GCA_963580285.1. NCBI lineage: Eukaryota > Metazoa > Mollusca > Bivalvia > Lucinida > Lucinidae > Lucinisca > Lucinisca nassula. The sequence continues at coordinate 62,436,456 of OY757017.1, forward strand.
CTTTTGCTCCAGCAATTCTGTTGTTGTATGCTGTCGAGTCCTCAACCTTGTTTCATCTCTGTAGTTTTTTTATTTGTATGCTCTCGGAGATGTTACACTGATGTGTTAGGAAGCCTTCATGCGGACTAAACAAAATTAGTGTATACAGCGACAGAGGTAAGGGCGAGGATTATGGCCATGTAAAATCGATTTAAGCCCCCAGTGGAATCCTTTCCAATGACCGTTCCAAGGCGGTTCTTCTGTCGCGGTTTATTTATGTTGTTGTTTGTTACTACTCACTGTGTGTATCACTTGTGTCTTTTTATTTTGGATGGCCAGTTGGCCATTTTGTGGGAAAGTAACTGTCCTTATGGTCATCCTTTGTTCAGGTTTCCATTATGGTCTGGTCGCTTCATGTTAGTGTTTCTTTCCCTTTGGTGTCTTTGATGGGTTGAGTAAGTTAATTGTATCGATTCCTGATCTTTGTTTTACTTCTACTTTACCGGTACTTGTGTGCGGTCGGTTTCAGCTCTGCGTGGAAGCATCATGCAGCCCATCTATTTCTTCAAGCCCCAATTTATAGGTTATTTACTTTTTATTGTGAAATATTCGGCACGAGTTCATATGGCGAAGGCCGCACGAGCTTGCGGGTGCGTCTTTGCCATATGAACGAGTGCCGAATATTTCAAAATATAAAGTCAATAACCTTTTTATTATATACCTAAACATTGAACTGTCGGCTAGAATTCAGGACTGCCTGAATTTCTGATTATATTGAAATGGAAAATAATGAAGGTCGTCAAGTGTCTCCCTACACGTTGAAAAACCACGCCCAACGGCGCCAAAGTGAAGACGACGTTAATGTTGGTGGATGTGACGTCATTAAAAACATTGACGTTTCCCAACACAGGACGCCATTTTTTTCCGAAGCGTCGGTTATATTTCTTTCTAAATACTCCTGATTTCTTAGAAGAAAGTATTAAAAATCTGAACAGATTGCAGGTAGGTCATATTTGACAGCATGAAATGCGGTTTATGCACTTTGTCAGAACCTATATTCGTTTTGCTGTACGTTCTTTCAGTCGATGCGAACGACAAGATGGCTACCGATGTTTCATCTTGAATTACATAGTTTTGAAAGTAGTTCTATTGAGAACGAGACTGCCTATCTACGGGCAATATGAACTTGACTACGGGCAATATGGAAAAATATTGACCGGTAACTTCTGTACAAAGTAAACGGGAGATTTTCTGGGTATATAATAAGACACTTAACTATCTGCATTATTTCCATTTCAAACCACTTAAAGATGTTTAATCTTATTTTACGTTCAGATTTCTATACCAGACGATCCTGAATTCTGGCAGAGATTTCAAGTTTTTGGTATATAATAAAAAGGTTATTCACTTTATATTATGAAATATTTGGCACTCGTTTATATGGCGGAGACGCACTCGCAAGCTCGTGCGACCTTCGCCATATGAACTCGTGCCGAATATTTCACAATATAAAGTCAATAACCTATAAGTATAATCTGACAAAATCAACGGAGCGTGCAATATACATGTAGGTCAAGGTACCGGGGTCAAGGTGTATGCTGAGGCGCTATTAAAAAAGAAAAAGAGAAACATTTTGTTAAATTTGAGGTTTCTAGAAACTATAGTTGCTCGTATAATCTGACAAGTCAATATAGCGGGAAACATAGGTCAAGGTCATTCGTTCAAGGTGTATGCTGAGTCAGCATATCAAGAACAAACATTAAGTAAAGATTGAAGGTTCTAGCAACCATAGTTGCTGAGCTCGCATGCAAAATTTAGAAAAATAAATCTCAAGGTATGATGAAAAGTATATGTCGGTGAAAACCCGAAACGGACCATGCAAACTATAAATGGAATCCACCAAAGGTTCTTCATTACGAAAACACGCATATTCAAACACATTGTAAAATTTGCCGCCAAAAAAAATCTAAATTTTCCAATAAAAACTGCGATATTTGTCTTATTCTGCTCAAAATATATATTGAGGGTACACGTAAGAAACGCCTCGACAATAAAGTTTACTCCTGTAAACCCCAGTTTTACTACATTAAAGTGGGGTTCAAGGGAGTAGAATTATATTGGCGTATTTTTATGATGTAAAATATAAGGTCTTATAAACTTTAATGCAATAGTTTTGACCCTAGTTCCACACACGTAAAGGAAAGACGAACGGACCAGCCAACATATGTATGATCGAACGAACGAAAAAGCGAAACTATAAACCCCTCGGTGGGTTTCTAGGGAATTATATTTATTTTATGTTAGGAGTTGAGCGGAATTTGCTAGAAAAGGACAAAGAATGGGTGAGTATGCAAAAGCCTGTTCTGTTTTCCTAAAAAAGTGCATATAGGTTGCTATCAATAGTAAAGTAGCAGTTATATAATCAATTAGCTTAAATCCAATCAGGAAAGTTAATTAAACAACTGCACTATTTGTATACTGAATCAAGATTAATGCCGCTAAGGCAATACACAAGTTGTTAATATTGTATTTAAAACGGCTTGTTGTCCAACTAAAATCTGATTCTTTTTATCCCCCGACCGAATAGGTTCGGGGGATAAAGCGATCAGTCTGGCGTCCGTCCGTCCGTCTGTCCGTCCGTTGACACAACCTTGTGATGGCCATAACTCCTATATCCTTTGAGATTCATTGATGGATCTTGGCACAATTGTTCACAATGCTGAGACGGCGTGTCATGCGCAATAACCAGAACTCTGGATGCCATACTTTTTAGTTATCTCCCCTTTTAATAAAATAGAATGACTACGTTGTGATGGCCATAACTCCAATACCCTTTGAGATATATTGATGGTACCTGGCGCAGTTGTTAACAAGGCTGAGACGGCGTGTCATGCACAAGAACCACAACTCTTGGGGCCATTGTTGTTTAGTAATCTCCCCTTCAAATAAAATAGAATCACTCCCTTGTGATGACCATATCTCCAATACTCTTTGAGATATTTTGATGGTACTTGGTACAGTTGTACACGAGGTTAAGCAGGTGTGTCACATGCAAGAACCACAACTCTGGGTGCCCTAGTTTTTGAAATATCTCCCCTGACAATATAACCTTGTGATAGCAATAACTCCAATACCCTTTGAGATTTATTGATGGTACTTGGCACAATTGTATACAAGGTACAGAAGGGGTCTCATGCGCAAGAATTACATCTCTTGGTGCTGTGGTATTTTACTTATCTACCCTTCCAATATAACAGTGGGACCAGCTTGTGATCACCAAATATCCAATACCCTTTGAGACATATTGATGGTAGTTCGTACAGAAATACATGAGCTTAAGCAGGCGTGTCATGCGCAAGAACCACAATTCTGAGTGCCCTGGTTTTTTAGTTATCTCCCCTGAAATTATAATCTTGTAATGGCAATAACTCCAATACTTTTGTGATATATTGCTAGTTTAATTCTGCTGCACTTTCTATTGGTGAACAATCTACTGAATGCCATATTGGCTTTTGGTCGGGGGGATTTGCCATCTCTTCCGATGGCTTTTTTTTTTCAAAACATAAGGGAGATGTCTACTAGAGCAGGAATTATCCTGCGAGAATGTCCTACGATGTACATGCATTTTGTATTGCATATGTTTCAAATAAATAAATGTACGGACAGAATCTGTGCGTATGCACGTGTGATACGTTGCTTCGACCACTTAAGAACAGTCCCAAAGGTGGTTCCTGGTTAGAGGACGCTACGTGCAGAAAACACATAGAAACTTCTAAAAAAAAAGCTTTTTAAAGCTCAAAATAGTCTTAATTTTAGGTGTGCACTCCAAGATACACCGCGCCCTGTATTGGTGCGATACATTGTAACTGCACCCAAATGTCGCCCGCTCCCAAATCAATAAAGGAAACGTCAAACAATCGTCACTTTAACAAACCCAGACGGCTCGTTTCCGGATGATAAATATCTGGTAAAATGGACAGTTGTCTGCGGATAGTAATTTCCACGGACATAATTGCTTTAACAGAAAGCAATGTTATCAAAACCCCATTTTATTCCTGCTTTTCTAAAGTGGACCCTTTCATCTTTGAATTTGGCCTCAGCGTGTTAATAGGGATTTTTAGCCAAACTCATTATTAACACAGTGGCAAGTAGCGTAGATCCTGATCAGACGGCTCGATACGAGCCATCTGATCAGGATCTACACTGCTTGCATATGGACCGATATTGTTCTGCTGGGTTGAAAGGGTTAACGACAAAGATTTTACGATGTTTTACAGGCAGGCATTATATTGACGGACGGTAATAATCAAACGGACCAGAACGGTGTAAATATAATCATCATCCAACGAAATCTGAAATCTGATAATAATAAAAAAAAAAACTTTCAACAAACTTGTTTACGTATAATGTCATTTGTCGAAAATCTGGTCGAATATGAGGTGTCTTTGTATTTTCGCCGGTCTTTTTTTTTGTCGACTGTTTGTCAATCGACACAAAAATAATAAGCATTGACGATTTTCAGCGCTAATATCCGCGTGACTAGCGCTGATAAGTAGAGTGTTGCGTAACGGGATTATCTATAGATTCTTGACTGGAATCATGCGTTGGGTTTGGCAAACAGTGTAGATCCAGATCAGACGATAATCGCTTACAGTGCAGGGATTTAAGTGTCTGGCGCCTCGAAACGCGCCATCTGATCAGGGTCTACACTTATCGCTAACAGTACAGAAATGCAATGGTTAAACGGAATGTAAATGATCTATATCACCTTTCAGGATCATTTTCCAGCCTACACTCGGAGACAATAGACGCACCACGGGATGTCTTCAAACAATGGCGAAAGATTGGGAGAATTCGAAGGATAAAATAAAAGGTTTTGCCCATTTCCAGTGTTTCAGGGTCAAAAAAAAGGCCAGCTCTAGTGTGCGTATTGTTGAGTAATCAATCTCGGTTCGTCGGTATGTACAACATACATGTAGACATGTCACTCGGTTGATTGTTTAGAGTTTAACGACACGTCAACCCTTATGGGTCATTTTGTGTCGTCTCCCAGAGAAAGGGATGAAAGAGATAGAAGATATTGTAGAGATGGGGAGAAAAAGGAGACAAATGAAAACGAATGGAAGTGTAGAAACAGAAAAAAATATCAACACTCCATCTCTACCCTTACCTGCTGCAAGGACAGCGGGCTTGCCCAAGTGTATGCCAATATCAGATGGACGCCCCAGTGAAACAAGCTACATGTCATGTCTGTCTCACCCAACCGCCCAGCCCCCGGAGTTAATCTTAGCGACCGTTACGAAAACACATCTATATAATTTCGATCCCAGTGAACCCCACTTTTATATAGTAAAACTGGGATTTACAGGGGTAAACCTTATTTTTCTTATTTCTGCTCTAAAATATAGATTGTGGGTACTCGTAATCTATATTTTGAGCAGAAATGAGAAAAAAAAAATACAATTTTTAATCTGAAAATTTTCGTTTTTTGGCGGTTAATTTTACAATGTATTTGAATTGGCATGTTTACAAAATGGATAACGTCTTGATCTTCTTTTAAATAAAGGTATGCTGTACGCTCACCTAGGCGATTCTAACGACTACAAAAATCAAACCTTTTTCAAGATAGATTAAGAAAACAATTCTCCCGAAATCACAGTTAAATATTTGTTATCTAGCGTTATGGGAAAACAAACTCCAGGGATTTCAGAAATAGTTCGATTCCATGAAGTATGTAAATGAGTCTTCCCTGCTCGGATGATTCGAGTTTCAGCGTATTCAGCACAAACATGTGACACATGAACTCACCATCACGAAAATACGCCTATTTAATTTTGACCCCCTTGAACCCCACTTTTATATAGTAAAACTGGGGTTTCCGGGGTATACCTTATTTTTCTTATTTCTGCTCTAAAATATAGATTGCGGGTACTCGTTAGAACCGCCTCGACGTGGCGGTTCTAACGAGTGCCCACAATTTATATTTTGAGCAGAAATAAGAAAAATATCACAATTTGTCATCTTAAAATTTTCATTTTTACGGCGATAAAAGTGACAATCTATTTGTATAGGCGTGTTTGCGTAATGTTTTTTTTTGTTGACATTTTAAATTCAATTTGGTTTCAATGTTACTGTTAGCATTTTTCTGTGCAGTTCCAGACATAATTTCCTGTAATTAGCTTCAACAAATATACTGAAAGACTGATATTTGAAAATTAGTTAGAAAGTCGGATCCATCCCAACTGTACAATATCATGTTCTGAGACTGATATTGTTTAATAGAATAAGTTCTCTGTGTCTTATTTCATCCGCGAAACCCCTAAATGGGTCCATGTACCCTGGTAAACAGTGCAGGCCCAGATGAGACGCCGCGTTGGCGTCAGATTAGGGTCTGCACTGTTTGCTAACAGAATTTTCCGTCAAAAAATGGGCCCGACATTCCTTAAATGACAAATGGGCTTGTCCAACATTTAACTATGGAAGACGGTCCACAAGTATACAATGGGTTAAAATTGAACAAGCTTGTTTGTTTGTTTGATTGAAGTTTAACGTCCCCGTCAACACTGTAAAGGTCATTTTTGACACATTGCTTCCAATTTTGTGGGACTTTTACCCGACATTAAGATGAAATGACATCTCAAGCCCTGCCGCCCAATGAAACCAATAGGGTTTATAAGCATGGACGGGCCGACGCGCACCGCTTTGCCTGGGCAGGCTTAGATCCACTAAGTGGTTTACCAGTACTCGTGTGTGGGTCGGTTTCAGCTCCGCGTGGAAGCATCATGCAGCCCATCTATTTCTTCAAGCCCCGATTGGTGGGGGCTATGAAATTGAACAAGTTCATGAGTATAGGATCGTTACGATAACACATCCGTGCCAATTGGTACATTTTTTCACATCTCCAAAATGGCCATTTTTCTGATGAAAATCCTTGAAATTTTTCTTATAAATACTGCAAACACAGTTTGTGGGTTCTCGTTAGAACCACCTCATTGAGGCGGTTCTAACGAGTACCCACAACCTATGTCTTGGAGCAAGAATAAGGAAAATAATGTATACCCCCACCCCACCCCCACCCCGTAATGGGGTCTTCATTTCACGGACTTGTTCACGTGATGACTTATCGCTTATGTGAGCAACTCGCATGTGCAAACGCGCTGTCACACCACAAAGCCTCGGACATATAGAGGTCTATGCGAGACTCATACAAGTCGCAATAAGTTGGCTGCGGGCATAGATCGGAGAATACAGAGTATCTTTTTTTTATCACGTGACAGCTCTTCTTGTGATGTAATTGATTGAAATTGGTTTTCCTTTTCTTTTTTTTTTTTTCTTTCTTCTTTCTTTCTTTCTTTTCGTTTGCTTTTGTATGTTTTTTTTTTTTCAATATCATATCATTGAAAGAGTAGAACAAGTATACTTAGGACTACATCCATATGCAATCAAAATATTGCCTTGTCTAATTTCAACTCTTTCTGTACCAAATGGAATCTTCCTCCTTATATACGGCTGGAGCCCATTTCTAATTTTAGGGGTGACAGATTTTGTTTTCTTCAAAATTTGTTTGGAAAATGGCTTACCTTTTTGCAAACAGTGTAGGCCCTGATCAGACGCCGCGATCTGCGGCGTCTGATCTGGGCCTACACTGTTTGCCAGTTACCCGTCTTAGGGTTTCTGGCATTAAATGGGTTAATGGCGCAAGGACCGGAAGAAGTGCTGGTTAGACAACACACGTTTGGTTGTACCAATTGAGGTGAATAGTTAAACTCGAAATGTTTCCCGCAAATTCCACAAGGCCAAAACATTCGGCACTTCATGTTCGTCTTACTGTTGAACTGGATGCATCCGCAAAGGGAGTCTACTTCTATAGGAGCATATAGGAGCATATTATTCCCTTTAAAAGGAAACACAATACTTTATAACACGTTGCCTCCCCTGAAAGTGTATTCACTCGCGTTCATGGGTTGGTAAAACGTAGTGTCAACCCTATAATTTAGGTTCCAAATGGATGGTTTTTATTGTAAATATGCAAATGAGCTCAATTATGCAAATTTTGATAACACAAATATATATTGAACCATACTATATCAATTACCATTTTTTGCAACTTAGACATAAAATGCCTCATTCATTATACTTTATTTTGGTATTTGCGACTAGGTAACACTTAAACTGGGTTACCTAGTCCAAGAAGCCCGGTTAATTTGTGTACTACTTAGAAACCGGGGAAGTTATACAAACATGAGCGCTAATCAGACAGCGCTGATGCGCAGGTTGTTCTGCACCTATGATGTTTGCTTATGAAAAGAGAAGTTTTCTTCGGGCGCGAGTGATACGAAACATCAAGAGTAAAGTGCTAATATCAGTTATCATTTTTTTTAGCAAATGGAAATAAAATGTTCATTCATCTGAAAAAGTCGTTCTACTGAGCGGGCGAAAAAGAGCTGATAAGCATGAAGCCGCGTAAGGGTTTGAGACTCAACCGTGGCTTACAAAAACAGTACTTTTAAAAACAACCCATACGTTTAAGCGGCCATAGACTACACCCATTCCTTGAGTCGGATGGTTTGTTTGTTTGTTTGTTTGTTTGTTTGATTTGAGGTTTAACGTCCCCGTCAACACTGTATAGGTCATTTTCGAGACGTTGCTTCCAATTTTGTGGGACTTTTACCCAACACTGAGATGAAATGACATCTCAAGCCCTGCCGCCCAATGAAACCAATACGGTTTATAAGCATGAACGGTCCGACTCGCACCACTTTGCCTGGGCAGGCTTAGATCCTCTAAGCTGTTTACCAGTACTCGTGTGTGGGTCGGTTTCAGCTCTGCGTGAAAGCATCATGCAGCCCACCTATTTCTTCAAGCCCCGATGGGCGGGGGCCGGAATTGAGTTGGGTGGGGTTTCTACTACTACTGACAACACTGCCTCTTAGAATGATATTTACTGACTAAACGAAATCTCTTTTGTGTTGAGTATTTCCTGTCAAGGCAAGCCTGCATGTGAGTGCAAAAGCCATAACCAAGTCGAGATGATCAATCAATGACGAGCCCGATACCATTTAGTAGAACAGTATTTCTTATTTCTTTGATATAAATAACTCAGTAGACTCCAGGCATATTGTAGAGTAAAATTCCTGTCTTAAGGTGGTCTCTAATAACAGGACATGGTGTGCAGAAAACATGATGTAACTATTTTTTTCAAGTTTCAGCCTTAATAAATGGAAAATGATTACATGACCAAATCTGCCACACCTTTAAGCACATCTCCACCTCAGTCTTACTATCGACCAAGCTTCATGTAAATCAGTTGAAAACTGTAGGAGGAGTTATACGGAAATGATAAAGTTTATCTGAATTTTCGAAGGGGCATAAGTCTATACATATTTGGTGTACTGTTAAACTAGAGACTTTACGCATATCTCCACATCATAGTCTTGCTATCTACAAAGTTTCCGGTTGGTCAGATGAAAATGTAGGAGTTATCCGGAAATGAAAATGTGTACCGAAATTTTCAAAGGGGCATAACTCTATAAATATTTTGTGTATGATTAACCTCGAAACTTTACGCACATCTCCACTTTGTAGTCTTACTAGAGTCAAACTTCGATGGCTCGAACCCCATTGGGACAATGGATATTTGTTCGAGACAGCGGTTGTTCGAGCCACAGAGGGTTACTGTTAGTACCTTACCAGGAGGCATAATGGAGCTAACTGTGGATATATTTTCGATGTTCTGTATTATCGAGGCGATTCTAATGAGTACACACAGTATACATTTGCAAAATAAATGAAGAAAATCTTCCTAAATTACACCTATATCGTATTTGGAGGAATTCGCTGCGGACTCAAGAACGGGTTCGACTCATCCACGGTAAACGAGCCATCGTTGTTCGAGCCATCGAAGTTCTACTGTATTTACAAAGTTTCAGGTTAATTGGATGAAAACTGTAGGAGGAGTTGTACGGAAATGAAAATGTTTCAAAGGAGCAAAAGTCTATAAATATTTGGTGTACGGTTAACCTTAAAACTTTACGCATATCTCCACATCATAGTCTTGCTATCTGCAAAGTTTCAGGTTGGTCAACTGTAGGAGGAGTTATCCGAAAATTAAAATGTTTACCACAATTTTCAAAGGGGCATAACTCTATTAATATTTGGTGTATGGTTAACCTTGAAACTTTACGCACATGTCCACCTCATAGTCTTACTATCTACAAAGTTTCAGGTTTATCGGATGGAAACTGTAGGAGGAGTTATCCGGAAACGAAAATGTTTACCACAATTTTCAAAGGGGCATAACTCTATTATTACTTGGGGTATGGTTAACCTTGAAACTTTACGCACATGTCCACCTCATATGCTTTCTATCTACAAAGTTTCAGGTTAATCGGATGGAAACTGTAGGAGGAGCTATCCGGAAACGAAAATGTTTACCGCAATTTTCAAAGGGGCATTACTCTATTAATACTTGGGGTATGGTTAACCTTGAAACTTTACGCACATGTCCACCTCATAGCCTTATTATCTACAAAGTTTCAGGTTAATCGGATGAAAACTGTAGGAGGAGTTATCCGGAAACAAAAAAAGTTTACGGACGGACGGACGGGCGGGCGGACGGACGGACGGTCGAAAGGACGCCGACACCATAACATAATATGACCGTTTTCTTTTTTTCAAAACGGGCGTATAAAAAAGGGCATAACTCCATGAAATATTTTCAGAATTTCGTCAATAAGTTAATTAGGTCATCTACACATTAGACCAAAACTGTATGCCAAATATCATGAGCCTAGCGCAAGTGGTTCACAGATATTTTGTTCACAAGGTTTCCCTATAGCCACAATGCATAAGCCAAAAAGGGGGCATAACTTCATTAAATATTTTCAGAATTTCGTAAAATGTTTATCAGGTCACCTACACAATAGACCCAAACTGTACGCCAAACACCATGAGCCTAGCTCAAGTGGTTCTCCAGATATTTTGTTCACAAGGTTTCCCCATAGCCACAGTGCTTAAGTAGAAAAAGGCGCGTAACTCCGTTAAAAATTTTCGATATGTAGTCAAAAGTTAATCAGGTCATCTACACATTAGACCCAAACTGTAAGCCAAATAACATGAGACTAGCTCAAGCGGTTCTCCAGATATTTTGTTCATAATGTTTCCCTATAGCCACAATGCATATGTCCAAAAAGGGGCATAACTCCATTAAATATTTTCAGAATTTTGTCAATAGTTAATCAGGTCATCTGCACATTAGACCAAAACTGTAATCCAAATATCATGAGCTTAGCTCAAGCGGTTCTCCAGATAATTTGTTCACAAGGTGTCCCTATAGCCACAATGCATAAGTCCAAAAAAGGGGCATAACTCCATTAAATATTTTCAGAATTTCGTCAAAAGTAAATCAAGTCATCTACCCAATAGACCCAAACTGTATGCCAAAAATCATGAGCCTAGCTCAAGCGGTTCTCCAGATATTCTGTTCACAAGGTTTCCCAATAGCCACAATGCTTAAGTCGAAAAAGGCGCATAACTCCATTAATTTTTTTTCGGCTTTTGGTCAAAAGTTAATAAGGTCATCTACACATTAGACCCAAACTGTGTGCCAAATATCATGTGCCTAGCTCAAGCGGTTCTCCAGATAGTCTGTTCACAAAGTTTCCCTATAGCCACAATGCATAAGTCGAAAAAGGGGCATAACTCTATTAATATTTGGTGTATGGTTAACCTTGAAACTTTACGCACATGTCCATCTCATAGTCTTACTATCTACAAAGTTTCAGGTTAATCGGATGGAAACTGTAGGAGTTATCAGGAAATGAAAATGTTAACCGCAATTTTCAAAGGGGCATAACTCTATTAATATTTGGTGTATGGTTCACCTTGAAACTTAACGCACATGTCCACCTCAGTCTTACTATCTACAAAGTTTCAGGATAATCGGATGAAAACTTTAGGAGGAGTTATCCGGAAACGAAAAGTTTATGGACGAACGGACGGACGGACGGACGCCGACCCCATAACATAATACGACCGTTTTTTCAAAACGGGCGTATAAAAACTACTTGCGATAAATATGTAGCCATAATATAGGTAGCCACACAAGATATCAATTTTATCCTACAAAGCAAACTCTGAGAGCTATTATCTTGTAGTTTAAGCGTCTTAAACGGTTCCTGGTCAGAACACGAGACCACCATATTTGGAAATCACGTGACCCAAAACACGTCCGGTAGAAATTGCGGGAGATGTATTGTTTACAATATGTCAAAGTATTAGCAGAATCGGTTCATGTTTAAGGAAATTATGGCTTCTGAAATAAGGGTATCCCCTCTAAAGAACGAGTACTGAATACTGCTCAGCATGCTAAAGGTTTAATAGCCCCCCTTCTTCAAAATTGCATGATTTCAGACAGACAAAGTATTTCAAGAAAGCTTGAACTGCATATGCTGCAAGTACGCAGTTTAATTTAAGTAGCAGACGTTATCTCGAATAAGAAATGCATAAATTCAATACCAAATTCTAGACATATCAATGTCGCAATGAGTATCAGAGAAAATCTCATTCATTTTTATGGTTAACTGAATGCGAGATGAGACACAGTTTTAGCTTTTGTGCAATCGAAACCAGGGTCAGAATGACATGCACGTTATTCGTACAATTGCCCCTTTCAGCCAAGTGTTTTTGAAATAGTGGTGACATGAAGGACCAATCCATCTTGATCTACAGTGTTTGCGTAAATATACGCACCTGTATATATTTATTATCGCTACACGTATAACTCATGTTTGAACTCATTTAATTTTCCGACACACATATATATATGAAGCAGAGCTCAGTTTTGAAGGTGGAGTTATTTTCAGAGATGTACATGTATTTAACAAGAATTCCGCCGAAGGCTATGTCTCGCCTGTGGGGGCATAAAGTCACCGAACCATTACATCTCGGCCAAGGTCATACATAGATGCTTGCATAAAAGTTGCCATTCTTAAATGCAAGCTTGTACTAAGTATCATTAATGAAGCTGAAATAATTCTTGAGAAATGAACTTAACCATTAGGGTGAATGCAATAATTTACAAAGTCAGTGAACCATAAAATGTAGGTCAAAGTCAAATATGGATACTTGCATTTAAGTTTCCATCTCCAGATACAAGTTTGTACCAAGTATCATTAATGAAGCTCTTATAGTTCTTGAGAAATTAACTTGACCATTTGGGTTAACGCTAGGGTGGTCGCAATTTTTTACTAAGTCAGTGAACCATGAAATGTAGGTCAAGGTCAAATATGGATGCTTGCATTTCAGTTGCAATTCTCAGATACAAGTTTGCACCAAGCATCATTAATGAAGCTCTTATAGCTCTAGAGAAACAAACTTGACCATTAGGGTGAACGCTAGGGTGGTCGGAATATTTTACAAAGTCAGTGAACCATGAAATGTAGGCCAAGGTTAAATAGGGATGATTGCATTTAAGTTGCCATCCCCAGATAAAAGTTTGTACCAAGTATCATTAATGCAGCTCGTATAGTTCTTGAGAAATAAACTTAACCATTAGGGTGAACGCTAGGGTGGTCGCAATATTTTACAAAGTCGGTGAACCATGAAATGTAGGCCAAGGTTAAATAGGGATGCTTGCACTGAAGTTGTCATCCCCAGATACAAGTTTGTACCAAGTATCATTAATGTAGCTCTTACAGTTCTTGAGAAATAAACTTGACCACTAGAGTGAACGCTAGGGTGGTCGCAAATGTTAACGCCTTGACAAACGGACGGACGAACGAACGGACAAACGAACGGAAAACCGGACGCCTGTATTGCACCATGCTAATAGCAGGCGCGACAATAAATGAAGCTGGTATAGTTCTTGAGAAATAAACTTTAACCTTAGGGTGAACGCTAGGGTGGTCGCAATATCATACGAAGTCAGTGTCCCATCAAATGTAGGTCAAGGTCAAATATGGTTGCTTGCATGTAAGTTGTCATCCCGTGATACAAGTTTGTACCAAGTATCATAAATAAAGCTCTTGTAGTTCTTGAGAAATAAACTTGAACCTTAGGGTGAACGCTAGGGAGGTCGCAATATGACGAAGTCAGTGACCTATGAAATGTAGGTCAAGGTCAAATACGGTTGCTTGCATGTAAGTTGTCATCCCGTGATACAAGTTTGTACCAAGTATCATAAATGAAACTCTTATAGTTCTTGAGAAATAAACATAAACCTCAGGATGAACGCTAGGGTGGTCGCAATATCTTACAAAATCAGTGACCCATGAAATGTAGGTCAAGATCAAATATGGTTGCTTGCATGTAAGTTGTTATACCGTGATACAAGTTTGTACCAAGTATCATAAATAAAGCTCTTATAGTTCTTGAGAAATAAACTTGAACGTCGGGTGGTCGCAAATGTTGACGCCTTGACAAACGGACGAACGGACGGAAAACCGGGCGCCTATATCGCGCCATGCTAATAGCAGGCGCGACAAAAATGGGTAACGTTTTTTAACAAACATTAAATTCCCTGATAAGACACCGCATACTGCAGCTTCCGTTATCAAAAAGGTCTACTGTATCAAATGGGTTAAACACATTCAAAACGCGGATGAGCTACTATTGAACAACATTACACAGTACATTACGATAACACACCCGTGCGACATAGTGCATTTTTTCACATCTCCAAAATGGCCATTTTTCTGATAAAAATCCGTGATATTTTTCTTATAAATACTGCAAACATAGGTTGTGGGTGCTCGTTAGAACCGCCTCACTGAGGCGGTTCTAACGAGTACCAACAACCTATGTCTTGAAGCAAAAATAAGAAGAATATTGTATACCCCCGTAAACCCCAGTTTTCTCTATATAAAGTGGGGTTTAGGGGGGTCTTTATTTCACGGACTTGTTCACGTGATGACGTAACATTCCTCTGTAAAGACCATCTTTGGGACTGTTCAAAAGTGGTCTTTAAGACAACGTTTGAACAGTCCCAAGGGTGATCGCTGATCAGTGGACACTGGATGCAGAAAACACAAAGAAAGAACGACTGCAACCTGCTAAATAAGCTTTTTAAAGCAGAATTAGACTTAATTTCAGGCGGCCTTAATAGCATAATTCCACTATATAAATTTTACTGTATCTCTTGAGCTGGGGTGCAGGTTGGGTGAGGCAAAGGCGACGCGTGTATCTTGCACACTAGGGCGTCCAGCTAATATTGGCTTACAGCTGGACAAGGCCTACTGTCATTGCAGCAGGTAAGGGTAGAGGGGCATTTTGTTATTTCTTGTTTCTACACTTCCATTCCCTAACTTTCATCTCCTCTACTTTCTCTTCTCTCTCTCTCTTTTTCCATTCTCTGGAAGACGACACCAACTGACCCAAAAGGGTTGACATGTCAAACATTCAATCAATCAATCAACCAATCAATCAATCAATTAATCAATCAGTATCTGTTGAGCGTTTCCTAACAACAAAAGTCTCAGAATGGCAGCGAAAGAACTTTTTAGCTGAAAACCATGGTTAAATTATGAAATCGATAGAAATTCGTAATAAAAACTGGGGACATTTGCCTATTAAATAACATTTTCACAAATTCCGTATTCCGGTCTGCTCACACCAGTCCATCAGCGAAACGTTATGGCAAATATTCGTTTAACAATTGTCTGATTATGCAAAACGTTTTTTTTTTTTTTCTTTCTTTCTTTCTTTTTTTTTCAGTTATACTTTCAGTACTGAGCTATTGCGCTGTTTCGGTACTTCGTAGAAATTTCTACTGATGCAGAAATCTAGCACACAGCTAAAATGTGCAGCTAATGGAGTTTTCAACGACATTCCAACCAGGAAAATCAGAGGTCCAATGGTTCAGTACCGCTCACATTTCAAGTTGTTTGAAGAGGTTTTACCGTGGCAGAAAATACAGTTCTGACTTTCCTCCCATCATTTGACCAAACTATGATGGGCCCCGATACCAATTTTTAATGACAATTTGCCCTTTGGTTCCCGAGAAAAAGATTTTTGATTATTTTTTTACCTTATTTGGTCAAGTAACCTGGACTCTAGGACCGGGACTTCGCGAACAAACTTTCGTTCCCTCCACATGAAACTTGATTTCAATCGGTCCAGTGGTTTCGGGAGATGTTTGAAAGATGTTGACAGACGACAGATGATAGACAGACAGACTGACATAAAACGGACCCTTGCCATGCTATAAGTTCGGCTCAGGTGTGCTTAAAAGCCCACTGATGACCGCCATCATGCTTTTCATGACGGCTTCCATTCTTGAAAACGGTACACTATAACTCAGCCCCTTGTTCACAACCTGCACTTTGATGAAGAACAGGGGCTCTTTTTACGCCCGCCACACATGCGATTTATAACTACAGCCGGGTAAATAAGGGTATTCCTCAATCAGTTGGTTTAACCCTTATCTTGCTGAATATGTATTAAGCCACACCCATTTCTGTCTATCAACCAATCAAATAACTTGATGTAATTTATTGCTACAAATTCATCAACCGAATGCCAAACAGTGTAGATCCTGATCAGATGGCTTCTTCGGAAGCCATCTGATCTGGATCTACATTGTTTGCAACGATAAGGGTTGTCGTGAACAGCAAGATAAGGGTTAATATGTTCTATAAAACGGACATCATTTGGAAGAAATGAATACGTACACCACAGAACTGAAAATTGTTATGTTTCGGTAAAATTAGCGCCCCGGCATAGTTTCGTTTAACCCTTTTTGTACCAAATGGATTCTTCCCCCATATATATAGCAGGAGTCCTTTTCAAAATTTAGGGTTGTCAGGTTGTGCTATCTTTCAAATTGATTTGGAATATGGCTGATTTTTTTGCAAATAGTGTAGGCCCTGATCAGACGCCGCGTTCTGCGGCGACTGATCAGGGCCTGCACTGTTTGCCAGGGTACCCGTTTTGGGGTTTCCGGTATAAAATGGGTTAAAAATTGCACAATGGAATCAACGATCCAAACATACTACTGCCCTTCGTCGTTCCCTTAACATTAATGGTGGAAACTAACTACAGGAAATATTTATCACGGCAATCATGCCACCTGTGAATAGTATTTTTCTTTTCTGTCAGTAATTAACAGTCTAACGTTTTAACCGGATTCTCCCAAAATTCTGCCTTGGTCTTATCAGAGGCAATTATCATTGAAATAACAGTTTCATGTGTCAGGCAACCACCAACCATCATAATTCATTAGCGTCTGTTATTGTTAGCAGCAGGTGATTATCTCCAGATGTACTCACTTCAGTAGACAGTAGAGTTCTGTGAATTTTTCTCTTTTCAAGATGACATTATTTTCTGTATTTGTCCGTTATGAGATGGGTGCTTCCGTGTGATAGTTTTGACAGTGCTTGAAGATGGAAAGAACAAAGGAGTGTGGTAAGTTATTTTTGACCTCTTTACTTTTGATATATTCTGGCCACTGGGCTTGTAATTACTCCAAAACTCTGAGCAAGTTAATCCATAAAATGCCAGTCACGACAAATGTCGTCTGCTTTGCAGTCTGCCGGTTACCTTAAAAGTATTTTTTTTTTTTTTTTTTTTTTTGCAAACAGTGTGGGCCCAGATCAGACTGCTCCTGTAGGAGCAGTCTGATCTGGGCCCACACTGCCTGTATGCAACAATATTTAAAAAAAACGCAAAAAAGTTCAGCAGACTGCATAAGCAGACGACATTTTCAGGTGTATTCTTTCTCCGTGACTTAAAGGTTGTCAAGCTGACTTTTGGATGGATTGAAAAATTGTGTTGATCATGTTCAAGAGCAGTCCCACCTGCATCTACACTACCTTAAAGTCCCAAAAATTCGAGCACCTTGAGAACATGCTGAATTCTCCTAAAACATTTTAACAACTTTGTTTCATGATCCAACAAGGAGTTCACAAGGTGCATACAGAATGACAAATAGTGAGCAGTCTGATCTTGCTTCGGCCTTTCAGTTCCAATACTTAGGAATACCTGTATTGCTTCAGGAATATCACACTATTCTATGGATTTTCTTTTCCGTTAATGTTTAATATTTCTAGTTAGAATACATATAATGTGTTTTTTTTTTTTTTTTTTTTTTTGTTATTGTACTATTCCCCTGATGAGTTATAAACGAAACCGGTTGGGAATAATATTATTTACTGTGTTTTTCGTGTGATGTATATATTATATAGACCGTTGTTGCAGTATGGTTTCGGCTTGGAAAAATAGATTGGGCTGCATGATGCTTCCATGCAGAAACCCACCACATATCAGTGCTGGTTAACTGCTTAGAAGTGGCAAAGTGGTGCGAGTCAGACCGTCCTTGTAAATTATATAAGATGTCTAATATCGTAATTAAGATATCTTATATCATTATGCATATAAGTTTTCTGGCGAAAGAATGTGCACTGTACTGGTTAACCGCTTACGTATAAGCCTGCCCAGGAAAGTGTGAATAGGTAAACTGACCGGTTCAAAAATGACCTAAATAGTGTTGACTGGGCCGTTAAACACCAATACAAAAATAAAATTATGCATATAAGTTATCTTATATATTAAATTAGATATCTTATATGATATATATCTTATTTCACAAATACGATATCTGATATAATATATATCTTACATGTTCAAATATATTATATACAGTAAAATTCCTCTATTAAGACCACCCTTCGGACTGTTCAAAAGTGGTCTTAAAGACCACTTTTGAACAGTCCCAAAGGTGGTCCCTTACCAGAGGACACTGTGACCAGAAAAGATAGAGAACTATTAAGTGCCCCCTTCAAAATGAGCTTCAAAAAGCAGATTTAGTCTTAATTTAAGGCGGTCTTAATAGCGGAATTTTACTGTATCTTATATATATAGTATGTAAGATATCTTATATACTATATTAGACATCTTATTTAACATATAAGATATCTTATTTAATATATATAAGATATCTTATATATTGGCACAAATAAGATATCTGATATACTAAATAAGATTGTTTGTTTGTTTTGTTTGTTTGATTTGAGACTTAACATCCCCGTCAACACTGTAAAGGTCATTTTGGAGACGTTGCTTCCAAGTTTGTGGGACTTTTACCCGACATTTAGATGAAATGACTTCTCAAGCCCTGCCGGCAAATGAAACCAATAGGGTTTATTAAAATAGACGGCCCGCCTCGCACCGCGGTTCCTGGACAGGTCAAGATCCTCTAAGCGGTTTACCAGTACTAGTGTGCGGGCCGGATTCAGCTCTGCGTGGAAGCATCATGCAGCCCATATATTTCTTCAAGCCCCTATGGGCGGGGCCGTACTAAATAAAAAATGGCGGAAGTTGAAGATCGTGCACAACTGAAGCTCGCCATTGACACATATATTAAATAAGGTATCTTATATGGTATATTAAATATCTTATATTTTTTTATAAGGTACCGTTATTTAGCATACTAAATAAGATATTTTATATGCTAAATAAGTTACCTTATAAAAAATATAAGATATTTAATATACCATTTAAGATACCTTATTTAATACATGTGTCGATGGCGAGCTTCAGTTGTGCATGGTCTTCACCTTCCGCCATTTTTTTCTGACTGTGCATATATTCGGACAGAGCGGAGGTGGTTTCGTTAGTTTCAAAAACTGGTTTCGGTTTCAGCCCAAAAAATGTGCAAACCGGTTTTGGTTTCAAAAAAGTTTCGTTCAACAAATAGATAGTTTTCAAAAGCAGGTCAGAACCGAAACTGGTTTCTGTACAACACAAACGCCCACATTTTCTTCGGAAGTACTAGCAAAAGCATAATTTTTGCACATTTATTTTGCACATATATATAATTAACCCTTTTAAAAATGAATGAAATTTTTGCAAACAGTGTAGGCCCAGATCAGATGCCGCATTCTGTGACGGCTGATCTGGGCCTGCATTGTTTGCCAATTAGCCGTTTTGGGGTTTCCAGTCCTAAAAAGGTTAAAATGAATTTATATTACTACACAAAACTTAGCTCCGCTGTCCATTGCTGGGATTTCTAAATGGAAATGCTGTGTATACTTTATAAAAAAATAGCTGAGTCTTTAACTGATGACTGAAACTGACCCACTGCCCCGTGAACAGCTTACTCCAGCCCCACATGCACTTACCCATACTCTAAAGTGGTTGCTGAATATTTTCATCATTAAGCTTCCGCGTTGACCCTGACCGATGATATTTGATATTATTCTTTTAGTGGACCTCTACCAAGCTTGTTCAAATTATAAACCTGGGACCAAAAATTGCCCAGCCCCGCGACTCACATGTAAATCTCATAGCTCAGGTGAGCGATATAGGACCATCATGATCCTCTTGTTTAGTTTGGTATGCTCAGCTGCTTTATATAAATGTATATTTCAGAGTGTATTTGGAGACTATGTTGCCACTGCCCGGCATAATGGCCCCCTCTCTGAAACAAGATCTTCTCCAGGAAGCATTTGTTCTTGAAGGGAAACCATTTTTATTTGCTGAAACTCTACTCAACAAAATAAGACACTTCAAGGAACAGAGTGACAAGGATGTAAAGCGATTCAACTTGTTTCGAGAACTTGAAGCCTACAAGGATGAAAGTGTTGACATTGATAGTAAGCGCGCTGTGCCGCTGGTAAATGCTTTACGTTACATTTTCCACCACTGCGATGACTTTGGGTTTTGCTCAAAGATTTCTTACGAGATTGAAAGAAAACTTTTCAAGGGAACTGAAACAAGGGAACACAGTATCTTAGCTGTTTATCGTGCGGTTGCCGATGGTTTAAAGGATCCGTTCTTTGAGGATATTTACTTCAGTGAAAAGGTTATTCTAGACAAAACTCCATCAGTGTATGAGTGTCATAAAGAGGATTTTTCACATAAAGAATGGCAGAAGATCCTAATATTTGAGCATCATTTTAGTTTAACTTACACTGACGGGCCTTATGACCTTGATGAAGAGATCAGCAAACGAGAGGCATTTCTTGAGACTTTAAAGGTGGCATCAAAGTATGCATCAAGTGCCAAAAGAGACACAGACAAAACACTGTTACGAAGAAAATTACGGAAAATTGCAAAAGAAGTTGAAAACAGTGTTGAGATTTTGGCTGGATGGAGACATCTTCCTGCTGTTCTTGAGAATCAGTTGCAAACATACATAAAAGAAAGGCACCCCAACAAGATACAATCTATAGCTGTTGCAGACACAGAGTGCTCATCCGTGTTGAATTCAATACAAATAAAAATCAAAAATGAGTTCCTTTAAGAGCAATGAAAACATCCATAAGAAAGAAGATGGGTCATACTACGTAGTTTCGGCTAATAAAGCCTCATCAGTGACCCTGTAATGTGACAAGTCTTTGTTGAAATAGATGGGGAGGCAAAGTCTTTGGATTCAGCTGAATTTCAAAACATAGCTACAGATATAAATTCATTTTTAAGCCTGAAACATGCCGTGTCTGTTCAGACAGTCTTTTTTCTTGAGCAGGATGCGTTTGTCCCTTATATGAGGAAGTCACAGATGGCAAGATTTACTCTTCGTGATGATGCTCTCACTCGTAAAATAGTGGATAAAATTGTGTTTGCATGGCGGCCACAAAAGCCTCTAACTTTAAGTGCATCTCAAACCAAGGAGAAATGTGAGGCTTGTTTCTCAGAGGATTTACCGGAACCACTAGATATTTCCACATTTGACTGCATGAAAGAATGGCTTTTAGATGTACCTATTTCTGTTCAAGTCCTTTTTGAGTCCTTTCTCAACAAAGAAAGTTTCAAAAGAATGCCTAATCCTCATCGCCTTCTCCAAAGCAAACTGGAAAAATTGTACCTAACTTATGATATACTGCTAAACACAAGCAATAAAAGGCATGTGGGCTTACTTCAAGAAGCCAATACAGATGAACTTATTATGAACTATCAGAATATGAACACTGTTTTCGCAATCACAAGTGGATCTGGGACAACAATGAGTCTTTCTGCAGCTGAGAAGAAACTGAGAGAGAAGGCTGTGGATGACCTGAGATACTACAATACCTTCCTCAAAAGGCATCCTTTCAATTACACAACTGCTGATGGAAAGTTCGAAAATTATGTGAGTCTCCGGCAGTGTCATTTAATTTTGATGATGGACAATCTTGTACGCTGGAAACGCTGTGAAAAAGGTGACCGGGGTGACACTGACACAAAACAGCTCTGCACACTTCCCATAACAATACAAGGGATTCCGAAAGATTCAGTGGAGGTTAGCACATGGCACAATCTAGAAATATGTGATGGTTCGGTAAAGTGCTCATGCAAAGACGAAGTGAAATTACCAGGAGAGACTGTGAAGCAGGTGTTGATAGACTTAAACGAGAGGGAAGATGTTGTCATGAAAAGTTTCAAACGCTTGAGCACATGGGGATATCCGCTACTCTGGCAACGAATAGAAAACAGCAGTAAGTACTTTAAAGCGACTATTGAATGTTAAGGAATTCTCTGGTATTAAAGGTCAACTAAAAGTCTGATATATTTCCAAACAGCTAAGTTAAATAAATAGGTATTATTGAAAGAAGCCTTCTGTCGAACCCCTCTCCCCATGGAAAAAATCATTTCTAACAAAAAGAATGAAGCCTTCTGTTGAAACTGCCACGGAAAAACAGCGATTCTAACAAAAGTATCAATTCTAACAAAAGTTACGTTACTTTAAAAGTTTAAATTAACTAAAAGACTTCTCCAAAAGTTTGTAGAAGCCTAGGATCGAACCCACGACCCCTGGTTTATGAGGGGAGTAGCTTAACCAGTACACCACAGAAGCTTCTGAAAATGCATAAGACTGTACAGATTAATTAAATCATTTAGATAAGTGTAAGTGTGCGTACTGGTTATGATGTTCAATTAACTGTTCTTTTGAAGCGATTCACATATACAAGTAGGAGACAGTAGTTAATATAATCACTAAGATCAGATCACAACGTTGAAACGTTCAGACGACGCACCATTGATACATTGTGATTTCAACGTTCGACATCATCATCACATTAACAAAATAGAAGTGGAGGCAATGATCAGGAATTGATACAATTAACACAGAGCTCCCATCAGAGACACCAAGTCCATGTGATAAGCACCCCTCTAGACCCAACGCTATGTAGAAAAGCTGGGGTTTACATGGGTAAATATTATTATTTCTTATTTCTGGTCCAAGGCATAGGTTGTGGGTGCTCATTGGAATCGCCACATTGAGGCAGTTCGAATGAGCACTAACAGCTATGCTTGAAGTATAAAAGAAAACTGTATCACACAGTTTCATAGGAAAGTAATCGTTTTGGAGAAGGAAAGAATGCATTATTGCATTGTTTCTATTCTTTGTTTCTTTTAATTGACGAACTTGTACCTTTCAATGTTAAATGAGTCAGTATGGGTTAATGTTTCAATGTTTTATCACAAACAAAACTGCCTTTCTTCAGGTTTAAAGTATGGTGCACAACAAAGAAAAAAACAAAACAAAACTAACAGACCATTGTCAGAGGTCTCATCAATATCTACCTAACTGCCAAAAAATGGAACTTGACATTTTCATTATTTCGGTCTTGTCTATAACTAGATGCCTGCTAAAATAGACAAAATATTCCTGCAGTTTAAAAGTTGCACTGTACGACACTTATATGTAAATCAACAGATTAAAGATCAAAACAGAATTGAATATAAATAGATATGTCAAAAGATAATGAAACAGAACAACATTTAAAAAAGAAGAAAAGAGTAGCACAACTACTGCAGAAGATCCCCTTCCCCCCATCCCTCCCCTCACATGTGCAATAAATCTGATCGATTATTGTGTTTTATATTTGAGGAAAGTATTGCATGTTTTTCATTTTTTTTTATTCAGCTGAATTGGGCATGCAGATCAAGCCTGGTCATCAACAGTCTAATGATCGTGATTTTCAGAACCTAAGTACCGAACCTAATGAAGAGACAGACGACCAGGTTCAGTCAGTGCAAACAGACGGCCATAGAGAAGATCACAGCGATTTAGGAGTGGGACCTGGTATTTACGAGGAAGAAAGTGATGATGAATCACTTTCAGATGAATCTGAAGCAGTAAGATTTGTTTATATCCATTCATATAAATGCATTTTAAGGAAAAGAAACTAATGTCATTCACTATCAGCAGTGATAGTGCCTATTTTATCAAATAATAATGCATTGATGCCATAATTATCATTTACTGTAACCATTTTATGATTAAGGGTTTATCAGTTTTGAAGGCCTTCATGCGGACTGAACAAATTATTTGTCTTAATCGCGACGGAAGTAAGGGGGAGGATTGTGGCCATGAAAAATCGATTTAAGCCCCCCGGTGGAATTCCTTTGCGCTGACCGTTCCAAGGCGGTACTTCTGTCGCGGTTTATTTTTGTTATTGTTTGTCTTTGGGTGTTTGTGTCGCTTATTTTATTTTGGATAGCCTATTGGCCATTTTGTGGGAAAGTAACTGTCCTTTTGGCTTTCCGCTATTGATGTTGCCATTAGGGTCTGTTGGTTTATGTTTGTGTTTCTTTCCCTTTGTTGTCTCTGACGGGAGCTGTGGGTTTATTGTATCTATTCCTGATCATTGCCTCCACTTCTACTTTGAAAAACAAAAATATAAATAGATGCCCAGGAAAAGCCACAATCAAAGATTACAGCCCACCAATGGCACCAAGAGGAGGAGTAATTTAGAATGGAGAAAAAAAGAGTCACAAACAGCACAGCAACCAGCCCCTTCTTCCACAAGAGGTGATCAAGGTGTAACACGCTTAATTAATGAACATTTAACAAACAATAATAATAATTAACAACCATAAGCACATACATCATGAAGTGTCCCGTTGTAAAACCCGACAAAGTTATAACAACATTAGAACCACCGCCTTAGGACGGTCAGTAGCGAGAACCAGTTAAAGTTTTAGTTGTTATCCAGTGACAGCTCAATCCAGTTCTCTTGCTTTTTTTGTACAGCCTCCAGAAGGGGAGAATAGTAGTGAAGATGAAATATCAGATGAAGACAACGTAGACTTGGTAAAGATGCTAAAAAGTGGTGTTGAAGAAATACAGTCTCTAGATGATTTTCCAGATGAAGCAGAGTTTAGAGAAGACATTGAAAGCTGTGAAAATGTTGTATTATCTCATACCGATAAGCTTATTGATACATCAGTTTTGGAACAATCATTGCATGATATGTCACTTACTGAAGCTGTCAATGAACCAAATGAAAGTATCACCGAGGATACTCCATGCAGTGAGGGTTCTGATACTAATGTATCAATTATTGAGAAGTCAATCCAGAATATATCATTGCATGAAGATGAGCTGGAAAGAAATGCCCAGATCAGTTCTTCAACATATACTAATTACATGTCTTTGAATGATGAGGGAAAAAAGTGTAGATAAATCTCAGATGGTTCTATCAACTGACAACTTATTAGATAGGACTTTGAAAGTACAAATTGCAAATGATGCACTTGCTGATGTATCTCAAAATATTTCAGGAAATGAACATATATACTCTTACACAACAGGCATTGATGAAATGAATAACAAGTCTCTCTCACAGACTGGCAAAGAATCTAGAGTCAGTAGCAATGATGTTTCTAATGACGGATCCTTAAATCAAGTAGAAAGTGGCGAATCCTATGAAACTATTGAGTTGAAACAGACACTGTGTCCGACACTGTGTTCAGACCTTGATCCGACATTACCAACAAAGTTCGGTTTTAAGAGAAATAATTGCAGCACCTTATTATGCCGGCATCCACCCCCAGCGTTTGGACAAGATAGTGACATTCATGTCCTTCAGAAGGTATTAGATGATATACTGGTAAAAGCAGGCTATCATGACAAGACACTAGCACATAAAGATGACAAAATATTATTTGGACCAGACAATAAGATAGGAAGCAATCTCATAGAACTGATTAAGCAGAAGAAAAGATATCAGTTATTTCTCCCAGAGTTCCCTTTGCTGCATTTAAGAAAATCAAAAATAACAACACTGATAAGTGCATACAAGAATGCAGGACTTATCCAGCTGCTCCGTTACATGTTGGATGATGACAAAAAATAGAAGGGGCAAAGCTACTGAATCCTGCAGATATTGATCTGGCAACAACTAAAGTGACCCAGTTATCAAAAGCACTACATCTGGCTGTCCTGATCAGATTCATTCAGACACTCCCTTCTGAACAGGCTGAGAGTCTTATCAAATGTTTAAAGACAGGGAATCCAGATGAGACTGCTGCAGAATGGGATCTGGAATACAACACATTCATCAGTAATGCTTGTAAAAGGAACGCTACTTTTCAACTCCATGTGGATATAATGAAACACTGTGATGAAGTTGTAGCAATGAAATTAGCTGAGCGTCTTGGTGGAGAAAATGGATACCATTTGCTGTTAGCTGCTTGTAAATCTTCTCTTATATTCGCCTTCCTTAATGGTGCAACTTACTATGCCCCTTTCTGCACTCACCTGTTACTCCATCATTACTCAACAGGACCGTTCTACAGAAATATGAAATACAACCTGTTCTCTACTCCAAGTACACAAAGCAATCTTAATATGTCTGGAGACACAAAGAGAGAGATGGACCACAGAGATGTCCTAAAAGGCTTCAGAACAGGGTCAACTTTGTCATCAGTGTCTTGGAGAATGACTCTCATAGATCCTCTAAATGAGGTGCATCGTGTACGGAGGAAAACAAAAAGGGAGGAGATCAAGCTTGAAGATGACCTTGGTTGGACCACTACAACCCAGGACCTGACATTTATCTTTCCTCTGGCTGACCTCATACTAAAGCGAGGGGGTCTGTCTTTGGAAGAGGATTTGGTACCTTACAATGTGTATACCAAACAAGTAATTATATTACAGTGCTCCATCATTGACAGTCTGTCGTCAGGTGTGGGGCAGTTCCTGTTGGAGCGTTTCCTTCAGAAACAGAACATATGCAATTTGAAAGCAGAATTGTTGGGCTCTAAAGAATTAAATGGTCCTAAAGAACTTGTTGAACGAGCCAGACGAAGTAAGGGGACGACTATCAAAAGAACTACTCAAAAATCAGCTGTTGTGATGAAAAGCACGAGCCAGGTGAGAGAAGAAAAAAGACAAAAGAAAATGGTTAGAGTAATAAAGCAAGCTCACCATCTTAGCTCTGCTATGAATACATGTCAGGCATTAGTCAAACCTGACTGCAGCAAACCAAAGGTAGCTAAATCTTCAGGTATGCAACGTGCCCTTCTTAAACTTCTGTCCATCTCTCCCAGCTCTTTGGATCAGTCGGAAATAAATCAACTCATATCTTTGAATCAGAAAAGCATGCCAGAACACATAGACTCAAACATCCGGGCAGCAACGGTGGAATTCGCAGGAGTCAAATTCAAAACAATGGCAAATAAAGGCAAACTTTATGTAAATGCTATTGCAAATTCAGTTTTACAGCCAATTCTGCAGATGTGTCCTCATCTTAATTATTTAGTCATTTGTGAAGAGAAGTATTCATACACACCCGATGACTTCAAGGCCTGTACAAGGGAACAGCGGAAAAAGAAGGACCATACCACCATCTCACATCTGAAGTCAGGTGATGACATAATAAGTGACAATGTCTTCTGTCGAGAAGCAGTTGTAGAAACTGAGGAGGGAAAAAAACTGGTCAGCAACTTCCTTGCTAAGAACGTCCATCTTCTCAATCTTAGAAGGTCTGTCAAGCTAGATATTGACAGTGAGTTACATGTCGATAAAGCATGAGTTTGTCAGCCAGAAGATCTTCATTGCAGCTGCCCCACTTATGTCACTCCGATTAGGTGTACATTCGATTCACAGTCACTTCAATCTGTTGAAAAGCTTACTGCTATCAAACAGCGAAAAGGTGAAGCTGAAATGGCCCAGGTGGATTGGCTTTTTAATTATTTAGATTATCTAGAACCAGGACAGGCATTGGTTTCCTTTGTAACATCAGGTGACATTGATGCTGTTACGACCCATTTGTTTGCATTGAGTAGAAGCTGGCCAAAACATGAGGATGGAAGGTACAAGTATCCTGTTTATGTGATACTGCAAAAACTTGCAAGGCACATAGATGTATACAATATAACTGGCATTCTGGAACACCTAGAGAATAAATACTTGGATAAGAAAATAGGAATAAAGATTGCCCTAGGATTGTGTCTTGGTGGGAATGATTTTATTCCGAAGTTACACGGCCGTTCTCATGAGAAAATACTGGTTCAGAGTTTGAATTCCAAATTTCTAAACAGTTTGTTCATCTTTCCTAGACCTGAATTAGAAGTCAAGATGGATCTGATGACATACATTGACTTTGTCAAGTATTTATACTGTCCAAAAAGACTGGATCCAGCCAAAACCTCTCTGGAACAGGTTCGTTTGGCCACTATCAGTGTGCGAAAATCCAAGAAATTGTCAAATTAATGACAATATCCGAAATCCACAACTATGGATGCCTCCGCAGTCAGCTTTAGAGAGAGTGGCAGAATTGTTTGAGCTTCAGATAAATTACCTTCTAACGGCCGGGAGCAGTGAAGCAACTCTACCCGATTTTCTCAGCAAAAGTTGTTTAAGAAAAATGGAAAGTGGAGAGATAGAGTATGACTTTGGTCCAGATATATACATGGACTCTGTTGAGAACCTACCGTTATCTCCCGATCCTCTAACACATGAGACCAAACCAAAACCATCAGTAAAGAGGCGATCAGACCAGCCAGAAGCAGAAACACCAAGAAAAGGATACAGGAGAAAGAGACAAATGACGTCAACACCAGCT
Source organism: Lucinisca nassula (assembly GCA_963580285.1). Lineage (NCBI taxonomy): Eukaryota > Metazoa > Mollusca > Bivalvia > Lucinida > Lucinidae > Lucinisca > Lucinisca nassula. The sequence continues at coordinate 62,465,204 of OY757017.1, forward strand.
AAATTGTGATAACAGAGCAGAGTATTTGCTTTGAATATTCCTCAAGGTCAATGGACCAAGAAATACAGGCCTTGATTGGAATTAAAATTTAATTTTATGTAATGATGGTTGGTACCTGATGCTCTGTCTCTGCTTGGGCCCATTGGAGTCTAACTGTTGGTTGTCTTAGTTATTTCTTGCTGTCGAGTCCTATGCATTATTTCATCTCTGTGGTTGTTTGATTTTTGTGTTCTCGAAGACGATGCACTGATAAGCTAGGAAGCCTTCATGTGGACTGAACAAATTGCTTGCCTAAATCGCGCCGGAAGGACGAGGATTGCGGCCGCGTAAAATCGATTTAAAGCCCCTAGTGAAATACTTTACACTGCCCATTCCAAGGCAGTTGCTCTGTCGCGGTTGAATTTTGTTATAGCTTGTCTTTGAATGTGTGTATTGCTTACCCGCGTATATCTTTTTGTTTCGGATAGCCAACTGGCCATTTTGTTGAAAGTAACTGTCCTTTTGGGTTTCCGCTATTGATGTTTCCATTAGAGTCTAGCTATTTCATGTTTGTGTTTCTTTCTCTTCAGTGTCTCTGATTGGAGGTTTAGGTTAATTGTATCAATTCCTGATCATTGCCTTCACTTCTGTCTTGATGGCCAGTTACTTGAATAATATTACTGAATTTGGGGATATTAACCCTTTTGCAATTTTTAACTCACTTTAGTAAGAATTACCCTCAGTTTCTTGCTGATATTGTATTCATCATTGAACAATTCTGAACGTGTTACTTTAAGAAGAAGCCAATATATCTGGAACAAACACTTCAACCTGGGTATTTCAGAAAGTATTTCTTTCCAATTCATCTCATAGCAAGTTCATTAATGGTTTATCTAGATTGATAACTAGTTGGGTACTAGTATAAAACATGATGTTGTTGCTTTTCTGCCTTGAACATTTGGGTCAGTTGACAAATAGTCGACCCAAAAATAGCCATGTTTTTTGTTCCACTATGAGGTCAGAGTGGTGTGTATATGTAGACTGAAATCATATGTTGGGTTGGCAAACAGTGTAGACCCAGATCAGATGCTTAAGAACATTGTGTCTGATCAGGGTCTACACTATTTGCATTTGGTAAAAGAACTCAAGTCCAAGTCCTCGTTCATGACCAATTTCAAAGCCTGTACTCAGAGACAATGAGCCAGTGTTGTCAGTGCTTTGATTAATTTACCCTCAAACCCTCGAGTGCACTCTTCCATCAGTCCATTCTTAAAAATAAGCATTATATCAAGTTCTGTCTTTTATAACTTTGAGTGTATTGTAAAACAGTCGACCCAAAAATGATTGTTTTGTATTTTGTAAGTTTTTAGGAAATTAAATGATCTTTCCAATGGTATATGTTCCAAGTTTATTACAGTTTCTCTTTGGGCTTTGAAAATATAAAGTGCTAAAGCAAGCAAAATATTTTCTTTAGGAAAACAAATTGTTTTTGGTTGGTTTCGAAGTGAAACTTGAAACAGAAATAGTATTTTTAACCCCCATAGCCCCAGAAAAGAGGGGGGTATACATATATTATTTTTCTTATTTCCCCACAAAAACATATGTTGTGGGTAATCATTAGATTAGCATCTCACTTCGGTGCTTCCAACAAGTACATGTACTAATAACATCGGGGCTTGAAGAAATGGATAGGCTGCATGATGCTTACACGCAGAGCTGAAATCCGACAGCACACGAGTACTGGTAAACAGCTTAGAGGAACTAAGCCTGCCCAGGAAAAGCGGTGCGAGACGGACGGCCCATGCTTATAAACCATATTACTTTCATTGGGCGAAGGGCTTGAGATGTCATTTAATCTCAATGTTGGGTAAAAGTCCCACAAAATTGGAAGCAGCGTCTCCAAAATGACCAATACAGTGTTGACGGGGATCACACAAAAACAAACAAAACAAACGTTTTGAGGCACATCATGTTAATATGTCCGTGAAATGAATACCCCTCTAAACCCACTTTCTATAGAGAAAACTGGGTTGAACAGGGGTATGCCTTAATTTTGCTTATTTCTGCTCCAAGACATATGTTGTGGGTACTCATTAAAATCGCCACAATGAGGCGCGTCTAACGAACACCTACATTTTTAGTATGTTTGGAGTATAAATAAGAAAAATACCACAAATTTTCAACAGAAAGGTAGCCATTTGGGGAAGTTCAAGAATGCACTATGCCACATGGGTGTGCTATCGTAATGAGAAATAAAACGTCATGTTGACAAGTCTGTGACAGGAACATCCCTCTAAACCCACTTTATTTATAGGGGTATACATTATTTTTCTTATGTCTGCTCCAAAACATAGGCTGTGAGTACTCGTTAGAACTGCCTCCACCAGCACACACAACCTATGTTTCGGAATGTAAATAACAAAAAAGAAAAGTTTTAATTGGAAAGGTACCCATCTTGAAGAAATGAAACAATGCGCTATGACACACAGAGTTGTTTTCGTAATGTTAAATGTCAGTACTTCTGCATAAAAAATGACATAAATATTACAGCCTATCTGCCACACTCAATAAAATTCATATGGTTTGTCCTACTTTCTTTATTATTTTGCCTGAGCCCAATTTATTATTTTATTATTTATTTATATAGTTTATATATATATATATATATATATATATATATATATATATATATATATATATATATATATATATATATATATATATTTATTACTCTTGCCAAGTATTGCAATTGTATTGCTGATGGACCATAATAACCAGACAAAGCAGACAAGTCTTACAGGTAAGACATCTGGCAGCAATAAATTCTCTACACTAGCATATCTTATTGCCTACAGACCAATTTAACATGTTTAGTTTAGATTACGAAGCAGATAAGGAATGCTCCTCATGAGCAGCTCTCTCTGTATAAAACTTCAGACTGTTAAGGTATCATTGAGGTCTAAAGTTAACGACATTGTCAAGTACCTTCCATCCTGCGCAGCGAAAGCTTGAATCTTTCTGAATATCTTTTGAATTTCTACAGTTCATATGAATTAATAGCTCATTTAGATGAGTAATTTATTTTTAATAGCTCCCTCGAGATGATGTTCAGAAACATGAACTTCGGATATGATCGGGGAAAAAAATTGTAACATTTTGATAACCTGCTCCAGTTAAACGAACATGTACGCTATTTTACGTTACACTACATAAAAGAAGCCTTCTTGGTGTAGTGGTTACGCTACTCGCCTTGTAAACTTGTCGCGGGATCGATCCCAGGCTTCTCCAGACTTTCAGATGAGTCTTTAAACCAAGGTCCTGTCTCCGTATGACCTTAGCTGTTGGCGGGACGTAAAACTTAAACACTCACTCACTCACTCACGTTACACTATATCGTCACCCGAGCGCAATAGTATGGTAACTTCATTTTTGTCAAAAAATGTTTTTTTGGCTCAAAGTGTTTGCCTAACGTTCATACATGTCCACACAAAATATCAGAGCAGAAGGCTGCATATTTCTGAAAATAAATGAATTTAAACTTTTTTGACACTTTTTCGGCTGAGCGCAATACTATGGTAACTGTACTTACCACAGTATTGCGCTCACTTTACTTACATTGTGCAGTGTAAAGAAAATGAGCGCAAGACTATGGTAACTCCACTTAAAACAGTATTGCGCTCACAAGTTCATATTGCTTATTGTTAATTAACTGAGTGCAAAACTATGGTAACTCAGTTTTATTAAGTTATTATTGTACTTTTTATGGTGTTCAGGTTGCACAAATATTGTTTCCAGCCCATAAGCATTAGTTACAAGATGCCTCTGCAAAGACTTGTTGACATGAGCATGAAGAATTGGAGAAAACACCTGAATTGCTCCACTGATAGAAGTATAATTCCAGTAATGATTTCTCAGTTTTAAAATGCATCATTCAAACAATTTTTATGCTGGGACTATAATTATTATATTATATTTGTTAAATGTCTTTTGAAGTCGGTTTATCTCAAGCTCTTAACATGTTTCCTTATCCAAAAGTTATAGGCCTCCACCAATCAGGGCGTGAAGAAATAGATTGGGCCACATGGTGCTTTCAGGCAGAGTTGATACCGCCTGCACATGAGTACTGGTAAACTGCTTAGAAGGTATAAGCCTGCCCAGGAAATGTCCTACAAGTGTCCATGCATATAAGCCCTATTAGTTTCATTGCGCCACAGGGCTTGAGATGTCATTTCACCTCAGTGTCAGGTAAAAGTCCCACAAAATTGGAAGCAGTGTCCCCAAAATGGCCTTTTATGGTGTTGACGGGGACGTTAAACCTCAAATCAAACAAACAAATCCAAAAGCTGTCAGGTATAGGTAATCAGAAATGTAATTGGTTGAATCATGACTTTAAAATTTACACAACTGGGTGCATGGTCAGCCAACATAACCTTAAATCTTAAGTATAAAACCCAGCCTCTTGGGGTTCTAAGCTAGACAGTCAGCAAATTACCATTATGGAACGTTTGTATAAATAACATCTGCACTGTTATTATGAAAAAAAATTGAGTAAAACTTAAAAGTACTTAAATTTTCTCTTTACCATCAGTATCTTTATGTTACCGTAATTGTCCTAATATTGGGACAGATAGGCCTAAGAAAAAACAAAAATAAGGACCCAGATCAGACTGAAGGAGCAGTCAGATCAGGGTCTACACTGTTTCCCATTCTGTTGGCACCTTTTGGACTCCTTGCTGGATTATGAAACAAATTTGTTGATATTAAAAAGAATTAACAGTATGTTCTCCATCTGCTTTATAAATGAATGTAATGGAGGATCAGTTGCCTTGAAGCCCCAGAGCAAGTTTGGGAGTTTTCATTAATGCAAGTACTAAAACAAAAGGAATGCTTTTTGGTATTAAAGGTCAAATTATATTTTTCATAAAAAAAACATGTATTCACACACAAAGATTTTGTCCCAGCAATCTGTGCACCAAACACTAAATGCCAACAAAGTAAGCTTAAACCAGGGATTGTGGATAAACATCATATACCAGGGATTGTGGAATCGATAACTGGCTTCCACAAACTTTCAGATGATTCTTTAAAATGTGTTCCCATCTCCCGTATCACTTTAGCTGTTGGTGGGACATAAAACTCCAAACACACTCGCACACAAATTAAGCTTGACCCGTTTCCACCATGAAACTCAGTATGAAAAACTAATGTCTTAGGCAAACAGTGTAGCTCCAGATGAGATGTCTCATCATGATCTATACTGTTTGCTATTCTGTTTTGGTGACATGCTAAATACATGTACCAGTTTGCAACCAAGAGTGCACATCAAAACTGAAGATCATTTCAGAAACTCAGGGGGTTAAAGGGTTACTGTAAACCTTCATTATGAAAAGGTAAATCCCCGTTTTAACAAGTTAGAGTCTGACTGTCTGGGACCCCAATGTCCAAGTTCTGGTAAATTATTCATATATTGTCTAAGTGCAGTACCAAAACATTACAGAACGTTCTCTGTTTATTCTGAAGCTCCATCTCAAAAAAAAAAAAGTATGGTAAAAAAAAATGGACACCTTTAGGACTTGCTGCAATTCCCCTAAACGTTAAAAAAAAATGTTTAATGATCCAGCAAGGAGTCCAAAAGTTGCAGACGGAATGGCAAACAGTGTAGATCCTGATGAAGAACTGTCAGATCTGGGTCTGCACAATCTGCTTAGCCTCATTAGGCCTATCTGTCCCAATACTCAGGGTCATTATGGTACAAATTTTAGTGATCTTCGCCATCCTTTGATTTGTATAAAAGTATTATAGAATGGGTGCCTGCATGGGTGGCACAGAGCCTGACAGAGGTAGCCATGTTGGGTCCAGTGCAGAGTTTTGATGAAGTCAAGAGAATACTCTTGTTTAAGAGGTTTCTGGGCTACATGTGGTCTTTGTAGATTTGTAGAAATAGAAAAGAATCTTGTATAAGTGCTTTCTGGGCTTCATGTGCTTCTTGTATGTTTGAAGAAATAGGGAGTTCTTTTTAGGCTACATGGTCTTTGTAGACTTGTAGAACTTTTAATCGAACATTAGACTGGTCTTTACAGAGGTACACATACCATGTTTAGTTCAGTGCAGTGTTAGGGAAGACGCTTGCTCAGTGTTGGTTTTCATATATATAACGCTGTTATGTCATTTCAAGATATTGCTTTTGATTTTAAGGGACTTTTACCCTACATCAAGACGAAATAACATCTCAAGCCCAATGGCTCTGAGAAATTACTAGGGTTTAATATTCAAGACTGGCACTGCTTGGCCTGGAAAGGCTTAGACCTTCTCAGCAGTTAAGTTGCCTCATTAGTTTTAGGCTATGGTCATAGCAGAGCTTCTAGTCCTATTAGGCTGGTCCACTACTAAACCAAGCATGAATAGCAGGGACACACTGCTGTAAATATTCTCTTTTAACCCATTTACGACAAAATACCCCTAACATGGCTACATGGCTTTCTTAATATAAAGCCTATCATGAAAAATAAGTGCTATCATATTTGTCAAACACTGTCTTTTGAAATTCACCATATCACATGTTCTTTTAGTGTTCATAAAGTGACAGTTTACTTTGAACTGGAAGTCAGATGACATGATTTAGAATCACATAGTCAAGTCAGGGAGCAGCTAGCAGACCTAGTTAAATTGCAAACTTTAACCCTGCTAAGCCAGTGAATACTGTGGTACCGACCTGAGTATGTCTAGAGTGTTATCAAAGACCAAGAAATTCTATAGAATTGTGTGTCTTAGCCTGTAAGTTCATCCTTCCTTGAAAAGCAGGAGAAACAGGTCAGTTATCAGAACCTTGGAAAATTGCACTCAGAATTCTTCACAAATGTAGTGGCTATTCTACTCACCTCTTAAAGCAGGAGTCAGGCGTCTCTAGAATTTAGTATGAGTCTTTAAATCAAACCATCCAGTCTCTGTATGACCTGAGCTGTTGTGAGATGTAAAACTCAAACACACTTCACAAAAGACATTATTGAAATATACTGAAAAAAGACAACACTGAAGTTGCCTTGCCTGACGTTGCAGATAAAATTGGCAGGACAGGACAGTTCAGGTGTTGACAATATAGTTTTATATTATATGCGCTGAGTCCAGAAGCAGATTTGACATGCCTTTTTGCAAGCGTACCAAATGTGCTTTATTTGCGTTACAGTTGGGAGACTTGGTTTTCATCAATTGAATATTCCAAAGGCCATGTTTTTACCCTTATCTTGCTAAATATTCATTAAAGCCACACCCATTTCTGTCTATCAACCAATCAAATTACTTGATGAAATTTATTGCCACAAATTCATAAACTGAATACCAAACAGTGTAGATCCTGATCAGATGACTTCTCCAGAAGCCATCTGATCTGGATCTACACTGTTTGCAAACATAGGGGTTGTCGTGAACAGCAAGATAAGGGTTAATGTGAGAATTTGAAGACGTCATCACTTTCTTTTTCTGGGTAAATTTTTGTTTGGGCAAGTGAACTCCACTATTATGGTAACATGCCCTTTGATAAGTGCAAAGTTTTGTTTTTAACGCTATGAAACAGCACAGTCATTATTAAGTCTCAATGCTAAATCTCAAAAATCAAAGCACTCATGGCACTGAATATCTCTGAGTGTGCCCATAAAAGGAACTTTTATTTATTTAACTCTTGATTCATTTAACTCTTGAATTCTTGTACTTTAAGCAAACAGTGCAGGGCTTGATCAGATGTCACATTCTGCTGCATCTGATCTGGGTCTGTTATGTTTTCTATTGTTCCAGCACATAACCCCTGGGCCAGTCCATGTTTTACAGATAACTTTTTACATTATTCTAAGCCCTCTGATGTCGCAACAGCAAGAATAGCACGGCTATTAATATTATTGCACAACCTAAATATCGTAGGAACAATTATTGCACGGTGGGTCAGTTACAGTCATTTAACTTAAAAATGCTTGCACATGTTTATGTAACTTTGGGTTGATTGATAAAATAAATCAAACCAACAATGGCAGCATGTCACATGGTATAATAGGTAGCATTTGCAATCCCATATTGAATCATGAACCACCTTAGAACAATTTAGACCTTCATTATGATTATCAAAACATTGTGTTAAAACATAAGTATGAAAATTTCATCATTTATTTGTTAGAAATATTTGCTAATATTTACAAATCAAACATATTTATAGTTACAATCAAATTTCAATAAATGTACATATTTATCCACAAAGAAGTTGGCAATAACAAAATCTTAATGTGAAGAAACTGTAAAGTTACTGATAGTGGTATGCAGAACATCACTGGACATTATATGGCATGTAGCTTTTATGTGGAGGTAAATGACCCAGTCACTACTATTTAAATATACGTCATGCTGATCTGTTTGTTTAAGGTTTAACATTGAGGTTTAACATCCCCCTCAACACTATAAAGGTCATTTTTGGAGATAGTGCTTCCAATTTTGTAGGACTTTTGAAATGGCATCTAAAGCCCTCCCACACATTAAAATCAATAGAATTTATATGCATGAACCGTCTAACTTGAACCACTTTGCCTGGGCAGGCTGGATCCCTTAAGCGTTATACAAGTACTAAATAAAATGTGCAGTTGGTTCAGTCATGTGGAAGCACCATGTAGCCCAATCTTTTTCTCCAGCCCATAATGTCAGATTGAGCCTTTCAGTTTACCTAACCAAACTTTTCCTGGGTTTCCACATACATAAGTGGTTAGCAAGTACATGTACATTCTTTCCTCAAAAAACTAACAATGTCCCTTTTTGAATATACAGAGGGGATAGAAACATGATCAGTCTCTATGAATGTTACCAAACCCAGTGGGGATCAAACCTGTGACTTCTTATAACCAGAGGCTATAAATTTTCAGTGTGAGAAGATGTGCTAAACCCCAAAATTCATTACACTCATAAGGAAGCTACAGCTTTTGTGTGAAGTTATTGATGCATGTCCATACATCACAGGTAAATGGTCACTAAGCTTTTAAAGCCCAATACATGAAGTTGTGATTATAAAATAAGAAATATCATACAGAGGACCCTCCCTGTCACGATGTAATATTGTGCCATTATAAAGAATTTGCCGTAATAATGAATCCCAGTAAGGAGTATAATAGGTAAGAAATTGTCCTTTCCCCTTCATTACTCCAAGCAACAAATTCTATAACATTTGTTTCTTGGAGTATTGGATTACAAGCTTTTGAATGTGTATGGATCTGATGGGGGCTTTTCCAACCCGAAGTAGGCCAATGCCGATCGCATCCAGTGATAATTTTGTGCTTTGATTGCATTCAACTGAAATTGTTGTTATATCGAGTTTTGTCGTTAAAACGAATGTCTGTGGTATAAAGAGGGTTAACTGTATTGACTTTAAATTCATTTATGAAGTACTGGTCTTCATACTAGCTGTCTTCAGTGAATACCAGTCAATTGACTCTACTTCAAGAAACACCACAGGCTATTTGTCACAGAAGCCCCCATCTGACCTTCTTGTGATAGCTTAAAATCAAAAGTGTGAATATTTTGCTTTTTAATTCATGTATCAGGCTCATGGTTAAAGGTCAAAGCTATAGAACTGTCACAGCAATGCATTGGATTTGAATTATGTTTAAAAGTCATATCTGGAGCATTTATTGGTGAGCTCAAGAATTTTTTTTTATTTATGACCTTTTCATGATTATATGAGTAGACTTACATGCGGACTGAACAAATTATTTGTCTAAATCGCGACGGAAGTAAGGGCGAGGATTGTGGCCACGTAAAATCGATTTAAGCCCCCCAGTGGAAATCTTCCACTGACCGTTCCAAGGCGGCTCTTCTGTGGCGATTTATTTATGTTGTTGTTTGTTACTTACTGTGTGTATCACTTGTGTCTTTTGGTTTCGGATGGCCATATGGCCATTTTGTGGGAAAGTAACTGTCCTTATGGCCTTCCTTTGTTTAGGTTTCCATTATGGTCTGGTCGCTTAATGTTTGTATTTCTTTCCCTTTGGTGTCTTTTATGGGTGGAGTAAGTTAATTGTATCAATTCCTGATCTTTGTTTTACTTCTACTTTACATGTCTTAATCAGAGGCAAACAAAAACAGTAGATAACATACCTGACCTTCTGTTGCATGAAAAGGAGTGAGATCTCTGACTTTAAACTTATTATAGCAGGGATAAAATTAGCCCAGTAATTTCGGGAGAAAATGATTTCAGATCTATTAAAGAATAGTTATGGGTTGGACTTTGTTTTCCTATAATGTTCTATGACATTGTGTTTTGATCTATGACATTGTGTTTTGATGTCTACCTCAGTTGAAAATTGGAAGAAGTTTGAGCATATCATTAAAGGAGACTTCTTATTGCTGAGAATCTCTCACTTCTCTCTCTCTAGTTGTATCCCTGTTATAGGCAAAGCAGAAGAGCTGGGTTGTCTTGTAATATGTATGTTTTTTGTTTGAATTTGATGATAGTTAGTTTAAACCTTTGGGTAGATCATGTGGGTAAAACAAAACTGTTCCATGAATGAGCTCTATAATGAGATGGTTGATTTTGTTTGATTTGTTTGATTTGAGGTTTAACGTCCCCGTCAACACTGTAAAGGTCATTTTGGAGACGTTGCTTCCAATTTTGTGGGACTTTTACCCGACATTGCGATGAAATGACATCTCAAGCCCTGTCGCCCAATGAAACCAATAGGGTTTATTAGCATGGACCGTCCGCCTCGCACCGCGGTTCCTGGACAGGCTTAGATCCTCTAAGCGGTTTACCAGTACTAGTGTGCGGGCCGGATTCAGCTCTGCGTGGAAGCATCATGCAGCCCATATATTTCTTCAAGCCCCTATGGGCGGGGGCTGATGAGATGGTTGACATTAAAACAAATGTGCTGACCCGAAAGTTATGAGCAGAGTTAAAAGTACATGTAGTTCCAAAACTTGGGACCAGTCAAGTACATTTGCTAATCTGCTATGTCTGGGGTAAGGACAATAAATCTTCCTGTACTTTCTTACAAGTAAGGTAAAATCACAGAATTTAGTGGAATCAATAATTTGACCTTCACATCATGGAATATAAAGGAGCTGCCATGTATGTGCCATATGAGTTTTGGGATCTGATTAACCTGGTTTAAAAGTGTAAAGCATCTGTATATTTTGCCTAAATTATTAAAATAACATATAAAGGAAAGCCACTGTCTAAATATATTATTCCACATGAAATGATAATGGTAAAATATGTATGTATAATTAAGTTACCATAGTATTGCACTCAGTAAAATACCATAAAAGCACGGTTTCTGTAGTGCAATACTATGGTAACTGCACCTACCATAGTATTGCACTCATAATGCTCTTATATTATTTGTCACATGTGTGAGTGCAATACTATGGTAAGCGAAGTTACCATAGTTTTGCACTCAGTAGTTTCAGCGCAATATTGGTGTAAGTACACATGTTCCCAAATATTTCTTCTGTCAGTATAAACTGTTTTCAAATACTTCATTGATGGTCTTTATATACCCAAATGCTACCAGCCACATGACTGGTCTTATTGTTTTCCTTGTCAAAATAAATTGATTCAGTTTTTTTCTTCTCCTGTAAAGTTTGTCATTATGAAGTTACCATAGTATTGCGCTCAGGGGACGATATACGTATTAAATGCTAAGTCTATGCGCTAAGTCGCTTTCAATTTTGTCAGAAAACTGGAAAGAATGGAGCGCTGTAAAAACGGAATCTGATTATGGCAGAGAAATCGAACCCGACGAGGTAGGTGTTTTGTCGGAAACGAAGTTTTACGTTTTACCGTTTTTTTGTTTGTTTTGTTTTTTGTTTTTTTTTTTTGTTTTGTTTTATTGTTGTTTTTCTTTATGGTTTGAGTTGTTTGTCTCAAATGAAAATGAGGTTTTGATTGTTTACCGTACCCGCTGGGAAAAGTACGTTTAATGATAATATTGTTACATTTTCGATTAAGTTTTCTTTTTACACATATATGACAACGAACTTCTACGAGCGCGATCCATCGCTTTTCGTTGCGGAAACAAGTGATATTTACTTCAAAGAATTCGAATTCATCCATCATTCTAAACTGCGCAAGACTAATATCTTTAGGCGAGATAGAATTTTCCAGAACCGCTACAATAGAATAACGTATCTTTGTTACATAAAACACAACATTATACTACAAAAAGATTGCCCCGGGCATCAAATCGAATCCAATGAAACCAATAAGGTTTATAAGAAGGCACTTGCACCGCTTTGCCTGGGCAGGCTTAGATCGTCTAAGGCGGGACGAAAGAGAGAGAGAGTTTTAGTTTTACGTCCCACCAACAGCTAAGGTCATACGGAGACGGGACCTCGGTTTAAAGACTCATCCGAAAGTCTGGAGAAGCCCGGTATCGATCCTGCGATCCCCGGTTTACAAGGCGAGTGGCGTAACCACTGCACCACGGACGCTTCTAACGGGACGAAAGGAGACAGGAAGGTCCCAAATAGAAAGTGTTCTGCTATTTTATGCACACTTTGCAAATGACACGCATTATGTTCAGACGTTAAGGCAAACAATCACAATAGAACACGCAGCTTCGTAATGATCTGGAAATGTTAACCAATTTAAAATGAATCGAATATTCCTTAATAGCTTTCGACAAGGCTTTTTTCAAATTCAACAAGTGTTTGTTTGTTTGATTTGAGGTTTAACGTCCCCGTCAACACTGTAACGGTCATTTTAGAGACGTTTCCAATTTTGTGGGACTTTTACCTCGATGAGGCGGTTCTTACGTGTACCCACAATATATATTTTGAGTAGAAATAAGAAAAAATATCACAATTTTTCTTCTGAAATTTTCGTTTTTAGCGGGTAAAATTCACAATGTACTTGTATAGCCGTGTTTTCGTAATGATACGGTATGGGCTCAGCATAATCTGGTTTATAGGTCTTCACGTCATATTTTTGATTTGATTGGATCATATGAGGTCTTAATGAAACGGCTTCGTACAAATAAAAAAGACGTGAAATTCAAGAGTGCTACAATAAAACGGTATATACCAATCAGAAAATGTTCGGATTGCCCAGAATTAATTTCTACCCTCACGTTATATGCTTCTACACTGATTTAAGATCGACGTTGCGGAACCATTCAATGGATCTGTGAAGAAAATTGGTGTATGCTTTATTATTAAATCAAAACCCTGAACGGTTAAACTGTCTAGACGTTGGCATAATGCACAGACTTGGGGTATTAGGGAACATTATTTAATGCCAAAAGTACAGAAAAAGTCGAAACATTTCGCATGCCCGACATTCTCCAATTGCAATGCTCATTCTCAAGGACCGGGATATATTTCCTAGTTCTTGAGATGTCATGTCCAGATCCGTTATTTCGGTTACAATAGACTGCTCAGCTTTTTTTTTTTTTTTTTTTTGTTGTTTGTTTTTTGCTAAAATCACACTAGTGTAGTTCTAACGGGAATCGGCACGTTGTTTCTTTATTGAAACGCTTCTACGACACATCACGAAAACATGCCTATATACATTTGAACCCCTTAAACCCCGTTTTTATGTAGTGGTTTGCAGGAGTAAACATTATTTTTCTTAGTTCTGTTCAAAAACATAGGTATTCGTTTGGAACTGCCTCACCGAGTATTCACAATCTATGTTTTTTGCAGAAATGTAAAAGAAAATATCGGAATTTTTAATCAGATTTTTTGTGGTGGTGGTAAAACTTTCAATATATTTACATCAGGATAACAAGTCCGTGAAATGAAGACCCCCTAAACCCAACATTATATAGAGAAAACTGGGGTTTACGGGGGTATACATTATTTTTCTTAGTCTGCTCCAAGACATAGGTTGTGGGTACTCGTTAGAACCGCCTCACCGAGGCGGTCCTAACGAGCACCCTCAACCCGGCTATGTTTTGAACATTTATAACAAAAATATCAAGGATTTTCATGAAAAGTAGCCATTTTGGAGATGTGAAAAATGCACTATGTCGCACGGGTGTGTTATCGATATGTAAATAGGCGAGGTTTCGTAATGAAAAACCAAGCCATATTCTGGAGCAGCAACCGAAAACCCAGCGTAAAATTTATTTTTAGTCCCTGGCATTTTCTACTCATTACGAAAACACGTGACGCTTATATCAATAAATTGTAACCTTTATCGCGGAAAAAAATGAAAATTTTAAGATGAAAAATTGTTATATTTTTCTTATTACTGCTCAAAATATAGGTTGTGGGCACTCGTTAGAACCGCCTCATCGAAGCGGTTCTAACGAGTACCCACAATCTATATTTTAGAGCAGAAATAAGAAAAATAAGGTTTACCCCCTATAAACCCCAGTTTTGATATTTAAAAGTGGGGTTCAAGGGGGTCAAAATTATATAGGCATGTTTTCGTTATGACTTGAACCATGCACAAGTAGTTGTAGTTATATCATACAGCCCACAAGAAATGTAAAAAAAAAACAATAACGTTACATGTAGCTAGCTTCGGCAACGTTATTTTCGGCTATTTTTGACAGTTTTATGTGATGTATGATGTAACTATAATTTCCTGTGAATCATGTAAAGATACGATCAAAAACATGATGTTTTTTTTTTTTTTTTTTTTTAGTATAAGCTTGTTTTTGTCGAAAACAGGTCTTACCAAATGATTTGCAACATACTTTGGCTAGTTATTTCCCTTTATTGGTTGGTATAAAAGGCGGAATCACATCGGTAATACAAGTCGCATATATGCGACTAGGGCGCTGTGTAAGGCAGTCGCAATTATGCAACTAGGACGCAAAAAGAGTTAAAACCTCCAGGAAGGACAGATTTTAGTTTGGAAAAGGTCTGGCAATAGCGGCTTTACGTTTACATTAGTTTTCTTATTTCTGCTCAAAAACATAGATTGTGGGTACTCGTTAGTTCCAAGAATCTATGTTAGGGGCAGAAATATGAAAAAATATCGGAATTTTTATCTGACGATTTTCACTTTTTGGTGTTAAAATGTTTCACTCTATTTGAATAGGCGTGTTTTGGTAAAGAATATTCGATTAGCCTCCAAAATGACCTAAATAGTGTTGGCGGGGAGGTTAAACCTCATTTCAAACAAACAAAAAACAAACAAACAAACAAATAAAACAAAACAACACAAAACAACAACATCAGGACGCACTTGCACATACAAACACTAACAACCATAACCCAGGACAGAAGCATCGCCCGGTAACGGTCATTAAAAATTACACTGGGTCTCAAATCGACCCCATGTGGCCAAAATTTCGCCCCAGCTCCATCAAAGCTATCCAGTCCACCTCAAGGGTCCCAAACCATCAAGTGCAATATCTTCGAAAACAGAACACGAAACGAACCCTGCGAGGAAACAATGGCAAGGACCAAACAGCATGAAATAACTAAAACGCTGAAACAAAACAAACCAAACAGCTGGGCCAAGGAAAATCTGCCTAGGAAAGATGTGGTTACGTAAACTGACCAACTCGACATTATTATAAAAGTTACACTCTAAACCGAAGTAAACAAAACGAGATCCTATTTGCATATACAAGTGGGGTTTACAAGTCTGTTCGTTATAGAGATGATGGCTGTTAAACCAAACATTACGATAACACAACCGTACATTTTTTTTCAGATCTCAAAATGGCTACTTTTCTGATTGATTTTTGCATATTTTTTCTTACTTGTAATCTAAACATAGGTTGTAGGTGCTCGTTAGAACCGCCTCATTAAGGCGGTTCTAACGAGTACCCAGAACCTTTATCTTGGAAGAAGCATAAGAAAAATATCTTATACCCCATTTATCTCTATATTAAGTGGGATATAAGCTGTTGTTCATTGCACTGGTTTGGAGCCATTCTCTTGGTACCATGGGTAGGCTGTAATTTTGATTTCTGGCTTTTCCTGGTTTGATTTGATTTGATTTCAGGTTTAACGTCCCCGTCAACATTGTAAAGGTCATTTTGGAGACGTTGCTTCCAATTTTGTGGGACTTTTACCCGACATTGAGATGAAATGACATCTCAAGCCCTGCCGCCCAATGAAACCAATAGGGTTTAACTTTATAAGCATGGACGGACCGACTCGCACCGGTTTGTTATTGTTATAAATGAAATGCATCAAAATAATCGAGATAACCATGCAAATTGTGCGCGCGCGCGTGCCTGCGTGCTTTGCGTTCGCTTGTCAGTTTGCGTGTGTATTCACAGTTGCTTCTTGCAATGAACATCATTTTTTTCAGAATGCAGAACATGTTCCAGGAAACTGCATGTAAACGACTATAGCAGCTGTAATTTTCTTTAACAGTTAACACTGTTTATGCTTGCACGCAAGTTGTAAATTATACTAGAGTTACCCGTGTTTCATTAATTCTAAAAGATCATAATAGCAGGTTGACACGAATAATCAGTCTGTGAAGTTTCAGTTCTGGTTTGGTTGATTAACTTTGGCCCTCTTAATTTAGCGACATTGTATTTTATCTGCATTTTCCAATAATGAAATGACAATTTCAGCGTTAAAACTGATTATTATTTTGCATGTTTCACTGCCTATATAAGTTTCGTTTGCAGTTCGATGTCTTGGAGTGTTCCATATTTTAATTCTCACAGAACCAAAAACGCCCCGGCCATCGGGGCTTAAAGAAATATTTGGGCTGCATGATGCTTCAACGCTGAGCTGAAACCGACCGCACACGAGTACTGGTAAACCGCTTAGTGGATCTAAGCTTGCACGGCCAGGCAAAGCGGTGCGAGTAGGACCGTCCATGCTTATAAACCCTATTGGTTTCATTGGGCGACAGGGCTTGAGATGTCATTTCATCTCGATGGCGGGTAAAAGTCCCATAAAAGTGGAAGCAACGTCTCCAAAATGACCTATACAGTAATGACGGGGACGTAAAACCTCAAGTTAAATCACAAAACCATGCAAACCTTCTACAACTCTTACTTTAAGACTTGTTGCAAGTGACCCAGACCCAGCAGTTCAATGTTTTCATTACGAAAACACGCCTACTCAGATATATTTTGAATTTTACCATCAAAAATGAAACTCTTCCGATGAAAAAATTCGATATGTTTCAAGTTTCTGCTCATAAAAAAAGATTGAGGGTACTCGTTAGAACCGCCTCAGCGAGGCGGTTCTAACGAGAACCAACAATCTATGTTTTCGGTCAGAATAATGCATACCCCTACAAACCCCAGTTTTGCTAATATAAAAGTGGGGTTTAAGCGGATCAAAATTTTAAAGGCGTGTTTTCGTGATGAGTGTTCCATATTTTAATTCTGACGCAACCAAACGTTCTATAACTCTTTTATTACATGTATCATATCATGATAAGCAGTGGATCACTTCGTGCAATAAAAATCGTATAACCACACTTGTAATAACACTTTGGCGGGATTTAGTAACGTCATGACGACGGGCATGTCAACGTGCATTTTTTGTGGGGAAAAAAATGTCAAATTTAAAGGCGATAAACTCCAATTTAAAGTGGTTATATGATAAACAGAATCTTACACTCGTGGTCATTTCATATGGAATTTATGAAACAAGCCGAAGGAACTATGAAATGACCACTCGTTAAAGATCCTTTATCTATAAGACGGGTTGCAAGAGAACCGGACCCAGCAGTTTATTTTGTTTTTTACTTCAATCACGCGAGCTTTTAATTTGTCCTGCTCCAAAAATAAAAATATGGCATTTTTATATCCATCAGCCAGACAAAACATTTATTCTTATCTTAAAATACATAAGGTTTTCCATTTTTAATGACAGATTCTATCTGTCATCTCTAGCTATCCTGCGTGTTGTAAAGTAGTTCCGGCTTTCTTACGACTTTCTTCCGGCTTTGACCGCCAAAGAAATATGAGTCCGCACAAAAATGTAGTCCGGTTAGGCGCAGTTATCAAAATTGTACATCCTATAATCGCAATACAAACTTTTGAAGCAGACGACATGACGATTTTATCTTACCTTTCAGAGAATACATTCAGCACTTCATATGAATCAGCTGCATCATGCGAGACTGTATACCGCATATCAATGCGGCATCTGCTTAGACGTCTGCTCAGGTTTTACACTGTTTTCTAACAGTGCTGTCAATATTTAATCCTTAAAGACCAGCCGGTCAGCTGCAGACCAGAATATTAATTGATTTTCCGACATTCGATGTCAAGTCTAGGTCAGTTACAACTAGGTGTATATCAGACTTTGCGAGAAAGGCTGTCCCTTTCAACCCTGGAATATGGTACAGATACCTATGCAAACAGTGTAGGTCCTGTGATATAATTCTAGGTGCCATATTTAGCAGAATGGACGAGCCCAACTTCAGTGATGGAAGAGTACACTCCAGAAACTCAAGGCAGTGAATAAATCAAAGCACTGACAACACTCATGCCGATTGTCTCTAAATGCAGGCTGGTCATGAACGAGGACTTGGACTGATCCGTTTAAACTTAACGGAAGTTTAGTAACTGATGCAAAAATGTAGAACAAGATCAGCACCGTGTTCTGTGGCATTTGATCTTAGTCTACATTGTTTGCCAGATCGAACATTTTTTCAAGTGCAGATTTTACAGATAACACTTACATGTAACCAAGACTGACAAACGACCCGGCTATGTTCGGGTTGATTGTTTGGCATTCGACCCGAAGTTACTAATAAAAAAACAATTCAGAGCTAACGTCTACGTGACTATCACTGACTTCTCAGAATAACCTTTTTCTTGCAGAAAATAGCCGCAGTGAGATCAGGGTATTCCATAAGACTGAAGAGGGTCATCCTGGAATCATGGGGTGAGCTTGGCAAACAGTGTAGACCCAGTTCGGACGCTGCAGAACGCGCTTCTTATCAAAATCTTCACTATTTGTTTGGAATTTCAGAGTTAAATTAAACAGTTTATTCTCAGCCCAGGACTTTTACCCCAACCTACATCCCACCAACACTTTCGGTGCTTTGATTTCGAAACCAAACGATTGCATGATTACAACGCGCTTAGGCGCCATGCCCTTAAGCTAAAAGGTTAAATCAATCAACCGTGACGTATGGTCACCAGTCCGGCCACGATCCTGTGTTTTGTGTTGTTTGATTTAAGGTTTAACGTCCCCGTCAACACTGTATAGGTCATTTTGGAGACATTGCTTCCAATTTTGTGGGACTTTTACCCGACACTGAGATGAAATGACATCTCAAGCCCTGCCGCCGCCCAATCAAAACCAATAGGGTTTATATGCATGGACGGTCCGACTTGCACCTCTTTGCCTGGTTGCCTGGGCACGTTTAGATCCTCTAAGCAGATTACCAGTACTCGTGTGCGGGTCGGTTTCAGCTCTGCGTGGAAGCATCATGCAGCCCATCAATTTCTTTAAGCCCCGATTGGCGGGGGCTAACGATCCTGTGTACCACCATCACACCAGCACTGATAGAAACCACATGTTCAGGATCAAACTTTTGATGTGTGATGTAAGTTCGTGCCTAGAAAAGAAGAAATTGTATTTTGTTCTCAAAAAGCATCAAGTGAGAACGTATTGCAACATTTTTCATTGAACCCTGGACAATTAGAGTGAGTGAGTGAGTGTTTGAGTTTTACGTCCCACCAACAGCTAAGGTCATACGGAGACGATACTTCGGTTTAAAGACACATCCGAAATTCTGGAGAAATCCGGGATCGATCCTGCGATCCCTGGTTTACAAGGCGAGTAGCATAACCACTACACCACGGAGGCTTCTAATGGACAGTTAGAAGCTGGTCGGAAAGCGGATGGCGTTGACTCTGATTTTGGGTGCCACATGTGTGTGATCTATTTGTCTGGTGCAGCGACATCTTACTATCAACAGAAGACGCTAGTGGACGTCGGCGTAGCGGAAGACCGACGTCAGTACGTCAAGATCGATTCATCCGACAGACGCATATGCGAAGCAGATTTCCAGCGGCATCTGCTACACTGGATCTGTAGATAAACAAAGGGTTTCAACTACCGACTAATAAGCACTGACACTGTTCGTTGCCCTTATGCGATGCACTTTTGAGAGCTAGACGACCCTGTCGTGACCAAAATTAAGACGTCGACACAGTACGGAACACTTACGCTGGTGCATGAAATACTTACATGTATATTGGCGTCTAAGCGACTCGCGTGAATGCGTTTCAGTGTCACATCGCACTTCAGCGTGAATCACGCCGATTGTCGTTTCGGGATGATTCGACACATAGGTGTAAGGTATGCCGAGGCGACGCGTGCGTAATAGAGCATGACATGTCGGATGGAATAAGCGAAATGGTATGTCGAGCTATTGTAGCTAGCGACATTAAGAGCATTCAAGATCATGGCTGAGACGTTGGTTGGTTGGTTGATTTGCGGTTTAACGTCCCCGTCAACACTGTAAAGGTCATTTTGGAGACGTTGCTTCCAATTATGGCGGAGATGTTAACTGAACAGCGAGACGTTACATCAATCAAGTGCGCCGGCCTCACGTGGTTCCATTTATTTGTTTACGCTCAGAATCCGGGATATCTGATCCAGCAGGATTACGCGCGTGTTTATAGTGCTGTTCTTACTCAAAAATGTCTTCAAGCCAATGGAATTCGTGTACTGGACTGACCAGCCTTTCTCCTCCGATCTCTTTGTGAAAAATAGAGTATCTTTTGGGGGGAGGTATCCACAACCGACCAGACAAAAATGTTACTAATTGCCAGTAGTATTGTTAAAACTTGAATTTTAATGTTTGGTTTTGAAAACGTAAATAGTTTCTTTCCAACATTTGAAACATCGAATGACATTTCATGATACCACCGGTGTATAGACAACTGCAAACATATCATACAGTGGAATTTGCAGAACTACTTTTCTAATTTTTAAGATCTTTTTAGAAAGGTTGTCTGTAAGTTTTCACAGTGTTTTGATTTTCTCATAGACTCTGTCATTTCAGTGCCTTTGGCGCTTTGATTACTGAAATGGAACAGAAATCGTTTATAATCGTGAACTTTATTTCATTACGTAATAAGAATTGGTTCATTCGCGAAAAATAAGAATCGAACCTTCTCAATGAGCTTTTAAAAGCAGATTTAGTCTTAATATTAGGTGGTCTTAACAGCGGAATTTGACTATTTCAATACTACATATTTGGTGTTCTGGAAAAGGTAATCCTATGGAAGCAAGGCTAGCAACAAATTGCTGAAAACTGTAAAGTGTTCAAGTTGTTTCACTGGGTCTGACTAGCTAGTTTCGGCCAATTAGGCCACATCAGTAACCCTCAAATATTTAAAACTTCAATGATCCCAAATGACTAGATGAGCCAGATGTACACCCATGCAATCGCGATGACCCTAAAAGGGAATTGCAAAACCTGTAGGTCCACATCTGATGCTAAAGAATGCAACCTCAAAACAAGGCCTTCATTGTTTACAATGTAACAAATAAAGTTTCACCAATCTTCCTCAACGCGTTTCTAAATAACTCAAATATTTATGTTCTATAAAAGAGTTAACCTTTGGAAGCAAAAAATACACCACAGAACTCAAACGTATGGGGTGTACAGTTTTCTGGGCCAGACTAGCTAGTTTATGCCAATTAGGCCTCATTAGTGACCCACAGATATTTTCTAGGTTCCACAATGGAATCCATGATCCGAAAGGACAAGAAAAAAATATAAACTACACTGTGATGAAGGACAGGAATACTTTTTAAGGCCGCCACACACTCCCTTGCACCAGCTTTAGTGACCTTAAATATGTTCTATAAAAGGGCTATCTTTGGAAGCAAATAATACACCACGGAAATCATAAGTATGGAGTGTTTTGTTTGTTTGATTTGAGGTTTAACGTCCCCATCAACACTGTAAAGGTCATTTTGGAGACGTTGCTTCCAATTTTGTGGGACTTTTACCCGACATTGAGATGAAATGACATCTCAAGCCCTGTCGCCCAATGAAACCAATAGCGTTTATTAGCATGGACGGTCCGCCTCGCACCGCGGTTCCTGGACAGGCTTAGATCCTCTAAGCGGTTTACCAGTACTAGTGTGCGGGCCGGATTCAGCTCTGCGTGGAAGCATCATGCAGCCCATATATTTCTTCTAGCCCCTATGGGCGGGGGCATAAGTATGGAGTGTACAGTTTCCTTAAGTCCGAAATGCACTCCTATTCTATATCAGCGGGTACACAATGGGTATATATATCCGGTGTGCACAAGGCTCAAACAGTGGTGATATATAGCGATAGGGACCTAGATTAAAAGGCAGCGGGACTTATTATACAATTTTCGTTTAAATTGTTTTCATTTTTCAGGAACTTTTTCTATAACCTACAAAGAGAGCACAGCCCACATGCGAACAGGAACACAGCAGCAAAGCTGCTATCAACAAAGACTCTGACCAGATTGGGCCTTTTGCGTCTGATAACATGAGCCTTGTTTCTATAGCCCCTTAGCTATCCAAAGATTGAAAATGCGGCTCTGATTATGTAAAGATGGTCCAAGTTTGAATTAGTCGCGCAACGCTGTTTTGTGGAATTTTTCCGTGGCCTGGTTCTGCGTTCTCATTTATTATCGCATGCAAAGGGTTATAATTAAAGATTTCGGCATGAGGCATGTGCCTAGTATTTAGCTTTCTAAGAAGAACATACATCTTGGCTTGCTACTGTCGTTCAATATCCTCCTCTAAAACAGTGTAACTCCATTTATGATTTAATTGTTTCTTGCTATTACTACCTCATTACATGTTACCGTATGTATTCGGACAGACATGAGCAAGAAGTGTAAACCCAGATGAGACGCCACAGAACACCGTTTGCCACAGATCCAGCTATTTTAAACACGCCATCGGGTAAAACATCGTATTTGTTCAAATTTCAGAACAAGCATGGTATTTTAGAGTAAGCATGTTAAGAAGTTGAGGTGTCCAAGTACGTTTCTGATCATAACCCATCTATGACCGATAGTTCGTGATATTTGATGGCTGTTTGGCAATAGTCAAAACTATTGCCCTGAGGTGTTGTGGACGATCTGAACCACCATTGCCCGCGAGGACAATAGTGCTTCAGGTTGTCAACAACACCAAGGGGCAATATGTTTGACTATTCGCCAAACATCCATCAAGAAATGTTTTATTACCCAACCCAGTTTACTGATAAACACTTCTACCCTCTGATGGCGTTCGCCAGCGATCACGTGCCGTTACCTAAATATGGTTCCCCGCTCAAACTGTGATGCGCGTCAAAATGCTGATAATCGGAGCACCAACCAAACCGACAAATAGTAAACATTATTAATTGACTATCCTGTATAGGTCGGAGGTCATCCATATTAACACTATATCAACCAATATTAACTGAGGTCAAGTGAGGTAAAAAATCAATAATCATGTTTATTTAATTGTATCAATTAATAAAATTGTCATTAATCAAGTAATTTCGTATTCACCCATCTACATGTCCGAGGTCTGCTGCGTTGGCCCGATGCCTTTGAGCTAAAAATAAGGAAACTATTGTTACCCATGAAACCCCCCCCCCACCCCCACACACACACATTTGCCTTACATAAAGGGAGATTTAGAAGGGTTTATTACACCAGAGCAGGCACACGTCGCTAGGGTAACGTCAAATCAACGTCGGTGCAACCATCGTTGATGTGACGTTGCATAAACGCCATGACGTTGTACCGACGTTGATATGACGTCACAATTACGTCATGTACCTACTGGGACGGACTTGTTAACCAGGAGCTACGTCATTTTAGCTCACTTGTCACGTAGTGACAAGGTGAGCTTTTGTGATCACTTTTCGTCCGTCGTCCGTCGTGCGTGCGTCCGTGCGTCTGTACACTTTTTCTTCAAACGACATCTCCTCCTAAACCACTGATCCGATTTTGACCAAACTTCACAGGAATGATCCTTAGTTGGTCCCTTTTCAAAGTTGTTCAAATGGTTCCGGTCCGTTTCACATCTAGGTCAGAGCTAAAAATATATTTTTTACTGAAAATCTTCTTCTCTGAAGCCGCATGGCCCAGGTCTTTGATATTTGGTATGAAGCTTCATCTAGGGGACTTCTCCAAAATTGTTCAAATTATAACCCTGGGGATCAATATGCCTCCGCCCCGGGGCCCTTTGGTTTTACATAGGCTTATATTGGGTAAATCTTTAAAAATCTTCCTTCTGAAACCGCAAGGCCCAGGTCTTTGATATTTGGTATGAAGCTTCATCTAGTAGACCTCTACCAAGATTGGTCAAATTATAGCCCTGTGGTCAAATATGCCCCCGCCCCGGGGCCCTTTGGTTTTACATAGACTTATATTTGGAACATCTTTAAAAATCTTCTTCTCTGAAACCAAAAGGCCCAGGTCTTTGATATTTGGTGTGAAGATTCATCTAGTGGACCTCTTCAAGATTGTTTAAATTATAGCCCTAGGGCCAAAAATGCCCCCGTTCTGGTGCCCTTTGGTTTAACATAGGCTTATGTAAGGACTATCTTTAAAAATCTTCATCTCTGAAACCGCAATGCCCAGGTCTTTGATATTTGGTATGAAGCTTCGACTAGTAGACCTCTACCAAGATTGGTCAAATTATAGCCCTGTGGCCAAAACTGCCCCCGCTTCGGGGCCCTTTGGTTTTACATAGACTTATATTTGGAACATCTTTAAAAATCTTCTTCTCTGAAACCAAAAGGCCCAAGTCTTTGATATTTGGTGTGAAGATTCATCTAGTGGACCTCTATCAAGATTGTTTAAATTATAGCCCTAGGGCCAAAAATGCCCCCGTTCTGGTGCCCTTTGGTTTAACATAGGCTTATGTAAGGACTTTCTTTAAAAATCTTCATCTCTGAAACCGCAATGCCCAGGTCTTTGATATTTGGTGTGTAGCTTCATCTAGTGGACATTTGCTAAGATTGTTCAAATTACAGCCTAAGTCTTTGGCCCAAAACTGCCCCCACCCCCGGGGCCCTTTGGTTTTACATTGACTTAAATATGAAAGATCTTTAAAGATCTTCTAGTCTGAAACCAGAAGGTCCAGGTCTTTGATATTTGGTATGAAGCTTCGTCTGGTGGATCTCTATCAAGATTGTTCAAATTATAGCCCTGGGGCCAAAAACGCCCCTTCACCGGGGCCCATTGGTTTTACATTGACTTACATGTATATAGGAAAAATCTATATAAACCGTCTTGTCTGAAACTAGAAGGCTTAGTTCTTTTATATTTGGTATGAAGTTTTGTCTAGTGGACCTTGACCAAGAATGATAAATTTATAGCGCTGGGCCAAATATTGATCCGCCCCGGGGCCCACTGGTTTTACATAGACTTAGACAGGGAAAACAGTTAAAAATCTTCTTGTCGGTATCCAGAAGGCTCAGGTCTTTGATACTTGTTATGAGGCTTTGTCTAGTAGACCGCTATCAAGATTGCTCCAATTATAGCCCAGAGCCCAAAAATGGGCCCACCCCGGTGCCCACTTGTTTTACATAGACTTATTAGGGAAAACCATTGAAAATCTTCTCGTCTGAAACAAGAAGGCCTAGGTCTTTGATATTTGGTGTGAAATTTCATGTTGTAGACCTCTACCAAAATTGTTCAAATTAGTGCCCTGGGGCCAAAAATGGACCCACCCCCAAGCCCACTTGTTTTACATAAACTTATATTGGAAAAACCTTTGAAAATCTTCTTGTCTGAAATCAGAAGGCCAAGGTCTTTGATATTTGGTATGAAGTTTTGTCGAGTGGATTTCTACCAAGATTGTTCAAATTATAGCCCTGCGACCAAAAATGGCCGCGCCACGGGACCCGCAGTTTTTATATAGACTTATATAAGGAAAACCTATAAAAATTTTCTTGTCTGAAACTAGAAGGCTCCGTTCTTTGATATTTGATATGAAGCTTCACCTTTTAGACCACTACCAAGATTATGCAAATTATAGCCATGGGGTCCATAATGGCTCTCCCCGGGGTCTACTTGTTACCCTATGGATCAGGTTAGCAACCCAGGGCCACCATGGCCCTCTTGTTGTTGTTTTTTTTTTTTTTGTTTTTTTTTTGTTGTTGTTTTTTTCTGTATCAACTATACATTGTGGGTTGTCGTTAAAACCACCTCAGTGCGGCGGTTCTAACGATGAGGCGGTTCTAACGATAAGGCGGCTCTAACGAGCACCTAAATCTATGTTTTAGAGCAGAAACAAGAATAAAGTATGGCCCAGTAAACCCTACTTTTCTCTACATCAAATGGGGTCCTCACAAGGAGTTATTGTTTTGCTCTTTTTTTACAGTTTTTGGGTTGTATGATGTAACTACACTAATCATATGACGTCGCGTCTGAGAGTGTAATAACGCCATGTAATATTTTCGAAAATCCACTAGTGGATAATTTATGCAAATTAGCTAGATACGTCCCGTGACGTTATATGTACGACGTCCTTAACGGCGTCGCGTTTACTAACGGCGTAATATTGACATTTTTGTAAACAATCGCGAATAAAATGCGTTTTAAATGTCATATGATAAATAGAATCTTGCATTCGTGCTCATGTATTACTGAATTTATTAAACTCGTTGAGGAAAAGGGATAAAATGCTCGGCAAAGCCTAACATTTTATCCCTTTCCCTCAACTCTTTTAATAAATTCAATAATACATGAACACTCATGTAAGATCCTCTATAACTACAAGTTCCTATGAACCATGTCAAGATACGATCAATAACATTT
Source organism: Lucinisca nassula (assembly GCA_963580285.1). Lineage (NCBI taxonomy): Eukaryota > Metazoa > Mollusca > Bivalvia > Lucinida > Lucinidae > Lucinisca > Lucinisca nassula. The sequence continues at coordinate 62,491,864 of OY757017.1, forward strand.
TTTTTTTTAAATAAAAGCTTGTTTGTTATTTTTTCCGAAAACAGGTCTTACCTAATAATTTGCAACATACTTCAGCCAGTTGTTTCCCTTTATTGGTTGATCTAAAAGGCAGAATACCATCAGTACTCCTTCGGGGCTTGAAGAAATAGATGGGCTGCATGATGCTTCCACGCAGAGCTGAAACCGACCGCACAACGATTATTGGTAAACCGCTTAGAGGATCTAAGCCTGCCCAGGCAAAGTGGTGCGAGTCGGATCGTCCATGCTAATAAACCCTATTGGTTTCATTGGGCGACAGGGCTTGAGATGTCATTTCATCTCAATGTCGGGTAAAAGTCCCACAAAAATGGAAGCAACGTCTTCAAAATGACATGTACAGTGTTGACGGGGACGTTAAACCCCAAATCAACCAACCAACCATCAGTACTCCAGGTCGCAAAAATTCGACTAGGGCGCTCTGTTTGACGGTCGCAATTATGGTACTAAGGCGTCGAAAGATTTAAAGACCTTGTTACATGTAGCCCCCGCCCATAGGGGCTTGAAGAATTATATGGGCTGCATGATGCTTCCACGCAGAGCTGAATCCGGCCCGCATACTAGTACTGGTAAACCGCTTAGAGGATCTAAGCCTGCCCAGGCAAAGCAGTGCGAGTCGGATCGTCCATGCTTATAAACCCTATTGGTTTCATTGGGCAACAGGGCTTGAGATGTCATTTCATCTCAATGTCTGGTAAAAGTCCTACAAAAATGGAAGCAACGTCTTCAAAATGACATGTACAGTGTTGACGGGGACGTTAAACCTCAAATCAACCAACCAACCATCAGTACTCCAGGTCGCAAAAATTCGACTAGGGCGCTCTGTTAGACAGACCCAATTATGCTACTGGGGCGCCGAAAGATTTAAAGCGATTGTTACATGTAGCACGGTGAAAAAAAAAACGGGATATTAATGGTCTGTGACAGCAACAAATCATCGTTAAAGTCTGTATTATCAAACGCATTTTGATATTGTGAGCATTTCTAGTAAATGAATTGAAGTGTAACATCGGCTTCTCTTGGCGAATGAATCACAGAAATAACTGATTAAACAGTGCAAGCGATTGACAAATTAAATAAATCTTTCCAGATTTATATGCCCGGATTAATGCAATGGAGATGCATAACGACTCGATACGAATGTTGCAAGCCTATTAAAATAAGAATTGATTAAAATTCACAAATGGAATCTTTATTTTTCCTTCCACTGGGTTAATTTGAAAATTATATCCTCTTTTCGATTTCCGATATTCCAAATAGTCTGGAGACAAGCACTGTTAGCATTACGAAACACGCCTATACAAATACATTGTAAACCTTCCCGCCGGAAAAACGAAAAACAAAGATGGAAAATTGTAATTCTTTTCTTATTTCTGTTCAAAATAGTGTGAGTACTCGTGAGAACCACCTCGATGAGTACCCACAATCTTCATCACGTGAACAAGTCCGTGAAATGAAGACCCCCCTAAACCCCAGTTTATATAGATAAAACTGGGGTTTACGGAGGTCTTCATTATTTTTCTTATTTCTGCTCCAAGACATAGGTTGTGGGTACTCGTTAGAACCGCCTCAATGAGGCGGTTCTAACGAGCACACACAACCTATGTTATGAGCATTCATAAGAAAAATATCAAGGATTTTCATCTGAAAAGTAGCCATTTTGGAGGTGTGAAAAATGCACTATATCGTACGGGTGAGTTATCGTAATGTTATTCTAAAGCAGAAATAAGAAAAATAGGGTATCCCCTGTAAACCCGAGTTTAACAATATAAAAGTGGGGTTCAAGGGGGTCAAAAATATATAGGGTGTTTTCGTGATGACAACAAATGTTAGATTACAACAGAGCGGGCTTTGACCCTTGACCCCACCCACCATCATGTTTGAAGCCGGCCTGCGTAGCTCAGTCGGATGCGCGTCTGACTGGTGATCAGGAGGACGCGGGTTTCGTTACCTGCCGGGGTCGGAAACATTCATCATCGGAGATTGATCATAAAATATTTCTTAGGTCATTCTCTCCCTTTCGCTGATTCAAGAAGGGCAGTTATCAGTCTCTGGCGAAAGAATATGCGCTGTACTTGTTTACCGCTTACGTATAAGCCTGCCCAGGAAAGTAAACCAAATTCGACTTTACTTGACATAATGTAATGCATTCTAGCATTTCACAAACCGCATGACAAACAGTATATACACTAATCAGAAGCCATCTGATCTGGATCAACACTGTTTGCAAAGATGGGTGTTTCGTATTCTGGTGTGTTGGGTTTCATTACGCAAACACACCTATACAAATACATTGCCACCTTTATCGCCGAAAAAAAAATGAAAATGTTATGATGAAAAATGATGATAGTTTTCTTATTTCTGCTCCAAATATAGATTGTGGGTACTCGTTAGAACCGCCTCATCTTGAGCCCAAAATAGAGCAGAAATAGGAAAAATAAGGTATAACTCCGGAAACAAGGTATAACCCCGGAAACCCAAGTTTTACTATATAAAAGTGGGGTTCAAGGGGGCATCAGAAAAGTAGCCATTATGGAGATGTGAAAAAATGCACTATGTCGCATGGGTGTGTGATCGTAATACATGTATAGAAACTGAGGAAATGACAACCCCACCCCCTACAGTCGACCCGTTCCTTAAGGGGGGGGGGGGGCGTAACTAATGTTGTGAGAACTTGTGGCGGTTCTAACCATCAATCTATGTTTCAGAGCAGAAATAAGAAAAACAAGGTACCCCTGCAAACCCAAGTTTTACAGTATATAAATGTGGGGTTCAAGGGGGTGAAAATTATATAGGCGTGTTTTCGTGATATTACAATGTATGCCTTAGTAACATTCTAAACTCCGTTTCTTAGTTGTTTTTTGTGCATGAAAAATAACAAAAACCGAATTGGTATTTCAATCTTTCATGGTGTTTTGTCATGGGCTTTGTCTTGTCTTCCTGATTCCAGTTATATTGAAGAAAAAATAGAGGATCTAACATGAGTGCTCATGTATTATTGAATTTATTAAACGAGTTAAGGAAAAGGGATAAATTACGAGGCTTTGCCGATCCTTTTTTCCCTTTTCCTCAACGAGTTATAAATTATTGATATAGAGAATCTTACAAGAGTGCTCATGTATAATTGAATTTATTAAACGAGTTGAGGAAAAGGAATAAAATGCGAGGCTTTGCCGAGCATTTTATCCCTTCTCCTCAACGAGTTTAATAAATTCAATAATTCATGAAAACGAATGAAAGATTATATTTATCATTTGACATTTAAAACGCATTTCGTTCACGACTTTTTAACAAAAATGTCAATATTTCACCATTAGTAAACGCGACGTCGTTAAAGACGTCGTACAGGTAACGTTACGTGGTGTTTCTAACTCGTTTGCATACTTAATCCATTAGTTAGTACATGACGTTATTACATTCTCAGATGCGACTTCATATGATAAAAAAGTAGAAGTAAAACAAAGATCAGGAATCGATTCAATTAACTTACTCCACCCATCAAAGACACCCAAGGGAAAGAAACACAAACATGAAGCGATCAGACCATAATGGAAACCTAAACAAAGGATGGCCATAAGGACAGTTACTTTCCCACAAAATGGCCAAATGGCCATCCAAAATAAAAAGACACAAGTGATACACACAGTAAGTAACAAACAACAACAAACATAAATCGCCACAGAAGAACCGCCTTGGAACGGTCAGTGGAAGATTTCCACTGGGGGGCTTAAATCGATTTTACGTGGCCACAATCCTCGCCCTTACTTCCGTCGCGATTTAGACAAATAATTTGTTCAGTCCTCCTAACTCATCAGTGCAACATCTCCGTGAACACAAATAATCTAAGAACCACAGAGGTGAGACAACGGTGAGGACTCGACAGCAAAAAAACACTGAAATGCTGGAGCAAAAGAAAACCAACAGTTAGACTCTGATGGGCCCGACCAGAGACAGAGCATCAGGCACCAACCAACATTACCTTGAATTAGATTCGTTTCGCTCTTTACGTACTTGTTTATGCAGACCTGCTTTTCAAAACATGTGACATGAAGCATTGTTCAAATAATTTCGTGCGGAAAATATCGGACTAACTTGAATATAAACAGTCGTCTGTCTTACAAAGCTGTCCGCTAAATGCTACTTATGGGAGTTCTTTGCATTAAAAGGTAATTTCAGCCCCAGACATTTCATACAGAATAACCTTTATATCGAATGAGCCAGCGCACGACAAAACCTACAATAAGGTATGTACGCCCATCGAAGACTCAGATCAGCCTGCGCATCCATAAAGTCTAACCAGAGACTTCTCTGGCAGCATGAAGGAGCAATGGCCCCTTAGCTATCCTTAGAGCGAACAACGAAGACTGATCAGACTGCGCGGATGCGCATTCTCATCTGAGTTTTCGTTGGGCGCACAGGTCTTATTGTAGGTTTTGTCATGCGCTGGCTCAAATATACTTAGAATAGAAATGCGCAAATTAGACAAAGCGAATTTTGTCATCATTTGATATCGGCAAATTGGCACCATAGAAAGGGAAGTATTCTGCCAAAAAATGCAAGCCTCCATTAAACAGTGGGCGTTCTAGATAATTATATAATTTTTCGCGCATTTTGATGCTGCAATAAAGCAAAATTGATAATCAAATGAGAATGCATGTTTATCCGTGAAAATTACCCTCAGCCACACATAAAGTTAAGGAGTACATGTACTTACTAAGTTAGCATAACAAACACATATGATAAAAATACGATAGTTTTCTTATTCAAACTCCAAACATAGATACATGTACATTTAGAGTTACAAACAGTATATGTTTTGAGTAAAATCAAAACAAATAAATCACCCATGCGACAAAGTGCATTTTTCACATGTCCAAAATGGATATTTTTCTGGAGAAAATCCTTAATATTTTTCTTATTTATACCGCAAATATAGAACCGCCTCAATGCTCGCAACTTATGTCTTGGAGCAGAAATAAGAAAAAAATAATGTATACCCCCATAAGCCCCATTTTTCTTGCACACCAGCCAAGGAAATCCGTGATGTTACCCTGGGATAGAAATTTATGTTCTGACCCTGGTGTTCCGACCCCAAATCGAATATAATCGCGTGTTTGATAAATGCACTGGTTGATTACAACCTCATGCGGGGCGTCGTCATACGTGACGTCACTAAACATTCCTCTTGTGTCATCACAAAATGGCGTTCGTCGGTAACCGAAGTGACAGCAGCATTAAAAATTCGCAATAGAAATGGAAGGTATGCGAGAAAAAGAATCCTATATGGGTGTGAGGGGTGGATAGAAAAATCCGTCCCTCGGGATCACTGTCCGGCATCACTCGGCAATCCTCGTGATGCCGGACAGTGACCCTCAGGACGGATTTTTCCATCCACCCCTCACACCCATATAAGATTCTTATATTCTCTTTATAAAGTGGGGTTTAGGGGTGTTCATGTTACGGACTTGTTCACGTGATGTGCTTACCTACTCCCTTACTAGTAAAATTAAGAAACATATCAGATATTCACCTTAATTCGACCAAAGAAAGTTGTCATTAATTTGCATCGGGTTGTTTTTCCCACAATAATATTACGTTTTAATATAGTGTATCCTAGACATATTTCAATAATGTTTCTTCAAAGAGAAAGCTGTCAGATATGCATAATACATTTGTTGACTTGTGATGGAAAGTTGCAACTGCAGAGTGACAGCTTTTCAATCATAATTCAATCATGATGGAATATTGAGAGAATTGAAAAGTATCAAAGAAGCCCATTAAGTACCGGAAACCCCTAAAGGAGTAGCTTAGCAAACAGTGCAAGCCCAGATCAGACGCCGCAGAACGCGGCGTCTGACCAGGGCCTACACTGTTTGCAAAAAGTTAAGCCATTTTCCTAATCAATTTTGAAGAAAACTCGACCCGACACTCCTAAATTTTGAAATGGACTCCTGCTATATATAAGGAGGAAGATTCCATTTGGTACAAAAAGGGTTAAGATTTTGATGGTTTACAAGTTTGTTGCAGAATTAACCGATTTATGATGCTAATTATATACGTCCATCTTATAACTTGGGCTACGTCCATTTTCAATCAAAGAAGGGTCAAATTATGTAGACGCAGGTCGGACGCCGCGTTGTATAGGTTACCTACCACCTTTTGCCATCGTCCCAACGCATAGGACACCAGGCATATATGGGTTACAGTAAGCGGTATTCTGGATTGTTCATCAAATATCAGCATTTTCTACTGTTTTGAGAAAACGTATTTGGAAACTAAACAGACAAAATTCCCCATGAACTAGAAAATACGTTTGTATAGCACTTGTTTTGAATGAACATGCTTTGAACATAATGCTTAAGCACCAAACGTGTACATAAGGTTCCCACGGAAATGCACCTTATCACCAATTTAGCTAAAAGATGGTTAAGTTCAAAAGTCGAATAAGTAATAAACAGGAGGGTCATGATGGCCCTAGATCGCTCACCTGATCCATGGTGTAACAAGTGTGCCCCAGGGAGGGGCATTATTTGCCCCGGGACTTTAAGGTGCATAATGTTGAGGGAGGTCTTAAAAGTAAAGCTTTATACCAAACATCAACAAAGGCAATACTTTTAACAATCTTGGCAAAGGTCCACTAGATGAAGCTACACACCAAATGTCAAAGACCTGGGCCTTGCGGGTTCAGAGAAGAAGATTTTTTGGGCCTTGCGGGTTCAGAGAAGAAGATTTTTTTAAAGATTTTCCCTACATAAGCCTAGGCAAAACCAAATGGCACCGGGGCGGGGGCATTTTTGGCCCCATGGCTATAATTTAAACAATCTTGATGGAGGTCCACTACATAAAGCTTCACATCAAATATCAAGGACCTGGGCCTTGCTGTTTCAGAGAAGATTTTCCAAACGGCCCCGGGGCGGGGACATTTGTGGCACGAGGGCTATTATTTGAACAATCTTGGTAGAGGTCCACTAGATGAAGTTCTATACCAAATATCAAAGACCTAGGCCTTGTGGTTTCAGAGAAGATTTTCAAAGATTATCTCTATATAAGTACATGTAAAACCAAAGGGTCTCGGGGCGGGGGCATTTTTGACCCAAGGGTTATAACTTGCACATTCTTGATAGAGGTCAACTAGATGAAATTTAACACCAAATATCAAAGTCCTAGGCCTTGTGGTTTCACAGAAGAAGATTTTTAAAGATTTTCCCTATATAAGTCTATGTAAAACCAAAGGGCCCCGGAGCGGGGGCATTTTTGGTCTCAGAGCTATAATTTGAACAATCTTTGTAGGGTCCACTAGATGAAGCATCATACCAAATATCAAACACCTCGGAGAAGAAGATTTTTAAAGATTGTCAATATGTAATCCTAAGTAAAACCAAAGGGACCCGGGGCGGGGGCATTTTTGGCCATAGCACTATAATTTGAACAATCATGGTAGGGATCAACTAGATGAAACTTCATACCAAATATTAAATATCTGGGCCATGTGGGTTCAGAGAAGAAGATTTTTTTAGTTTTCAGTGAAAAAAAAAAACAAACTTTTTTTTGGCTCATGTGACCTTGGTATTCAACGGACCAGAACCATTTGAACAATTTTGAGAGGGGACCACCTAAGGATCATTCCTGTGAAGTTTAGTCAAAATCCGATCAGCGGTTAAGGAGAAGATGTCGTTTGAAGAAATTGTTTACGCACGGACGCACGGACGGATGCACGCACGACGGACAAAAAGTGATCCCTAAAGCTTACCTCGTCACTACGTGACGGTGAGCTAAAAAACAACTGATTATAATGCCAAAACCATACGCACTTCAAAAGACCAAAAGAAGTGAAGGCAGTGATCATGAATCGACACTATTAACCCGCAGCTCCCATCAGAGTCACCAAAGGGAAAGAAGCACAAACATGAAACAACTAGACCCTATTGGAAACATCAATAGCGGAAAGTCAAAAGAACAGTTACTTTCCCACAAAATGACTGATTGGCTATCCAACACAAAATGGTATAAGCGATACACACTCAAAGACAAACGAGGGTGGGGGCTTAAATCGATTTTACGCAGACACAATCCTCGCCCTTATTTCCGTCGCGATTTTGACAAATAATTTGTTCAGTCCGCGAGAAGGCCTCCTAACTCATCAGTGTAACGTCTCCGTGAACACAAAAATAAAAACATCAGAGTTGTGCACATAGGTTACTTACGGTAATGCACTTTAATAATATTCAAGACTAAAAAAAACATGAAAAAGGTTTCAAATTGAAACTGTATGAGAAGTTGCGTATACACGGTGACCATTATCTGTCGTTAAATGCTTAAGTTGAAAAAGGAACAATACTCTGAAAGAAGAATGCAGATATAGAAAGCGAAAAATTACGGATCTACTCATTTCTGATGCCGATGCTACATGTCTAAACATGCGTTACATTACTAAAACACGCCTATACAAATACATTGCAAACTTTACCACCGAAAAAAACACGAAAGTTTTAAGATGAAACATTGTGATATTTTTCATATTTCTGCGCAAACATAGATTGTTGATACTCGTTAGAACCCAAAATCTATATTGCACGACCCGCAGAAAAAGCAACCGACTGAAGTCGGTTGATTTCTAAGAGTGCCCTAAAATCACCGTGTCATTCTGTCATTCGGTCAGTCTGTCATTCTGTCAGTCTGTCTGTCCGTCCGTAACCCGTTTGTGAAAATTGGTGATAGTGACTTAACCGCTTGGAATATTTAAACAATTTTTGGCATACTGATAGATATCAACTAGAATTTGTTTTTCTACAAAAACACAGATGTCTCCCCCGTTTTTGACTGCTAAGTATAACCTTGACATTGGAGGTATTGAGCTGGGTCTTGTGTGCAACACATCATCTAATGAAGATGAACATTTCTGCATAGTAACTTTAAAAATGTTCATAGAAAAATAAAAAAGTTATTGACCGTAAACAAAAAAAGCACTTTTTTACCTTTGACCTCTAAGTATGGCCTTGACCTTTGCGGTACAACACATCGTCTCATGATGGTTAACATTTCTGCCAAGTAATTTCATAATCCATCAAAGAATAAGGAAGTTATTGACTGTCCTTTTTTTACCTTTGACCTCTAGGTATGACCTTGACATTGGAGGTATGGACCTTGGTCTTGCACATGACTCATGGTCCAACTTTCAAGCCTCTAGCTCCAACAGTTTTTGAGATATCTTGCTGACAAGATTTTATTAAAAAAAAATTCAAAGGGCAATAACTCTTGAAAGGGGCATAATCTGGATGAGAAAAAAATACGTGCCAGCTTATTTTCCATTAGGAATGCATATATGAAATTTCAAAACCATAGCATACACAGTTCTAAAGTTATGCTATGCATCACTTTTAGGATTCATTACAATAGTGTTTGAGATATTTTGCTGACAAGATTTTATTAAAAAAATTTCAAAGGGCAATAACTCTTGAAAGGGGCATAATCCGGACGAGAAAAAAAAAATAGGCGTCAGCTAATTTTTCATGAGGAACTCATATATGAAATTTCAAAACCCTAGCATACACGGTTCTAAAGTTCTGCTATGCATCACTTTTAGCATACATTACAATGGGCACAAATTACCAAAATGACATCTACTCATCACCACCAATATATTCACCAACTTTCAAGCCTCTAGCTCCAATAGTTCTTGAGATATCTTGCTGACAAGATTTTATTAAAAAAAATTCAAAGGGCAATAACTCTTGAAAGGGGCATAATCCTGACGAGAAAAAAATAAGCGTCAGCTTATTTTCCATCAGAAATGCATATATGAAATTTCAAAATTATAGCATACACCGTTCTAAAGTTATGCTATGCATCACTTTTAGCATACATTACAATGGGCACAAATTACCAAACTGACAAAGGGCCATAACTCACAAAGTATTTTTGGGAATTTTGTCATAAGTTAATCAGTTCATCTACTCATCACCAACAATCTATTCACCAACTTTCAAGGCTCTAGCTCCAATAATTTTTGAGATATCTTGCTGACAAGATTTTATTAAAAAAATTTCAAAGGGCAATAACTCTTGAAAGGGACATATTCCGGACGAGAAAAAAAATACGCGTCAGCTAATTTTCCATGAGGAATCAATATATGAAATTTCAAAACCCTAGCATACATGGTTCTTAAGTTATGCTATGCATCACTTTTAGCATACATTACAATGGGCACAAATTACCAAAATGACAAAGGGCCATAACTCACAAAGTATTTTTGGAATTTTGTCAAAAGTTAATCAGTTCATCTACTCATCACCATCAATATAATCACCAACTTTCAAGGCTCTAGCTCCAATAGTTTTTGAGATATCTTGCTGCCAAGATTTTATTAAAAAAAAAAATTCAAAGGGCAATAACTCTTGAAGGGGGCATACTCCGGACGAGAAAAAAAAATACCCGTCAGCTAATTTTCCATGAGGAATCCATATATGAAATTTCAAAACCCTAGCATACACGGTTCTTTAGTTATGCTATGCATCAAAAGCATAATGGACGGACGAACGGATGAACGAACCAGAACCAATATGCCCCTCAAACTTTTTCAAAGTTGGGGGCATAATAAGAAAGTTATTGACAGAACACAAAAAGGTCCTTTTTTACCTTTAACCTCTATGTATGACCTTGACCTTTCAGGTATTAAACTTGGTCATGCGTGCAACACATCATCTCATGGTGGTTAACATTTCTGCCTAGCAATTTCAAAATCCATCTAAAAATAAGAAAGTTATTGACCAAACACGAAAAAAGGCCCCTTTTTTACCTTTGACCTCTTTGTCTATGTATGACCTTGACATTTTAGGTACCAAACTGAATCATGCATGCAACACATCGTCCCATGATAGTTAACATGTTTGCCAAGTAACTTCAAATTCTATTTAAAAATAGGCAAGTTATTGACAAAACCCGAAAAAAGGCCCCTTTTTTTACCTTTGACCTCTAAGTATGACCTTGACCTTTGAGGTACCAACCTGGGTCATGCCCGCAACACATCGCCTTATATTGGTTCACATTTCTGCCATATGATTTCAAAATCCATCTCAAAATAAGGAAGTTATTGACCCAATACGGAAAAAAGGCCCACTTTTTGACCTTTGACCTCTAAGTATGACCTTGACCTTTGATGTACCGACCTGCCTCATGTACACCACACATCGTTTCATGATTGTTAATAATTATGCCCAGTAATTTTAAAATCCATCTCAAAATTAGAAAGTTATTGACCAAATACGAAAAAAGGCCCCTTTTTTGACCTTTGACCTCTAAGTATGACCTTGACCTTTGAGGAACCGACCTGCCTCATGCGCACCACACATCGTCTTATGGTTGTTAATAATTATGCCAAGTAATTTTAAAATCCATCTCAAAATAAGAAAGTTATTGACCAAATACGAAAAAAAGGCCCCTTTTTTGACCTTTGACCTCTAAGTATGACCTTGACCTTTGAGGTACCGACCTGCCTCATGCGCACCACACATCGTCTTATGGTTGTTAATAATTATGCCAAGTAATTTTAAAATCCATCTCAAAATAAGAAAGTTATTGACCAAATACGAAAAAAAGGCCCCTTTTTTGACCTTTGACCTCTAAGTATGACCTTGACCTTTGAGGTACCGACCTGCCTCATGCGCACCACACATCGTCTTATGGTTGTTAATATTTCTGCCGAGTAATTTTAAAATCCATCAAAAAACAAGAAAGTTATTGACCGGACACGATTTGCCCATACATATATACATACCAACAAACTTCCAAGGGAGATAATTCAAAAAGTATAAATGCGAGAGTTATGGTTCTTGCGCACTGCACGTCGTCTAATGCTGATTAATGTTTATACGAAGTTTCGTGACGATAGCTCTAACGGTTTTCAAGTTACAGAGCGGACACGAAAGTGTGACAGACGGACAGACGGACAGACAGACAGACGCCCGGGGGAAAAACAATATGTCTCTCCGAAAAAAAAAATTTCGGGGGAGACATAATGAGATCTAACCAATGAACTTGCGAAATATTACATTGCATTTAGTATAGCCTCGCCGAGGCGAAAAATGTGAAAATTTTCGAACTGCTTCTCCTCCGAAACCGTTCGGCAGATTGAAATCAAATCTCATATGAAGCCTCTATGGGATGGGGGAAACCAAAATTTGCTCATGGGGTCCAGGTCCCCTGACCAAAATGGCCGCCAAGCCATATATGGTCTGTCTGTCTGTCTGTCCGTCCGTAACCCGTTTGTGAAAAAATTGGTGATAGTGATGGAATAATTAAACAATTTTTGGCATACTGATAGATATCAATGAGATCTTGCCAATGAACTTGCGAAATATTACATTCCAAATGTGAAAATTTTCGAACTGCTTCTCCTCGGAAACCGTTGCGCCGATTGAAGTCAAATTTCATATGGAGCCTCTTTGGGATGGGGGAAACCAAAATTTGCTTATAGGGTCCAGGTCACATGACCAAAATGGCCACCAAGCCATATATGGTAAAAACCAAAAATATTCTTTTCCAGAACCACTGGGCAGATTTCCACGAAACTTGATAAATAGCATCTGGGACGTAGGCCCATCATAAATTGCTAAAATGGTGACCCTGGGTTGACCTTGACCTTCTTTGTGCTTAGGTCAAACTTTGACACATATGCTTTTGTATTGGAAAAGTGAGAATGCATTTTATCCTGCAAACGATTCAGAATACAGTACTGAAGTATAAGATATATTTTTGCTCCTTACGATAAGGCGCATTTATTGGGGGGAACCGTTTTAGGTCCAGGTCACATGACCAAAATGGCCACCATACCCATATATGGTAACACTCATAAAGCTAAAAGCATCCGGCGGGTCGTGCACTTCAGCTGAAGCACTGGTTTTAGGACAGAAATAAAAAAAAATAAGGTTTACCCCTATAAAACTCAGTTTTACTGTATAAAAGTGGTGTTCAAGGGGGTCAAAATTATATAGGCGAGTTTTCGTGATGAATTTTCAGGAACCTAGCTCAAACGAATAGTCGAATACACACGCCTATACCAATACTCCGTAAATTTTATCGCCGAAAAAAAAAGATGAAAAATTGTTATATTTTTCTTGTTTCTGCTCAAAATATAGATTGTGGGCACTCGTTAGAACCGCCTCATCGAGGAGGTTCTAACGAGCATTTACAATCTACATTTTAGACCAGAAATAAAAAAAAAACATAAGGTTTACCCCTGTAACGTGATGTGTATTTAAACCCCAAAAATGGCTAAGTTCAAAAGTCGAAAAAAGTGTTAAAAATTAAATAGACGATAATGCCAAACCCATATGCATATCTACATATAATGACAACAGAGCTTGCAAAGTTTCAAACTGATAAATACAGAATACCAGGTTCGTGTCTTTTGATATCAAGTGTATCAGGCAAGGCTTCAAGAACGCTTGTAGAATCGCGATGCTTGTCGGCCGTGAAACGAAGACCTCACATTATAAAGAGACCAGAAATGCGTCCATAGGACACGGATGCCCCCGCCTGAAAATGTGTCTATGTTTGTATTCATCCATAGAAAGTTTAAGTTTCGGACCATTTTTTTTACCTTTGTCCTCTAAGTATGACCTTGACCTTGCAGGTACGGATCTGGGTTTGCACGTTACACATCGTCTCATGATGGTTAACAGCTCTTCAAAGTAATTTCAAAATCCATCCAGAAATAAGTAAGTTATTGACTGCGTTTAAGTTTCGGACTCTTTTTTTTACCTTTGACCTCTAAGTTTGACCTTGACCTTGGAGGTACGGACCTGGGTTTTGCACGTGACAGATCGTCTCATGATGGTTAACATTTCTGCAAAGTAATTTCAAAATCCATCCAGAAATAAGAAAGTTATTGACTGCGTTTAAGTTTCGGACCCTTTTTTTGGCCTTTGACGTCTAAGTATGACTTTGACCTTGGAGGTACGGACCTGGGTTTTGCATGTGACACGTCGTCTCATTATGGTTAACATTTCTGCCGAGTAATTTTAAAATCCGCCAAGAAATAAGGAAGTTATTGACCGAGTTTAAGTTTCGGACGCATGGACGAACGGACGGGGGCAACGCTATATGCCCTTTCCACCATTCTTCGAATGACGGGGGCATAAAAACTGTGTTTTACGGGGGTATTCATTATTGGCTTAATTTTTACTCAAAAACATAGATTGTGGATACTCGTTAGAACCGCCTCATTGAAGCGGTTCTAACGAGGACCAATAATCTATGTTAGAGGAAGAAATAAGGAAGATGTTGCAACTGTACCTAATATCTGTCATTTCTGACACCATGCTGGACGCCATTATTTCGCATGGACATATTTTCCTAATGTAGCACTCACAATTTTTGCCAAATACAGGTTTTTTTTCTTGGTGATCAATTTAAGCCAGACGCCTTTGCAATAAGAATCAACCCTTTTTGTACCAAATGAAATCTTCCACCTTATATATAGCAGGAGTCCATTGCAAAATTTAGGGGTGTCAGGTTGTTTTCTTCAAAATTTATTTGGAAAGTGGTTACACTTTTCGCAAACATTGTAGGCCCTGATCAGACGCCGCATTCTGCGGCGTCTGATCTGGGCCTGCACTGTTTGCCAGGGGTTTCTGGTACTGAATGGATTAAAGACATGAACTATCTTATTATGGAGTCGGTAAGTAAGCTTATGTCCGTCTTAAGAAACCATACAAAGCTGATGGTGAGATGGCTGTGTTAACCAACCTACGAGGCCTTAGAAAAATCTTATCAGGGCTTTGCGAAGTAGCAGGAAAATGACATTTTATACGTCATGGCGTGACGGACACCCCTGTGAACCCATTATGTGAACAAGTCCGTGTAATGAACACCCTTGTAGACCCAACTTTATTCAGAGAAAAATGGTGCCCATAGACATCATTTTCCCTGTATAAAGTGTGTGTGTGTGTGTGGGGGGGGGGGTCGCATTTTTCCATGGATACAATGGGGTTTATGACACCATTTTCCTTGTATAAAGTTTGGTTTACAATACAGACACGATTTTCCCGGTATGAAGTTGGATTTAAAATATAGACACTTTTTTCCCATAAACTGCATCCATCACGTGAACAAGTTCGTGAAATAAAGACCCCATATACCCCACTTTAAGAAGAGAAAACTTGGGTTTACGGGGGTATACATTATTTTTCTTATTCTTGCTCCAAGACATAGGTTGTGGGTACTCGTTAGAACCGCCTCAATGACGCGGTTCTAACGAGCACCCACAACCTATGTTTGTTGTAGAAAAATATCACTGATTTTCATCCGAAAAATGGCCATTTTGGAGATTAGTAAAAAAATGTCTTAAAGACCACTTTTGATGAGTCCCAAATATGGTCTTAATATAGGAATTTTACTGTACCTATGAATCTGGACCAGTAAACAGTTAAAAAGTAACGAGCTCGCTTTGAACAAATCGACCCAGTTATTTTGTTTAAAAATTCCGTTTGAAACCGGAGTTAACTAGAGCTGTCAGAGGATCTGACTATAGCCCCGCTTCAGCGCTGTCAGAGAAGAAAGTTATTTAAGCTGCAGAGAAAACAGTTATGAACAAGAAATAACTGTTGAAAATTTTACATTATCTGGAAAAACTCTAAGAGTTGTGAGCCCTTGTCCCTCATTTCAATGAGCATGATACATTACCAGAATGTCCATGTTTATACTAAATTTCATCTTCCATTTTTCAATGTTCAAAGGGTAATAACTCCTAAAGTAGGCAAATCAGTCAGGGTTCCTGCGCTCTGCACATTGTCTCATGGTGCTTTACACTTGTGTGAAGTGTCATGAAAATATCTGAAATGGTTTGTGAGTTATGGAGCCGACACAGTCAAAATTGCCTTTTTAAATGTTCAAAGGGCAATAACTCCTAAAGTAGGCAAACCAGAGTTATGGCTCCTGCACTCTGCACATCATCTCAAGGTGCTTTTCATTTATTTGAAGTTTCATGAAAATATCAGAAACGGTTATGGAGCGGACATAGTTAAAATTGCCATTTTTTAATATTCAAAAGCCTATAACTGAAAAAGTAGACAATCCAGAGTTTGGGTTCCTGCGCTCTGCACACGTAATATGGTGCTTTACATTTGTGTGAAGTTTCATAAAATTATCTCAAACGCTTTTTGAGTTATCGAGCAAAGACGGCTAAAATTGATATTTTTCAATATTCAAAGGGAAATAACTCAAAAATTAGGCAATCCAGAGTTATGGTTCCTGCACTCTGCACACCATCTCATGGTGTTTAATGTTTGTGTGAAGTTTCATGAAAATATGTGAATGGGTTTTAAAGTTATGGAGCGGACACGAAAATTGTTAACAGACACAGACAGACACACAGACAGACACACAGAAAATACGAAAACCAGAGTTATGGTTCTTGCGCTCTGCACATTGTCTCATAGTGCTTAACATTTGTGTGAAGTTTCATGAAATTATCTCAAACGGTTTTCGAGTTATGAAGCGGACACTGTTAAAATTGCCATTTTTCAATGTTCAAAGGGCAATAACTCCAAAAATAAGCAATGCAGAGTTATGGTTCCTGCGCTCTGCACATCGTCTCATAGTGCTTAACATTTGTGTGAAGTTTCCTAAAAATATCTCAAACGGTTTTCGAGTTATGAAGCGGACACAATTAAAATTGCCATTTTTCAATGTTCAAAGGGCAATAACTCCAAAAGTAGGCAATCCACAGTTATAATTCCTTCGCTCTGCACATTGTCTTATGGTGTTTAACATTTGTGTGAAGTTTCATGAAAATATGTTAAGCAGATACAAAGTTATGGAGCCAACACAAATTAACGGAATCACGGAATTACGGAATTACGGAATTACGGAATTACGGAAAATGTTCAAAGGGCAATAACTCCAAAAGTAGGCAATCCACAGTTATAATTCCTTCGCTCTGCACATTGTCTTATGGTGTTTAACATTTGTGTGAAGTTTCATGAAAATATGTTAAGCAGATACAAAGTTATGGAGCCAACACAAATTAACGGAATCACGGAATGACAGAAGGACATGGCAAATCCAATATAGCCCCACTTTTTCAAAGCGGGGCTATAATTACAATTCTGCTAAATTGGGTCATGACAAGCGCCTTTGGGCATATATCATGCACTCAGCAAAGACTTAAATCAAGCTGTGTACTCATTCAGATGGACTGCAGCCTTCCAGATCTACGCGATGGTTGGAGCTACCGGGCATCCGTACGGCGCATGGAGAATACTCTGATCAGGCTGTAACCGCAGTCTGAACAGTCTTCGTGGTGCGCACATTTTCGAAGATACCATCTCACTTATCGCGGCTTAAGTTATAATGTTTCTTTAATGGGAGTTGAAAGGAAAAAAAATAATCCAAAGAAAAAGAACAACTGAAAAATTAATTCAGATCGCTTGAACTAAAAAGGTCGCAATCGATTTTCAGTTCTACCAGAAAAGACTCCGTGAATGGCAAATATTGTTCCGAAGCTTAAATGTTATAACAGTCTTCATCATTGCATGACATCAACATCATGTAATTGTTAACCAATCCATCACGAAAACATGCCTGGTATAATTTGATCCCCTTAACTCCCACTTTTATATGGTAAAACTGAGATTTGCAGGGGTATACATTATTTTACTTATTTCTGCTCAAAAACATCACGTGAACAAGTCCTTGAAATAAACACCCCCTTAAACCCCACTTTAGATAGAGAAAACTGGGGTTTACGGGATATACATTATTTTTCCAAGACATAGGTTGTGGGTACTTGTTAGAACCGCCTCAATGAGGCGGTTCTAACGAGCACCCACAACCTATGTTTGCAGTATATATAAGAAAAATATCACGGATTTTCTTCAAAAAAGATTCCTTTATTGGAGATGTGAAAGAATGCACTATGTCGCACGGGCGTATTATCGTCATAATATAGAAAACCCCAGCGAATCAACAGGATAACAAAAAGAAGCGTAGGCAAACAAAATATGCAACAGTTCTTTTAATTACGAAACCGACAAGACGACAATCTTTGCCATTGTGCTACAGTCACAGTTAAAGCAAGAACAGGAGGACCAAAAAGGTCCTATATCGCTCACCTGAGCTAACAGAGTCAAAGTTTCAGGAAGTTCCAATCTTTACTGAAGGATTTATGCGAGGACAAGGTCAAAAACAGGCATTTTAAGCATTCCAGGGGACGCAACTCTATGAGATAAGCAGACATTACCAGTTTTCAAACTCATCCGAACTTTTATATCCAACCTACTTATATGCTAGAGTCGGGAAGATTCGATCAAAACTAAAGGACTTATGGCGATGACAAGGTACAAAATAGATATTTTCAGTTCATTGTATGCAACCAAAGGGAAGTAATCCTATGATAAATAGACTAACGTCATCCGTTTTCGAACTCATCCAAGTTTTTATCAATGACTTACTTACATGTACATTTAAGTTTCAAGAAGATCCGTTAAAAACTGAAGGAGCTACGGTTATGAGAAGGTCAAAAATAGGGATTTTCTGTAATCAAGGGGGACATATCTCTCTAAAATGTAAGTCGACCTCACCAATTTTTATCTCAGCCGAGGTTTTACCCCTTACTTACTCACATGTAAGTTTCAAAAAGATCCGATGAAAACCGAAGGGGCTAAGGTGATGACAAGATCAACAATAGCCATTTTCAGCAGTCAAGAGGAACACTACGATAAATAGGCTGATTTCGTCAGTTTTCGAATTCATCCGAGCTTTTATCCCTGACTTACTTTTTTGTATGTTTCACGAAGATCCGATTAAAACTGAAGGGGCAGTGGTGGTGAAAGGTCAAAATTAAGCATTTTCGACAAAGTAGGGGACATAACTCCGTGCGTAATCGACCGACAACGCTAGTTTCGAGCTCATCCGAGCGTTTTACTCTGACTTACTTGTTTGTAAGTTTCAGGTTGATCCGATCCTAACTGAAGGGGCTACAATGATGACAAGGTCAAAAATAGGCATTTTCAGCAATCAAGGGGACGTAACTCTATAATTAATGGACCGACCTCGCCAGTTTTCGACCTCATCCTAGCTTTCATCCCCAGTATTCTTATATAATAAGCTTCAGAAAGATCCGAACAAAACTAAAGGTACTACGGTGATAACAAGCATTTTCCCATTGTAAGTCTATGGGACCTTGTGGTTGCCATAGCAACCAAAGTTTTCATGCAATTTCGATGAAAAGCTAACGACATCAATGCCCAACCAGGGGCAAGCTACAGATAAGAAATGATTTAGATAAGCCTGTATGCTGCAGAGGTATAACTGGTCAAAAGTGTGGATGGACGACGGACGGGCGACGTAGGGACTACCGTCTTATAAGCTCCCCTGGAGACTTCGACCCAGGTGACTGCGCTAAAAGCGCCAAACATATTCATCTGAAAAATGCATAATTTATAGATTGGACAGACGCACTTTTAGGCACGAGTCATCACGTTAATAAGTCCGTGTAATGAACACTGCATTAAACCCAGCTTTATTTGGAGAAAACTTTGTTTACTGGGTACACATTATTTTCTTATATCTGCTTCAATACATAGATTCTGGGTACGCGCACAAGCACCCACAACCTATGTTTGCTGGCCCCGCCCATCGGGGCTTAGAGAAACAGATTGGGCTGCATGGTGTTTCCATGAAACGGAACCTGACAGCACGAGTACTGGCAAACCACTTAGAAGAACTACGCCTGTCCAGGCAAAATGTTGTGAGTCGGACCGTCCAGTGCATATAAACACTATTGGTTTCATTGGGCGGCAGGGCTTGAGAAGCCATTTCATTTCAATGTCTGGTCAAAGTCCCACAAAATTTGTAGAAATGTCTACAAATGACCTTAATAGTGTTGACGGGGACGTTAAACCAAAGTTCAAACAAACAAACAAACAACCAATGTTTGCAGTCCGAGTAAGACAAATACGGTAAAATTCTGCTATTAAGACCACCTAAAATTAACTCTTAATCTTCTTTCAAAAGCTTATTGAGAAGGTTTAAGTTATTCTCTCTGTGTTTTCTCCATCAAGTGTCTCCTTAAAAGTGAACACCTTTGGAACTGTTCAAAAGTGGTCTTAAAGACCACTTTTGAACAGTCCCAAAGATGGTCTTAATATAGGAATTTAACTGTATCACAAAGTAGCCATTTCGGAGATGTGAAATAAAAGCTGCAAGCACTGCATGATGTCCCACCACTACAATTATATCAAGCAAGTATCGCAGAGAAAAAGGATGCATTACTCTTTCCCTTAGGAATACATGTCTGAGATGACTATTTTCAATGTTCAAAGAGCCATGGTTCCAAAAGAAAGTAAACCAGAATTACAATTCTCATTTTCAGTTTTAGGAGCCTGTGCCCTTAAAAACTTGGGGCCCAAGTGGACCAGAATCGCTCACCTGGATGAGGCCGATCATATATCATTTTGTGCGTTGATGGCCACTTTGTCTGTCAGATCACATTGTCTTTAGCGATTCTGAATAATATTGATGGGTCTGTACAGCTTTGTCTGATTTAGGATTCAGGAAGAGATGATGTTGATGCAGAGTGGAAGTGTATAGTTTGGCAGGCCAGAGCTATGGTTTGCAGCTGCCTTTGGCAGCATATCCTGTTATCAAAAAAGTAAACCAAGTCAACAAATCATGCGAATACAACTGCAACACAAAGCTATAGTGTGTATAGCCGCTTGCAAAAAAGCCATACTATCGCCGTGAATCTTCTTGTGCACTCAGCGAGTTTGACATATCAAGACTTTTGCGCGAAACTAAGTGTCATTTTTTTTGTGAATTACACTTTTTCACTATTTGATGGTATTTTATATTTGACATCATGTGTGATGCTGAGAAGTATCCAAATTTGTCAAACTAGTTTATCTCCTTTGTTTATTTTCTGTCATTGCGAAACTAGTCTATTGATAGACTAGTGAGTTCCCTGTACAAAGAGGTTTCGTCTCTGTGGTTGTTTGATTTTTGTGTTCGCTGGTAAGTTGGGGGGGGGGGGGGGCTTCATGCGGACTGAGCGGGTTGTTTGTCTTAATCGCGACGGAAGTAAGGGCGAGGATTGTGGCAACGTAAAATCGATTTAAACCCCCCAGTGGAATTCGTTTCCGCTGACCGTTCCTAGGTGGTTCTTCTGTCGCGGTTTATTTTTGTTATGGTTTGTCTTTGGGTGTTTGATTTTTGTGTTCGCTGGTAAGTTGGGGGGGGGGGGGGCTTCATGCGGACTGAGCGGGTTGTTTGTCTTAATCGCGACGGAAGTAAGGGCGAGGATTGTGGCAACGTAAAATCGATTTAAACCCCCCAGTGGAATTCGTTTCCGCTGACCGTTCCTAGGTGGTTCTTCTGTCGCGGTTTATTTTTGTTATGGTTTGTCTTTGGGTGTTTGTGTCGCTTATATAATTTTATTTTGGATAGCCTTTGGTCATTTTGTGGGAATGTAACTGTCCTTTTGGCTTTCCGCTGTTGGTGTTTCCGTTGGGGTCTGTTGCTTCATGTTTGTGTTTCTTTCCCTTTGGTGTCTCTGATGGGAGCTGTGGGTTAGTTGTATCGATTCCTGATCATTGCCTCTACTTCTTCTTAATAATAATAAAGGCGTGTTTTCGTGATGTGCGACATAGTGCATCTTTTCATATCTCCAAAATGGTTAGTTTTCTGATGAAAATCTGTGAAAGTTTTTTAATTTATTCTGCAAACATGTAATGACATAAAGATGTTTTTCAACTGATTTCATTGACAACGGGAAGCTTTCTACTAGGCTGTACGATAAACGAGATGACTTCAATTTTCCCATTGTTAACTTTCCCTTCCTGAGCAGTAATATCCCGTCTGCACCAGCATATGGAGTTTACGTTTCACAGTTAATCCGTTATGCTAGAGCCTGTTCAAAGTATCAGGACTTTATGGAACGTGGGAAGGTGCTCACTACCAGGTTGAGGCGGTTCTAACGAGTAACCACAAAAACATAAGTTGTGGTTGCTGTCTTGGAGCAGAAATTAGAAACTAGAAATGCGTCCATAGGACACGGATGCCCCCGCCTAAAAATATGTCTATGTTCGTATTCATCCATAGAAAGTTATTGACCATGTTTAAGTTTTGGACCCTTTTTTCACATTTGACCTCTAAGTATGACCTTGACCTTGGAGGTAAGGACCTTGTTTTTGTGTGAGGCAGATTGTCCCATGATTGCCAACATTACTGCCAAGTAATTTCAAAATCCATCCAGAGATAAGAAAGTTATTGACTGCGTTAAAGTTTCGGACCCTTTTTTTGACATTTGACCTCTAAGTATGACCTTGACCTTGGAGGTACGGATCTGGGTTTTCACGTGACACATCGTCTCATGATGGTTAACATTTCTTCAAAGTAATTTCAAAATCAATCCCGAAATAAGTAAGTTATTGACTGCGTTTAAGTTTCGGACCCTTTTTTTGACATTTGACCTCTAAGTATGACCTTGACCTTTGAGGTACGGACCTGGGTTTTGCATGTGACACATTGTCTCATGATGGTTAACATTTCTACAAAGTAATTTCAAAATCCATCAAGAAATAAGAAAGTTATTGACTGCGTTTAAGTTTCGGACCCTCTTTTTGACCTTTAACCTCTAAGTATGACCTTGACCTTGGAGGTACGGACCTGGGTTTTGCATGTGACACGTCGTCTCATGATGGTTAACATTTCTGCCGAGTAAGTTTAAAATCCATCAAGAAATAAGGAAGTTATTGACTGCGTTTAAGTTTCGGACGCACGGACGAACGGACAGGGGCAACGCTATATGCCCTTTCCACCATTCTTCGAATGGCGGGGGCATAAAAATAAGGTATACCCCAGTAAACCCCAGTTTTCACAATGTAAAGTACGGTCTACAGGGGTGTTCATTTCACGGAGCCGTTTACGTGATGACGGCGACTAAGATTAATTAGTTTTACCCAAGAGTGGCTCCCCGTCGTATGTTCATATTTTTCTCACTTCTATTTGATCAAGAACCACAATCCAACCATTTCTTTTCCTTCAAAGTTGTGTTTCATTCTACTCTTAGATCAGCAAAACAACAGTAAAACATCAGTGAAACATAAGTTTTTGTCTAACTGTTTGACCAATTAATAGGCCTTAGTTTGACGACGGGAGCCAGTCCAGTTTCATCCTTTAACTCCTGTTCGACCGGACTCAAGATGTCAATGTCTGCAAAATTACCTACAAAGGTAGGGGACATACAAATAAACTTCAACAAAAACAAACAAGGGCCCAGTCCTTATTCTACAGATAACCCTCTTTACACGGCACTCTGGCGTCACAGCGACCAAAATAGCACGGCCAATAATAGCCCCCGCCCATTGGGGCTTGGAGAAATAGATTGGGCTGCATGATGCTTCGATGCAGAGCTGAAACCGATCGCACATAATTACTTGTAAGCCACTCAGAAGGACTAAGCCTGCCCAGGCAAAGTGGTGTGAGTCCGACCGCCCAATGCATATAAGCCTTTTGGTTTCATTTGGCGGCAGGGCTTGAAAAGTCTTTTCATCTCAATGTCGGGTAAAAGTCCCATAAAATTGGAAGCAACGATACCAAAATGACCTAAATAGTGTTGACGGGGACGTTAAACCTCAATTCAAACAAACAAACACATTTTTTATGCAGGACACAGTGTACATCTTTCTATTAAATGTGTGGACTAGGCAATAATCTTAAAGAATACAGCAAGCAGTCTTGATCCAGATGAGAGGGCTACTTATGAGCCATCTCATCTAGGTCTACACTGTTTACATAGGTATAAATACTGATCTACAAGGTTGAAAGGGTTGAGAACGGACACAACAATCGACATTTTCAAGTTCATTGTAGTTTCATTACTGTTTTCAGAAAACAAGGTTTGATATCCCATCTTTTTTCGTATGCCAGATGAGACAAATAGAACTTAAAAACACGTCTATATAATTTGACCCCCTTCAACGCCATTTTTATATAGTAAAACTGGGGTTTACAGGGGTAAACATTATTTTTTTCTTATTTCTGCTCTAAAATATATATTGTGGGTACTCGTTAGAACCGCTCGATGAGGCGGTTCTAACGAGTACAACAATCTATATTTTGAACAGAAATATTACTCGTTAGAGCCGCCTCGATGCGGCGGTTCTAACGAGTACCAACAATCTATATTTTGAGCAGAAATAAGAAAAATATCACAATTCTTCATCTTAAAATTTTCATTTTTTTTTTCGGTGGTAAAGTTTACAATGTATTTGTATAGGTGTGTTTTCGTGATGATACCAAGACATACTTTCCCTGAAAACGAAAAAAAGGGGTGTCTATTTTGCTTTGCGCGTTAAGAGTAAACAAGTTGGCTTCCTTCAAAAAAGGAATCCAATACGTGGGCTGGCAATTTTTCTAAACTTTGGGTTTTGGATTATTTTTAAAACACATAAGATCATCAGTTCACCAGCAGTTTATTTGTAGAACAAATAAATAAATACAAAAATATTGAAACTATTTGTTGTCTAAAGTATTTTAATTGTCTGCAATTAAAAGAAAAACAAAGCATTTTTAGAATAGCTTATTGGTACTCTTATTTAGCAATAATAATCACATTGTTACAAAATCAATAATAAAGCATGTTTCGGTGAGAGATGTGCAGTCATATACAATTTAAAAATGTTTTAGAAGTTGCTTCTAGATAATTCTTTAAACTGAATGACTTATTACATGCGAAGGTATTTTGATTTGATTTTAATGTTATAGACTAGATTTTGTCTTTAGACAAAAGTATCTTTAGGCTAGATTTAACGTATGTAAGTACTTATCAAAACTGGATCTGCCACGAAAAATGATCCACTTAAGTGGTTATAATAATGGCGGATAGGATTCTCACGAAGATTAATATAAAAAAATAGCCACCATTTTTTTCTGTAATTTATGAAAAAAAAACACACACAAACAAATGACAGGAATATCTGCACATTATCAAATGCTAAAACTTGCTTAAATCAATGAAAACATTTCAATCGTTTAAACATTCATGTATTCGAAAGTGTTTCAAATTAAACTTAACTGCTCTGTACCGTTCAGTCCATTATATGACTTATTTTGTGCATCGTTTGAGAGCTGTTTCAAAGTCTGACTTAGGCTAAACTAATGTAAATGTTTATTTTACGTCAGTTTTCCTATGTGGTTGAATAGTCTCAATGTATTAGTAGTATTAGTGCCTACGAATTCCCAAACCTTTTTCTGCCCATTGCTAAATGAATACTACATGTATCCAGCTTCAATCTCCATTTGTCTGTTACATTATATTTATATACAGACGTCTCAAATCCGAAGATTTGGTTTCATATTTACCAAAAGCGTAGAACGGCGTCTCGGGTTAGAAGTCTTAGTTACATGTTTTACCTAAAGTTTTACATACAGTTACATGTTTTATTTACCCAAAGAAGTAGAAAGCTACACAGACTTCTATTTTAAAAACGGACGATTGTACTTGATGGCTGATTACGTGATTTGTCCGAGCGCTACTGTAGGTCTGCTAGGTCAATGAATATACGTCACCGAATTGTAAAGCTGTCGGATGGTTTCTCTTCCTTTGTTTATATAGAAGCCTCCGTGGTTGAGTGGTTACGCTTCTCGCCTTGTAAACCAGGGTCGCAGGTTCGATCCCGGGCTTCTCCAGACTTTCGGGTGAGTCTATAAACCGAGGTCCCGTCTCCGTATGACCTTAGCTGTTGGTGGGACGTAAAACTGAAACACTCACTCACTCACTCGTTTGTTTATAGAAAATTACTCTGCAACACCGACAGGGATAAGAATCCAAATACCTACATGAATCTACTTTCACCTAATATGTAAATCATCGTAATAAATGCAGCTTATAATAAAGGAATGAAGTTTAACCGCATTCTGCTTTTTCTGATCGGTTTTATGCAGACCTTGTATTTTTCTGAAAAACAAAAAGTTTATTCCTTGACATTCCCATCACGTTACAAAGTTTAAGTAATATACACCCCTGCAAACATTACTTTATTGAGAGAAAATGTGGAGTGTGTAAGGGGTATTATTCCTCAAAACATTACGATAATACACCTGTGCGACACAGTGCATTCTTTCACATCTCCAAAATGGCTTCTTTTCAGATGAAAATCCTTGATATTTTTTTCTTATTTATATTGCAAACATTGGTTGTGGGCACTCGTTAGGTCCACCTCTGCTAGG
Organism: Lucinisca nassula; assembly: GCA_963580285.1. Taxonomy (NCBI): domain Eukaryota; kingdom Metazoa; phylum Mollusca; class Bivalvia; order Lucinida; family Lucinidae; genus Lucinisca; species Lucinisca nassula. The sequence continues at coordinate 62,518,126 of OY757017.1, forward strand.
CGATTCTTACACACAACCTATGTCTTGGAGCAGAAAAAAGAAAATAATTTGTACCCCTATAACCCCAGTTTTCTCTATATAAAGTGGGTTTGATGGAGTGTTCATTTCACGGACTTTTCATTTTTGTTATAGTGCGTACATTACACTAACACCCTTGCAGTGAGCACTGCTGTTAAGTAGAAGAGAAGGCAATGATTTATATAATAAAAATTGGGGATTGCAGAGATAAGGATTAGTATTGTAACTCTACTAAAAAGAAAGTTTAGAATGGCTTCACTGAGGCGGTTCTAGCGGACCTCCAATGATCGAGAATAAGGCAAAGAAGACGAATTCTAAAACATACCACTACATGTAGTTTTAAACCTGTATCAGAAATGTAAAGATTCAACACCTGTTTTTGGGTCGATTGTTTTACAATCGACCCAAAGTTACTAAGAGGCAAATCAAAAAATAATGCTGTTGCCCACGTGACAGTCACTGATTTGGGGAAACCAATATTATCATTATAAATAGAAAAGGTCGCGCTATTTTTGTCGATGTTACATGTAAGTTAGAGCTATCTATAGAGTCTGGAAAGGAATCGTGTGCTGGGTTCCGCAAACACTGAATACCCAGATCAGAATGTGGCGCGGAATGTGGCGTCTGCTCAGCCGGCTGCTCAGGACTACACTGTTTGCTTAAATACTGGCATTTAAGGATCAAACGAAATAGGTCAGGCCAATGCCAGGCTGCCTCCGTCATGAAAGGAAAACAAAAACAGTATCTTAATATAGCCCGCGCTCTCACGCGACGACTTTCGGAAAATACTATTAATAAAATTGTTAGAAAGAAATGGACGTTTGCACATATGTATGCTAAGCCGACCAAAAAAAAAGACAATATAACGTTACTTTTCACACTTCTGCTTATAACATATCTAAGAACCTAGGAATATTTTAGAGCAAAACTTTTAAAGGTGGTATCGTTATTAGACATACAGCATAGACCCAAATCGGAAAGACAGTACATCGCGTCTGATCAGGACCAGCACTGTTCGCCATACATACAGCAACATTTTCATTTTAGAACATGATTCAGGTCCGTACGCAGACTCTATAAAATGTGGGGAGGGTGCGAATTCCGGGTAATTTGCAGAATGTGAAATACTGCATGAATTTGAGATAATTTTCCAAATTAGGAGGGGTGGGTGGGGGTTGTCACTCCTGCGTACGGCCTGCATTAACAGGTAGAATGAACAAATTACTTTGTTTAAAAACATTGCACTGAATCACTGTTATTCAGTAGCTGGGATGCAGTGGTGGGACTGAGCGAGAAAATGCCAGAGAGGAGAAACTATGGCAGTGTGGATCCTGATCAGCAGAAGCATTCGATGGATCTACACTGTTTGCAAAGGAGAAGTTGGATAAAATGTTATATTACATGCATAACAGAGAAATACTATGATTTCTACCAGACATAATCTTGGTATTTTCCTTTTTGCTGAGAAGAAATATTTCCTCTTAGCCGGAGAAATAAATCTGATTCTCTTTAGCTGGAACTACTTTATGTACAAGATACAAGATACCGCTTTTGCAGTAAAACCGTTATATTCAAATGCGGGAAAGTTTCAGTCTCGTCGACGTCATTCATGACGTAATTGCAATGGTGTCTGGGAAGACATCAACAGACGTTCAGAATGAGTGACGTTTGGGTCGGATGCAACTCTTAAACAAAAGAAAACATGGACATGCGTTTTATCACTGGAACACGTTGTTTCTTCTGTTTATGTTCAAAACTGTAGAAAGCGCTTTCAAAATGGCGGCCATCCAGTTTTTCTTCCACCCAGCTTCTGTAACACTACGCTGATTGAACCGTTAACATGAGCTGTAAACAGTCAACTGAACGGGAATTCAGACCCCAAATTCAAGATCCATTCGGTCCTTAAAGTCTATGGAAGTGCATGTAATATAGAGTATAGAGATTATTCATTTCTTCTATTTGAAATGTGGTATTAATAAACATCGGGGGGGGGGGATAAAAAAATCCGTTAGCGGATTGTTCTACATGTACCTCCCTCGATATTTCAAACAGGAGATAAACATGTACCTGTAATAACTTTTCAAGCACATATCAGTGCATATTGTCTTGCATATGAGGCTAAGCATTATCAAGGAAATATTATAAATCTGTTGAGATGATTGGATATATGTGTATACAGAAGGCGAATAAACACATTCACAAATGATACGTTAATAATTTGGAAAATATCACAAAACACGCCTATATAATTTTAACCCCCTTGAACCCCACTTTTATATAGTAAAACTGGGGTTTCAGGGGGTTTTACCTTATTTTTCTTATTTCTGCTCTAAAATATAGATTGTGGGTACTCGTTAGAACCGCCTCGATGAGGCGGTTTTCACGAGTGCCCACGATCTATATTTGTGGCGGTTCTAACGAGTGCCCACAATCTATATTTTGAGCAGAAATAAGAAAAATATCACAATTTTTCATCTTAAAGCCTTCATTTTTTCGGCGATAAAAGTGGCAATGTATTTGTATAGGCGTGTTTGCGTAATGTCTTGAAGGAAATGCTTCCAGTACAACACCAAGAACGTCATTTATTTTTCTTTTTTTTTTTTTTTTTTCACTGAATACTTTTCTTATAAAGAAGCGATTTAACGAGTACCCACAATCTACGTTATAAAGCAGTGTTGCTGTTGGTTGTTTTTATCCGCGTGACTATTGCTGGCGATGAACAAAACCCAGGCAGCAGTGTTTAGTCTTCTCCCTGTGCCATCAGAGGGCTGTGTAAAACGTAAACTCTAGACTGGACTCATGTACGGGGTATTGACTTATCAATCGACACAAAGAAAATCTGGACTGGGCTCGTGTACGAGGCATTCTCTAATACAGAAACTTCACGCCTGCTGTTTATTGTTGCTGACAATTAACAAAATCGCGGGACTGGTTGTTTATAGCACCTAAGAGGTGCAGTGTAAAAAGTAAATTCTGGGCTGTGCTCGTGCAGGGGGGCTTTGGTAAATAGTGTATACCTGATCAGATGCCACATAACGCGGTGTCTGATCAGGTCTACTCCTACTCTGCTTGCTTTAAATACTGGAATTTAATGGTTCAACGAACAGATCAATTCTCAGTTCAGGATATATTTTCCCAACCTACACTCAGAGACGATCGACCCAACGGTACTCACAGTGCTTTGAATTAATATTTCCCCAACTAAGCTGTTACTGTTACGCAAACAATTCTGCCAATCAACCCAATACATCTTAAACAATTATGTAGACATAACTCTACATGGAAATGTACCTAGCTATATAAAAGCGGTTAGTTCAGTCCTTATTAGTTTCTCTGTGTGTTCTTACGTTAGAAAGTCTTGCAAACTAATGTGATTTTTCAGGGCCATAAAAGAGTTGAAACCGACCCGCACACGAGTACTGGTAAACAGCTTAGAGAATCTAATCCTGCCCAGGCAATGCGGTGGGAGTCGGCCTATCCATGCTAAAGAACTCTATTGGTTTCAATGGACGGCAGGGATTGAGATAAAGGTAAAAGTCCCGCAAATTGGAAGCAACGTGTCCAAAATGACCTTTATAGTGTTGACGGGAACGCTAAGCCTTAAATCAACCAATCAATCATTCAATCAATCAATCAGGGCCATAAAATACTGTTGCTAAAATATTCCTTCTTTTCAGACCAAACATAGATTTAGATAATAAGGATACTCGTTAGAATCGCCTCGACGAGGCAGTTTTAACAAATACATATCGATCTACTCAGTGCTATAGCAATAGTAAAGAAGTTGCATTCACCCTTGCGAAACCTTGCATTTTTGAAAAGCCCCATGGATAAATTCAACGTATGTGCACTGAACTAATATTTTCAGGTTATTAACCCCAAAACGTTTCTGGGAATGACTACCCCCATTTGCCTAGCGTTCCATAAAGGGCACAAAGAAATACGGAACTAATTTTGCGAAAAGTAGAGACAGAAATCAGAAAAGTAGAGACAGAAATCAGCCTGCGCATATGCACAGTCCGGTCAGGGGTTTTGCTGCTTTTATCAAAATACATGCAGCGAGCAGACGACAATTCTTCCGACTGCCAGTGAAGCGCTTGGCATTAATGGGTTATTTACAGTTCAATGGGAAACCCGTTTTATTTACGCAGCTGGTCCCTGCTAATGATATAGCAGACTACCAAAGAAGCGGAGATAACGACGAGGAAACCAGGTTTGACTGACTCAGCAGTTAACCTTGCTGAACTCGGGTATTTCCAATACCGCGTCAGTGCTTATGCTATAAATAGACGTAATAGCTTCTGCTAGCTACCAATCGTTATGTTGTAGCCACCTAGCGGAGACATTTACGACAAGGGATTCAATCTAGTGGAGGTAATAACGAAGGGGAACCAATCTAATAGGGAACCAATCTATTGATCCACGTGAAGCAAACGCTTGATTTCGTGCTTGATTTCGTGGCTGAGAAGCGTCTCGCAAACGTTGATGTTTTACCATAGATAATTTTCAATCTCGTCCATATTCTTACTGCGTGGCCCACGCAATTAGACAATTAAGATTGCTTGTTGGAACAAGTGCGCGTATGTAAAATAGCCTGGATCGTAATCAGGGCCCGTCCTTATAAAACGTTTTTCATGCTCCTAATTTTAAAATGCCAACAATTATTGGCATTTTAAAATTGATGAGCAGGACAAATAATATTACGTGATGATCTGAGCAGGAAATTGCTTCTTTCGTTTGTATTTTGATATTAAATTAATGAGTATTAAATACCGTAATGGTCTTAGGTACTGGGACAGATGGGCCTGAGCAAACAGTGTAGACCCTGATCAGACTGCTCCTGAAGGAGCAGTCTGATCAGGGTCTATACTGTTTGCCACTCCGTTTGCGCCTTTTGGACTCCTTGCTGGATCGTCAAACAAATGTGTTAAAATTTCAGGAGAATTACAGCAAGTCCTAAAGGCTTCCGAAAATATTTCAGATTTTTACGGAACTCATCCTCAGTTATATTGATCGTGTTGATTGACCCTCGTGGGTCATTCTGTGTCGAGACAGGAGAAAGGAGAAAATGAATGAAACTGCAGGAAACAGAAGAAATAGCCAACATTCTCCATAGATACCCGTTGCCTTTGCCTCACCTAACCATCCCATCAGTTGAGTTGAGCATGACCTCTGGTGCAGATTTGTTTTACGGTGGACACATCAGGACCACTGGCCCACACACATTCTTCCATTACATAAACACGCATATACAAATACATTGTAAACTTTACCGCCGAAAAAAATGCAAATTTGAAGATGAAAAAAAAAATTGATATTTTTTTTTCTGTTCAAAATATAGATTGTTCGTACGATTAAGAACCGCCTCATCGAGGCGGTTCTAACGAGTACCAACGATTTATATTTTAAATCAGAAATAAGAAAAATAAGGTTTACCCCTGTAAACCCTAGATTTACTATATTAAAGTGGAGTTCAAAGGGGTCAAAATAATAGAGGCGTGTTTTCATGATGTACATATTGCATGCATGTTTGATCTGAGGTTTAAAGTCCCCGTCAACACTGTAAAGGTCATTTTGGAGACGTTGCTTCCAATTTTTAGGGACTTTTACCCGACATTGAGATAAAATGACACCTGTCGCCCAATGAAACCAATAGGGTTTATAAGCATGGACGGGCCGACACGCACCGCTCTTCCTGGGCAGGCTTAGATCCTCTAAGCGGTTTACCACTACTCGTGTGCGGGTCGGTTTCAGCTATGCGTGGAAACATCATGCAGCCCATATATTTCTTCAAGCCCCGATAGGCGGGGGCCGTCATGATGTACATATTGCATGCACTTTGGGTCAGGTCAGTTACCGATTGTAGGGCTATCATGTGTGATTTGTCGATGAAAAATTTTACCAAGATGTATGTACATCAAGCAAACAGAGTAGGCAAATATCAAACACCGTGTTTTGTGGTGCCTGATCTGGGTTTTATATTGGCAATGTCTCCTTTTGGGATCATTATGATAACACACCCGTGCGACATAAAGCATTTTTCACATCTCCATAATGTCTACTTTTCTGATGAAAACCCTTGATAGTCTTCTCATTTCTACCGCTGGCATACATAGGTTGTGTGTGTGCGCGTTAGAACCGGATTATGGAGGCGGTTCTAACGAGTACCCACACCCTATGTCTTGGAGCAGAAATAAGAAAAATAATGTTTATCCCCGTAAACACCAGTTTTCTAGATATGAAGTGGGTTTAGATAGGGTGTACATTTCAGGGACTTGTACACGTGATGACTGAGGGGAATATGTGGTGCCGTAACTTTGAATGTCTTGTGTAGTAAAGTCCCTTTGAATCATTATTTTTATTGTAGACTTTTGAAAATATATGAAGGTCACTTATTTTATATTTTAGTTAAGATATAACATATTTTATTGTTTTAATATTTTTGGTCAAAACCAGCGTCGACCAAGATCGGATGTTTCGTACATTCTCGAATAGGCAGGTATAATGGAGCCGCGGTGAAATTTCATCCCGCGCTTGTGCGAGATTGGCCTAGAACGTCTTTATTCACTTTTGAAGCCCATCTGTCAAACTTAAAGGTGTACTAAACATACGGTAGCTTAAAAAGATTCTCAAAAATAAAAATAAATGAACAAATCACGCGCGTGTATTTTCCATCACCATCAAGACAGTTCACCAACACGCGAACGCGATGGAAAACACCATCTTTGCAAACCGGATTAGTACAAAACCGACACAGGTTCGCAATACAACACTGTCTCAGATCACCTTCCACTTCTGCACGCATCTATGTATTATATGTTTAGTTAGGGATGCAACCCTTAGCACAGTATAAAATCAATCCTGAAAGTGCCGGTTCCCGGTTCTATAATTGCAAATGGCGCAGGGCATGCCAGTCTCAGTAATCACGTAACAACTCTGCTCGGGCGATTGCATTACCAAAACGCCATATTTACTGTTTCTTTAATGTGAATTGAACGGGAAAATTAATTTCAAAACGCCGCAAACGCAGATAGCTGAAGGATGTAATCGATTCTCGCCTTCTGCTCCAAGGAATAAAGACGTCTCATTACAAATGTTACATAACATACTGAAATCTATAATTCATCCGTATGTGTTTCCTTTACGACTCAGTAACTGCCATTTATCTTAAAGCTTGCATCCCATAGACCGGTACTGATGTCTATCATGCCAAATGTCTATCATGCCAGATGTCTATCATGTCAGTGAGTCCCTTTAATGAGTATCCCTCTAAACCCATCAATATATAGTAAACATTGGGGTTTTACAGAGCTGTACATTATTTTTTCTTATTTCTGCTCTTTGACATAGGTTATGGGTACCCGTTAGAACCGCCTCAGTGAGGCGGTTCTAACGAGCACCGACAAACTATGGTGCATTAGTAAGAGCAATATGACGAATTTTATTATTTAGAGATATCAAAGAATGCACTATGCATACGGGTGAATTATCGTAATGCTATGATGTCATGCAAACACAACTAGTGTATAATTCAGATCATAACGTGGCGTTTCATAAGGGTCTATACTTATCACCATGTTAATGATTTAGACTAAACACAAAATTTACAAAAATGGACGTACCCAAATTCAAAGATTGGACAACAAATTTCAGAAACTCGTGGCGAAAGCCAAACGTTATGTAAATTTTGATATTACTCTTACTTTTGTCCGTAACATAGATTTTGTGGTTCAAATGAGTGACTAGAAATGTTATGGTAAACGGAAAGTATTTCGTATCATTGTAAACCCACTTTTTTATTGTTTGTTTGTTTGTTTGATTTGAGGTTTAACGTCCCCGTCAACACTGTAAAGGTAATTTAGAGACGTTGCTTCCAATTTTGTGGGACTTTTACCCGACATTGAGATGAAATGACATCTCAAGCCCTGTCGCCCAATGGAACCAATAAGGTTTATTAGCATGGACGGTCCGCCTCGCACCGCTGTTCCTGGACAGGCTTAGATCCTCTAAGCGGTTTACCAGTACTAGTGTGCGGGCCGGATTCAGCTCTGCGTGGAAGCATCATGCAGCCCATATATTTCTTCAAGCCCCTATGGGCGGGGCCGACTTTTTATAAATCGAGTCATAAAATAACAAAACTTGCGAGAAACGAAGGCACAAATCAGTCTGCGCATGTGCGCAGTCTGTTCAGAACCATGGTGTTGGCAGATTTAAAAAGACAATATCGCTAATTTCTTATCATGGTAAACTGTCCGTGTAATGAACACAGGTATAAACCCAACTTTTAAAAGAAAAATAATGGGGTTTACGGGATCTTATTTCTGCTCAAACACAAAGGTTGTGGGTACTCGTTAAAACCGCCTATATGAGGCGGTTTTAACGAGTACCCATAAACCTATGCTTTGGTCCTTTAAAAGAAAAAATATCACAGATTTTCATGAGATGAGATCTGAAAAAATCCCCTTAACCACATGGATGTGTTACCGTAATACGACGCTAAACTATCAAGACCCTTGTTGGGCTCTCTATCTGAGCTGGCCGATTTGTGTCCAATTTGTATTGGAGATTTTCGGCCCAGTCAACACTTTATTCGCCATTTTTGTGACGGTCAGTTTGCATATCCACACTTTTCTTGGTCAGGCTTATACGTAAGCGGTTAACAAGTACAGTGCAGGTTCTTTAGCCAGAACTGACAACTGCCCTTCTTGAATCAGCGAAAGGGAGAGAATGACCAAAGAAAAAATTTCATGATCAATCTCCACGAAAGAGTGTTGCCAAACCCGGCAGGTATCGAACCCGCGTCCTCCTGATCACCAGTCAGACGCGCATTCGACTGATCTTGAGCTACCGAGACCGGCCGATTAGTGTCCAAAACTTCCAAACATAGTATTCTCATGACGGGGCTTCCGATGTTTACAATAGTATTCATTTAACTAACTCATTACTCATGGGATGCGACAATTGGTGTTTAAATTGAGAAAACAAAATGCGATAAAATTCGCAAATTAGCGAGTCTTTTCACTTAGATTCAAACTGAATTGATACTGACGACACGTTTGCGTATTTCGCACGAATGTTGCACGAACTCGCGGCGAAAGTTTGACCAAAAAGTCGCGTGAAGTTCGCAAGCACATGCGGAGCGCGACTCGCGTGAAAATCACACCAGACTCGCGCGAGATTCGAGTGTCAAGATTACGATCTGTGGCGCTTTGCGACTCTTGCACGACAGCCATGCGGATATCGGTTAACAGTCGTATTTCTCGCACTTTCTGATAACAAAACTAAATTGAGAAGGGTTCGCGACGGGTTTGAGACACCTGCAACAACCCTGAGCCATTTTGAATACACATTATTTTGAGAATGTTTTAAAACATGTTAAAATGTTGCGAAATCTAGCGACTCATGAACCACCGCCAACGTTTCGAGACATTTTGGAAAAGTTCTCGCGACTGCAATTCTCAGTTTGACGCCAACAGTCGCAGTCCAGTGAGAGCTCCGTGTCACGGAAACGGTACATATATAATGTGACAGTAGCATAGTTAATGTTTTAGGTTATATCCAGCCAGTCAATTTACCCGGCTACACTTCCTGGGCAGGGTTAACCAGTACAGTGCACACTTTTTCGCCAAAAACTGACAACTGCCTTTCTTGAATCAGTGGTAGAGAGAAGATGACCTAATGCAGCCAACCCCGGCAGGGATCAATCCTGCCACCTCCTGATCACCGGTCAGACGTGTATTCGATTGGCAATACCATAGGTGCTCTGCCAATTGGACTGAATGAACTTATTTTTTTCGACGAGGGAATAAAACCGCTCTTAGTATACATGTAAAGATCATAACAACTTCCATCAAAATACATTTCAAGTAGTTTGGTTTAAACAATATTTATTCATTTCATTTCGACAAGTAAATTCGAACAGTACATGTACAATTTACAATAACAGGATTTAAAAACAAGCGAAACGCTTATACTAATCATCTCCTTTCATGTAGTTTCACACGACAATAACTATTACTGTCACGATGAAGAATGCTATTTCTCTCGGAACCTTTAAATGTCGGATAATTAAACCGAATTTTGATAAAAACTAGAAATGCGTCCATAGGACACGGATGCCCCCGCCTGAAAATATGCCTATGTTCATATTCATCCATAGAAAATTATTGACCGTGTTTAAGTTTTGGACCCTTTTTTCACATTTGACCTCTAAGTATGACCTTGACCTTGGAGGTTAGGACCTTGATTTTGTGTGAGGCAGTTTGTCTCATGATGGCCAACATTTCTGCCAAGTGATTTCAAAATCCATCCAGAGATAAGAAAGTAATTGACGGCGTTTAATTTTCGGACCATTTTTTGGACATTTGACCTCTAAGTATGACCTTGACCTTGGAGGTACGGACCTGGGTTTTGCATGTGACACATTGTCTCATGATGGTTAACATTTCTACAAAGTAATTTGAAAATCCATCTTCGAATGGCGGGGGCATAATTACAACGGGATTTTAACCCTTGACCTGCTGAATATTTAAATTAGCCACACCAACTACTGAATATCAACCAATCAGATTACTTGATGCAAATTATTGCAACATGTTCATAAAATGAAAGACAAACAATGAAGATCCAGATCAGATGGCTTCTTCAGGGGTGGGCATGACCAGGGGCACGCCAGAGGACCCCAAGAACATGTCTTATCATAAAGAACATGAATAAATATTGTTTAGGGTTGGGGCTCTGAACATTGTCTCAAATATTTGACCTTTTGTGAAGTGGAGGGGTTGGCCATGGTCCTCCCACACCCCTGGAGACAGCTAGGTTGGTGTCACAGAATGTGTCTTGTCATAAGGAACACGAATATATATGGTTTAGGGGCGGGGATCTAAATGGTTTCTGAGATATATGGTTTTTTATGAAGTGGAGGGGCTGGGGCATGACGTGGACAACCCGGGGAACCCAAGGTTGGTGTCACTTGTCTTATTATAAGGAACATGAAAATATATGGGTTAGGGGTGGAGCACTGAACCGTTTCTCAGATATTTAACCTTCTGTGAAGTTGAGGGTTGGGACATGGCCCCGACGCATCCGGGAGACCCCTAGATTGGTATCACTGGATCCGGATATGTCTTATCATAAGGAACAAGACTATATATGGTTAATGAGTGGGGATCTGAAAAGTTTCTGAGATATTGGGCTTATTATGAAGTGGAGTGGGTGGGGCATGGCCCAAGCACATCCAGGGGACCCCAAAATTGGTATCACTGATTGCATCTTATCACAAGGAAGAAGGATATGCAAAGTTTAGAGGTTGGGATCTGAATGGTTGGTTTCTGATATACAAATGGTCTTTTATGAAGTGTGGAGGGGGGGCATGGCCCTGGTACACACTAGAGGACCCTCAGGTTTTCATAAAAGCATACGGCTGAAAGAAGTTAATTCAAGGATAATCTCTATAAAATAATGTCAAGATATCTGCAAACGTTTAGCAGAAAATGCCATGTTTCAATTTTCCCCATTATAGGTCTATAGAAACTCTAAGTTGCCATAGCAACAAAAATAATGAGCCGATTTTCATGAAAAACAGAAACTTCCAATCTCCTAACCCAATGATGCTACAGATGAAATTTGGGCTCATTCGGCCCAGTGGCTTCAGAGAAGATGTCGTTTAAAAGTGTTTAACGACAACAATGGCGAACAACTGCCTTCTGGAGCCTCCGGCTCTCAAGAGCTCAAAATAATTTATAGCCCTGTAAATCACAGTTTTCTCTATATAAAGTGAGGTGTAGATGGGTTCTCATTACCCAAATTTGTTTGCATGAAGATAAACACCGTGCAATGAAAAGCCCTGTAAACCCCACTTTATGTAGAGAAAATTCGGGTGTATAAGGGCGTATGTCATTTATTTCTGCTTCAAATCACAGATTGCAGGTACTCGTTAGAACCGCCTCCCGCCTCACTGAGGCGGTTCTAACGAGCATCTGCAATCTATGATTGTAGCTGAAATAAGGAAGATATTACATATTTTTATCAGAAAAATAATTAGTTTGGGAAATATGAAAGACTGTACTGGGTTTGTTAAGTTTGTTTGAACTGAGGTTATACGTCCCCGTCAACACTATTTTGTTCATTTTGGAAAGGGTTGCTTCCAATTTTGAGGGACTTTTACCCTACATTGAGATTAAATGACACCTCAAGACCTGCCACCCAAACAAACAAAAAGTGTTTATATGTAGGCTTGCATCACTTTGCCAGGGCAGGCTTAGACCTTCTAAGCAGTTGGCTAGTACTCATGTGCGATCGGTTTCGGCTCTGCTAGGAGGCATCGTGTAGCCAAATCTATTTCTCCAAGTCCGAGTGGACGGAGGCAACGAGTGTGTTACCCTAATGCTAAATGTGTGCGCAGCCTCGTAATTTTCTCTCACACGTGCGCGCGTGCTCGGAAACACATTTTCCCTCGTCGCGGCCCATGAATGTATGACGACCATCAACCGTACAAATGGTTTTCCTTCACATTGAAATCGATATCATTTGGACAATAGTCCCCTCTTGGATGCATCCGATATGCAAAGCGTTTCAGACCACTCTTCTCCGACATACAGCAGGTTTCGCTTGATACAGCGTAGATAGCTGATGTGCTTCGCGAAGAGTTATTAATGAAATGATTGCGAATGTAAAGCCGTTGCCAGAATGATATGGCATTAGCCAGACTTTACTTTTTACCAATTAAATGTAATAGCATCCATGGCTTAGGTAAATTGTAGCTAATTTTACACAACAAGTAGAAGTCTATCAGTTTGCATCTTTACTAAAACTGTAAATAAAACACTGTTTGAATTCCAGCATTTTCAGTTTCTAAAAAAGCCTCTGGCTTTACCGGCAGTCGAACGGACGGGCACTATAAACGGTGAAAAGTTCTATACCTTGTTCAAGAAGTGAATGCAGGAAAAATGTGATCAACTGTATACATGCGATGTTTTCATGGATATCATGATGACCTTTCTTTCATCAGAAGAAAAATGACAAGAAAGTGTCTTGTTAGAAAAAGTGAAACTTTGTTACAACTGACGAAAACCTCGTGTCAATTCGTGTTAAACTTCTTGACTCGAACAACAGCTGTTAACATTCTAAGAAAAAGTCAAACAACTGTCAAATAAGAGTATTGCTGGTCCGGAGTTAAGTCTGGGATTTTATTATTATTGGCAAAGATGAAAACATTCTTAAATTCCAAGCGTTTTGTGTATGGGTCAAATGGAAAACATAAATTATAAATATGGACTACAATATCAACGAGAATAAAAACGGTAAGACATGTTCTGTTTGTTTGTTTGTTTGTTTGATTGATTTGAGATTTAACGTCCCCGTATAGGTCATTTTGAAGACGTTGCTTCCAATTTTGTGGGACTTACCAGACATTGAGATGAAATGACATTTCAAGCCCTGTCGACCAAAGAAACCAACAGGGTTTATAAGGATGGACGGTCCAACTCGCATCGCTTTACTTTGGCAGGCTTAGAAACTCTGAGCAGTTTACCAGCACTCGTGTGCGGCCGGTTTCAGCTCTGCGTGGAAACATCATGCAGCCCATTTATTTCTTCAGGTCCCAACGGGCGGGGGCCGAGGATATGTTTTTTAATTTACTTTTGTCAAGAGCCTCCACCTTCAATTTCTGGATTTTTTTGTTTTAGTTTTAGTTCACTTAGCCTGTGAGTCGATCGTCATCACAAAAACATGCCTATATATAATTCTTACCACCTTCAGCCAACTTTTTTACAGTAAAACTTGGGTTTACAGGGGAAAACCTTTATATTTCTTTTTTCTGCTCTAAATACAGATTGTGGGTACTTGTTAGAACCGCTCGTCTTACTAATTTACTTTTGTCTAGAGTCTCCGCTTTCAATCTCTGGATTTTTGGTTTTAGTTGTACGGCCCTTTCAAGATCAGTTCACTTAGTTTGAGTCGATCGTCATCACGAAAACACGCCTATATAATTCTTACTACCTTGAACCCCACTTTTATATAGTAAAACTGGGGTTTTACAGGGGTAAACCATGTATTTCTTTTTTTTTTTTTGCTCTAAAATATAGATTCTCGGTATACGTTAGAACCGCCTAATCGAAGCGGTTCTAACGTATACCCACAGTCTATATTTTGAGCAGAAATGAGATATATATCACAATTTTTCATCTTAAAATTGACGTTTTTTTCTGCAGTTGAATTTTCAATGAATTTGTATAGGCGTTTTTTTCGTAATGGTAAATTAGGTAGGCGAAAACCTGAGTACCCGATCAGGAACTTTTGTTGCAAACAGGTTTATATTCCATCACGTGCGCACGCCTATATAATTTAGACGTTTAAAAAGAAAAACATAGATTGTGGGTAGGCGGTTCTTACGAGTTCGCACAATCTGAGTTTGGAGCATAATCTGAGTTTGGAGCAGAAATAAGAAAAATATAAAAATTTTTCATCTATTTTTTTTTTTTTTTAATTTTCCAGTGTATTTGTATAGGCGTGATTTTCGTAATGTCTTTAAAATGCCACATAACATCACGAAAACACGCCTATATAATTTTGACCCCCTTGAACCCCACTTTTATATAGTAAAACTGGGGTTTCCGGGGTATACCTTATTTTCTTATTTCTGCTCTAAAATATAGATTGTGGGACTCGAATGAGGCGGTTCTAACGAGTGCCCACAATCTATATTTTGAACAGAAATAAGAAAAATATCACAATTTTTCATCATAAAATTTTCATTTATTTCGGCGATAAAGATTTTCATTTTTTCGGCGATAAAGGTGGCAATGTATTTGTATAGGCGTGTTTTCGTAATGAAGAAGGTCTGATTACGAGCCATCTCATCTGGATCTACATTCTTTGTATCTGTCATCCTTACAGCACCTGGCATCTGCTGCAGTCTAAAGGGTTGAAAGGGATATGCTAACGTTAAACGTTGTCCTACTGAATAATATATTTTGCCACACCCATTTCCGACTATCAACCAATCAAATTAAGTGATAACTGAGTCCCGCCAAGCGAATTTGTCTCTTCGAGCATTCCGTCATGACAAATTTTAACTGCGCATGCCCAGCCATTCCGAGGGGCCAGGGATATGGCTTTCTGTCTGAAGGTTCCTCTTGATTCACAGCTTGTATGAGCGAGCAGCGAAGGTTCTGGCAAGACTGCGCGGATGCGCAGGCTCGCCTGAACCTTCGTGCTCGCATAGGCGATAAGTACCAAAATCGCTTGACGGGGCCCATATTGTATATTCATCTTATTTAACAAACCGAATAATAAACAGAGTAGTTCGAAGCCATCAGATAAGGATCTTCACCGTTTGCAAAGATAGGAAGTGTCATGATTTGTTTGATTTGATGTTTAACGTCCCCGTCAACACTGTAAAGGTCATTTTGGAGACGTTGCTTCCAATTTTGTGGGACTTTTACCCGACATTGAGATGTAATGACATCTCAAGCCCTGCCGCCCAATGAAACCAATAGGGTTTATTAGCATGGACGGTCAACCTCGCACCGCGGTTCCTGGACAGGCTTAGATCTTCTAAGCGGTTTACCAGTACTAGTGTGCGGGCCGGATCCAGCTCTGCGTGGACGCATCATGCAGCCCATATACTTCTTCAAGCCCCCATGGGCGGGGGAGATTTTTTTTCATTTAGAAAACATGTCTGTGTGAAATAATGGCGTCATACATGGTGTCAGAAGTGACAGATTTTAGGTGAAAATGATAACATCTTTCTATAACTGCTTTCCACATAGATTGTGGGTGCTCGTTAGAACCGCCTAAAAGGATGCAGTTCTATAGAGTACCAACAATCTATGTTTCTGAGCAAAAGTAAGGCAGATAATGTTAACCCCGTAAATCCCTTCTTCTCTATATAGAGGTTGAGAGGGTTTTTCACTGATTTGTTATCGTGATATTTCAGATCTTTGAGCAAAGGACATTTTAGTAGAGGTTCTTACATGAATGCTCATGTATTATTGAATTTATCTCATCGCTGTGGTTCGAGCCTCGCTCAGGTCACATGTGAGACGCCAAGTTCTGCAACGGAAGGTCAGGTGGTTTTTCTCCGGGTACTCCGGTTTTCGCCCACCTCTGATTAACGATCGGCTCGATATGAGTGAAATAATCTTGAAAGGGCCGTAAAACCAAAAAAAAAAAAATAATAATAATAATTTATAAAACATAGGTTGTGGGTACTCGTTAGAACCGCCTCAATGAGGCGGTTCTAACAAGCACCCACGACCTATGTTTGCAGTATTTATAAGAACAATATCAGGGATTTTCATCAGGAAATTAGCCACTTTGGAGATGAGAAACATGCACTATGTCCCACGAGTGTGTTATCGTAATATGCGAGGCTTCGTCGAGGATCTTATCCCTTTTCCTCAACGAGTTTAGTAAAGTCAATAATTCATGAGCACGAATGAAAGATTCTACTTATCATAAGACATATAAAACGCATTTCTTTCACGACTTTTTGATAAACATATCAACATTCCGTCATCAGGTCATTAGAACATGTTACGTTACGGGGCGTATCTATCTTATTTTTTCTTTCTTTCTACATGATACTCCGTCGGTCACATTTGACCATTACCGCAGGTGTACATTACATATACTCCAGGTTTGCAGGATGAAAGCCTACACAGTAATCATGTAATTAAGGTAGGGATCTTTAACCTACACAGGGGATGGTTCTCCCTGCACAGGGAGCCTCCAGTTAACGTCCCGATCCGAAGGACGGTGCAGTTAATGACATTGATCCCTGCAAATGATGCCAATGGAGCGTGTTCGGTCACCGGAATTTTATCGCCGCTGTCGGTGATCGGACCAAGGACCTCTAGCATCAGAGGCAAGTGCACTAACCACTGAGCTATCACGCTCCGTATGTGCATATTTAATCCACTGGTGAATTACAGAATTTAATACATGCCATTTTTACATTCACAGACACGAAGTCATACAAATGTATGATAAAAGTCTATTTAATATGGTATATAACTTAAGTGTATTTTTCGTCAATATATTGGGTATGTCATATAATAAATTATATGATGTGATGGCTCTAGACGCAACACTGACAAGAAATGTAGCATTATTTAAACTTCCAATCAGATGTTGCAGCTTTAACCGCCTGAACGAGAATACAAGTCTAATTTGAGCAAAAACAGAAATATCTTTAACCCAAGTATGCCTAGCGGGTCTTTTCCAGCGGACATTGGCAAACAATGCAGACCCAGAGCAGACGCCGCGTTCTGCGGCGCCTGATCTGGGTCTACACTGTTTGCTTAAAGACCACTCATTTTGTAAAACTATTCACAAACAAAAACAAACCTGACACCCCTATGATTGAAAATGGGAGCACTCCAAACTTACAAGGTGGCATATCCCATTGTCATATATATATACTAGGGACAAAAAAATAAGGGAACCCCCAGAAGCGAAACTTCAATGTCACAGGGAAGGTTTATTTTCAAAGGGGATCAGTATTTGGTCCATGCACCACGAGCATTGATGCATGCACGACCCCTTCTGGTCATGCTAGTGATTGTGCGACGGATTATCTCCCTTGGTATCCGTCGCAATTCTTCTTGCAATGCTCGGCCGAACTGTTGCGGATTGTTGCAACGCTGCGGTCTGTTGCGTACGTGGCGACCCAAGACATCCCAAATGTGCTCAATCGCCGACATATCGGGCGATTTGGCTGGCCACGGCAGTGTCCTTACACATCGTTATGCCAGAAATTCGACGGCAACACGGGCTCGATGTTGGCGCGCGTTGTCGTTCCATGTTTTGACGGAAAATGCAGTTAGTGCGGCGGCTGATCTGGGTCTGCACTGCTTGCCAAGGTACCCCTTTGGGTGTTTCCCGCATACAATGGGTTAATAGCAGATACAAAACTTTAAGGAAACTAAAGGTGAAAGCAATGGTCAGGAACCGTTACAATTACTTTACACCTTCCCACCAAAACACAAAAATTGCAACGTCACAAGCGGAACGCCAAAAGGACAGTTAACGGCCAAACGACAATGCAAAATAAGAAGAAAATGGCAGAAAATATGTGCAAAGTAAAGAAAATAAACAACCACAGAAGGGTCAGTTAAAATACTTGGGGCGGAGGACGGTGGCTTGAATTGGTGTTGTCATGGCTTAGACAAATTATTTGAGACTACATGTAATTTGGGACTAGATGATGGAGTTCATCATAGAGTAGTGGTCTTAAAATCGGGTGGGGTAATAGTGGAATATATGCTGCACGATTGCTGGGTTTGTCCTTACAAGCGTCAATGCAAATAAAATGAATTGAGTGGGATCGACGTATGTTGCATCCCTAAACGTCCGACATCCCTAAGTGTCCGACAAAATTATAATTTCTCGCAAAATTGTTGGAAACGGTGGGGAATGTTCAATTATGACATTTTAAGGGAAAATTTCGAAAAAAAATTTTTTGGAAATATTCGAAATTTAACTTCAATTTTTTTCTTGTCGGACATTTCGGGGTGCCCCATGCATCCCTGAGTGTTGTCCGACAACATGAAAATTGACTAAGAAAGCATTTTTATTGTTAATAATCAATCAATGATAAATAAAAAGACAAATTTAACGTTAAACCTATGTTAAAAATGTTCACCTTTGGAAATAAGCATTGCAATATATGGATCCGAATATACCGGCATCCTTAGATGTCCGCCAGCATGACAAGATCTTATTTTCTCGGGAAGATGTCCGAAACGGTGGAGAATGATCAATTGTGACATTTTAAGTGAAAACTTCGCTTTTTTCTCGAAAATATTCGAGATTTAACTTCGTTTTTTTTTCTTGTCGGACACTTAGGGATGACCCATGCATCCCTAAGTGTCCGCCATCCCTAAATGTCCGACAACATGAAAATTGACTAAGAAAGCGTTTTTATTGTTAATAATCAATCAATGATAAATAAAAAGACAAATTCAACGTTAAACCTATGTTAAAAATGTTCACCTTTGGAAATAAGCATTGCAATATATGGATCCGAATATACCGGCATCCTTAGATGTCCGCCAGCATGACACAATCTTAGTTTCTCGGTAAAATGTCCGAAACGGTGGAGAATGATCAATTGTGACATTTTAAGTGAAAACTTCGCTTTTTTTTTTCTCGAAAATATTCGAAATTTAACTTCATTTTTTTTCTTGTCGGACACTTAGGGATGACACATGCATCCCTAAGTGTCCGCCATCCCTAAATGTCCGACAACATGAAAATTGACTAAGAAAGCATTTTTATTGTTAATAATCAATCAATGATAAATAAAAAGACAAATTCAACGTTAAACCTATGTTAAAAATGTTCACCTTTGGAAATAAGCATTGCAATATATGGATCCGAATATGTCCTCAATCTCTAGATGTCCACCAGCATGACAAGTAACTTGGAAAATAGTTCTTACCGCTAATAATGAATAATGATTTATAAAGAAAAAGGTGAAGTAATTAAACCTATGCTAAAAAAGAATACCTTCGGACATATGCATCTTGATTGATATACACCTAAGTGGCCGTTAACATGAAAAACGGCTGATAAAGTAATTTTATCATTAATAATCAAATATTATTAATTTGAAAAGTCAAATTAAAACGTGATACCTATAATTTATAACTGGAGTTCCATGTGGCATACATAGAGAATCTAACGAGTGCTCATGTATTACTGAATTTATCAAACGAGTTTAGGAACAAGTAAAACATGCGAGGCTTTGCCGAGCATTTTATGCCTTTCCCCGCAACGAGCCTAATAAATTCAACAATACACGATCACGAATGCAAGATTAAATTTATTTTCGGTTTTGGATTTTACGGCCCTTTCAAGATTATTTCACTCATATCGAGCCGATCGTTAATCAGAGGTGGGCGAAAAACCGGAGTACCCGGGAAACACCACCTGACCTTCCGTCACTCGTGACCCGAACGAGGCTCGAGCCTAGGGCGGTGAGAGACCTAATGACTAAGAGTCAGCTCTCTTATCCACTCGGCCACGGAGGCCCGTCTCAAGAGTCTATATATCATATGACTTACAAAACGTACTTTATTCAAAATCTGTATGCAAAAATGTCAATATTTCCGCAGTAAGTAAACGCGACGTCGTTAAGGACGTTGTACGTGTATCGTTATGGGCGTATCTAACTAATTTGCATATTTAATCCATTAATGGATTACGGAATTTATTGCATGACGTTATTACACTCTCAGACGCGACGCCATATGATAAATAGAGGATATTTACTTTTTTGAGATGGATACCAAAAATATTTCATCGAGTGTGTTGAAAACATCATAATTTTCACGAGTGCGAAGCACGAGTGAAAAATAGGATGTTTTCAACACACGAGATGAAATAGTTTTGGTATCCGTCGAAAAACAGTTAATTTTCTTTTTATTTTATAATTTATTGGGACACTTACGGTAATTATTGATCGACCCGAAGCGGTGACGTCACGATTTTGACCTGGCTACATGACGTCACAACTGTCAGTTTCAAAGCATAAACAAATCGCCATTTTGGATTCAGCATTTCTAGTTCAAAGAATGCTTTTCAAGGTATGTTACTGAATACGTTGTGCTTATTTGAAGTTCAATTTATTATTAAAGGCTCTACGTGGCATGCACCCAGCCACTGTAGAATCGATTCCATGTGTACCAGTCGGTCGCGGGCGGTTTTTCACGTTGGGAAAAAACACACAAAACACGCTGATTTCAGCCCATATTTCCTTGCACAAACTCTTACTGAGCCATTCAGTGAACTGGTACGCCTTGTAGACCATTTGTAACAAGACAGCTAAGCTTAAATCTTAGAGGGAGCATTTAAATTGTGACCGAGATGTGTGTCGGCAAAAATCACGGCGCTGCTGTTGTCAAATATGGCGCCTGTTCATTCAGTTTTAATGCCACTCTTCTGTCTTCAAATGTCAAAATATATTCTAACGACATAAGGAATTATTATTCTTAGTAAATAAGGGGAAAATTAATCCTTTTTTCGACCATAACGTAAACAAAAAAATAGTTCCGGCACACTACAGTGAAATGATATAAATGGTATCAGTCACATGTGAAATGATATGATATCATTTCACTTGTGGTTGATATCATTTTTATTTGTTTAAGATATGCATTGATTTCACTGCTAAGTATAAAATAAATTAGTTTTCTTACCTCTTCACAAAAAAGAAGCTCGTGGATATCCGTTATAGCCGTACCCCTGACGCGGGTTCTAACGGATACCCACAATCCATGCTTTGGGTTATAATTTTTTTTTTTTTTTTTTCGATTTTTAGGGGTGGGGGATCTTACGCATATGATTGAATAGGCGTGATGTCAAACTTGGCACAGTACCTTGGTTGGACCAAAACTGGTTTAAAGTCGTATGCCCGTCTGTTCTGAGTCTTCGCTGGTCGCTCAAACCTTCTTGTAGACTTTTACATGCGCGGGCTCATATAATAAAATGGTAACGTTATTTCGTCTATTACATATGAGCCAGCGCATGACGAAACCTAATAGGAAGTCTTAAACGACCAGCGAAGATTCAGATCAGCATGCGCATCCCACTGTCACCCCCTATTGTAATAGAGGATGATTGCACAGGTTGATTTGGTCGCACCGGTCTAATTGTAGAGTTTGTCATGCGCCAGTTCTTATATCGTATGTGTTATGTTTGTTAACGATAAAAAGATTTTTTTTCTTTGCTTTTGGGTTTTTCGGCCCATTCAAGATTATTTCACTCATATCGAGCCGATCGTTAATCAGAGATTGGTGAAAACCGGAGTACCTGGAGAAAAACCATATGGTTTTCCTTTGCAGAACTTGGCATCTCACAAATGTTTCACTTTTTTTTTTTAATGTTGTCAGACATTTTGGGTTGGCAGACATTTTGGGTGACCATATTAATTGGGACCCGCTATTAAGATGCTTATTTTCCACCACATAAAACACGCCTAAAATTTTTACCCTTAAACCCCACATTTAAAAAAGTAAAAGTGGGGTTCGCTGGGTTATACATTATTTTCTTAACTCCTGCTCTACGACATAGATCGTTGGTACTAGTTAGTACAGTCTCGGCGAGGCGTTTTGAACAAGTGCCCGCGACATCTGTTTAGAGCAGAAATAAAAACAAATCCTTTTTTTTTCAACAGAAATTTTTTCATTTTTTTTTTTTTTGTTTCAGGTAAAATTTTTAATATGTTTAAGTAGGCGTTTGTGTAATTTAAGGTAAAGTTTTTAGCACAGGTATAACATATTTTTGTCTTTATCCCTCGACCGAAAAGGTTCGGGGGATAAAGCGGTCCGTCCGTCCGTATACGCAATCTTCTGATGGCCATAACTTAAATACCCTTTGAAATATATTGGTGATACTTGGCATACTTGTACACAAGGTTGAGACGGCGTGTCATGCGTAAGAATGGTTTTTGAGTTATCTTCCCTTTCAATAAAATAGAATGACTATCTTGTGATCGCCATAACTCCTATACCCTGCAAGGTATATTTATGATAGTTGGCATAATTGTAGACAAGGTTGAGATGGCGTGTCATGCGCAAGAACCACAACTCTTGGTACCATGGTTTTAGAGTTATATCCCCTTCCAATAAAATACTATGGCTATCTCGTGATCACCATAACTCCAAAACCCTTCAAGATCTATTGACAATACTTGGCATAATTGTTCACATGGTTGAGAATGTGTGTAATGCGCTTTCTATTTGTGAAAATTTTTTCTGAAGGCAATATTGCCTTTTGGTCGGGGGATTTGCCAACCACTCTGATGTATATTTTTTTTATAATCATAATTGATAATTAGCGAAAAAAAAGAAGAAAAAAAAAATCTTAGTTACTTGTCATGCTGGCGGACTTCTAACGATTGCGGACATACTCGAATCCATATATTCTAATGCTTATTTCGGAAGGTGAAAATTTTTAACATGGATTTAACGTCGTTTTATTTAATATTATTTGAAAATTAATAAACAAAAAAAAACATGCGTTCTCGTCCAATTTTACGTTGTTGGACATTTAGGGATGGCGGACACTTAGGGATGACCATATTGGGATCCCGTATCAAGATGCTTATTTCCGAAGGTATTCTTTTTTAGCATAGGTTTAATTACTTCACCTTTTTCTTTATAAATCATTATTCATTATTAGCGGTAAGAACTATTTTCCAAGTTACTTGTCATGCTGGTGGACATCTAGAGATTGCGGACATATTCGGATCCATATATTGCAATGCTTATTTCCAAAGGTGAACATTTTTAACATAGGTTTAACGTTGAATTTGTCTTTTTATTTATCATTGATTGATTATTAACAATAATAATGCTTTCTTAGTCAATTTTCATGTTGTCGGACATTTAGGGATGGCGGACACTTAGGGATGCATGGGTCATCCCTAAGTGTCCGACAAGAAAAAAAAATGAAGTTAAATTTCGAATATTTTCGAGAAAAAAAGCGAAGTTTCACTTAAAATGTCACAATTGATCATTCCCCACCGTTTCGGACATCTTCCCGAGAAACTAAGATTTTGTCATGCTGGCGGACATCTAAGGATGCCGGTATATTCGGATCCATATATTGCAATGCTTATTTCCAAAGGTGAACATTTTTAACATAGGTTTAACGTTAAAATTGTCTTTTTATTTATCATTTATTGATTATTAACAATAAAAATGCTTTCTTAGTCAATTTTCATGTTGTCGGACATTTAGGGATGGCGGACACTTAGGGATGCATGGGGCACCCCGAAATGTCCGACAAGAAAAAATTGAAGTTAAATTTCGAATATTTCCCAAAAATTTTTTTTCGAAATTTTCACTTAAAATGTCATTAATTGAACATTCCCCACCGTTTCCAACAATTTTGCGAGAAATTAAAATTTTGTCGGACACTTAGGGATGTCGGACGTTTAGGGATGCAACAGACGTAGATGTGAATTGTAGGTGTGTTGTTTGTTATTGCACCACTTGACATTTTCTTCATCTACATTAATTTTGTTTCAACGTTGTTTAGTATTCTTGAATGATGTCAGAGACCGCACATCAAAGAGACATAAAATCGGAGTTGATATTGAATACCGATTACCATTACGATAACACACCCGTGTGACATAGTGCATTGTTCACATCTCCAAAATGGCTACTTTTCTGATGAAAATTCGTGATATTTTGCTTATAAATACTGCAAACATAGGTTGTGGGTGCTCGTTAGAACCGCCTCATCGAGGCGGTTCTAACGAGTACCCACAACCTATGTCTTGGAGCAATAATAAGAGAAATAATGTTTACCCCCTTAAACCCCACTTTTCTCTATATAAAGTGGGGTTTAGAGGGGTGTTCGTTTCACGGACTTGTTAACGTGATTACAGAGGCCTGATCGTTGTACCTGTACTGATCAAAGCAATGATTGTAAGTGTCCGATTAGCCTGGCAATCAGGCCCTTTATTTAACCCTTGTCCTGCTGAATATTTAAATATGTCACACCCACTACTGATTATCAGCCAATCAGATTACTTGATGCAAATTATTGCAACAATTTCATGAACTGGATGGCAAACAATGAAGATCCTGATCAGATGGCTTCTTCAGAAGCCATCTGATCTGGATCTACATTGTTTCAAAGATAAGGTATATCTGGGCTCAGCAGGACAAGGGTTAAGTCATACTTATAAACAAGGTACACAACTGCAGTAAACCTGTAGAAATATGTATTATTATCTGCCCCTTATCTAAAGTACAGACATTACTTTAAAACATTATAGGAGTGTGTGTTTTGCAATGTTTTATGAAACTGCTCTATTTAACAGACTGTTACCAGTCTGCTTTAGAACATTATATGAGTGTGTGTTTTGCAATGTTTTATTAAACTGCTCTATTTAAGTTTTAAGTTTAACAGACTGTTACCAGTCTAGTGTCCGATGTCTGTCATAAGCTTCTGATCAATAAAAATAACAGCACACAAAGAACGTAGCCAACAAGACACTAAGACATAGTGTTTATAATGGTAACTAACCTTCAAAAGTTGGTTTTGAAAACAAAGAATAAATTTTCCGGGTCAGACTAGTTTCGGCCAAGTAGACCTCATCAGTGCCCCTCATAATAATTTTTAAGACGCAGAATGGGCTCGATTAGCCCCAACACTGTACCAAGTCCATGTGATTACCCCGCCCCTCTAAATCCCAAACTGGGGTTTACGGGACTATACATAATTCCTCATTACTGCTCAAAGACATCAGTTGTGGGTACTCGTTAGAACCGCCTCAATGAGGCAATTCTAACGAGCACCCACAACCTAGGTTTGAAGTAGAAATAAGAAAAAATATCCCAAGTTTTAATCAATAAATTCACGGTTTAGATAACTGAAACAATACATTCTGTCACACGGACAGCAATGCAAAGGAAATAAAAATAGTGTACATAAATCCGTGCTCTTGTTTAAAT
The DNA here is from genome assembly GCA_963580285.1 of Lucinisca nassula. Taxonomy (NCBI): domain Eukaryota; kingdom Metazoa; phylum Mollusca; class Bivalvia; order Lucinida; family Lucinidae; genus Lucinisca; species Lucinisca nassula. The sequence goes on from OY757017.1 coordinate 62,543,619, forward strand.
AAGTATGTTCTATATGGAAGCAATGTCATGGCTTTTAGACAAATAATTTTAGACTAATTTTGGACTAGAAAATGGGATTTATCAAGGAGAAGTGGTCATAAAATCGGGCGGTCTAATAGTGGAATTTATATTTGTTTCATTCATTTCTGTCGCACCTGCTATTAGCATGGTGCGATATAGGCGTCCGGTTTTCCGTCCGTTCGTCCGTTTGTCAAGGCGTCAATGGGCAAATTAATTTCTCAAGAACTGTAAGAGCTTCATTAATGATTCTTGGTACAAACTTGTATCTGGAGATAGCAACTTAAATGCAACCATCCATATTTGACCTTGACCTTTATTTCGTGGTTCAGTGAATATTGCGACCACCCTTTTGTTCACCCTAAAGGCCAAGTTAATTTCTCAAGAACTATAAGAGCTTCATTAATGATACTTGGTACAAGCTTGCACTTTTATGCAAGCATCTATGTTTGACTATTGCCAAGATTTCATGGTTCGGTGATTTTGTGCCCTCACAGGCGCTACATAGCCTTCGGCGGAATTCTTGTATTGACTTGTGAACATGATCTTGCAGGAGTCAATGCAAGTAAAATAATCGACTTGGCCATAAATTGTAGGTGTGCTGTTTGCTATTATTTCTAATACGTTATTTCATGCTAAGATTTGATGCACTTGACATTTTCTTAATCTATATTAATTGTGTTTTAACGTTGTTTAGTACTTCTTGGATGATGTCAGAGACCGCACATCAAAGAGACATAAAACGCCTTTGCTTCATCGGAATTAATATTGAATACCGATTACAGAGGATTGATCGTTGTACCTGTACTGATCAAAGCATTGAACGCAAGTGTCCGATGTCTGTCATAAGCTATTGATAAATAAAAATAGCAGCAGACAAAAGAACGTAACCAACAAGACACTGAGACTTAAGTGTTTTTCATGGAAACTTACATTTAAAAGATGTTTTTGGAAAAGAATACATTTTCCGGGTCAAACTAGTTTAGGCCAAGTAGATCTCACCAGTGCCTCTCATAATAATTTTCAAAAACGCAGAATGGGCTCGATTAGCCCACTCACGTTTCAAAGTCCGTGCGATTAGCCTGCTCTTCTAAATCCCACACTGGGGTTTACGGGACTATATACTCGTACATGTATAACTGGTACTGGTAAAACTCTGTTAAACTTAAATAGAGCAGTTTCATATATATACTCTTAGAAACGTTGACGCAAAATTTTAACCAAAATGTTTACGGACGGACGGAAAGACGGATACGTGGACGAACGGAAAGCCGGATACAAGGACGGCCGTACGAACGACAGGACGAAAACTATATTCCCCCATAGCATACGAAATTGGGAGTTTAAAATGACCATATGGGTCCCGTCAAGCGATTTTGGTACTTATCGCCTATGCGAGCAGCGAAGGTTCAGGCGAGCCTGCGCATCCGCGCAGTCTCGCCAGAACCTTCGCTGCTCACTCATACAAGCAGTGAATCAAGAGGAACCTTCAGACAGAAAGCCATATCCCTGGCCCCTCTGAATGGCTGGGCATGCGCAGTTAAAATTGTAATGACGGAATGCTCGAAGACACAAATTCGCTTGGCGGGGCTCATATTTTTCATATAATCTATATTAAATATTGAAAAATATTCTGTATCTGATGGAAATACATGTAAGCGTCGCCTTATTGTCTGCGATTTTAGGCCTGACTGATAAGATAAGTACATGTATTTCGTGATAATTGAAGGACACTTTTTGTCAATTCTCCATAAAAAAACCATGCTGTGGGTACTCATTAGAACCGCCTCGCACTTACCTTATACTTTGGAATGCTGACTGACTACACGTTATAACAGTGTCCATCAAAACACGGTTCTTCAAAGTTGAATAATAATAAAAAAGTCGATCTTCAATAACTCGAATCCTTTAGGGACCATGAAAATTTGTTCGAAATAGTGGTAGTTCGGCCTACTGAGGTTTCATCATAGTTTCAGGTCATGAAGCATAATGGGGATCACTTTAATATTTATATGAGCCCCGCCAAGCGAATTTGTGTCTTCGAGACTTCCGTCATGACAAATTTTAACTGCGCATGCCCAGCCATTCAGAGGGGCCAGGGATATGGCTTTCTGTCTGAAGGTTCCTCTTGATTCACTGCTTGTATGAGCGAGCAGCGAAGATTCTGGCGGGACTGCGCGGATGCGCAGGCTCGCCTGAACCTTCGCTGCTCGCATAGACGATAAGTACCAAAATCGCTTGACGGGGCCCATATTATCTTATAAGAACTAAAGGTATGTTGTGATCACTCATTAGAAACGCCTCATTGAGGCGATTCTAACGAGTACACACAACATAACTTTAACAGATCAAATCATGAAAACCTCCTCATTGAGGCAATTCTAACGAGTACACATAACATACCTTTTACAGATCAAACTAGAACTGTCAGAGAATCTGACTATAGCCCCGCTATAGCGCTATCAGAAAAGACAAATACAAGAAAAAAATGTTTTTTTTTTAGCTTTCAGCTAATGGAACCGGCACGAATTATTACTGTACTGAGTTTATTCAAAGTGCCATTTTTAATGTTCAAAGGGCAATAACTCCAAAAGTAGGCAATCCAGAGTTATGGTTGATAAGCTCCGCACATCGTCTTTACATTTGTGTAAGCTGTTTGAAAATACCTCAAACGGTGTATGAGTTATGAAGCGAACAAGGTTAAAATTGCCATTTTTCAATGTTCAAAGGACAATAACTCCAAAAGTAGGCAATCCAGTGTTATGGTTCATGCGCTCTGCACATCGTCCCATAGTGCTTAACATTTGTGTGAAGTTTCAGGAAAATACCTCAAACGGTTTTTCAGTTATTATGAATAACGGAATTACGTTTGCCATTTTTCAATGTTCAAAGGGCAATAACTCCAAAAGTAGGCAATCCAGAGTTGTGATTAATGCGCTATGCACATCGTCTAATAGTACTTTACATTTGTGTGAAGTTTCATGAAATATCCCAAAAGGTTTTTTAGTTACGATGAATAACGGAATTACGGAAGTACGGAATTACGGAATCACAGAAGGACAAGGCAAATCCAATTTTGCCCGGCCCACTTTTTCAAAGCGGGGTTATTAAAAACCTCAACAGAATATGGGAATACATGGATATTTGGAGGTATTGGATGAATTCTGTAAGGACTCAAGAATGAATTCGAATTAACCATGGTAATTGAGCTATCAGTGTCCGAGTTTTCGAAGTTTCACTGTATATATGAGCCCCGCCAAGCCAATTTGTGTCTCCGAGCATTCCTTCATGACAAATTTTAACTGCGCATGCCCAGCCATTCAGAGGGGCCAGGGGTATGGCTTTCTGTCTGAAGGTTCCTCTTGATTCACTGCTTGTATGAGCGAGCAGCGAAGGTTCTGGCGAGACTGCGCGCATGCGCAGGCTCGCCTGAACCTTCGCTGCTCGCATAGGTGATAAGTACCAAAATCGCTTGACGGGGCCCATATACAAATGACCATAACTGATTAATTTTTTACATAATCTGTATGTTTTTGTAAGTTTGTTTAGCTAACACAAAAAAGGCAATATTTGGTGTAACTACTTGTAGAATTTCTCAATAGTAATATTTTACTATGACTGTTTTAGAACGTCTTACCCTGCAAAAGATCTCATCATGTGAAAACTCTGACATCCTTTGCCGAAATAAATCTTACTAAGATCAGACTGAAAATCTTTCGTCTACGAAAAAAGATGGCCTAGAACTCTTCAACAGATATATCTGTTAAATCTGATTTCCCCGAAGAATACCTTAATCGTTCAAACCTAACCGAAATATTGGCATTATTTTCTAAAATCAAGGCCAAGCCTTTTAAAATGGCAATAGACACGTGCGCTGAACGCGCCTAAAACGAATAAAAAGGAATTAGAAAAATATGCCAAGTATGCATATTTCAAATTACCTTCTTAACAGAAATACAAACATTTGCCCTGAACATATTACATTGTGATTGAATTATGAGCGATGTTCCTAAAATTTATTCGCACAAAATAGATTTCATTTCACTTTTGTCATTTTAATGACAATGCACCCAATTGCAAGGAAATAGAGTAAAATTCCACTATTGAGACCACCTAAAATTGAGACTAATTCGGCTTTAAAAAGCTTATTTAGAAGGTACAGTTATTCTTCCTTCGTGTTTTCTCCACATTCCGCCCTATGATCAAGGGCCACTTTTGGAACTGTTCAAAAGTGGTCTTAAAGACCACTTTTGAACAGTTCCAAAGGTGGTCATATACAGGAATTTTACTGTATCATTGGATCTCGTACAAAATATGCAGAGAACAGACTCCTGACTGCATTTGTCATTGATTGCAATATCCACGTCTTATTCCGTATGTCTTGGAAATGCTACAAAACAGATGCAATTTACATTACTATAACGCCTGCAATCATTCTTATCTCCATAATGATAAATTTTCTGACGAATAGATGTTGTTGTTTTTTATACGAGGACTGTTCAAATATGAATGCAAGTAGAACGTTTTCTCATGCACTAATGGAAATCACCTGGAAATAAATATCACAGCGTAGAAAAACATTTTACCTATACATTGATACCAAACCTGTTAAAATCCGTTGACTTTAGCCATGTATATCGCTCGATAAACACCGTCTACTCTTCTATACTAATACAAAACAAGGTTGGAAGAAGGTTAGAGTACGCCGTTGAAATACGGTCCTATATTAAGAATCGTTGTATTCTTGGTATACGGTGCAAAGACATTTTTGATGAAATATGTTCGGTTTATGGGCATAATGAAATGTCTTTTCCGACAGTTTTACGTTGGTGTAAGAAATTCAGCTGTGGGCTAGGCACAACAGAAGATGCACCACACGATCGTCGGCCGAAAAGAGCAACATCTGCCAAGATGGTTTCTAGAGTGAAAGAAATAGTTGCTACCGATGCACGATACACCACTACGCAAATAGCTAGTATAGTTGGCATCCCATTAGGAGCAGCTCATACAATCATGAAACGGGATTTAAAAATGAGAAAAATCTGTGCTAGATGGATTCCAAATCTGTTGACAGATGAGCAGAAAAAGACACGCGTTCAGTGCGCCAAGAAATTGCTTTAAAAGTTTCCGAATTACAATGCACGGTCTTTCGCTAATGTCGTCACAGGTGACGAGACATGGGTTCACTTTTTTGAGCCAAAACGAAAGATTCAGAACAAAATATGGGCAACAAAGTATTGCAAAAGACCATGCATTGCAAAGCGGACCATGAGCGTCAAGAAGGTAATGTATGCCATATTCTTTTCAAATCAGGACCCTGCTATTCAGGTTGCTGTGCCTAAAGGCAAATCTGTAAATGCGAAGTTTTACAAGAATAAAGTTCTTCGAAAATTGAAGAAATATTTCAAAGAACGCAACTGGTTTGGCCAATGCCAGATTGCTACATGACAATGCGTCATCGCACAAAGCGTTCATTGTGCAAGACTATCTGAAGCAGGAAAAGGTTGTTGAACTCCCTCACCCCCTATATTCCCCTGACCTTGCCCCGTGTGACTTTTTTTGTTCCCGCGGCTGAAAAAATACCTTTCTGGTCGAAAATTTGTACAGGGCAAACACCTCGGTTCTGCAATATTCCAGTGCCTTCATAGTATACCTCGAAAAGACTACCAAAATGCATTCAATGATTGGATCAGAAGACTGAAAGTTTGTATATCTGTTCAAGGGGAATACTTTGAGGGGACAAAATAATTTTTCATCGAAATCTATTCGGGAATCATTTTTATGTGCTTAGTAACATTCATATTTGAACAGTCCTCGTATATATACTTCAAACATCTTTGCGGCGGTCATTTTTTTCACTGCGGCGGTGGTCCCCGCACATCGAGGCTTGAAGAACCGAATGGCTGCAAGATGCTTCCTAGTCTGGCTCCAGACACTTTCTTTACTTCTCTCTTTATTTTTCTTTTTTTTTTCTGGAAGGGACATAAAGCTTGCATAGCTTATAGAAGTTTGTCCCTTGGATAGAAAGAAAGGTTTTTTGTTCAGGGAAAGGTAACTTAAAATACAGGATAAAATAATGTAAAAAACGAGAGAGATGGTTTTAAAACAAAAACGACTGGAGCCAGTCTAGATGTTCCCACGCAGAGCTGAAACCGACCGCACACGAGTACTGGTAAACCGCTTGGGGGTCTAAGCCTGCCCAGGTGAAGCGTTGCGAGTCGGGCCGTCCATGCTTATAAACCCTTTTTATTTCATTTGGCGACAGGGCTTGACATGTAAATTCATCTCAATGCCGGGTAAAAGTCCCACAAAATTGAAAGCAACTTGCGTCTCCAAAATGACCTATACAGAGTTGACGGGGACGTTAAACATCAAGTCAAACAAACAAAGCAAGCAAACAAGCATTCTGGCGGTTGTAACGAGTATCCTCAACCTGTTTTGCCGCAGAAATTAGAAAAATAATATACAGTAAAATTCCGCTATTAAGGATTTACTGAAATTAAGATTCATTTTGCTTTAAAAATCTTATTTTTAAGGCTGCATACAGCGCGGCGTCTGATCAGGGTCTACAATGTTTGCATACCGTAAAGGAATTTAACCCTCTAGTGCCCGGTGTATCATTTATAGCACATGATATAATTTTTGTGCCGTTAACAGGACATTTCAATAAAGTGTTGATATGTTTAAAGTAAATCAAGATGTATACAGTTGGTTACTCAATGGTTTTGCTTTCGGTATGATTTTCCTGCCATGAAAGTGAAAATTTAATGTATCATATTTGGCCCCCTTAAGCGATTTTGGTACTTATCGCCTATACGAGCAGCGTAGGTTCAGGCGAGCCTGCGCATCCGCGCAGTCTCGCCAGAACCTTCGCTGCTCGCTCATACAAGCAGTTAATCAAGAGGAACCTTCAGACAGAAAGCCATATCCGTGGCCCCTCTGAATGACTGGGCATGCACAGTTAAAATTTGTCATGACGGAAGTCTCGAAGACACAAATTCGCTTGGCGGGGCTCATATAATACATTTGGCAATAAAATAAAAAAAAATTCCTGTGCTAACCACATTTTTAAAGACATACATTATATATGTTCTCCAAACGAAACTACTTAATAAATGTACGTTGATATCGCACAAATAAATCCTGAAATCTTTTATACTGAACTTCTTCAGTTGTGTTTTAAACTTTTTTGGAATATTTAATGCCCGATGTATCATATGTGATACAAAAATACATGTATCTCTATGTATCCCCCGCCTATCGGGGCTTGGAGAAATAGATTCGGCTGATGATGCTTCCACACAGAGCTGAAACCGACAGCATGTGAGTACCGGTTAACCGCTTAGAATGTCTAAGTGCGTGTTGGACCGTCCATTTATATAAATTTTATTGGTTTCTTTGGGCGGCAGGGATTTAGATGTCTTTTCATCTCAATATCGGGTAATAGAAGTCGCACAAAATTGGAAGCAACGCCTCCAAAATAATCTAAATAGTGTTGACGAGGATGTTACACTTCAAATAAAAAACACATCTCTGTGACCCCCCTCCCACACCCATCTCCAACCCCACCACCACTCGGCCAAATTATTAGTCACTGGGGACATTTCACAGTTTTTTTGCACAATGCAATTTGGTTGGGCACTAGAGAGTTAAGAGTTAAACGAAACAGCCAAAGTTCCCGCTCAGGACTTTTTGCAGCCTATCGACACATCAGTGCTGTCAGCGCTTGGATTTATTGTTCTTCTAAGATGTGAATTTGTAAAAACGAGCTTAATTGTTTTGAAATGAAATCCGGTCTGAAATTTCTACCATTTTACTTTATCTTTTCCCTAAGATAAATGCGTATGATTCCGGATACTGTTTGTAATTTGCCAAGATAATAAGCTACCAAAATTCGTTTTGCGATTGAGTTGCAGACTTAATAAATCTGATTATAGCCCTCATGAACAGTCTCTTGGAGACGTATAACTGATGTCAATTTTACTACAAGTATAGCTTTCACAAAAAGCTAGGTCTACGCTTAGCACATATTAAATGTGAATCCCAGAAATGTGTTTTATACAATTAACTGTCTTTGGCAATATTCTAATTTACCATCCTGCCGACTGAACTATAATGTCTAAAAATGCTGTAATATTGTGAAAAAGTACTTTTTCATCTTTAAAAAGGCACGTGCATTACGCAAACACGCCTATACAAATACATTGCCACCTTTGTCACCGAAAAAATGAAAATTTTATGATGAAAAATTGTGATATTTTTCTTATTTCTGCTCCAAATTTAGATTGTGGGCACTCGTTAAAACCGCCTCATAGAGGCGGTTCTAACGAGTACCCACAATCTATATTTTAGAGCAGAAATAAGAAAAAAAGGTATACCCCCGGAAACCCCAGTTTTACATATAAAAGTGGGGTTCAAGGGGGTCAAAATTATATAGACGTGTTTTCGTGATGTATGCTTGTGACATCTTTCAAATTGAATGCTTGAAAACTGTTGGAGATGTTAGACTTTATAGAAGACTAATTGAAGATTAGACCGAAAAGTTTACTAACGACGAGGTATGATTCTTTTTAGCTCACCAGAGCCGAAGGCTGCTGAGTAGCTTATAGGATAGGCAGTGGTCCGTCATGGTCAAGAATTTGTAGATGTATATTTTTTGTATTAGCCTGTACAATATGACAGCAGATATAGGCTTGTACAAATGTAATTTATGTAGCAATTCTGTGCCAGAGCTCTGCGCGCCGGCCTCTTTTTGTGTGAAAGCTTACACTTGCTATAGGCTGCTCTTTTCTTCTTGTGAAAGCTTATACTTGTTGTGTTGCATAAGAATGGAAAGGTCAACCTGCACTATGGGTAACTAATGGCTGTACTTCCGTGTTAAACTCAATCTCTATAATGTCTACGCCCATTGGCGTAGACAATAATATCAGAGTTGTATACGCAACCAGTAAATGGGTTTTGTATAAGCTTCAAGTGATGACAGCAAGTCTTTGCAATAGTTTGCATTATGACTCGAATGACAGGCTGTTTAATCCAAAGGTGTGAATAAAGGATCTCAATGAGTGGTCAATTAATCTACAGTTTCTCAAGCACATAACGTTCACATAACGCTGAAGGGTCCTACTTTGCCGAAACTAGCTAATCTGGCGCAGAAAATTCGTACACTTGACAGTTTTATTTTATTTTATTATTATTATTATTTTGGTATATTTCTTGCTTCCATGGCATAAACATTTATCAAACACATTAACTGCAGCTGGTGTTAAGGGACTGTTTGGTCAGGTCTTGTTTTCATCACGTGAACAAGTCCGTGAAATGAACACCCCATAAACACCACGTTATATAGACTAAACTGGGGTTTACGGGGGTATACATTATTTTTCTTATTTCTGCTCCAAAACATATGTTGTGGGTACTCGTTAGAACCGCCTCAATGAGGCGGTTCTAACGAGTACCCACAACCTATGTTTTAAGTATAGAAAAGAAAAGTATCACAGATTTTCATCTGAAAAATAGCCATTTTGGAGTGTGAAAAAGCCATTTTGGAGTGAGAAAAAATGTATTATGTCGCACGGGTGTGTTATCGTTATGATTGTTTTTATTGTTTTTGTTTCTTCTTATTGTTTTAGATTTTAGAACAAATATAGTTCTATATCATTTCCTGTCCTGTATGTATGAATCTTCACTGAGTGAACTTGCGAATTTCTAAGTCACTTTTAACGCCTTTATTATTGTGTCGCCCATTGTGATTGTGTTCCATAGTTCCGCGGGATAACTGTCACCATTCTTAAATTGGCTGGAACTGTTCCATTATGTATGAACTTTAAGATGAAAAATGAAGGGCGAGTTTCATGCATTATTCATGTGTTTCGAGGTCGCTGGCTTTATAATAAGGTTGAACATGAAAGAGATCTTGACTTACTATTTGCATACGACTCAAAAGATTGTCCAGTCACCAAGAAAATGAAAGCGCTGATACGGAGACAGCTTTGTATGATATTCTCAGGAATTGTAAGAGACACCGACAACTTTGTTTCAAACGAAAGTTAAAATGTAACTACGATCAGCATTACAGTAAAATTCCTATATTAAGACCACCTTTGGGACTGTTCGAAAGTGGTCTCACAGACCACTTTTGAACAGTCCCAAATGTGGTCTGTCACTAGGAGACACTGGGTGTAGAAAACACAAAGAAAGAATAACTGAAACCTTCTCAATAAGCTTTTAAAAGCAGATTTAGTCTTAATTTTAGGTGGTCTTAATAGTGAAATTTTACTGTTTGTTGGACCGAGCATATAGCCTAGTAGTTAGACGAAGTCTCATAGTAGACAATGCCCCCGCCCATCGGGGCTTGAAGAAATATATGGGCTGCATGATGCTTCCCCGCAGAGCTGAAACCGACCCTCAATTTTCAGATGAAAAATTACGATATTCTTATTTCTGTTTGAAAAAAAAAATAATAATAAATAAATAAATAAATTATTATTTGCATGGATCGCGTTCTAGCAGTATTAACCAAGTTAGCAATGCATTTAACCAGCTGGTCATGTCTTACTATCTTACATTACGAAAACACGCCTACACTGAATTTTACCGCCGAAAACCAACAATTTCAGGTGAAAACTTGAATTACGATATTTTTACTTATTTCTGCTCAAAATATAGCTTGAGGGAACACGCTGGAACCGCCTCATTGAGGGAGTTCTACATGTAACGAGTACCAAAATCTATGGTTTTGAGCAGAATAAATACATATGTACACCCTTGTAAACCCCAGTTTTACTATATAAAAATGGGGTTTAAGGGGTTAATTTTTCATAACGTACTTTAAATACCGCTTTAATTTGTCTGTTAGGAATTTAACGGCCTGGTCAACACCACATATATTAAGGTTATATCGAGCTGGCCATATAATATAAGCGCTTACTTAGCCACTACAGTGCACTTTCTTACGCCAGAAACGGACAACTGCCCTTCTTAAATCAGCGGAAAGGATTTCATAATCGATTTGCACGAATATAAAAACTTTTGCCGACTCGGCAATCATCGAATCCGCGACCTTCTGATTACCGCTCAGCCGCGCAACCGACTAAGCTACCGAGTCTAATTTAGAGGCCGCTAACTGCAGCCGCTGGCTGGAAATGCAATATAATTTAAGAAATATAAACGTTAGAGAACAATATATGAGCCCCGCCAAGCGAGTTTGTGTCTTCGAGCATTCCGTCATGACAAATTTTAACTGCGCATGCCCAGCCATTCAGAGGGGCCAGGGATGTGGCTTTCTGTCTGAATGTTCCTCTTGATTCACTGCTTGTATGAGCGAGCAGCGAAGGTTCTGACGAGACTGCGCGGATGCGCAGGCTCGCGTGAACCTTCGCTGCTCGCATAGGCGATAAGTACCAAAATCGCTTGACGGGGCCCATATTATACTGGAACGTGTTCAAATGTATGAGCCGGCGCCAAGTTGACGTTTTCTTTGACCATAAACGAACAGCAAATACTGTGCTGTCTGTGCTTCCGCGCAGTCTTATCAGAGTCTCCGCTATGTGCTGTTAGGGTGTTTATGCGTGGGCTGGTTCTCCACGTCACGTGAACAAGTCGGTGAAAATAACACCCCTCTACAATACATCCCAAATTTAATAGAGAAAACTGGGGGGTATACATTATTTTTCTTATTTCTATTCAAAGACATAGGTTGTGGGTACTCGTTAGAACCGCCTCCATTAGGCGGTTCTAACGAGCACCCACAACCTATGTTTTGAGTGATAATAAGAAAAATATCACAAATTGTCTTCGAAAAACATGTTTGTTCTGTCGATATGATACATGCAGACGCCATTTTAGCACAACGGTCTGTTGCGTAAGACTGAACTCAAAGACTCAGATCCAAATGAAACGGTCACACATAGCATATCTTCAGGCATGTCCGTAGCGGTATTTAGCATTCCCAAGTTGTAACTAAGCAGTACGAATTTCACAATAGAAGCCGTTTGCAGGAGTTTTACGATTTGTAATTACATTTTCGCAATAAAGTGTAAATGCCCGGCGGAATCTGCTGGCTATAAAATTAGAGAAAATTCGATTCCCAAACTGGAAACAATTTCCATTAATCCTTGCGTTATGTGTATGATTTGCTAACAACCAGTTTAAGCATACGTTACACGTCTGTTTTTTTTTTTTTTTTTTTTTTTTGTTTTTGTTTTGTTTTATGTTAAATCATTGAATATAGAAAGGACCTTCAACGTCAAAGTTTTGATTAAAAGTCAATTTTTGTAGGTTGTATCGTGAAACAAGCAAAACACGCCAATACAAATATGTACATTTTAAATTTTATCGTCGGAAAAAAAAAAGAAAATTTTAAGACGAAAAATTGTGATATTTTTCTTATTTCTGCTCAAAATATAGATTGTTGGTACACGTAAGAACCCCCTCATCGAGGCGGTTCTAACGAGTATCCACAAGCTATATTTTAGAGGAGAAATAAGAAAAATAAGGTTTACCCCTGCAAACCCCATTTTTACTGTATATTATTAATTGACTATCCTGTATTACACCAATATAGTCCCGTCAATTCCTGTTCTTTAAGCCAACAGTGTAGTCCATGATCGGACACCACGTTACGCGACATCTGATCTGGGTCTACACTGTTTGCTAATGTCCAAGAATATAAGCCAAGTCCATGTTCCTCAAATATGTAGCACTCGTGACGTCACAGCAATCAGACTACAGCTGCCATAAATACATGTAACCTTTACCAGGATTTGTGTGGCGGTCGTAAAGTCTCCCTGTCCTTCATCATAGTGTCGTTTGTATTTTCTTGTCCTCTGGGATCATTGATTCCATTGTGGAGTTTTACCAATATTTGAGGGTCACTGATGAGGCCTGGTTGGCCGAGACTAGCTAGTCCGGCCCAGAAATAATTGTTCATTCCACACTTTCAGCTCTGTGTTGTATTCTTTACAGAACATATTTGCACAAACGTTTGTTGTTCCGTTTAACTTCACTGGTCAATGATGGCCACGTGGACAATAGCAATATTCAGAGGATACTCGCTATAACGGCAGCATTTGTTTCCTAAAATATTGCCGCTATAGCGAATGTGCCGCTTTAAAGAACCCCAATGAGGAGTAGTATAATAGGTTATAAAGGCCTTTTTCCCTTTATTACTCCAAGACACAAATGTTGTGGACATTTGATAGAATCGCCTCACCGAGGCGATTCTAACAAATATCCACAAAATTGGTTTCTTGGCGTATTAAATCATTACAATATTCTTCAATATCTCCATTAATCCGCCGCATCCTTAGCTAAGGTTTCGTTCTTTATATTAAACAATATATGATGTTACTAGCCAATAACAAGTATAACAAGTCCATCGAATGTCGGTATAAAGGGGGTGTGTTAATTTTTTTGACATCTCAAGCATCCCAGACACACGTTTCTGGATCGATTGTTTGTCAATCGACCTAAGTTGCTAAGCACAGAAGCTCTTCAGTGCTGGTGTCCAGGCGACTGTAACTGATTTGTAAGGAATTCAGTTAATGGATATTTATTGAAATACAGCCGCGCTACACTAATAAAGAGTGTTATCAATGGAATCTGGACTCCGAATCATGTGCTGGGTTTGGCGAACATTGTAGACCTAGACCAGACGCCACAGACCGCGGCGTCTGATCTGGGTCTACACATTTTGCTTAAAGGGTTAAACGATACTGTCTAAGCACCCGTTCAGAACCCGTTTTTTGAAGCCTACAATCATATGAAGAGACAAATTCGGCCAGCTTTGATTATGACAACTGTAACATCGCAGGCACAGATTCTGTCTATGGCCACTGAAATACCATAAATAAAGGACGGCCATCTATCTCAATATCTTCCACTATCTGCACCAACCATAGGCACTTCGATCACTAAATAAACAATTTAAGTATACATCATTTAAGGTCAAGGGTTCTTAAGGCTGTAATGACTTCCGATATTATCGGCAAGAACGCCTTTGCAATCACTGCAAAAACGATGAAAATCTAATTTCCTTCTTACGAACTATTTGATCACATCTTACACTAATGAGCACTATGGGAGACACAAAAAGTAGTTCTGGCGGATGCCGTTGTAGGCCATGTTGGTTTTGTTTGATTTGAAGTTTAACGTCCACGTCAACACTGTAAATGTCATTTTGGAGACGTTGCTTCCAATTATGTGGGACTTTTACCCGACTTTGAGAAGAAATGACATCTCAAGCCCTGCCGCCGAATGAAATCAATAGGTATATATGAGCATGGACGGGCCGACTCACACCGCATTGCTGGCCATCTTAATATGTTAAGGGGGAGCTGTTCACATCACGAACTTGTTTTGTTTATTTGTTTGTGCTGGAATTTTAACGGCCCAGTAAACACTATTTGTGTCATTTTTGAGCCGGTCAGTTAACCTATCCACTTTTTTTTCCCAGGCAGGCTTATACGTAAGCGGTTAACATTTCGAAATAAGAAGCATATAGCCCTATGTTTTCTGATGAAACGTCAATGTCCTGGGTCCTATCGTCCTAAGTTTTGTTTGTTTTATTTGAGATTTAACGTCACCGCCAACACTGTAAAGGTCATTTTGGAGGTTCTGTAGATCTCAGATACTCTTTAAAGTGAGTCCCCCGTCTCCGTATAGCTTTTAGCTGTTGGTGAGACGTATAACTCAAAACAATCACTTACATATATACAAACTGCTTTTGACACGGGCATTAAGACTGTCAAACCACCATTTATTTGGTATTATATATATATAGTTCGTCTGTCATTTCTGACAATGACCATTCTTAAGCGCATTTATGAAATGTTACTGTTTGTGTGTTCTAAGGAGGCTGATGAGACCAATTCTATTCCTGAACTGTCTGTTGCAGATAGAGCAACTGAGGTTAGAGGAAGACAGCTCTGTTGGTGATACGTCAGCTCTTGTTTTTGCACTGTACCCATTTTAGCTCAGCTACATACATACATACATACATACATACATACATACATACATACATACATACATACATACATACATACATACATACATACATAAATACATACATACATACATACATACATACATACATACATACATACATACATACATACATACATACATACATACATGATGCATACATATATACATGTGTTAATGTGTAAATGATAACATTGTTTTTGCCCAAAACACGGTATGTCAAAAAATATGGAGTCGGAAGGGGAGGAGGCGCCGACAAAAAAAAAAAAAAAAAAAAAAGGTCATTTTGGAGACGTTGCTTCCGTTTTGTGGGACTTTTACCCAACATTGAGAGGAAATGACATCTCAACCCCTACCGCCCAATGAAACCAATAGGGTTTATAAGCATGGACGGTCCGACTCGCGCCGCTTCGCCTGGGCAGGCTTAGATACTCTAAACGGTTTACCAGTACTCGTGTGCGGGTCGGTTTCAGCTCTGCGTGGAAGCATCATGCAGCCCATCTATTTCTTCAAGCCCCGATGGGCGGGGGCCTAGTATCGCCCTGAATACTAAACAAAGACCTTTATTCCAGGCTACAAATATCCAATGACGTAGGGATTTGCATTTTACAGGAAATGAAACTGCTTTAAGTTACAAAACTGCATGCATTAGATTAAGCTTAAGCCGCTTATGCTCGGAATATATAGGTCAAGCTTGATTTCCGCTTGCATAACATTAAAGTCAGTCATGCATGGCGACTCAAAAAACGAACCACTCACAAACACTTTAGACCCAGATCAGACGGCATACAACCCGGCAGCTGATCAGGGTATCCGCTGATTCGCGGAACACAACGGTTTTTGGGTCGATTGGTTTACAATCGACCCAATGTTATAAAGGACAGAAACTGAATTCGTGCTGTTGTCCACGTGGCTATCGAAATCAAAGTAACTTATTTATAGAAAATAGCATAGTTCAGCGTGTTGCGTAAAAGGGTTATCTGTAAAATCTGGGCTGGAATCATGGATTGGGCTTGGCAAAATGCGGCGTCTGATCAGGGTCTTCAAAGTTTGCTTTAAGGGTGAGCCACCCAAAAAAACCGCAGCGTCTGATCAGGGTCTACATGGTTTGCTTACAACACTGGAGTTAAAGGGTTAAATGTCTAAGTGTAAGTCCTCGTTCCAAATCTACACTCGGAGACAATCGACCCACCAGTGCTCCCAGTGCTTTGATTTCTTTAGGGCAACTCTAATTACAGCATTTGTTTATCAACCGACCCGAAGTTACTAACTATAGAAGCTTATCTCCCCCCCCCCCCCCACCCCGCTATTGCCCACATGACCGTGTACATAATTCAGGCAACTGTTATTTATATCAGCGCTATTCTTCTCCATGTGACGTCAGAGCGCCGAGACTGAGACATTGGCAAAATGTGTTTAATTTGGCAAACTGTGTTTAATTTGGCAAACTGTGTTTAAACACGTAGGTTTACCCGAATCTTTCATACTCGTTATGAAAACACGCCATGAAAAAGTTACCAGCATACACGTAGCATAAAAATTTTCAAATAAAATATTCTGATATTTTTTCATATTTCTGTGGGTACTCGTTAGTACCCCCTCAGCGTCTATGTTTATGATCAGAAATAAGACGAATAATGCATAACCCTGTTGTCCCCAGTTTCACAATATAAAAGTGGGGATTAAGGGGGGTCAAAAGTATATAGGTGTGTTTTCGTGATGTCTGTGTGTCCACTGTGCAGCCATTTTCTATCGAGACCTACATGTACATTGTTTGTTTGTTTGAATTGGGGGTTTAACGTCCCTGTCAACATAGTTTAGGTCATTTCGGAGACGTTGCTTCCAATTCTGTGCGACTTTTATCCGACAGTGAGGTGAAATGACATCTCAAGGCCTGCCGCCCAATGAAACCAGAAGGCTTATATGCATTGGACGATCTGACGCAGGCTTAGTCCTTCTAAGCAGTTTACCAGTACTCGTGTGACTGCGTGGGAACATCGTGTAGCCCAATTTATTTCTTCAAGCCCGGGTGGGCGGGGGCGACCTACATATACATGTTTTCAGACACAGAACTGTTAGCTCTTCAAGTGCTAATTACGAGCAACAGACGGCATTAAAAAAAGAGAGGGCCCTCGTCATAACGATAATAATTTGCCGTTTTAAAGAGTTTACCCCATAATAAGCATGGTTAATACATGTAATAAAAGGCCTTTCCCCTTCATGACTCCAAGACACGAATGCTAGAGACATTTGTTTCTTGGAGTATTAGATAGAAGATTTTTTTTATGAGTATGGGTTCGATATACATTACAGAAGCCTTCGTGTTGTAGTGGTTACGCTACTCGCCTTGTAAACCAGAGATCGCAGGATCGACCCCGGGATTCTCCAGACTTTCGGATGAGTCTTTAAACAGAGGTCGCGTCTCCGTATGACCTTAGCTGTTGGTGGAACGTAACACTCAAACACTAACTCACTCACTCGATATACATCACGATAACACACGCGTGCGACATAGTGCTTTTGTACACATCTCGATAATGGCCACTTTTCTGATGAAAATCCCTGCTATTTTTCTTATTAATACTTCAAACATAGGCTGTGTGTGCTCGTTAGAACCGCCTCGTTGAGGCGGTTCTAACGAGTACCCACAACCTATGTCTTGGAGCAGAAATAAGAAACATAGTGTATACCCCGTAAACCCCAGATTTGCTATATAAAGTGCGGTTTAAGGGGTGTTCATTTCATTTCAAGGACTTGTTTACGTGATATAGGCGTTTCCAATCCTAGGGGTGTCCGCGCCTATCGGAACAGGGGCTAAACCTTGAGCTAGGGATTCATTCCATTAAAAATGTCGTTATATCGGGTTTGTCGTTACAAGAAATGTCGGTATTCAGACGGCTGGCCCTGAAGAGGGTATAGAGAAAAAAGACTTGATATTGCATGGAATCATCTAATCATTTCGTAAACAGGCCTATACAAATACATTGTAAATTTTACCGCCGAGAAAACGAATTTTTTTAGATGAAAATGGTGATATTTTTCTTATTTCTGCTCAAAATATTGATTGTGTGTACAAGTTAGAACCGCCTCTATTTTTCTCATTTCTGCTCAAAATATTGATTGTGGGTACACGTTAGAACCGCCTCATAGAGGCGGTTCTAACGATTACCAACAATCTATATTTTAGAGCAGAAAAATACTATTTGCGCCTGTAATCCCCAGTTTTACTATGTAGAATTGGGGTTCAAGGGAGTCAGAATTATATAGGCATGTTTTCGTGATGTGGGCAGTAATATATTCTGCTTCAGAACTCTGTCTGTGTCTGACGGCCCCGCCCATCGGTGCTTGAAGAAAGAGATGGGCTGCATGATGCTTCAACGCAGGGCTGAAACCGACCCGCACATCTATGCCTGCCCAGGCAAAGCGGTACGAGTCGGCCCGTCCATGCTTGTAAACCCTATTGGTTTCATTGGGCGACAGGGCTTGAGATGTCATTTCATCTCAATGTCGGGTAAAAACCCACACAATTGGAAGCAACGTCTGATACAACGCATAATGTAGTAATGTAGTAATTTCTTCATTTTGATTTTTTTTTACTACATTATGCGTTGGCATAGTCGACGCGAAATGAAGTAAAAAAATTATTTCATTTCGCGTTGATATGCACCATATCGACGCATAATGAAGTAATGATGGTAGAACATAGCTGTCTTCGAAAAGACTTAGGAAGCAATACAGTTAAATTCCTACAATTTAGACCACATTTGAGACGGTTCAAAAGTGGTCTTTAAGACCACAGTTGAACAGTCCAAAAGACGGTCTTCCACAAAAGCACACTGAAGGTCAAAATCACAAAGAAAATGTAGCTTTAACCTTCCAAATATGCTTTAAAAACAAAATTTGTATTAATTTTAGGTGGTCTTAATAGTGGAATTTCATTGTATTTGATTAAGCCAGTAGAATTAAAATCGTACGCCTTGCGCTATTTTGGTCTCATGCCTGATGTCTTTCCCTCATTTGTGTTTTAAGGCTCAACACATGATCGTGTAGTGCACACAAAAGTTGGGACGGGGGATCCTATCGGCTTGTACCTGTCCATAGCCCAGTTGTTTGTCCAGCCCGTACATGAGTCCTCGTAATCTGCTTAGAAGGTCTAAGCCTGTCCAGGAAAACTGCTGCGAGTCGGCCCATCCATGCATATAAACCCTATTGCTTTTAATTGGACGGCAGCGATTGAGATGTCATTTCATCTCAATATCGGGTAAAAGTCCCATAAAATTTGAAGCAATGTCTCCAAAATGACCTAAATAGTCTTGACGGGAACGTTAAACCTCAAATCAAACAAACAAACTGTTGACGCATAATGAAGTAAAATTAAGTATGCCACCCATCGCCGCAAAATGAAATAATTCTTTCATTTTGCTCAAACCTCTTAGTATCGACGCATAATGAAGTAAAAACGACATTTTATTTCATTTCGCGTCGACTATGCCAACGCATAATGTAGTAAAAATTTCAAAATGAAGAAATTACTACATTATGCGTTGTAACAAACGTCTCCAAAATGACCTTTACAGTGTTGACGGGGATCAGAACTCTGTAGTACTAGAAGGAATACAGCTGAAACATGACATTCTGCAAGTCTTGCTGTGTCCGGCTTGCATGAGAGAATCCTTTTGATGACCTAATCAGATATCTTAGAATCCGATCTCTACTTCTAATACAATAATGCTTGGCCAGGTCTTGCTAAGATTTATCTTAAGCCCTTTACAACTGATAAATACTCAGATAAGCCTTATCATTATCGTCTTTAATGGTTGTTCTAAAGTTGCCCAAAGAATATACGCAAATTCAAGTCAATCTCTAACTGTTGTACGCACGCGCTGGCTTGTAATCGGGGACTTCCTGTAGTAGTATCGCCCAAACTTGTCGAGGCTTAATATGATTATGCGAGCCATACAGGATTAAGAAAGGTTGTCAAGATAAAAAAAGCTTCCAAATGTCACATTTGGAACCAAGGATCTGCGAAAATAATCCAATACAATACCAGGGCGAGATTTGGTATATGCTAGGCGAATTAATTGTAGGAAGAGACAATGACACTTGTTTTGAACATAGCGTTTTTTTTTTTTTTGTGTGTGTTTTTTATTAGTTTTAGGTGAATGTCGCGTTACAAAAAGAGGAACAATTACACGTATTTCGTTGTATGAAAGAGGTACAATAATACCGTGGACTCCGGGTCACACTTTCAAGGGAAGCAACTCTTCCAAAAATAGTTTGTATACCTTATCAATATGGGAATTCTCTTAAAGAAAAGTGTTTGCTCCAGAGGTCTACTCTTTTATTCACATACCGTGTACACAGAATTATATAATAATATTCTAAACTGAATACAATTAAACATGTGAAAGGATTCAGAAAGAAGGGCTTAAAGTGTAGTTTATATTTTCTTGTCCTTTGAGATCATTGATTCCATTGTGGAACTGTGAAAATATTTGAGGGTCGCTGATGAGGCCCAAACTAGCTAGTCTGGCCCAGAAAACATGTACACTCCATATTTTCCATTTCCTTGGTGTACTCCTTGCTTCCAAAGGATAACCCTTTTATAGGACATATTTTATGTAGATCTATCTCCCTAAATATCCTTAAAGTATAATCAAACAACCGTTGAAGTCAATACGAAAACACGCCTATACAAATACATTGTAACTTTTATCGCCGAAAAAATGAAAATATATAATTGTGATAGTTTTCTTATTTCTGCTCAAAATATAGATTGTGGGAACTCATTAGAACCGCCTCATCGAGGCGGTTCTAACGAGTACCCACAATCAATATTTTGGGACAGAAATAAGAAAAATAAGTTTACCCCTGTAAACCCTAGTTTTACTATATGAAAGGGGAGTTTGAAGGGGTCAAAATTATATAGGCATGTTTTCGTGATGACAATAACTTGAATGACGACTAAATATGCTTCAAACCAAAATACATACGTGCGTGTTTGCGTGCGTGCACACGTGCGTGCGTGTGATACAGACTTACTCAATAATTCTGGAAATGTATACTTTCTAATATATAATTTTGTACACATCACGAAAACACACCTATATAATTTTGACCCCCTTGAACCCCAATTTTATATAGTAAAACTGGGGTTTCCGGGGGTATACCTTATTTTTCTTATTTCTGCTCTAAAATATAGATTGTGGGTACTCGTTAGAGCCGCGATGAGGCGGTTCTAACGAGTGCCCACAATCTATATTTTGAGCAGATATAAGAAAAATATCACAATTTTTCATCTTAAAATTTTCATTTTTTCGGCGATAAAGGTGGCAATGTATTTCTATAGGCGTGTTTACGTAATGAGCATAAAAATCTCTGAATCAGAAGCATAGTCCAAACGATCATCTCCAAACAGAAAGCGATTCAAATCTTGAAATGTTGTTTAACATTTCATTACGTATTACATTATACCTCCGGCATGCAAAGAAGAAGTGCTTAGTGGTTTCAACTGCTCCGTTGAAATGATCGGTTATGATATTTTTTTAAAAGAATTGCCGCTAAGAGCAGACCCTTTTTACCGGGAGAAAATGGGGACTCAATGCACAGAAAAAGACGATCAGGAAGGCCCAAAATGTATTTCCCCTGCACAAAACGGGAAATGTGCCAGATGCATTCATTTGCCTCACTTAAGGGGAATGGGAACACCTTCAGGGGAGGCAACTCCTTTAAAAGTATTTTTGTCTCCCATGTCAATAGGGGTCAACTCTTGAAGTAAAGAATTTGCTCCTGAGGAGCAAATTCTTTCCTTTAAGAGTAGACCCCTTTTTCAGCGGGACAGGATTTCTAGAAAAGTGAACAGGAAGTCCCGAAAGTTGTCTCCCTTTGAAAAATGGCGGAAAAATCTGCCAGGTGTTCCGATTCCCCTTAATTTGTCCAAAAAGCCGTGCTAATGAAATTCTACCAGGGCAAGTGGGAACGGTATATCTTAAACTCAAATGCATGTCTTTTTAAATGCATGTCTTTTTAATACTTCGATATATTTGAAATATGTAAAAAGAACTTTGATGACTTGACATATATTTCTTCACAAATGAAAAAAATAAAAATAATGGTCATAGCAGAACATGCCCTATAAAATGACATGTGCGAACAGCGAAAGACTTTAAAACAGAATGCACATAGCCGCGCGTTCTGGACAATCTCCATCCTTCGATAGAGCATTTTATAATGGACTCAGCTGTTACGCAAAAACTGACTGTGTTTTGGGCACCTGCAATATCCATCACGTGAAAATATGGGTTTAACGTCTCATTCAAACTACTTAGGCCATTTTGGAGACGTTGCTTTCAATTTTGTGGGATTTTTACCCGACATTGAGGTGAAATGACATATCAAATCCTGTCGCCCAATGAAACCAGAAGGCTTATATGCTTTGGACGATCCGCTTTGCCTGGGCAGGCTCAGTCCTTCAAAGCGGTTTACCAGTACTCGTGTGTAGTCAGATTCAGCTCTACGTGGAAGCACCATGCAGCCCAATCTATTTCTCCAAGCCCCGATGGGCGGTGGTGACTAACTTGAAATTATCCGTCTGATGAACCTACTTTATATAGGCCGGGAAAACTGGGGTTTACGGAGTGACAGCTAATTTCTCTTAATTCTGCTCCTAGACATAGGTTGTGGGTACTCGTTAGAACCGCCTCAATGAGGCGGTTCTAACGAGCACCTGCAACCTATGATTTTGGGTAATAGCACGCATTTTTGGAGATATTGAAAAATGAACTACGCCGGATGACTATGTAATGAAAATGATATTTGCTGCACCTCGACTCATATAAAAGATTAATGTTTCATCCTGCACGCCGAAATAGAATGCCATCAATTCTTGAAGTCCCTTGACAATTATTTATAGCATCGTTTTGTAAGGAGTCTTGAAGTAACATTTTTCAATCTTTATCCAGCGAAATATTTTATTATATCTGATCAAACAAAGTCTATATATTTGGGATTAGGATAATGATTTTTAAACTTAGCATACATTTTTAGAATGGAATTTTCCCCCGATAAATCGGGGGAAAATTCCAGTGTAAAAATGTTATGCTATCTCCAATGGGGGAATTCCTGTGTATAAATGTTATGCTAACTTTCCGGCTATACTATTTTTCAAAACCATTACGTTAATACGAGTCAGCGTTACGTGCATGAACCAGTGCAAACCCCAGTTTATTCAGAGAAATGTGGGGTTTACAAGCTAAGACTTTTCATTCTTTCTTTCATTCTTGTGTAAACAAAACTCACTGAGGCGATTCCAAGGAGCACCCACAATCTGTATTCGTAGCAAAAATAAGACAAACGTGAAACAAGTCCATGAAACGAAGACCCCTCTCAACTGCACTTTGGGGTTAACGGGGTATACGTTATCTGTCTTATTTTTCCTCGAGCATATAGATTGTCGGTACTCGTTAGAACCGCCTCATTGAGACGGTTCTAACGAGCAGGAACGATATATGTTGAAAGCAGAAATAGGAAAGATGTTACAATTTTACCTAATATTGGTCATTTCTGACACCAATTTGGACTCCATTATTGCACATAGACATGTATTACAATACACCGATCCCTTTCTCGAAGACATTTGCAAGGTCCCTAATGTGTTCATTTTTTGGCAGAAACTGAAAACTGCACTTCTTGAATTAAACTATTAGTGTGGAAAACATTTCCTGATCAATGTTACCCTTAAATTCCTGTCATCGCGAAAACAAGTCTATATAATTTTGACACCCTTGAACCCAACTTTTGTATAGTAAAACTGGATTTTACAGAGGTAAACCTTATTTTTCTTATTTCTGCTATAAAATATAGATTGTGGATACTCGTTAGAACCGTCTCGATGAGGTGGTTCTAATGAGTACCCACAATCTATATTTTGAGCAGAAATAAGAAAAATATCAATTTTTTTCATCTAAAAGATTTTGACTTTTCGCAGGAAAAGTTTATAATGTCTTTGTATAGGCGTGTTTCGTAGTTACTGTAAGCAAACAATGTAGTTTGTAAGGAGTCTTGAAGCAGAAAGCGGTGTCTGATCTGGGTCTTCACTGTTTCCAAACCTAATACACGCGTGCAGTCCATCCTCTTACGTAACAACACTCTGACCTCACAGACATAAGATAACTATTTTTTCCGCCCGCCCATCGAGGCTTGGAGAAAAATATTGGACTGCATGGTGTTTCAACGCGGAGCTGTAACTGACCACACACGAGTACTGCTAAACCGCATAGAGGATCTAAGCCTGTCCAGGAACGGCGGTGCGAGGCGGAACGTCCATGCTTATAAACCCTATTGGTTTCATTGGGCGACAGGGCTTGAAATGTCATTTCATCTCAATGTCGGGTAAAAGTCCCACAAAATTGGAAGCAACGTCTCCAAAATGACCTATACTGTGTTGACGGGGACGTTAAACCTCTAATCAAACAGAACAAGCAAGAACAGTTCCTAACATTCCAATGTATGCCTACAGTTCAAACTAGGGTATGGGCAAACGCGGTGTCTGAAAGAGGGTGAAAATAATTCACACGCCCCGTAGAACTGTAACTGGACTTGTCTCTAATGTGGCAGATTCTATTATCTTACATGGGTAAATATAGGCTTGGCATTGTACACATGTGACTGACAAGCTTAAACTATCCGGTCAAGAGCTGTCAATATATATGAACGTAACAGCGCTTAGTGATTACTTATTATTATTATTTTTTTACAACATTATTGACCAGAAAAAAAATGTCATTTGGAAAAAGATACCTATGCGAACATGGTGATACACCATGCAATTTTGACTGCTGACGAAAACACGCCAATATAAATCTGACCACCAATTTGGGGTTTACAGGGGTTAACCTTATTTTTTCATATTTATGTTCTAAAATATAGATTGTAGGGACTCGTGAGAGCCGCCTCATCGAGGCGGTTCTAACGTGTTCCCACAATCTATAATTTGAGCAGCAATACGAAAAATATAACACTTTTTCATCTCATATTTTTCGGCGGCAAGATTTACAATATATTTGACTATTTGATATAGGCGTGTTTTTGTGATGTAAAGCAATATTTTAACATCACGAAACACGCCTATATAATTCTGACCCCCTTGAACACCACTTTCATACAGTAAAACTGGGATTTCCGGGGGTATACCTAATTTTTCTTATTTCTCCTCTAAAACATATATTGTAGGTACTCGTTAGAACCCCATCGATGAGGCGGTTCTAACGTGTTCCCACAATCTATATTTTGAGCAGCTATAAGAAAAATTTCACAATTTTTCATCATAGAATTTTCATTTTTCCGGCGATAAAGGTGGCAGTGTATTTGTATAGGCGTGTTTGTTATGAGGTAAACGTTTGATTGCATGGCCGGATCGGACGCTTTGATTAACCTTAAGCGGCTCAAATTACGGAAGACATTTAGGGTCCCTATGGTGTACGAGCTATTGAATTGTGACTGTACAATAAAATATGCAAACCTACTAAAAAGCACACAGAATTTTGCAGTTTTTGCCGAGTTTAGACAGGAGTTCAATCACTCTTTTTTCAGTTAGCAAACCAACCTATTATCTGATTGTATGATATCAGCAAGACTGGAAACTGACACTATTACAAGTCCCCACAAGCGGCCCCCGAATAGGAGTATATAAGCGAATGCGGGGTCGGAACTATCACACTTTCAGAGAGAACGCGCGTCAGGATACATATAGTGCAACAACAATGGAATCGGATATGCTAAAAATCCTTACGCGGTTTCGGGATATAGAGGACCCGGATATGGGCAATTGGGACGATAAGCCCTATGAGACATTGTCCAAGTCAGAATGTATAGGAATTCTCGAAACCCACAACATAAATGGGCTGGAGCTTTGCCGGATTGGCAACATTAATCCGGCTCCAGAGACATTATGTAAGCTGGCGTTTTTCGCCAATCAAATATGTGGAAATAGTTCGGCGGATAAAGACCAACCTTCTGCGAAAAAGCAAAAAAGAGGAGATCAAAGCACGGTAAGAATATTTATTTAAGTTTGTATGTATTTTGTTTGAAGAAGGACCAAGGAAATAATGAGACGGGGGAAAATGAATAAATACGTAAATAGATAGACATTAAATAGCTGCATGTAACAGATGCCAATGAGAGAAACGATATTTATAAATAAAACCAAAGAGCAAATAAGATGCTATGTATAGAGGTGTGCGGTCCCAATACTTTATTTTTGAGTACACATGAGGAAAGTGTTGGCAATGTCCCTATTTTGTGCAGCGCACGCGTTAGAATAGGCAGGAAAAAAAAAAATATATACATATATATATATACATGTTTATATATATATTGTGCAAGGCACGTGTTAGAAGAAACAGGGAATTTGTACTGGTGCAACGCACGTGTTAGAATAGGTAGGAATATTTTTATTTTGTGCAAAGCACGTGTTAGAAGAAACAAAGAATTATATTTGTGCAATGCACGTGTTAGAATAGGCAGAAAAAATAATAATAATAATAATAGTATATATTGTGCGGCGCACGTGTTAAACGAAGCAGGAAATTTATATTTTGTGCAATGCACGTGTTAGATTAGACAAGGAATGGAAGTTTGAAGAAAAGGAAAAAACATTTGTTTTGGTCATGAAATGAACAAATAAATGAGAAAAAAAAAAAAAAAAAAAGAAAAAAAAAAAGACAAGAAGTATTAATCAGTTTGTGCGGAGCACGTGGTAAAAAATGCAACAAAAGATGAGAGGTGCAAATATGCTTTGAGTAAATAGACATAGATAAATAGATAGATGAATAAGCATATATCAATTATTTTGTGCGATGCACGTGGTAAAATTAGAAGAATGAATGACGGATTTAGGTCAAAAGGAAGATAGAATTAAATTAATAAAAGAGTAAGGAGAAGTATTGATAATCTTGGGGTAATGCGCGTGCTTAGAGATAAAAAAAAAAAAAAGAAAAGAAAATGAATGGCCGATTTGGGTCAAAAAAAAAAAAAAAAAAATAAATAAATAAATAAATAAAATAGAATATATAAATATGTAGTCCTCTCGGCCGGAGGACCCAACTGGCATATTGTTTGAAAAGTATGAATGTTATATTGTTCCTTAGCACGTTCATATGTGAATAAGCGTAAATCAGTGATGTTGATACCAATAGTGCTAATAAATGAAGATGATCAATGAGGGCGGTTATTATAATTAAGATTGTAACAGGGTGTTAGCCGGTAAGGAGAGTTCATGCATGGCGATTAAAGCATACCGTGAAAATGTTGTGATGATGGTCGAAGTTTTGTCTTGTACGTATATCATTTGATACGCTAATGTGCATGGGGGGCGGTGCTTCATTATTGTTGTTTAGTATCCACCGCATACGCTTTGCCCGTTAAGCAAACACAATGAACAAGCAGACAAATAAAGAAAACGTAAATAAAATTTGTCTTGTTCAGCGGCATGGGCCCGTCTTAACTGCATTGGAAGTCACACAGTCCATCGAGCAATATAAGCAGTTTAGTTTGGTAAAGACGGCACCTCCTTATTAGGGGCACTTATAGTGACAATGCGCGATCACGGGTATGAATTTGAAAATGTATAACACGCCAGCTAATTTACAGGAGATTCAGTTTCCTTTAACAACTCTTCTACTTCTTCTATACTTGAAACTTGCCGGGCGGGGGAGAACCTTTAACACACCATGAACGCGCATATATTATTCTGCCCCTGCCTAGGAACCTATTTTTATATGCTGAACCTGGTGCGTACTTGGGCGCAGATTGTATAATTTCTGCTGTGGGATATGGGTGGTTAGACTCGTTGGGGGCGCCCCGTCGAGCCGGTTCTTGCAGGTGTCTGCGACCTGTGTTAAGGGAAGAAATAAGGATGGAAAAGAAAGGAAGGGGAAAAAAAAAAATAAAAAAAAATAAAAACTGCAAAATTGCATTTATGGAAGGAATTTTCAGTATAATAGGTGGGAATGCTTTTGTGATAAGCTAACTGCTCAGCAGTAAGACATGTGCCTAAGCAGTCTTGTTTCGGCTAATCCAACATATTGTTAAGCAGTTTCATGGTGGCAGGCCCCCGCCCATAGGGGCTTGAGGAAATATATGGGCTGCATAATGCTTCCACGCAGAGCTGATCCGGCCCGCACACTAATACTGGTAAACCGCTTAGAGGATCTAAGCCTGTCCAGGAACCGGTCTGCGAGGCCATGCTAATAAACCCTATTGGTTCATGGGGCGACAGGGCTTGGGATGTCATTTCATCTCAATGTTGTTACCCCGCAAAATTGGAAGCAACGTCTCCAAAATGACCTTTACAGTGTTGACGGGGACGTAAAACCTCAAATCAACCAACCAGCAGTTTCATTGTGGCGACTACAATAACTAAAGTGTAGTCGCCAAGGTAACATGAAGAGACAAAGGAATTAATGAATGAACGAACAATGAACGGATAAGATGAACAGACGGTTGAATTATTTAATGTTGATGCGTTTGTTCGTTTGTTGTTGAGTTATTGTTTGTTTATTCATTAAAACTATTGGTAATTGGGTTATTATTAATATTACTATTGGTGTTATTGTTACTATTATTATTGTTAGTGGTAGTAGTAACACCAAATTTTGTTAGTTAATTAGGCAGAGGAGGCTGCGATAGCTAAAATGTGGCCTCTGAAAGGGAAAAAAAAAAAAAAAAAAAAATGAATAAAATCAATTTAGTGAAGGATTGCAAGATTTATTTGTTGGTGAATTGAATATATCGAATCATACTAGGTGTTGTTTAATTAAAAAAAAAAAAAAAAAAAAAAAAAAGAAAGAAAGAAAATGATTATAAATGCCGATTCAGTAGTCCATAAACCAGGTGAGGTGGGAAACAGATAGTTATTTAATATCTATTAGGGTCAGGGTAAACGATTAGTGATGGATGATTTTTAAGTGTAAAGTTTAAAAATGGAAAATTGCGGAAATGGCACACGTTGGGGTGCCAGGTTCAAGGTGAGGAACATGGCAGTTCTAAACTCGCCGATGATGATGTCAACACGTAAATTTACTCGAATGATTCGATTGCGCGGGCGTCTGTTCGGGTTTTCTCACAGCGGGCATTGAAACATGTTGAGGGGTTTTGTAAAAAAAAAAAAAAAAAAATAAATAAATAAATAAATGAATAAATAAAATAAATAAGTAAATAAAATGATAAAAACAAAAAAAAAAAAAAATAAATAAATAAATAAATGAATAAATAAAATAAATAAGTAAATAAAATGATAAAAAAAAAAAAAAAAAAAAAAAAAAGAAACAAAACAAAAAAAAAAAATAAATAAATAAATAAATAAATAAATAAAATTAAAATAAAATAAATAATAAAAATAAATAATAAGCAAATAAAATAAATAATAAGCAAATAAGATAAAAACAAATAAATAAATAAATCATTTAAATGGATAAATAAATAAACAAATGAATGAATAGGATGAAATGCCAGGAATGTCTATACCCAAGGGTGAAGCATTATTTAAGGTGCCGAAACGGCCCCCGCCCATCGCGGCTTGAAAAAAAAAAAAAAAAAAAAAAAAAATGGGCTACATGATGCTTACGCGTGAAGTGGAGGCCGACCCGCACACGAGTACTAGAAAACCCTTGAAAGGATCTGTGCCTGTCCGGGCGGGGTGGTGCGAGTCGACCCAGCCATGCTTATAAACCCTATTTGTTTCATTGGGTGGCAGGGCTTGAGATGTCATTTCGTCTCAGTATGGGGAGCTGCGTTTCCACCATGACCTTTACAGTGTCGACGGGGACGTTGAACCTCAGATCAAACAAACAAACAAAAGGTGAGGAAAATGGGAAGAAGCATAGATAACTGAAATTATTTTGATTGTTTAGGCAGTTGGACCACGGTTTGCCGTCGGTTGAGATAGATTAATATATGGATAATAATGAGACAAAGATTTTTTTTTTTTTTCTCTCTCTCTCTCTTTCGGCATCTTAATTTATGTTGTTCTGATAGGGTTATCCATAGGAGTGTCGCAGAATTGATATATTTTCAAATGAATTTAGTCACGACCGCTAGGTGATGAAAATGAATATTGTGTAAGTTTTCTGACCCAGGTCCGGATCTTAACTGCTTCAGGAGGCATCGCGGGAGCGCGCCGACATAACTAAAACAAGCGCTTCCCTCGGACCCTACGTTTGGATAGAAGAATTTGGGTTTACAGGGGTATAAATTATTTTCTTGTTCTGCTAACTGCTTGGGCCGGAGGTATGAGGAAGAGTAGGATTTTATTGTTATTACTTTGTTTTGAGGTTGTCATTATTTATATATATATAGTAATCGTGATGGTAATAGTAATGATAACACTACTGACAAAAGGAGTGTTAATAATAAAAATGAGGGTGGTGGTGGTGATAATAATAAGAATGATGAAGTGGTGATGTTGGTGGCTGAGATAAATGGCTTATTTTCTAAGTTGCAAATGGGTAAGATATGGTTAATCATTTCATTTTAGATGAAAGCTATTCAAGACAAGATTGAGGACCTAGAGAGGAAATTGAAGGAGAAGAAGGAGGCTGATGATGTGAATGATTTTGAGAAAACTAAGAGGGAAGTTAAAGAGGAGGCAGGAAAGTCGGAGGTAAACGTCGACACACTACACGAGAAGCTCCTGCATCTTGAGTCAATTGCAAGAAAAAGCAATCATGAAAGTAAAGAGAAGCTTAGCTTAATCTTAAGGCGCTTTCACATCCACAAGAGGCAACACCCGTCTTTCGTGGGAAGTTTGGTACTTAAGCTTATCTCCTCTAAAGAAGAGGAGTCGGTGCTAGATAAGGAACAAAAAATGTTTAAAAATTTTAACATGTCTATGTCCTATCAGGGTGGGATAGGAAATCCAGCCTGGAACATGGGCGCGGCGTCTTATGCCTATTTGCCAGGACCGGGTCCATTCTTACCATATGGACCGGGCCACATGCCGCTGCCGAGATTCGCACCGACAATGCGACCAAGGTTCAGGCAGGCCCAACCAGGTAAACAAATGTGTTATAAATGCAACAAAACAGGCCATTATGTAAGGAATTGCCCGCTTAATTAACATAGATATTTTTCATATGGCAATGCTTAATGAAATAGAAAATGGTCATGGAAATGCTAGCGGTGTAAAAATAAAAAAAAAAAAAAAAAAAATAAAAATAAAAGGCATAATTTATAATTTACTGCATTTTTGGCTCATAGCAGTATTCATTATTTTATTCTCATTACGGAAGCGATTTCAAAAGTTTTAGGGTTAGGTTGCAACGAACCTGTGAGTTAACCCGTTTTTTCATATTGTTTTCAGGGTGTTTTCAAACCCAGGCGATGGGAAGATGCCATTAATCTGCCTTTTGATCCATTTTTTCAAGAAAAAAGAAGCCTCTCTTGGGTTAATGTGCGAGGCGAGCATTTAGATTTTTCGCATCAAGGTATATCGGCGGAGGCTGCATTTTCGCAAGCGAGAACTCGTATCCCTTCAGTAGGGGAGCTCAAATTCCCAAATCCGAAACAATTCTTGGCAGGTCGTTTACACGGCAATATAGATGAATGGGAATATATCTTGAAGAATACCTCAGCATCAGAGGAGATTTATGGTTGGATACGTAACGGTATTGATTTGTTTCAGTACATCAAACATTTTAAAGGCTCCTTTGCAGGTGATGAATACAACCATGATTTGCCCCCTCCCAGATATTCCAACAATTCAAGCAAATGTATCCCTTTTATTGACTTCATAAATGAAACGGTATTAGAGAGATTGTGCAACAACTCCATTGAGTGCATAGGCAAGGTGGGTCAGACAAAACCGCCAGATATAATTAGTGCCCTGACTGTCGAACCGACAAAACCAAGGTTATGCATCAACCTTATGTATCTAAACTGCTGGATTCGAGATGTGCCTTTCACGCTTGATACTTTGAAAGATGTTCCCAGGGTAATCAAGCAAAATGCTTTCTTTACATCTGTTGATGACAAATCTGGGTTTGACAATGTGCTATTGGAAGAAGCGAGCAGGGACCTGGTTTGTTTTCAGTGGGCTGGTTATTTTTTCCGCTTCAGGACCCTTCCTTTTGGGTTCAAGCTGTCAAGCTATATTTACCATACATTGAATTTACAGCCGGTATCGTATATACGTAGTAGATTTTCTATACCCATATTTTCATACATTGATGATAAACTCGTAGAGGAGGTAAGGGGCATGTTACTGGGGAGCGGCCAGGAGAGTGCAGCGCTGGCAAACTATATCGTATGCCAAATACTCCTGAGATTGGGTTATTTTCTTAACCTTAGTAAGTCAGTTTTCGTTCCTACTCAAACTCCGATTTTTCTGGGATTTATGGTGGACTCCATCAACAGATGTTTCCGATTAACTCTAGAAAAGAAAGTAAAGTTTGCATTACACAGGGATGCTTGTTTGGGTATGTCAAAAATTAAAGTGTTAGATTTACAGCGTTTAGCTGGAAGATGTATTAGTTTTTTATTGGTCGTGCCAGGGGCAAAATTATTCACACGGGAAATGAACTTAGCTATATCAGCTGGTTTGAAATCAGGCGGGTCTGTTCCCCTTACGTCCGAGTTAAAGGAAGAAATCGAGGCATGGAAGTTTTTGGATAATTGGAAGGGAAAACTTGAGTGGAAGCGTGAGCGTCATATGTCATTGGAACTTTTTTCTGACTCTTCTCTGTTTAAATGGGGTGGAATAGTACATTTGCCCTCAGGTATGGCGGAAATTTCGGGTTTCTGGGAAGGTGAAGATAGAAGCTTAAGCATTATGTCTCTCGAGGCTAAGGCGTTGTTAAATGTCTTGAAATCGGTGAAGGATGACATCCGGGGACACAGGGCTGACGCTCACGTAGACAATCAGGTGTTAATCAACAGCTGGAAAAATCAAGGAACACGTTCAAGGGAGATGAACTCGGTAATTAAAGAGTTGTTCCAGTTGGTTTTGGACCTAGATTTGGTATTAAACCTGACATATATCGAGTCCAAATCAAACCCAGCCGATGCGCCTTCCCGAGATCTGCAAAAAAGTGATGCGATGTTAGCCCCATCGACTTGGGGGTTGATCCAGACGCAATTTGGTGGGGAGGAAGGGCACTCGTTAGACCTTATGTCGTTAGATTCAAACTGCATGAAGGATAAGGCAGGAAAGAAACTTAGGCACTTCAGTCCTTTCCGTAATCCAGAGTCTGCAGGGGTTAACGTCTTCTCTCAGAACATAGCAGAAGAAGAAAACTGCTATGTGAACCCACCTTTTGCTATGTTAGGCCCGGTCATAAATTTCATAAAGGAGAACCAGCTAAGCTGTACTGTGGTCGTGCCTGCTATGCCTGTGATACCAGTTTGGTTGCCGTCGATAAAAAATTTAATTGAGGATGCTATTATAATTGGGTATAAGGGACAAAAGAATGTTCTTAAGTATCCTTCCAAGAAGGGGTTCTGTCCGGATAAATATGGTCTGTGGTCAAACCTATGGGCAATAAGGGTAACTCCGAAGGGAAAATTCAGTTCATACGGGGGGTTGCTGTACACTCTTTGCCCGGGAGTAGGTCAAAACTCACACCTAGTAATATGTGGGGATTCCATGGTCAGATTTTTGAAGGGTCGGCGGGGGTTTGCCTCGCCATTGGTACATGTAAGAGCTGTGGGTGGGGCTTTAATCTCTAGGGTGCAAGAAAGTCTTGAAGAGGCCGTAATGAGCTATCCGCCGAATGTTATACTTTGTCATGCGGGAATTAATAATATGAGTAAATCATTCTTGTTTCCCAGTGAATATCACCAAATTACGTCTGCTATAGAACAGCTTAGATGCTTGGAATGCATGTTGCAGTCATATTCGTCGGTATACCTTGACGTGAAAATCGTGATGTCTGCAATTATTTCCACGAAAGACGGGTATATTAATGCGCGATCAGAGATTCTGAATGACAAAATCAGGTTGTGCTGCCAGAGAAACAACTGGGTGTACATGGATAACAGGAACTTGACTATGAATATGTTGAAAGACACGGTGCACCTGAATGATTCCGGAGAAAAACTTTTTGTGGATAATGTGCTAACTACCTTAAGCAAAGTGTTATCTTGAAGTAGACTATCCATTCTTTTTTTTTTTTTGTTTTTTTAGAGAGAGACTGTGAATTTCCCCAGAGTTTAATGTTATAGGGTTGTGTTGTTATGTACATGTTTGTTGTCTTCCAGGAAAACATGTAGGGGATTGCATGGTGTAAGGGCATGGAATGACCTGGAGTGGAATGGATTGCGGTGGCGATCTTAAGGGTTTCAGTTGTTCTACCCGAAAAGGGCATAGACCAATAGTATATGTCTGGCGACAGCAGGCAGAAATGTACTTTGAAATATATACATACAGACATATTCATATTTTAACCCTGACACTTAACCATTAGGGCTCTCGTCGCTGTGGTTCGAGCCTTGCTCGACCGCGTGTGGACGCCAGACTGTGCATTATTAGGTGAAGCGGTTCTTCTTTGGGTACCCCCGTTTTCGTCCAGCTTGATTAACATAAAGATTAGGTAGCCTTGGGGAAGGCCGTTAACGCCACCCCAATCCCCCCCCCCCCAAAAAAAAAAGGAATATATATAAATAAACTAAAGTAAAATAAATAAATATATCATAGTAAGTTAATTTGTCAGTTCCGTTCCACTGCACTCCAGGTTTTACTTCACGCCTTTTTTAAAATTATGCATACTCCAGACGCTCGTGTCCAGCCAGAGCACTGGATCCCGACCTGCTCTCTTTCCTTTGCATTCCGATAATCAAATTGAACACGTTATTGTAAACCTGACAAGCCTCCGTAGACTAGTAGATAAGAGTTTATTAATTAGGTCTCTCACACATGTAGGTTCGAGCCTGGCTTGGGTCTCATGTGAGATGCTAACTTCTGCAACAGAATGTTTGGCGGTTCTTCACCGGATACTCCGGTTTTCACATACTTTTGGTTTACGATCGATATGAGTTAAATAACCTGGAAAGGGTGGAAA
This sequence comes from Lucinisca nassula, assembly GCA_963580285.1. NCBI lineage: Eukaryota > Metazoa > Mollusca > Bivalvia > Lucinida > Lucinidae > Lucinisca > Lucinisca nassula. The sequence goes on from OY757017.1 coordinate 62,578,670, forward strand.
ACCGAGTCAAAACCTGGCTGGATCCGCGCATGTTTGGAGTAAATACGATGCAGATAGGGGTGTTGAAGCGAACCGAATTTACCGCGGCAGGCTGTTTACATATCCTGTGATTTATGATCAGTTTTGCCAGCTTAGAATGTGTCTGGTATTCATCGGGCAATAAACTGACACACCGCGGCTAGCAAAATATTTGTACAAGTACCTGCATGTGACATGTCAATTAGCGGTGCTGGTCGTTAATAGCAGCATACTCGCAGGTTCAATAAGAAATTGGGAGTAAATGGCTGTTGTGACTTACATTATCTGTGAACCATAACTTTAGGGCCCATTAATTATAATCCTGGTTGTTCAGAGTTCTTAGCTACCCAAGCGCCACACAGGTCATTTTGGCGATGTTGTTTCCAATATACATATATATATATATTATTTTCTTTATTATTATTATTATTATTATTATTTTTCATTATTATTATTATTATTATTATTATTATTATTATTAGACTTCTGTTCGACATTGGAATGCGATAGCTTCCAAACCCTGCTACCCACGGAAGCACAAAAAAGACAGAAAAAAAAAAAAAAAAAAAGCTTTATATGCATAGACTCAAATCGCTTTGCCTGAGTAGGGAACCCCAAAACGGTTGTACCGATACTAATATGAGTTTGGTTTCGGCTCTGTGTGGGGGCGTCGGGCGAAAAAACTGTTTTTGCAAGCCCTGCATGGGGTAAGCGTCACTTATCTGGTACTTATTATTATTGTTATGAGCGCGTTTTGCCATTACTCGTTTATATCCTTACATTTATAATTATCACTTTTCATCTGGCGAAAACCGTGACAGGTAATATGTTTTATGCATGTACCGATAACAAACCATTTTCACCTGTTTGCAGGATTTGGGCCAGCCTGTGAATTTCACTGGAATAATACTTAGGTGCACAAACTGTAGTGGCGGTAACGAGTTAGATTTCCGTTTTTGTAAGTTTTGTGGTGTGAAGCGGAACGAGGCAATGGGTAGTGCACAGCAGGAAGCTGACACAAGTTATTCTTTACAATCTAGAATAGATATAAGAATAAAAAGATTGGACGAATTGTACAATTCCTCGAAATATTCGAAGCAAAAATGTAGTGTAGAGGCAGAACTGTCCTCATTTCTGGAGTCACTTACGCCACCCAAAGACTTGTTAACGGCTAAACCGGAGGACATAAGAAGTTTTTTAATATATAAGGAAAAAGATGGAAGGACCCAGTTGCATGATCTGAAATGTAAATTTAAAGGTCTTACGGGAAAACAAAAATGTGACTGCCCAGCCACCTTGGCAGCTAAAACAATAGATAGCTTAATCGGAAAGATAAGGGCCATATTCCGGGACCTGGGGCGTTCGGGGGAATGGAATCCAATTCTGTTAACGGGAAATCCGGCGTCGTCGCATTTGATGAAAAGGCATTTCCAATCTGTCTCGTTAGAGCAAGCATCTGCTGAGGTGGTGAGGAAGCAGGCCGTGCCTTTGATGTTTGAAAAATTAGCAAAACTTTGTCGATACCTAACATACAAGGCATCAGTAGAAAAGGACCACGTTAAAAGGTACCTTTATTTGAGAGACAGAGCATTTTTCTCTGTTCTCTGTCATTCAGGTGATAGAGGTTCTGACCTTGGAAATTTATGCAGCAATAGGATGTTCAGTCTGCCCGACGGTAAAGGCATTTTTGTTTCGGAAATAGCTGGGAAGGTTGCATCACTTGATAATCCAAAGAATTTCTTCTTAATTGAATCTAAGGACGATGACATTTGCCCCGTTAAGCTATTGAAATCTTACATAAACTTCTCTGTAGGGATTGATATTGATCTTAGTCACGGTTATTTATTCAGAGTGAAAGATAAGGCAAACAATCAGGTAATTAATAAACCGGTCAGTGGCAGCTCAATGACTGATAGGCTGCGCACGCATTTGCAGGCTGTCGGTCTTTATGAAGGAGAGTCTTCACATTCCAGTAGGCGTGGCTGCGCCATTACATTAAGAATGCTTGGTGTGCGGGATGATCTCATCAACAATCACGTGGGTTGGGGCGGTAACAAAATGCTAGAACATTATGCCGGGATTGGTGACCTCTGTGGTCCTAGGAGCGCGGCAAAAAGATTGGCTGAGGCTGCGGAGGGAAAAGAACATGGCATTTCAGAGTTATGCAAGGTTTCAAGAAAGTTTGCGGCTTTGACGAACCTTCAAAGATTCTATTTCGCGTAATCATTGCAGGCGCATAAGGGGGAAGTCATGGGCTTTACAGAAGTTGTGATAGTTTTTGGGTACGCATTGAAACAGATTTTTGAAACATGTTGTAAAACATATTTTATAGTAAGGGTATTCCCTCATCCCACTCCCTTTAAAAAAAAAAAAAAGGAAAGTAAGAAGTCGATTATAGCCGGAATTATAATAAGGTTTTTGATAGTTATGGCAGGGGTTGGATAATCTGTGGACCAGTCACATTTTCGTACCAGAGCTTTTCACATAATGCATGCACATGATTTTACATAACACATACACATGATTTTACTTAATGCATAAATATAATTGGTTGTCCTTGTTTCACTAAAGAGAAACACAGGAGATGACTTATGGACAAGCATGTTGGCTTAATGTCAGATCCTGAATTCTATGATGCTGCTGTACTTTATATTTATGCATGTAAATGTTTGAAATAAATACTGTTTAAGTCAATAAAGAGAATCGCACCTGTGGCACTATACATAGTCTGTCTTGTTCTAATTGGAAATATAATACAACATAGTGCGAACACCTTAGGTCACCATTTCTGGCGTAAAGTAATGCGTCAAGATGTTAGCCTGATCATCGCTCTGATTTACGGATTATTGTATGTACACACGTTGGAAGGTGCACACGTGCAAAATAACCCAGGTGCGATTCTTTAGGTTTCAATTTTGAGTATTGGAATGGTAAAAAGGTATTTTATGGCTTGATGTCCAAAATGTTAGATATTTAACACCGGGCGGACTGTTGAGAATAAACAAGGTAGTCGAACGTGAGTTTTCTGGGTTGTTCTTTTTAATGGATGCTTAGAAATACAGGGTTTCTAAGTTTCCGATTCTCATATGAGGGAGAGCTTGTGGAACTTGTAATAAATAACTATTACAAGTCCCCACAAGCGGCCCCCGAATAGGAGTATATAAGCGAATGCGGGGTCGGAACTATCACACTTTCAGAGAGAACGCAGTGTGTTGGGATCAATAGTGGAGCTTGATAAACCCCGCGGTTACACCGGCCGGGTGGAAAGTAAGTTGATACCCACCCACCACACCCACTTCCATAACTTTCCCTTTTATAGCTTTAGAAATCCTCGGGTTTCTAAGTTTCCGATTCTCATATGAGGGAGAGCTTGTGGAACTTGTAATAAATAACTATTTTAACGCAGACATTGGCGTGTTTTCCATTACCAAATGAATGATATTTCTTGAATAAGGTCATGTTTTTAGTCAATGACATTTTGGAACGAATGTCACCGTAATTCTGGTTGGAATCAGGTTTCCAAGCAAGACAATCTCATTAGAAAAAACGCTCATGTGAGAAAAGACTAACTTCTTTGGTCAGGATCAATACATGTACACCCATCACTGTTAGATAAGAATATCGTCATTGCTCAGCATCAATACACCCGCCATGTTAAGACAAGGGTATCTTCCTTGCTCAGCACCAATCCAACCGCAATGGTAAGATAAGGGTATCTTCATTCTCAGCATCAATACAACCGCAATGGTAAGATTATCTTCATTGCTCAGCATCAATGAACCGATAAGATTATCTTCATTGCTCAGCATCAATACAACCGCAGTAGTACATGTAAGATAAGAATATCTTCATTGCTCAGCATCAATGAACCGATAAGTTATCTTCATTGCTCAGCATCAATACAACCGCAATGATAAGATAAGAATATCTTCATGGTTCAGGTCAATACAACCGCAATGGTAAGATAAGGGTATCCTTATTGCTCAGCATCGATACAACCACAATTGCAAGATAAGGGTATCTTCACTGCTCAGCATCAATACAACCGCAATGGTAAGATAAGGGTATCTTCATTGCTCAGCATCAATACAACCTCAATGGTTTCATTGCTCGCAGCAATGACCCGATAAGAATATCTTCATTGCTCAGCATCAATACACCCGCCATGGTAAGATAAGAATATCTTCATTGCTCAGCATCAATGAACCGATAAGAATATCTTCATTGCTCAGCATCAATACAACCGCAATGGTAAGATAAAAAGAATATCTTCATTGCTCAGCATCAAAACAACCGCAATGGTAAGATAAGAATATCTTCATTGCTCGGCATCAATACAACCGCAAAGGTAAGATAAGAAAATTGCTTAGCTAAATACAACCGCCTTGGTAAGATAAGAATATCTTCATTGCTCAGCATCAATACAACCGCAATGGCAAGATAAGACTATCTCCAATGCTCAGCAGCAATAGACCGATAAGAATATCTTCATTGCTCAGCATCAAAAAACCGATAAGAATATCTTTATTTTTCAGCATCAATATACTGATAAGAATATCTTCATTCCTCAGGATCAGCACACCCGCCATTTCTTCACGCACATAAAATCGGACTAAAAACAAATACACACGTCACATTTTGTTAATTCCCTGAATCAACACACCCGTGCGAGAGGTAAGACTATATTCACTACTCAGACAGAATGCTGAAACACACTGCAAGACAAGATTATTTTCATTGCTCAGAATCAACACTCCCTTGTGAGATAAGACTATCTTCAGTGTAAAGAATCATACACCCGTGAAAAAAGACTATATTCCCTACCCAGAATTAATACAAACATCATAGAAAGATAAGACTGACGCCTTTGCTGAGAATCAACATACCCCTGAGATTTAGACAATATTCACAACTCAAAATCAAAACATACATCATTATAATATAAGTCTGTCGTCATTGCGCAGAGTCAACATATCCGTATGAGATAAGATAAGACAATCTTCACTACTCGTTATCAACACACCTTTGTGAGATAAAAAAATATCTTCATTGCTCTGTTTCTGATGAAAGTATATATACAAGTATTCTTCCTTAAATTCCATCTACACGCGAACTGTGGGTACTCCTAAGAACCACCTCGAAAATTAACCCTTAACTTGGACTAAGGCTGTTTGTTAAGGCCTTAAATTCCTGCATTTTAAATAAGCATTGTAACCCTGACCGGATGTCCCTTAGGATGTCTGAGATTACTGTTAACTTTAGATTCGATTGACAAAAATGGAACCTGTAAAGTCACTACCAAATCCCATTGCACTCTAATACTCTCGTAAAGATAATATTTTTCAGGGAAACTACACTCGTGTGTTTAAGTTTTAAGTCCCACCAACAGCTAAGGTGATTCCGAGACGGAAGATCGGTTTAAAGACTTATACGAAAGTCTAGAGAAGCCCGGGATCGAACCTATAACCCCTGGTTCATGAGGCCAGGGAAAATACATGTATTATTACTATTAGCAGTAGTAAACATTCGGCCAGATTTCTTTCTTTCATTCTTTCTACTGATACTGCGATCGGTCTCGGCCCCGCCCATAGGGGCTTGAAGAAATATATGGGCTGCATGATGCTTCCACGCAGAGCTGAATCCGGCCGCGCACACTAGTACTGGTAAACCGCTTAGAGGATCTAAGCCTGTCCAGGAACCGCAGTTGGAGGTGGACCGTCCAAGCTAATAAACCCTATTGGTTTCATTGGGCGACAGGGCTTGAGATGTCATTTCATCTCAATGCCAGGTAAAAGTCCCACAAAATTGGAAGCAACGTCTCCAAAATGACCTTTACAGTGTTGACGGGGACGTTAAACCTCAAATCAAACAAACTGCGATCGGTCACATTTGACCATTACTCGCAGGTGTATATGACATACACTCCAGGTTATGCAGGATGGAAGCCTACACAGTAATCATGTAATTACGGTAGGTTTTTTAACCTGCACAGGGGATGGTTCTCCCTGCACAGGGTGCCTCCAGTTAACGTCCCGATGCGAAGGAAGGTGCACTTTTATGACATTCATCCCTGCAAATGATGCCAATGGAGCGTGATCGGACACCCAAATTTTATCACCACTGCCGGGGATCGAACCCGGGACCTCTAGCATCAGAGGCAAGTGCACTAACCGCTGAGCTATCATGCTCCAGATTCGTGTATTCCCTGGTGTGGCAGTGATTAATAGTTATGAAAGAAAAACGGTACGTCCGGTGTCTCATGTATGCCCTTTGTTTACTGATGAAGACAATAAGCATCAAAATCCAGATCAGCATCAAATTTTGTTGTCAGTTTAAGCACCGTAAGTACTGTAAAGCAGCTTATTCGAAGACTGTAAGCCTATTAGCATGTTATGTCAACAACTGTGTACTCTATCACGTCACCAAATCCACGTAATGAATACTTTTTAAAACCCCACTTTGTTTACGTATATAGAAATGTGAAGTGGTATATAGTATGCCTTTTTTTCTGTTCCAACAGATAGACCGCAGGTGGTCGTTAGAACCGCCCCAAATCTGCTGAACAAAAATGAAATAATCAAAATACATCCCAAAGGCTAACTACCACATGCAATCTATATGTTGTACAAAAACGCAATGACCAAAACATGTCACAATTTGTCATTTTAGAAACAGAAAAAGTACCATCTCATCTGGGTGTGACAACAAAATTTTAGAGCCAAGTCCTGTATTTCAGTGTCAAATGCCAACGAAACAAAATAAAATGTATACACTTGCAGTCCCTTATTTCCCATATAAATAACAGAGTATATACTGCTTAACCCATTTTATACCGGAAACCCCAAAAGGGGTACCCTGGAAAACAGTGCAGGCCCAGATCAGACGCCGCAGAACGCGGCGTCTGATCAGGACCTCCACTGTATGCAAAAAGTCCAGCCATTTTCCAAACAGATTTTGAAGAAAACACAACCTGTCACCCCTAAATCTCGAAATGGATTCCTGCTATATATAAGGTGGAAGATTCCATTTGGTACTAAAAGGGTTAATATCACATAACATGTATAAAGAACGTACGTAACAGTTATCTGGATTTCGTACAAATCAGTAATAGTCACGTGGACATCAATAGCGTAAAGCTACTGTGCTTGACAAACAATTCAACCAAAAACAATCACCTACAACGAATATGTAATGAGGACAGCGCTGGGTGGTTTACCGTGGCTGTTTCGATTCGAAACGAAAACCGAGATGGTTTCTGAACATCATTTCAAATCAGTCAACCGTTACAATGTAACCAAGACTTATTGTTTCCATGTTCTGTGGGCTTGAGAAACCCCACAGCGCGCCATGACACCAAACGTTAACACATCGTAGCCAAACAATTTACTCAAAAAGGCTTACAGCGGCCATGATTATGTATATACAAAAGTGCGAACAAAAACCGTGCCAAAACTTGACCTTAAACAGTTGAATTAAGATGGGAATAAGACATTGTAGCACTTTCTGTCTGCAATATTAGCCATACCAATGAACCTCGAGAAAGGCAGAAAATCGAACAAGGTCTGATTGACTTCTCATCTGATTTCCATTAATATCCTCCAGACAATTCGACCGGAAACAGATATAAACATGGCCTTTTGAGCGTGACTTCTTGACTTCCAGCGCATGGGAATAATTTTGCATCATCTATTAAGCCTTGGATTATTTTAACACACTCATATGACGTCTGTTTATTTGTTTGTCAATACTGCTGAGGTCTTTTTAGAGTTGTAGATTCCAATAGTGTGGGACTTTTGCGACATAGAGATAAAATGACATAGCGACTAGGGTTTTATATGCAGGGACGGTCCCGACTCGCACCATTTGGCCTGTGCATGTTTACTTAAGTTCAGTCGGTTTCAACTCTGCACGGGAAGCACCATGCAGTCTAAATCTAATCCTAATTTCTCCAAGCCTCGATGGGCGGAGGGCGGGGGGGGGGGGGGGAGAGAAAGGGGCGTCAAGGCTTCCCTTGAAATTTCGTAATACCTGTATTTATCTTGTATCTAACACTGTCATGGAGCGTGATAGCTCAGTGTTTAGTGCACTTGCCTCTGATGCTAGAGGTCCCGGGTTCGATCCCCGGCAGCGGCGATAAAATTTCGGTGTCCGAACACGCTCCATTGGCATCATTTGCAGGGATGAATGTCATAAAGTGCACCGTCCTTCGGATCGGGACGTTAACTTGAGGCCCCCTGTGCAGGGAGAACCATCCCCTGTGCAGGTTAAAGATCCCTACCGTAATCACATGATTACTGTGTAGGCTTTCATCCTGCAAAAACCTGGAGTGTATGTAATACACACCTGCGGTAATGGTCAAATGTGACCGACGCAGTATCAGAAGATAGATAGATAGTCTAAGGCAGATCTAAGGCCAACGCCAAGAGCTACTTGCCAACGCCTATATTGTAAACTTGACCGCCGAAAAAAAAAAAAAAAAAAAAAACGAAAATTTTAAGATGAAAAATTGTAATATTTCTCGTATTACTGCTCAAAATATAGATTGTGGGAGCTCGTTAGAAATTAGACTTATACATGACATGGAGATGAAATGACATCCAAAGCCCTACCATCCAAAGAAACCACTAAGGTCCCGACTCGCACCATTTTGCAGGTTTACTCAGTATCAGAAGATAGATAGATAGTCTAAGGCAGATCTAAGGCCAACGACAAGAGCTACTTGCCAACAACTATATTGTAAACTTGACCGCCGAAAAAAAAAAAACGAAAATTTTAAGATGAAAAATTGTAATATTTCTCGTATTACTGCTCAAAATATAGATTGTGGGAACTCGTTAGAAATTAGACTTATACATGACATGGAGATGAAATGACATCCAAAGCCCTACCATCCAAAGAAACCACTAAGGTCCCGACTCGCACCATTTTGCAGGTTTACTCAAGTTCAATCGGTTTCAGGTCTGCACGGAAGCACCATGCAGCCTAATCGAATCCTAATTTCTCCAAGCCTCGATGGGCGGAGGACGTGGTTGGGGGGGGGGGGGGGGTGGGGGGGGGGGGGGCCAAGGCTTCTCTTGAAATTTCGTAATACCTGTATTTCTCTTGTATCTAACACTGTCTATGGCAAATCTAAGGCCAACACCTATACAAATATATTGTAATTTTTACCGCCGAAAAACGAAAATTTTAAGATGAAAAATTGTGATATTTTTCTTTTTACTGCTCAATATTTATAGATTGTGGGAACTCATTAGAACCGCCTCATCGAGGCGGTTCTAACGAGTTTCCACAATCTATATTTTAGAGCAGAAATACAAAAATATAAACATGGCCTTTTGGGCGTGACTTCTTGACTTCCAGCGCATGGGAATAATTCTGCATCGGATTATTTCAACACACTCATATGACTTTTGTTTATTTGTTTGTCAACACTATTGAGGTCTTTATAGAGTTCTAGATTTCAATAGTGTGGGCCTTTTACATGACAAGGAGATGAAATGACATCTAAAGCCCCAAAACCCAGTGAAAACACTAGGACGTTCCCGACTCGCACCATTCTGCCCGTGCAGGTTTACTAAAGTTCAATCGGTTTAAGCTCTGCACGGGAGCACCATGCACCGATGGGTGGGGCGTCAAGGCTTGTCTTGAAATTTCGTAATATTTCTCTTGTAATTAAGGCAAATCTAAGGAAATTACGGACTGCGAGTTCTTCGGATTGGAAGCTGCACAATTTTCATTAACTTAAGGACCCTTTTTTCCGGCCTATACTTTCATAGACAACTGACCAGTGCCTGTGGTAAATATGATGTTGCCCTATGATTTATGGATCATCTTTGCCATTACGGAAACACGCCCTATACAAATACACTGCAAACTTGACCGCCGAAAAAAAAACGAATATTTTAAGATGAAAAACTGTGATATTTTTCTTATTACTGCTCAAAATATAGATTGTGGGAACTAACGAAGCGGTTCTAACGAGCACCTACAATCTATATTTCAGAGCAGAAATAAAATAAGGTATACCACTGTAAACCCCAGTTTTACTATATAAAAGTGGGGTTCAAGGGGGTCAAAATTAAATAGACGTGTTTTCGTGATGGCTCAACATTTTCTGATAAATGACGTCACAAATCGTGTCACCAGAAGCCAACACAAGAAGTCGGTATGATATACAGTAAAATCGCTTTATTAAGACCACCTTTGGGACTTATCAAAAGTGGTCCTTAAGACCACTTTTTAACAGTCCCAAATGTGACTGTATGCAGAAAACACAAAGAAAGAATAACTGCAACCTGCTAAATAAGCTTTTTAATGCAGAATTACTCTTAATTTTAGGTGGTCTTAATAGCGGAATTTCACTGTATATTCGGATATTAAAATCTATCAATTTACTTTCTAAAGATAATGTAAGTTGCCATGAGCCATGTTTTTGAATTTCAACTAATCTTTGCGACCAATAACAAAAGCTCATTTTCTAGAAGGCTATCCAAACCGACAATGTTCACAAATAGTGGTTATGCATTTGAACATCTCACCAGCAAACGGCACTTAGATTAAATTACGACGTTTCAACTAACAATAAATATGTCAAATAGTCTTGACGTTAACGTAAAGATTATTTTTGTTGTCTATTATATGACGTCGCGTCTGAGAGTGTACTAACGCCATGTATCAAATTCAATAATCCACTAGTGGATTAAATATGCAAATTAGTTAGATACACCCCGTAACGTTACATGTACGACGTCCTTAATGACGTCGCGTTTACAAATGGCGGAATATTGACATTTCTGTAAAACAGTCGTAAATAAAATACGTTTTCAGTGGCATATGATAAATAGAATCTTGCATTCGTGCACATGTACATATATTGTTGAATTTATTTAACTCGTTGAGGAAAAGGGATAAAATGCTCGGCAAAGCCTAGCATTTTATCCCTTTCCCTAAACTCGTTTAATAAATTCAATAATACATGAATACTCATGTAAGATCCTCTATATAAATCATTGTTTCCATCACGTGAACAAGTACGTGAAATGAACACCCCCTTGAACCCCACTTTATATAGAGAAAACTGGGGTTTATGGGGTATAAATTATTTCTCTTATTTCTGCTCCAAGACATAGGTTGTGGGTACTCGTTAGAACCGCCTCAGTGAGGCGGTTCTAACGAGCACCCACCACCTATGTTTGCAGTAAAATCAAGAAAAATATCACGAATTTTCACCAGAAAAGTAGCCATTTTGGAGATAAGAAAAATGCACAATGTCGCACGGGTGTGTTATCGTAATGTCAGTTTCTTCTGACACGTCTTACGACCTGAAAGCCGTAACAAAGGAAAGATGCATAGCCTGAAAAAAATCCCCGCCTATGGTGGGATTCGAACCCGGGCCGCCCGGGTGATAGTCCACTGCTCTTACCCCTGAGCCAAAGAGTCGACTCCCTGACGCAGTTGTCAGAGAGTGGTTATAAACCTAGAAGCTATGCATATGATCTACCAAGGTAGATAATGGAAGGGAGGTAACACACCCCCTCTTCAAGGAAGTCATCATTTATGATGACGTGAAGGATACCAACTTCGGCACAAGCCAATTCTGGCATTTCGGACGAGCCCCCATCTTACGACCTGAAAGCCGTAACAAAGGAAAGATGCATAGCCTGAAAAAAATCCCCGCCTATGGTGGGATTCGAACCCGGGCCGCCCGGGTGATAGTCCACTGCTCTTACCCCTGAGCCAAAGAGTCGACTCCCTGACGCAGTTGTCAGAGAGTGGTTATAAACCTAGAAGCTATGCATATGATCTACCAAGGTAGATAATGGAAGGGAGGTAACACACGTCCTTTCCTACAAAAGCACTGATGATTTAAAAAATAATGTTGGAAATTTAAAATGCCAACTGTCCACGTTTGAAACTTGAATTGTAATTTGTGCATTTTACAGTTGCTCTTTCTGTTGAATGTAATTGACAGTACACATGTAACGTTGGCCATGGACCACTGACTGGCATTACTATTTGGGCCCCGTCAAGCGATTTTGGTACTTATCGCCTATGCGAGCAGCGAAGGTTCAGGCGAGCCTGCGCATCCGCGCAGTCTCGCCAGAACCTTTGCTGCTCGCTCATACAAGCAGTGAATCAAGAGGAACCTTCAGACAGAAAGCCATATCCCTGGCCCTTCTGAATGGCTGGGCGTGCGCAGTTAAAATTTGTCATGACGGAATGCTCGAAGACACAAATTCGCTTGGCGGGGCTCAAATTTTAAAAAAGTGTTATGAGTTCACATGCCAAGGTTATATTTGGACAGCACTGAATACTATTTGTGTTGAACAGCGCGATTACAATAATTATACCATTCATAGTTCTAAAATTGATTCTAAAACTGGCATTTGTCGATATTAAAATACTGCTCCATTAAGAGAGCAAATTATATGCTACAAACGCGGCATCTTTTATGTCTGTTGAACAGCCTTTTACGCATGAAATGTGTGTACATTAAGTTTTGGGGCGCCAAATTGATTTCTAAACATAACTCCAATCGCCAAATTTATGTTCAGTCCCTGACATTTTCTACTGCTTGGGCCATGCACAGGAACTTGTAGTTACACCATATAACCCACAAAAACTGTAAAAAAAAAAAAAAGAAAAGAAAATAACGTTAGCGAGCCGAAGCCTTTTTCACATTTTTTTATGGGTTGTATGATGTAAGTTCAAGTTCCGGTGAACCATGCACAGATAGGATCAAAAACATTTTTTGTTTAAATAAAAGCTTGTTTTTTTTGGCCGAAAACAGGTCTTTCCTACCGATTTGCAGCATATTTTCGCTAGTTATTTCCCTTGATCTAAAAGACGGATTCCATGTCGCAAAAAAAAGCGACTAGGGTGCTCTGTTAGGCAGTTGCAAATATGGAATTAGGGCTCTGAAAAGTGTTAACTGCCCTCATTTCTGCTTCAAACATACACGTATATTACTGGTGCTCGTTAGCACCGCCTCAATGAGTCGATTCTACCGAGTACCCATAATCAAATGGAAAAAAAAACAAATAAGAATAGCTCACCGGAAGTCGCGCTTTGACTTAGTTGTGCAAAGGTACATTTTCAGACCCATAATAGAGAAATAATCCAGTGTTTTTTTTTTTTTTTGTGTGTGTTTTTTAAATATCGGGGATCATGAATGATTCAAATCTGTAACATTCGTATCCCTTTTTATTCCATTTAACCCATATCCATGGTTACAAACAATCACATTGTGACAATATTGAAACCATTTCACATGCTTTCAATGAATCAACACGGGCGACAAACAGCAAATGCAATGATAGTAGAACCCTTTGTTCAGGAGAGCTAAAAAGTCTGTCTGTGACCTTGACTTCGACCCCAAGGCCACGGTCATGGGAGCGAATGCTGCTGATAAAATATTTAGACAAGTATCTTATCGCCTCAACAATAATGTACTGAATCTATCTCGCATAAACAATTGTACTGACAACACAAAGCGAAACAACAGTGTCGAGAGTAATGTTTGTTTGTTTGATTTTAGGTTTAACGTCGGGGTCAACACTGTAAAGGCCATTTTGGAGACATTGCTTCCAATGTTGTGGGACTTTTACCCGACATTGAGATGAAATGACATCTCAAGCCCTGCCGCCCAATGAAACCAATATGATTTATAAGCATGGACAGGCCGATTCATACTGCTTTGCCTAGATCCTCTAACCGGTTTACCAGTACTCGTGTAAGCTCTGCGTGGAAGCATCATGCAGCCCATCTATTTCTTCAAGCCCCGATGGGCGGGGGCCGCCCAAGAATGTCGAAGTAATAATTCTGACTCTGTGTTTGTTGTACGTTCCCTTCAACACCGTTTACGTTGCTTCAGACTTTTTTGGACTTTCCTGACGTTGAGATGAAACTACCGCTCAAAGGGTTTTTAAGCGGGAACGGTCCACTACACAGCACTTTGCCTGGGCAGGCTTAGACGTTCTAAGCGGTTTACCATGCAGTACTCAAAAGTTCGGTCGGATTCAGCATTTCGGGGAAGCACCATGCAGCCCAATCTGTTTCTCTTATCCCCGATCATCGAGGATGGTTGGGGCGTTAATCTGGAGTTCGGCGTTACTTGTACATTAATAAGTCCTTATAATGAAGGTCCTTGTAAAGAACCATTTTTATAAGAAAACTGGAGTTTACAGGGGTAAATATGATTTTTCTTATTTCTGCTCAAAATCATAAATTGTTGGTACTCGTTAGAACCGCCTCAATGAGGCGGTTCTAACGAGCACCTACAATCTATGTAAGGATCACAAATAAGAATAAAATTACAAATTTTAACCAGACAAACACCAGTTTTTTGCTACATTAAAAACGCGGATGTGCTACATGCGCATGTATCTGTCAAAAACATGCCCGAACACATCACAATTCCAGAAGGAAATATGCTTATTAAATGTGCTGTATGCCGTAAACATGTTACTAAATGTGGACTGACCATCCAAAACAAAATTATGCACCCTATTCCCGTCCTGTTTCCTGGTCAACAAAAGGTTTATGTGTGGGCACCTGGGAAGGTTCACAAGATTACCACAGAAGACATTCCGTACCATGACCTAGTCGAACATATAGCTCTAGACAGGATTGAAGAAAAGGTATTAAAAACAAATTAAACCCCAGTTTGAAAGCTGAAACTGTGGTCTAAAGAATTCTTGTGCATGCCGCTTCTCTTTGCAGTTTTCAAACCCTATTTTGATAACATCAAACTGCATGGGGTTTCGAGTTCAAACCGTGACTTGCACTTGGCTTTCCATAGAAATACACTGTTCAAAGCGATTTATGGAGACTTTTCTTAACATATTCTAAAAAGTATGCTATGAGTACACACAGCATGCTTTTGTTCCATAGAAGAAACAAACACTCATATTATGCCTCTTGGCCGCTATGATAAAATTACCCCTACATATATTTCAATAAAAATGTCAAGGTCCGAAGGAGTTTCGAGCCAATGAAGTATGAATGTAGATGAACACTTCAAATAAAATGACCATCTTGTGAACTACTCGCGCCCCGCCCATCGGGGCTTAAACAAATAGATTGGTCTGCATGGTGCTTCCTCGAAGAGCTAAAACCGACCGAACTTTTGAGTATAGGTACTGGTAATTCGCTTAGGTCTGAGCCTGCCCAGGACATGTGATCCAAGCGGTTTCTTTGGGCTTGAGATGTCACTTCATTTCAATGTCGGATAAAAGTCCCATCAAATCGGAATCGTCTCCAAAATGACCTACATAGTGTTGACGGGGACGAAAAACACTCACAACAAACTTCTATTGAAGCTAATTCTATGCGCTAATGCACAGACTCGCCTGAGCCTATGCTGGTCGCCTATGTGCTTATGCGCAGGCTTCCTTGGGCCTAAACTTGGCGCCTATGTGCTAATGCGCAAGCTCGCTTGAGCCTATTTTGGTCGCCTATGTGCTTATGCGCAAGCTCGCTTTAGCCTATACTGATCGCCTTTGTGCTTATGCGCAGGCTCGTCTGACTCTTTGTGCTTATGCGCGGGCTCGCCTGGTCACCTTTGCAGTACATACAAGTATTGGCTCATTTGTACTTCCACAGAGTGGCTGGCATGGCTAAACATACACTGATGGCTTCTTGAACCTTTGGTCGTTTATTGGGGAAACGGACAAAAGTTCATCGTACACGTACTTATGTGGAGTGGCGGCACAACTGCACTAATTTTAAGCATGAAATACTCCTGAGAAAAAGAAAGGCTACTTTTTAACTGGAAAATGTACCGGACACGTGATCATTGGATACTTTTATTGTCTATTTAAATCAACACTGATATGCAATGAACGGCCTCCCTAAAGATATTCCTCCTCCCAACCACGTAATCACATCTTTAAAAAGCTCCAACTAATAAGTTGTAGCTATCAGTATCTTCCGTGATGTAGTCAATATGGCGTCTTCTGCATGCTTTAGGCATGCCATGGTGTCCTCACCTGGCGTCTTCTCATTGGCTGGATTTATGGGGTCTGTTTGTGAGAACCGGTTCAATCAGATGAACCGCTATATCCGGTTCGTTATGGGAGGGGGGGGGAGGGTGGGGGGGAGAACCGGTTCAATCAGATGAACCGCTATATCCGGTTCGTTGGGGGAGGGGGGGGGGGAGGGGGGGGGGGCAAATCGCGTACATTTTTTCCTTCTGGTTATTTTTCCTTCTGAAAGTCGATTTTCGTGGATAAACTACTCAAAAGGCATATGCCGTATGCTGACATTGAAATTAAGACTAATTCTCCTTAAGACGTTTTAGTCATTTTCCAGTGTGTTTACCCACTCAGTGTCTTCAAGAAAGAGACCACCTTTGGGACTGTTCAAACGTGTTCTTAACAGTCCCAAAAGTGGTGCTACAATAGGAATTTTACTGTACTTCCAGGGTGCTCGTTCACGGTTATGATACAATGTAATTTTATGTTTCAAGTGTGGCACATCGGTTATGGTACAAAATCACAATAAAATGTGTAATCGGAGATGCGCATGCTCAGTCTGCGTACCCACTAAACACATGATGATCTGAGACTTCGCTGGGTGCATTTGTAGAAACAGTTCTCGCTTAAAACGGGTCAGATAAACCCAACAGCCCGATCCGAATCCCCGCCTTTAGTTGTTTCTCTTCAGAATGGCGTGTGGCCGCAATATCAGTCACCGTTTCTTGCTAATATATGTATACAAGTAAACCAGATTAAAAATCTGTGACTGTCAGGACAATACATTTCTAGGCTATATTTACTGTAACACACCTTATTTGCAAATGACAATATTTACGTCATCGCCAAGGCTGGTACCATTTCTGCGATACAGCAGTTTACATGGTATAAATATAATGGGCTTATTATGCCTGGAATCTGTACTTTGTCTGGAATCCCACCAAGTCTAAAGGTAAGCCATAAATAATCTGTTAATGTAAAGATCAGCTATGACGACAGCCAATGATACATGCATATTCTGAAAACATTACATTTAATTTTATTTTATTTAATATCCAGGCCTCCTAGTGGCCCACTTTGAAAATATAGGTTTGTATATAGGTTCTTCTTACTCAAAATAAAGCTTATTTACAGGTTTTTCAATAAAAATACAGGTTAAAAAAAAAAGAGTCTGCCAAACTAACATAAAGATTTAAAACTGAAGAAAAAAATTTGATAAATTTTTGTGCCACAATTACTCAGATAAAGTTGATCTGAATTTTACAAAGTCCGAGCGAGCGAGGAAAAAATTACAAGTTCTTAACAGTTTTCATCACTTTTTATGGGACTAAAAAGTAAAAAATAGTAGTGCATTTTGAAGAAAAGTTAGGGTTGAGTCGCAAGAAGGTTCAAAAAGTGAAAAATATAGGTTTTTTTTTTTCATGAAAATACAGACTTTTTATAGGTTTTATGAACAAAATAAAGGTTTTATAGGTTTGGCACAAAATTATAGGTTATTATAGGTTTTATAGGTTTTGCTAGGAGGCCTGAATATCTCTAACTCCAAGGGACAAACATGACTCTTCAGTTGGAAATGGTCATAGGTTTGATAAATGGAATATAATGAATATATAGCGGCCTTAACTTACCGGAGTCCAAAACGGAGCCTTAAATTTTGTTTGACTTAGTGAGATGTTTGAGATAATAGAGCTATTGAGATGCATATCATAACAATAGCAACTTAACCTATGTGTACTGAATGAAATCTTATTTATAGCACAAGTCCTTTTCAAAATTAAGGTGTGTCTGGTTGTGTTTTCTTCAAAATTTATTTGGAAAATGGTTGAACTTTTTGCAAACAGTGTAGGCCCTGATCCGACGCCGCGTTCTGCGGCGTCGTTTCAGGGCCTGCGCTGTTTGCCAATTACTCCTTTAGGGGTTTCCGGTACAAAACGGGTTAAAAACCTATCTGATTGACTTGAGGTTAAGCGTCACCGTCAACACTATAGCCGTTCCTTCCAACTTTGTGGGACTTTTACCCGAGATTATGATGAAATGACCCAATGAAACCCACAGGGGGTATATGCATGGACGGTCCGACTCGCAGCACTTTGCCTGGGCAGGTTTACATGTAGACCCTCCAAACGGTTTACCAGCACTCATGTGCTCCTCGTGGAAGCATTATGCAGCCCAGTCTGTTACTTCCAAGTCCCGACGGGCGGGCCCGAATAGCAGACGCTTTGTTTTACGGGCTTGAGATGTCTTTCATCTCAATGTCGGGTAAAAGTCCCACAAAATTGAAAGCAACGTCTCCAAAATGACATTTACAGTGTTGACGGGGACGTTAAACCTCAAATCAAACAAACAAATTACCATTTCCTGACATGTCAACTTCAGGTTTGATATTTCATGTGAACGGACCCCGCCCATCGAGGCTTTAAGAAAAAGATGGGCTGCATGATGCTTCCACGCAGAGCTGAAACCGACCGCTTACAAGTACTGGTAAACCGCTTAGAGGAACTAAGCCTGCCCAGGCAAAGGGGTGCGAGTCGGACCGTCCACGCTTATAAACTCTATTGGTTTCATTGGGCGACAGGGCTTGAGATGTCATTTCATCTCAATGTCAGGCAAAAGTCCCCCAAAATTGGAAGCATCGTCTCCAAAATGACCAATACAGTGTTGACGGAGACGTTATACCTCAAATCAAACAAACACATTTCACGTGGACCCTTAAGATGTCAGTCACAACGATTATCTTATACTTTGTCGTCTCCTGGTTACTTTACATTACGATCACCCACCCCTTGTAGCCTAGCCACTAGGCGTTAAAATGAATAATATGGAATTAAAATCATCTTTTGCACTAAAATTAACAGTGTATAAAAGTTTAGCTAGTCTAGTCTCTCTGGCTCAATTTTAACGATAATCCTAAGATTTGAAACTCTACCAAATAGACTTGCCATTACTAAGAAGGTGATAATTTTTAATACAATAAAAAACACCAAAAAAATGATCAGACTTTTATTATCAGACTTGTAGCTAGTCTGACACCCGTGCGACGTAGTGCATTTTTTCACATCTCCAAAATCGCTACTTTTCTGATGAAAATCCTTAATATTTTTCTTATAAATGCTCAAAACATAGGTTGAGGGTGCGCGTTAGAACCGCCTCAATGAGGCGGTTCTAACGAGTACCCACAACCTATGTCTTGGAGCAGAAATAAGAAAAATAATGAATACCCGGGAAAACCCCAGTTTTCTCTATATTAGGTGGGGTTTGTGTGTGTGTGTGTGTGTGGGGGGGGGGGGGTCTTCATTTCACGGATTTGTTCACGTGATGAAAAGTCATTGCTGCCATTAGTCAAGACTCAGATCTGATCAGGGTCCACACTGTTTGCCTGTATGCAAACATATTTTACATTACGAAATTCAAGGGGGTTAAAATTATATAGGCGTGTTTTCGTGAAGAAGGCGCAACAGGCGACATTTTTAGATTTTTTATTAAATGAAAACACGCCTATACAAATACATTGCCACCTTTATCACCGAAAAAATGAAAATATTAAGATGAAAAATTGTGATATTTTTTTCTATTTCGGCTCAAATATAGATTGTGGGCACTCGTTAGAACCGCCTCATCGAGGCGGTTCTAACGAGTACCCACAATCTATATTTTAGAGCAGAAATAAGAAAACTAGGGTTTACCCCTGTAAACCCCAGTTTTACTCTATAAAAGTGGGGTTCAAGGGGATCAAACTTATATAGGCGTGTTTTTCGTGATGAAAACGTTTGGAAGAAGGCGCAACAGGCGACATTTTTTTATTTTTTATTAAATGAAAAACAGGACGACAAGGGTTATTTTTGTTCTTTTTGTTTGAAATATAATGATCAAAAATGGTTCACAAAGTGTCGACAATTCCGGGTTCTTTAAGTATACATGGTAGCAACAAAGAAACTTGCTCAAATTAGATTATTTCGATATAACGTGTCTTGCAGATAAAGATATTAAGCTGGTTCATCCGCAAAATCAGAAATGGATTTTATGAAAAACATTTGGCTGCAAAGAAAACTTAATGGACAATTTATGTTTTTCGATAAAATGAAGTTGTTTTCAGTTGAAATCAATGCATATTGTAAAAATCTTTATTTAACTTTTCATTATCTTATGTCAACCGCAAAAAAGATATTTTAGGCGTTTCTTGAAATAGACAGAAACACCTACATATAATATATACATCACGAAAACACGCCTTTATAATTTGACCCCCTTGAACCCCACTTTTATATAGTAAAACTGGAATTTACAGAAGAAAACCTTATCTTTTCTTATTTCTGCTCTAAAATATAGATTGTGGGTACTACTCGTTAAAACCGCCTCGAGAAAAATATAATTGTTCATCTTAAAATTTCGTTTTTTTTTTTTTTCGCCGGTTAAGTTTACAGTGCATTTTGTATAGGCGTGTTTTCGTAATGACGGATATTGTTCCACATTTGAACTTCGTCTTCATGTATTCATCAGGTTAACAAGTTTTAGTAATTAACATCTGTCAAAATACCCACTTTATATATGGTAGGGTATATGGGGTTTTTCATTATTTTCCGTATTTTCTTTTGCCATAAACATATATTGTGGGTACTCGTAAGAACTGTCCCATTACGGCGGTTCTAACAAGCTCCCACAATCTATATTTGGACCAGTTATAAGAAAAAAAATCTTAAACATTTTCATCTGAAAAGATTTGAGACGCTATTTTAGCGCACGCGTGTTTTACAAGTGTATTGGGACTGGTGTCGCGTCAAGCTTTTGTTTGCTAGTTTTGAGGTTTACGTTCCCGTCAACACTACTTAGATTATTTTGGAGACGTTGCTTCAGATTTTGTGGGACTTTAACCCGACAATGAGATGAAACGACATCTTAAAGCCTACCCGACATAAGCCGCTGAGTTTAAGGCACGGTCCGACTCGCACGACTTTTCCTGGACAGGCGCCTCCTAAGCGCTTTAACAGTACACGAACGTTCGGTCCGTTTCAGCTCTGCGCGGAAGCACAATGCATCCCAATCTATTTCTCAAAGTCCCGATGGCTGGTGTGTGTGTGTGTGTGGGGGGGGGGGGGGGGGGGGGGCTCCTACGTCAAGCTAAAGTGCAGCATCTACATGTACGATCAAAGGCGCTCAGTTGAGGCTCATACATGTATCAGGCTGTGTGCCTGCTCATTTAGAATGTGCTCAAGCTTTTTGGTATAAACATACTATTTATTCAACAAGAGGGCCATGATGGCCCTGGATCGCTCACCTGATCCATAGAGTAACAAGTGGGCCCTGGAGAGGGCCATTATTGACTCCAGTGTTATAATGTGCATAATGTTGAGGGAGGTCTAAAAAGGCTATAATTTGAACAATCTTGGCAAAGATCCACTAGATGAAGCAACACACCAAATATCAAAGACCTGGGCCTTGCGGTTTCAGAGAAGAAGATTTTTTTTTAAAGATATTCCCTACATAAGCCTACGTAAGCCGAGGCGGGGGCATTTTTGGCCTCAGGGCTATAATTTGAACAATCTTGGTAGACATCCACTAGATGAAGCTTCACACCAAATATCTGAGCCTTGTGGTTTCAGAGAAAAAGATTTTTAAAGATTTTCCCTGTATAAGCCTATGTAAAACCAAAGGCCCCCGGGGCGGGGCATTTTTGGCCCTAGGGTGATAATTTGAACAATCTTGGTAGAGGTCCACTAGGTGAAGCTTCACACCAAATATCAAAGACCTGGGCCTTGTGGTTTTAGAGGAGAAGATTTTTAAATATTTTCCCTATATAAGCCTATGTAAACCGAAAGGCCCCCGGGACGGGGGCATTTCTGGCCCAAGGGCCATAATTTGAACAATCTTGGTAGAGGTCCAATACATGAAGCTTCAAACCAAATATCGAAGACCTGGGCCTTTCCGTTTCAGAGAAGAAGATTTTTAAAGATTTTCCCTGTATATTTAAGCCTATGTAAAACCAAAGGCCCCACGGGAGGGGGCATTTTTGCCCACTAGGGCTATAATTTGAACAATCTTGGTAGAGGTTTACTAGGTGAAGCTTCACACCAAATATCAAAGACCTGGGCCTTGTGGTTTCAGAGAAGAAAATTTTTAAAGATTTTCCCCATATAAGCCTATGTAAATCCAAAGGCCCCCAGGGCAGGGGCATTTCTGGCCCATTTTTCCCCGTAGGGCTATACTTTGAACAATCTTGGTAGAGGTCCACTAGGTGAAGCTTCACACCAAATACAAAAGACCTGGGCCTTGTGGTTTCAGAAAAGAAGATTTTTAAAGATTTTCCCTATATAAGCCTATGTAAATCCAAAGGCCCCCGGGGCAGGGGCATTTCTGGCCCAAGGGCCATAATTTGAACAATCTTGGTAGAGGTCCACTAGATGAAGCTTCACACCAAATATAGAAGACCTGGGCCTTGCGGTTTCAGAGAAGAAGATTTTTAAAGATTTTCCCTGTATAAGCCTATGTAAAACCAAAGGCCCAGCGGGCGGGGGTATTTTTGGCCCTAGGGCTATTATTTTAACAATTTTGGTAGAGGTCCACTAGGTGAAGCTACACACCAAATATAAAAGACCTGGGCCTTGTGGTTTCAGAGAAGAAGATTTTTAAAGATTTTCCCTATATAAGCCTATGTAAATCCAAAGGCCCCCGGGGCAGGGGCATTTCTGGCCCAAGGGCAAAAATTTGAACAATCTTGGTAGAGGTCCACTAGATGAAGCTTCACACCAAATATAGAAGACCTGGGCCTTTCCGTTTCAGAGAAGAAGATTTTTTAAGATTTTCCCTGTATAAGCCTATGTAAAACCAAAGGCCCCCGGGGCGTGGGGAATTTTTGGCCCTAGGGCTATAATTTTAACAATCTTGGTAGAGGTCCACTAGGTGAAGCTTCACACCAAATATCAAAGACTTTGGCCTTGTGGTTTCAGAGAAGAAGATTTTTAAAGATTTTCCCTATATAAGCCTATGTAAACCCAAAGGCCCCCGGGGCGGGGGCATTTCTGGCCCAAGGGCCATAATATGAACAATCTTGGTAGAGGTCCACTAGATGAAGCTTCATACCAAATATCAAAGACCTGGGCCTTGCTGTTTCAGAGAAGAAGATTTTTAAAGTTTTCATTTTAAAAATCTATTTTTAGCTCCTGTGACCTAGATGTGCAATGGACCGGAACCATTTGAACAATTTTGAAAGGGGACCACCTAAGGATCATTCCTGTGAAGTTTGGTTAAAATCCAATCAGTGGTTTAGGAGGAGATGTCATTTGAAGAAAAAGTTTACGCACGCACACACGCACGCACACACGCACGACGGACGACGGACAAAAAGTGATCCCAAAAGCTCACCTTGTCACTACGTGACAGGTGAGCTAACAAATGAAACCCTATCCACAGAGGTGAATATAAATGTAACATTATGTAGGGATTTAAACATTTCAATGATTTACCCCTTTAGGGGTTTCCCGCCTGCAATGGGTTAACTAACGACGTGTTTTAAAATGTAATGGACACCCCTCAGCGACAGCTGTATGCATACCACGAGCATATTCGAAGTGCATACATTGTCCTGAATTCATTTTGCAATCAATTATTACAAAAGGCCAGACTCTACCTTTCTTGCGACAAAATTGGCATTCGGTCTTGATTTGTTTTAAGATTAAGAATCTGATTTTCCCCGCTTTGTCAATCAGCTGTATCTTTTTAACGCCGACTCTGTATACATGCTAATTCTGCTGTTTATTGGATCTTTCCATGCCAGTACATTGTCATGACTGGATTTACATATTTAAGGAACACTATGACAGAATACATTTAGATGCACAGTTTGAATTTGGAAACAAAGCTTTCTAATCAGGTCAGTTTTTTCACATTCATTGTATGTCAGGAAAGGCCCAAGATTGGAAATAAATTCTATTATATTCTATAGAAAATAGGAGCCAGTAGAGGATCTTACATAAGTGTCATGTATTATTGAATTTATTAAATGGGTTGAGGAACAAAAAGATAAATTGCGATGCTTTGCCGAGCATTTTATCCCTTTTCCTCAACGCCTCGTTGAGGCGGTTCTAACGAGCACCCACAACTTATGCCTTGAAGCAGAAATAATAAAAAAAAATAAAGTATAACCCCGTAAACCACATCATATAATGTGGCCCCGGGGTGTTCATTTCACGAACTAGTTCACATGATGGCAGAGCAGAGCCTGACATAGACGGAGCGTTCACTATTCCATCACGAAAACACACCTTTATGATTTTGACCCCTTAGATCCCCCTTTTATATAATAAAACTGGGGTTTACAGGGGTAAAACTTGTATGTCTTATTTCTGCTCTAAAATATAGAATGTTGGTACTCGTTAGGACGGCCTCGATGAGGCGGTTCTAACGAGTACCCTCAATCTATATTTTGAGCAGAAATAAAAACATCACAATTTTTCATCGTAAATTTTTTTTCATGTTTTTTTTTTCGGAGGTAAAGTCTATAATGTATTTGTGTAGGCGTGGTTTAGTAATGCACCAGAGTTCCCGCATATGAGCACAGACCACTTACAATGCACTCTGACATCAAGGCGTGTTAAACATTAATAGCACCATAGTCAGCTATACCCACGTGGACAATTATAGCAGGCGCGAAAATACTAGTGTATACATGTAGCACCTTTGGGTTGATACAAAGTGAGCCAGAAGTAGCTTTCGCGTGATTTGGTTGATAAGCAAGTGACCCAAAAGTAGCTTTCACGTGATTTGGTTGATAAACAAGTGACCCAAAAGTAGCTTTCACGTGATTTGGTTGATAAACATGTGACCCAAAATTAACTTTCATCTTATGCTGCTGTTGTAATGACTCGAATTTTCTCTTTTCAGATACAGTCATGGGCTGCGTGGTTGTTGACAACGCCACCACTCCGACGCCAGAAAGCCAGCTACTGGCTGAAGTCAGCATGGTAATCTATGGCTATGTCCTTCCACTTGTGTGTATGTTTGGTATAGTTGGAAACACACTAAACCTCGCCATCTTGACAAGGCGTAAACTACAGAAGTCCTTCAAGGCCTTAGAACAAGCTGCTAACGTGTGTCTTATTGCGCTTGCGCTGTCCGACTTCCTATTCTGTCTGTTTGCCTTTCCAACAACATTTCTTCCCAGCGATGATTTATTCGAAACAAAGGGTTTTCTATTATTCTACCGGATATACTGCACAGGAATAATAAATATATTCATTTTAACAAGCACCTGGTTAACAGTTACAATGTCCGTGGAAAGGTATTTGGCAATATGTCACCCTTTTAAGAACACTTTCTTTTTAACTATAAAACGGACGAAGGTGATAATCGTCATCGTTTACATTCTATCTGCCATATTCAACATTCCAGTTTTTTGGAGATACGACCTTATCGAAGTTACCTGTGACAACAAGTCTACAACTGTTTTCCAGCCAATAGGCGTTCCCCTCGGACACAGTGCGACGTTTGAAAGTATTTATCGTGTTCTTTGGGCTATTGTTGGGAATATCGTGCCACTCGTGTTACTAGTTGGATTTAACATCTTGCTGTGTAGGAAAATCCATAGATCATATAAATTCCGTCAAAAGTTCCGCCAGGACCATCACCAAGACAGCCCCAGTGATGCTGGACAAACCATAACAATAACTTTGATGGTTATTGTTGTGATGTTTCTCATTTTAGTCGCACCTTCGGAAATGGTCATGCATGCCGGGCAAATATCGCACAGCGGAAACAATCCGACATTTAAAACGATAGAGATCATCTTCAATTTCATGCAATCGGTGAATTTCTCCGTGAATTTCGTCTTATACTGTATAATCAGCCCATATTTTAGGCGAACACTGAAGTATATATTGCTGTGTAGGTGGTATTTCCGACGGAAGAGCAATTATTATTTAGAAGTTTCAATGAAAAGGGTGACTTTTTCAGATTATAGGAAAAAGTCCACGTTGTGATAAATTTCCAGTTATTGATTACAGTGAATTTCCTATATTAAGACTACCTTTGGGACTGTTTAACTTTAAATGTTTCTAAGCCATTTAATATTGAAACCATTAGTCATAGATAAACAGTGTTATCATTAAGTTACAGTAAAATTCCTATATTAAGACCACCTTTGGGACTGTTCAAAATGGTCTTAAAGACCACTTTTGAACAGTAAGACCACTTTTGAACAGCCTGTAAGGTGGTCCCTGACCAGAGGACAATACGGACAAAAAAGACAAAGAAATATTACGTGCAGCCTTTAAAAGAAGCTTTTTATAGCAGAATTAGTCTTAATTTTAGGTGGTCTTAATAGCGGAATTTCACTGTATAATGTTATTAATCAAGTAATTTCGTATTGGCCCAGTTACAGGTCCGAGGTCTGCTGTATTGGCCTGAGGCCGAAGGCCGAGGCCAATGCAGCTGACTTTACGGGCCTCCGTGGCCTAGTGGTTAAGAGCGCTGACTCTTGATCATTAGGTCTCTCACTGCTGTGGTTCGAGCCTCGCTAGGGTCACATGTGAGACGCCAAGTTCTGCAACGGAAGGTCAGATGGTTTTTCTCCGGGTACTCCGGTTTTCGCCCACCTCTGATTAACGATCGGCTCGATATGAGTGAAATAATCTTGAAAGGGCCGTAAAACCAAAACAAAAAAATGCAGCTGAATGAGTACCTGTAACTTGGCCAATACGAAATTACTTTATTTATTAATCAAGTAATTTCACATTGGCCCAGTTACAGGTTCTAGGTCTGCTATATTGGCTGAAGGCCGAGGCCAATACAGCTGACTGGGGACCTGTAACTGGGCCAATACGAAATTACTTGGTTAATAACAATTTTATTAATTGACGCAATTAAAAAATCATAATTAATGATTTTTTTACCTCGCTTGACCTCAGTTACATGTAATATTGGTATACGGTGACCTCCGATCAATACAGGATAGTCAATTAATAATTCCCCACTAATACAATCTTCCAACAACATGAAGCTTAGGACATTCCATTTTTAGTCATCGCACAACAGAACCTACACTTAGGCATCCCCGGGCCCAACATGAAAAAAAAAAAAAACGCCTATATAATTTTGTTCCGCTTGAAACCAACAGAAAAACTGGGAATCACATGTGTAAACCTTAAATTTTCCTTTTTCTGCTCTAAAAGATAGTTTTGGGGTACTCTTTAGAACCGCCTCGATGAGGCGGTTCTAAGGTGTACCCACAAACTATTTTTGAGCAGTATTTAAGGAAAAATATCAATTTTTCATCTAAAATTTTATTTTCTTCTGTGTTAAAATTTACGATGTATTTGTATAGGCGTGTTTCCGTAATGGCGACTCATATCGACCTGCACATCAACCGATTAGGACAGTTTTAGTTTATCTCTTTTGGTAGCCCATATGCTGCAGATGGGGTTTATACAATCGGCGAAGACTCTGATCAGACTATGCTGATGCGCAGGCTGATTTGTGTCTTTGCTGATTGCTCGTCTTACTGAGGGTTTATTCGTGCGCTGGCTCACATTTGAAATCCGCGTCAAAATACTTTGGAGGCCCTGGTCAGACTGCGTGCATGCGCAGGTTTAAATGAGCCTTTGTTGTGAGCACATATCCGAAAACCTTTTTTTTTTGTTTTCATTTGCGGGGCATTTTAGAGACGCCAGGCATATTATTATACGATTTTAAGCAAATAGAGAGCCCACCTCTGATTTACGTTTTTTGGAAGGACCGTAAAACAAAACCCCACAAAAAGCAAACACTTTAGACCCTGATCAGACACCTTCCCATTTCAAGGAAGCTGTACATGAAAGGGTTAAAATTATCACTGGAATATCAAGTGCTACAGATAATTCTAGAGCTGACGACAGTCTATTTTTAGTTTTATTACAGTAAAATTCCTTTATTTAGACCACCTTTGGGACGGTTTAAAAGTGGTCTTTAAGACCACTTTTGAACAGTCCCAAAGGTGGTCCTTGACCAGAGGACATTGTGTGCAACAAAGACAGAATAACTGCAGCCTTCTTTATAAGCTTTTAAAACAAAATTAGTCTCAAATTTAGGTGGTCTTAATAGCGGAATTTCACAGTATTATTATTATTCAATTATAAAAATGACTGGCTTGACATTTCATGTGTGGCATTTAATTCACATGAAATGTAAAGCCCAATGTTCTCTGAAAAAAAGAACATACCTATGTTTTGAACCACTTTAAGACCACATTTGAACAGCCCCAAAGGTGGTCCTTGACCAGAGGACATTGTGTGCAACAAAGACAGATTTGTTTGTTTGATTTGAGGTTTAACGTCCCCGTCAACACTGTAAAAGTCATTTTGGAGACGTTGCTTCCAATTTTATGGGACTGTTACCCGACATTGAGATGAAATGACATCTCAAGCCCTGTCGCCCAATGAAACCAATAGGGTTTTTAGCATGGACGGTCCGCCTCGCGCCGCGGTTCCTGGACAGGCTTAGATCCTCTAAGCGGTTTACCAGTACTAGTGTGCGGATTCAGCTCTGCGTGGAAGCATCATGCAGCCCATATATTTCTCCAAGCCCCTATGGGCGGGGGCCTAACAAAGACAGAGTAATGCAGCCTTCTTTATAAGCTTTTAAAACAAAATTAGTCTCAAATTTAGGTGGTCTTAATGGCGGAATTTCACTGTATTATTATTATTCAGTTTTAACAATGACTGGCTTGACATTTCATGTGTGGCATTTAATTCACATGAAATGTAAAGCCAAACGTCCTCTGAAAATAAGAACATACCTATGATATACTTTGGAAATGGCGTCTGTATGTCTGGCGTGAATTTCGCTTGAGATGTTGAAAGAGACCGATGGAGCAATATTTTGATTTTCCAATGGTAAATTGATTTTATATCATCTCACTGATGACAACTTTTATTTTTATTTATTTTGTTGTTATTGATTTGTTTTTGTTTTCATCATACATGTAGGAACAAATCCGTGCAAAGAACGCCCACGCATCGTGAAAACACGCCCATATAATTTTGACCCCCTTGAACCCCACTTTTTATAGTAAAACTGGTGTTTACAGGGGTAAATCTTATTTTTCTTATTTCTGCTCTAAAATATGGATTGTGGGTACTCGTTAGAACCGCCTCGATGAGGCGGTTTTAGCGAGCACCCATGATCTATATTTTGAGCAGTAATAAAGGAAATATCACAACTGTTCATCTTTAATTTCTCATTTTACGGCGGTAAAATTTACTGTTTTTTTTTGTATAGGCGTGTTTTCGTAACGGTAAACGCTATCTGATACCGGCAAAGTTGTTTAAACTCAGATCAGCCTGCACATCTCGAAAATGGCTACTTTTCTTATGATAAACTATGTTTTTATTCTTTTTCATACTGCTAACATAGGTTGTATGTGCTTGTTAGAACAGCCACATTGATGTTTTGGAGCACAAATAGGTAAAATAATGTATATCCCAGTAACCCACCCCACCCGTTTTCTCTATATAAAGTGAGGTCTAGGGGATGTTCATTTCACGGACTTGTTCATGTCATGAAGTGAATTGCTTATGTTGTTTGTTGTTCCTAGTCATGATAATGAGACTATTACTTAAAAATCTGGACAAGAAAATCACGTGTTTTGTTTGTTCGTTTCTTGTGTGTGTGTGTGTGTGTGTGTGTGTGTGTGTGTGTGTGTGTGTGTGTGTGTGTGTGTGTGTTTGTGTGTGTGTGTGTGAGCGCGTGTCCGCGCGCGTTTGTGTGTTTTTTTCTCTTATGTGTGTTACAAACGAAGAATGTGGATGCTCGTTTTAACCGCCTTTACTCAAACTCGCAGATCGTAATGTCAAAAGACCCTACAAATTAACAAATGAAAAAGAGTTATTTAAAAGTTATTTAAAATGAAGCCTATACTTTTGATTTTGTTTAACGGCCTTTTCAGTGGGCCCCTGCCCATCTGGGCATTTGGCTGCATGATGCTTCCACGCAGAGCTGAAACCTACCGCACATAAGTAGTGTTAAAACGGCTTAGGTCAAAGCCCGCCCAGGCAAAGCGGTGCGAGTCGGACAGTCCCGGTATATAAACCGTATTGGTTTGTTTGGGCGGTTGGGTTTGAGATGTCATTTCATCTAACTGTCGGGTAAAAGGCCCAAAAATGGAAGCAACGTCTCTAAAATGACATACACAGTATTGACGGGGACGTTAAACTTCAATTCACACTTACATCGAACCTATATCAGTAACTCACAGGCGGGCGAAAACCGGAGAAACGGGAGAAATACCACCTGACATTCCGTTGACAAACCTTACATCTCAGGTGACCCGAGTGAGGCTCTTACATGTACCCACAACGACGAGAATACATCTACGTTTCACATTTCGTCGACGTTCCATATTCCACACTCATCACGAAACACGCCTATATAAATTTTACCCCCTCGAACCCAACTTTTATAAAGTAAAACTGAGGTTTACAGGGGTAAACCTTATTTTTCTTATTCTGCTCTAAAATATAGATCGTGGGTTCTCGTTAGAATCGCCTCGATGAGGCGATTCTAACGAGTACCCACAATCTATATTTTGAGCAGAAATAAGAAAAATACCAAAATTTTTCATCTTAAAATTTTCATTTTTTCTGCGATAAAGGTTACAATGTATTTGTATAGGCATGTTTTCAGAATGTGACCACTTGACACGCCCACGTGTTACAATATTTTCAAATATTTCACTTATTTCTGCTCCAAGTAAAACTTATAGGTGCTTGTTTGAACCGCCTCAATGTAACGCCTCATTGAGGCGATTCTTACAAGTAGCTGTGATCTTTGTTCAAAACAACAAAATATGGACAATGTTGCATACCCTTGTAAACCCAGCTTTTTTCTCTGTATAAAGTGGTGTTTACCAAAGTGTTCATTACACGGACTTTTTACGTGATGTGCAGTGCGTCTCGATTTATACTTTATATGGATACCTGCCTCGGTAGCTCAATCGGATGCACGTCGCAGATTCGATACCTGCCGGGGTCGGCAACATTCTTTCGTAGAGATCGATCATGAAATCTTTTCTATGTACTGAACTGGCTAAGCCTGTCCCGGAAAAGTGTGGGTAGGTAAACTGACTAGCTCGATATGACCTAAATAGGGTTGACTGGGTCATTAAACTCCAATACAAATAATCGAAACTTGACCTTATTCATTGTGTAGAAGTAATTTTGTATGTAGAAGTCATTTTCCTTTACTAAGACAACCTTTGGGACTGTTCAAAGATGGTCTTTAAGACCACATTTGAACAGTCCCAAAAGGTGGTCTCCCACATGAGCAGACTTGATGTAGAAAACAAAATGAAAAAGTAACTTCTACGTTAATTCTTAATATGCTTTTTAAAAACATAATTTGTCTTAATTTTAGGCCTTAATAGCGGAATTTTGCTGTATTTAAGCGCATACAAATTCAAATTTATCTACTCGGAGAAAAATGCGTATTTCCGGTTGTGCATTCTTCATTTTCTAAGCCTGGTTTCAATACTAGTTTGTGCGCCTTCTTTAGAGCAACCTCAGTGGAATCGATCGATCGATCGATAATATGCCCTACAAACAAGTTCCGAAATTCCATGAAAGGTGGCATTATATAACACCGGCATACATTATTACGGCGTAGCCGTTATAGTTTTGCTTTTGTCCTACATTTTTCGTTATTCCATTGGTCAATAGAACCACATGTCCAAGGAGATGACCATTTCATTGGTCAATGATTTGCATAAATAAATCTACTCAAAAGTACGACAGTTTACTGAAGTTTTAACCTAGGAAATGTTTCGTTTTTTATGTGAGACATGAATGAAAAATATATACAGTTTCGGCTTGCTCACCGTCTTGTCCTTTGATGACCATACGTCATATGTATAATTGTGTTTCTAGTGAATTCTGTAACTGCTGCGGTGAATAGCTATTTTGACCTAATTTCACGTGGTTGGTCTATATAGCGAAAGGAACCATTTCGCGAAAGGAAGTTTTCTGCGAAAGGAATTGTTTGTTTGATTTGAGGTTTAACGTCCCCATCAACACTGTGTAGGTCATTTTGGAGACGTTGCTTCCTAGTTTGTGGGACTTTTACCCGACATTGAGATGAAATGACACCCAAGCCCTGTTGCCCAATGAAACCAATAAAGAGATATAGACCGCTTGGAATATTTAAACAATTTTTGGCATACTGATAGATATCAATGAGATCTAACCAATGAACTTACGAAATATTATATTCCATTTAGTATAGGCTCGCCGAGGCGAAAAAATGTGAAAATTTTCGAACTGCTTCTCCTCGGAAACCGTTGGGCCGATTGAAGTCAAATTTCATATGGAGCCTCTATGGGATGGGGGAAACCAAAATTTGCTCATGGGGTCCAGGTCACATGACCCAAATGGCCGCCAAGCCATATATGGTCTGTCTGTCTGTCCGTCCGTAACCCGTTTGTGAAAATTGGTGATAGTGACTTAACCGCTTGGAATATTTAAACAATTTTTGGCATACTGATAGTATCAATGAGGTCTAACCAATGAACTTGCGAAATATTACATACCATTTAGTATAGCCTCGCCGAGGCGAAAAATGTGAAAATTTTCGAACTGCTTCTCCTCGGAAACCGTTGGGCCGATTAAGGTCAAATT
Organism: Lucinisca nassula; assembly: GCA_963580285.1. Lineage (NCBI taxonomy): Eukaryota > Metazoa > Mollusca > Bivalvia > Lucinida > Lucinidae > Lucinisca > Lucinisca nassula. The sequence goes on from OY757017.1 coordinate 62,611,293, forward strand.
TCATATGGAGCCTCTATGGGATGGAGGAAACCAAAATTTGCTCATGGGGTCCAGGTCACATGACCAAAATGGCCGCCAAGCCATATATGGTAAAACCCTTCAAAATAGTCTTCTCCAGAACCACTTGGCAGATTTCCACGAAACTTGATAAATAACATCTGGGACGTAGGCCCATCATAAATTGCTAAAATGGTGACCCTGGGTTGACCTTGACCTTCTTTGTGCCTAGGTCAAACTTTGACACATATGCTTTTGTATTGGAAAAGTGAGAATTCATTTTATCCTGCAAACGATTCAGAATACAGTACTAAAGTATTAGATATATTTTTGCTCCTTACGATAAGGCGCACTTATTGGGGGAACCGTTTTAGGTCCAGGTCACATGACCAAAATGGCCGCCATACCCATATATGGTAACACTCATCAAGCTAAAAGCATCCGGCGGGTCGTGCACTTCAGCTGAAGCACTGGTTTCTAAACAACCTTCCAATTAAATCTACGCCGCATATCTTTTTTAAAGATATTTCTTGTTTTTCTCATTTCTGCTCACAGACATTGGTTGTGGGTACATGTAAAATTAGCAGGATGCTGAAACATACTAATTTAGCAGGATGGCAGGACAGCAGGATGGAACATTAAGTTAGCAGGGTGGTAGGACTGCAGGGCGAAACATGTTTATTGGTAGGATTGCAGGGTGAAACATATTTATTGGTAGGACTGCAAGGTGAAACATGTTTATTGGTAGGAATGCAGGGTAAAAAACATTTATTGGTAGGACTGCAAGGTGAAACATATTTATTTAGAAGATTGGCAGGACAGCAGGGCAAAAGTATAAAGTTAGCAGGATAGCAGGGCTGCAGTTCGAAACGTAAAGTAACCAGGTTGGCAGGTCAGGAGAATGAAAATATCACATGAACACGTCCGTGAAATGAAGACCCCCTAAACCCCATTTCATATAGAGAAAATTTGGGGTTAACGGGGGTATACATTATTTTTTCTTATTTCTGTTACAAGACATAGGTTGTGGGTACTCGTTAAAACCGCCTCAATGAGGCGGTTCTATCGAGCATCCACAACCTATGTTTTGAGCATTTGTAAGAAAAATATCACGGATTTTCATCAGAAAAGTAGCCATTTTTGAGATGTGAAAAATGCACTTTGTCGCACGGGTGCGTTATCATAATGAGTTGTTTTGAACTTCAATATTATATCACAATATGTTAGACACCACAAAATCTTGCAAGAAAAATTATTAAAAATTTAACCGAATTCTTACTTCGATGAAAAGTAACCATCAAAACATGTACTGCCCCGCCATGCTGCTATCATAACAAGCCAGGATGAAAATTGGTATTTTGAGTTCCAGGGTCCTGCTCTTGAAAGAAAGAAATGGGCCAAATTTGGTTTCTATACTCTATGACATAGCTTTAAGGTGTCGACAACCTGGTGTCAATATTGTTTTTAATTCCAAAAAACTTTTCGCGCTGCTATCGTGTCAGCAGGACGAAAACTGATATTTTTAGTTCCACGCTTAAAAGAACGAAATGAGCCAAATTTGATATCAATGTTCTTACTAATATTTAAGGTGCCTACAACGTCATGGTAAACATTTTGAACTTCCGAACATCTTTTCATCCCGCTGGCAGACAACTTTGCATCCTGCAGTTTGATAATTTGGATTACTGCTCCTAGAAGTAAGAATTTGGCCAAATTGTTACATACTTTTCTTGCATGTTTTTGTGGTGGCTGTCATATAACATTTCATCCTGCTGCCTGCCAACCTGCTATCTTAACTATCTTCATTCTTCTGCCCTGCTATCCTGCTAAGTTCATCCTGCTGTTTTGACATTCTGCTATCGCTATGTTTCATCCTGCTGTCCTGCTATCCTGCTAACCTATTTGGTCTTATTTACAGCTCAACGATGAAAATTATGCCTGATATTTACTTGCATTCACATTTTCTAAGCCCCTTATAGGACCGGTCTGATTAATTTCTAGGGAATGTGATTCCAAGGAAATCAACAGCAAACATCAGAAGCAATATGTGTCGAAGAACGACAAAACCTTATGGAATACATGCGCGGCCAGCGAAGACTCAGACCAGCATGCGCGTTCGCGCAGTCTGATTAGTCTTCACCGCGCGCATGAAGCTTCTATCAAAGTGAAAAGCGAGTACTCCAGCCAAACTAAGTGTACGAGAAGCCTGATTACAGTCTCTTCTTGTCTTTTTTTTTTCTATGCCCCGGCTAATGAGTGATTGATATATTTACAAGTTTACAACTTGATTGATGTAATATATATTCAAAGACTAATGTAAGACATTCTCCACATGGGGTTTTATCATTAACACTATAAATCGCACACCACTTAATCCTGGCGTAAATATTTTCTCCACTAGAGTGCACGCTTAAGTGCGGCGCAAGTTCTGAGTTCTTGATCAAGAGGGCCAAAAATCTTCTTCGTGTTCTGGAACAGAAATGACCGGTAGAAGGCTGATCAGAATCAGAATTGTTACTGGTGATACGTCAAATAGCATTCATACACCAGGACCTGTGATGTGGGAAGTTAGTCCCTAGCTCTAACCAAAGAGGTAAATTTAGCTACACAATCTTCAGCACCTAAGGGTCAATTCTGGTTTTCTGGTTCTAGAATATGTGACCTTAGGCCGCACCTAAGCGTGCACATAAGTAAACCATGCAATAAAGCATCCAATAAGCTATGTTCGACCAGACAATACGGTGGTAAGCCTCGCAGACTTGTATAAGGACAGTCGGCCGGGAACTCTTCAGTAAAAAGAAACAAAGAACGGTTATCTTTCCCGCCATTTTCCTCATTTGGTGGAGGTGAAAGCTTCGGTTTTATCGCTAAAATTTGATTATCTTTAAACAGTTTTAAAAGCAAATTGTGTCCAATTTTTTTTTATTGACAATAATCAGAAATAAAAGGAAATATACGGTGCAATAATAAAGAGTGAGTCTTTGTCAGAGGTTTGATACGGATTTTAAATATTTCTTTTGTACACTTGGTCAGGTCATATTGCAGAATACTTTTGTTTACACCTCCGAAAATGAAGGACTTCAGCGGATGTGACGTCATGACGAATGTCCACATGTTACCAATCTCCACTTTTGCTCTTTCGATAGTCGGTTCATCCCAACAGTAACGAGTGATCAGGTCGTGAATGCGGTTAGATCGCGCAGCGGATCTCCTTGCTGTTGAATTCTTTACTGTGTTTGCTTTAACGGCGCATTCAACACTATTAAGGTAGCATCGGGCCGGTCAGCTTACACGCGCCTAATCGCTTTCACTACGCAGTTAACCAGTACACTGCACCAAGACCTTATTCCTTGACTGCACATGATATCGCCAGAAAGTCCAATAGCACAATATAGGGTAAGTATTTTGCGATAACTGAAGGATAGTTTTTGTCAATTCTCCATAAAAAACCTGTGTTGTGGGTATTCATTCTATGAGTACCCATGATATAGGTTTATGGAGAAATAAGAAAAACTATCCTTCAATTAATACAAGAACCTTATCTAAAGCAGCTTAGAAACAAGAGCTGTCGCATGACAGCATATCTCGCCTGTTCCGCGCATTCAAGATATAAGGCAAAACTATGGAGCCACGAATTAAAGGTCACACTCACCTACATATACATTTTGAGGTCAATCAGCAGGTCACATGGAACATATATTCCAGATATTACATTTCAGAATCAAATAGTGTCTGAATAATAAGGCTCAATCAATGAACCATAAAAATGGGGCATACTGACCTAGATATATTCTATGTCAGTCATCTGATCACATGGAATTGATTATTCAGATATAAAGTTTTTGCATCAAATAGTATTCAAGATATAAGGCAAGTCAAATAACCATGAAATATAGATCACACTGACCTACATATATTTTGAGGTCAATCATCTGGTTGCATAGAAGTAATAGCCCAGGTATAACATTTCATTATCAAAATAGTATTCAAGATAAAAGGCAAAATCACTGAACCATGAAATATAGGTCACAATGACCTAGATATATTTTGAGGTCAACCAGCAGGTTACATGGAACTAATAATCCAGGTATGACCCTGCTTCATCAAGTCGTGTTCAGGATAATAGGCATAATCACTGAACCATGAAACATAGGTCACACTGACCTAGATATATTTTGAGGTCAAACACGGGGTCACATGGAACTAACAATTCAGATATGACATTTATGCATTACATAGTATTCAAGATAATAGACAAAATCACTGAACCATGAAATATAGGTCACACTGACCTAGATATATTTGATGATCAATTGTCAGGTAACGTGGAACTAATAATCAAGGTATAGCATTTCTCCTTCAAAACCTATTCGAGATAATAGGCAAAATCACTGAACCATGAAATATAGGTCACAGTGACTTAGATATATTTTGAGGTCAACCATGGGGTCTCATGGCACTAATATCCCAGGTATGACATTTCTCCAACAAATAAGTCTTCAAGATATAAGGCAAAATCACTGGACCGTGAAATGTACGTCACCATGACCTTCACCCTTTTACACTTGAACTAATGTCCTATGGTTGCCTGTTATATAACTAATTGTGTCCATAACGTGTTAGCATAATGGAAACGTATATATAACAAATTACAAAGGTGTCTAGACTTTGACCCCTAGACCCACCCTATCCCCCCTCCCAGGCATAGACCCAGGGGTGTGTTGTCTTGGAATCTCAGAAGACACTCCCAGGTACCCAAGTTGTAAAATACGAATGCTTTGGGATGAGTGTCTCTTGAGATATAAGCATTTCAAAAAGTTCAAACACAGTTTTACAGCGGTGTTCTAGATTTTGACCCCTAACCCCACCGCGGCATGAATCCCGGGGTCTGATCTTTTGAACATCAGAAGACCCTCCCAGGTACTTAAGTTTCAAATATGAGTGACTGTTGAGATATAAACATTTGAAAAACTTTAACGTAGTGTGACGGGAACGCACACGCAAACGCAAACGCGCACAACCGTGGTGACAACAGTAGCTCTCCATGTACTTCGTACAGGCAAGCTAAAAACCGTCCTGAACAGAGACTTTGACGGTTTCGTTTTACCTTAAAGTGAATGACCACCTTTATAACATAATTACTTCATTTGCAAGAAAAAGTTACTGTAATGATTAATCTCTGACTTTTATTACCAATTGAAACCTGCTATGGTAATTAAATCAGCATTTAATGGTTTCAGTGAAGCCTTCTGGCAGCGGCCATATTTTCTCCAAGGTAATCCAAATATATCCCAGAAATCCACAAGTCTGCTAAAATCCTGATCTCATGGAGACTGTAGAAGCTCTATGTCTCTCTATGCAGCTACTAAAGGAGAAGTGATTAGGCTAACTAATCAGGTTAATTCTCAAAATTCCTTTGAATAGGCTGTCAGTTCAGCATCTTACATAAGGCTTCATTATGTCTTTGGACGAAAATATAAAGACTTTGAAGACAGTTTTCCTGAGTTTGGTGCTCAGTTTAGATGAAGAATGTGATTTTATCATTCCTCACTGGTGTTACTATAAAATGGATCTGAGAAAAAAAAAACGGTGGTCATTCACTTTAAATCCCTGCATTGTAGGCAAACAAAGAAGACCTGAACGAACGCTGAGGGAGTGTTCCAGTATATGAGGTCAGTCCAGACAACACTCGTTACAAAAAACACAACCGCTACCGCGCCAAGACAAGCGCGGTTGTCATTATGAAATCGTCGAAAATTTTACCACCAAAAAACATAATGTTCGTGTAAAAAACGATATATATTGTTTTTCATATTTCTGCTTAAAACTTAGATTGTGGGCACCCGTTAGAACCGCCTCAGCGAGGCGGTTCTAACGAGTACCCATAATCTATGTTTCTGGGCAGAAATAAGTCCCTGTAAATTCCAGTTTTACTGTATAGCAGTAGGAATTAAGGGGATCAAAATTGTATAGGCGTGATTTCGTGAACCGCTACCCGATTTCGTACAAATTCTGATGCTATATGTGATGTCAGAGGTAAAATTAAACAATCGAACTGACCCAAAACTTAAAACTGAAAACAAAGTTGATTTTGGAAACAACGAAGAACAATTTAAAATACATGTAATCTAATTCAACCTAGCTAAGGTAAGACTCTCTTTTCACCAAATGAAGTTTCAGTACTGAAACTTTTTGGCAAGCCGATCGCAATGTCAATCAAACTCGAAACACCTAAAGAATGCGTTCTTGTTCCAACCAAACATTCCAGCCGGTTCTTGAATATTAGGACGATCGAACATGATCGATGAACTGCTAATTTAAAAACGCTTTGTTGAGTAACTACATTATTTCTTTGTAAACACATGACAACGAGTCCGTATTTAAACCAGACAGTTATTTCACTAAAATAGTCCAAAACTGAGTTGAACTTCGATTAATTGGATATTCAAAGTCAAATTACGATAACACACCCGCACTCAATGAGGCGGTTACAACGAGCACCCACAACCCACATTCGGAACACAAATAAGAAAAATATAACAAATTTTCATCCGAAACATAGGCGTTTTGGAGATATGAAAGAAGGTTCTATGTCGCACGGGTGTGGTATTGTAATGATTGTACCAATCAGGTAACTGAATATAAAGCCACTCAGTTCCGTACCCGCACTGAGCTCCGGCTCCAGAGCAGCTGTATGTGTAGGAGTCAAGCATGTAATACATACACTTCCTCACGGAAAAACTCACACAGGCCAGAAGTTTGCAAAAGTCCTCGCTATCGCTGGGTTAAAAGACATTGTCTCCAAAGTCAAGAACACTATCTTGATATCAAACTTGGACGAAACGCCAATTACAGTAAAACTTCGATGGCTCGAACTCCGATGGCTCGTTTACCATGGATGAGTCGAACTCGTTCTTGAGTCCGCAGGGAGTTCCTCCAAATGCGATATAGGGGTTAATTAGGAAGATTTTCTTCATTTACCTTGCAAATGTATGTTGTGTCTACTCATTAGAATCGCCTCGATGAGGCGATTCTAATGAGTACACACAACATACATTTATAAGATATAACACCGAAAAGATATCCCACAATTAAATCCGTTATGCCTTCTGGTATGGTACTAATAGTATCCCTCTGTGGCTCGAACTACCGCTGTCTCGAACAAATTTTCATGGTCCCAAAGTGGTTCGAGCCATCAAAGTTCAACTGTATTTCATTTTTCTTCAGGAATAAATGACATGTTTTGTCTACAGAAGCTGATTAAGATAACTGGAAAACCATCTGTAAAATGCAGCTCTAAAAATCACAGATGTCAGCCAGCTGGCTTCTCAATTTTGAAGACATGCAACACAAACAACTTGTCAGCTTGCAAGGCATACTGATGAAGACTATAAGAATCTTACATGAGAGTGAGGCGTAGATGGAAAAGTCCGTCCCGAGGGTCATTGTCCGGCATCACGAGGCATGCCGAGTGATGCCGGACAGTGATGCCGAGGGTCGAATTTTTCCATAACACCCCTCAGACCCATATAGGATTCTTTTTCTTACATACCTTCCATTTCTTAGCACGGATTTTTAATGCTGCAGTCACTTCAGTTACCGACGTGCGCCATATTGTGATGACACTACAGTAATGTTTAGTGACGTCACGTAACGTGCTATGAAGTCAACCTTAACGACGGCGCATATGAGGTCGTATACAACCAGTGCATTTATCAAACACATGAAAATATTCGATTTGGGGTAAGAACACCTGGGTTAAAACAGAATTTCTATCCAAAGCTAAAACTATGGATTTACTTATCTGGTGTGCAAGAAAAAACAGAAACATCATAGCCTCTACATACACCAAGAAAAGGCACCATTTCTGCCACCATTTACTGATTTTTAGATTATTGGCAAATTTTAGAAGAGCCACGAAGAAGAGCATTTCCTTGCACACATGATAAGAAAATACTTGATTTTATCTTAGGATAGAAATCCATATCCTACCATGGTTATCAGGCCCAGAAGTCCGATAAAACTCTGGTGCACATGTACACCGTCGTCAGGCTGACGTCTTTAACGTAATAACGTCATTAACATCAAAGTAATGTCATCAAATTATGAATGATGCCAACAATTAAAGTTAAAAAGCCCAGCTCGGAAATTAAAGGCATGGGGCGAAGATAGAAAGAGGGGTTCATGATGGCTCTGGATCGCTCACTTGAGCCATTGTTCTAGTAGCCATTTTATTCAGCTGAGGAACTGTTCTGTGAAATTATTTTGATATTGGATATATATCTGCGTGGACATGTTTAATGATTTTTTTTATTTTTCTAGCTCTGGTGAACATTTTATCAGCCGAGCAGTTTCGGTACGTCATTTTGAATCTGGGTCATTCAAATGTTGGGCTTAATGAAGCTGTCGTTTAAAGATTTTAAGGTCTGGGAGCTTACTTGTGAATCCAATTGGAGTCATTTAAGCAATTTTGTTAAAGCGGCTCAACAGGTACATTTCAGCGAAATTATTTTACAACGAGACCATTAGCCTAGCTGGAAATGTTCGTTCTCTCTCTCTCTCTCTCTCTCTCTCTCTCTCTCTCTCTCTCTCTCTCTCTCTCTCTCTCTCTCTCTCTCTCTCTCTCTCTCTCTCTATGGCGGCAATTTTGATTTAGCGGGGCATTTTGGAAAATTTGGTATAGGGACATCAGAGCAACAATTCTGTCAAATAATTTGAAATGGGACCATGGACCTAGGAGGGATGTTTTTAAAAATGTTTTCTATTTTATCTCAGTGTTTAGCAGAGCAGAACGAGTTTAGTAATTTCAGTAAACGAGTCACCGGCCAAGGAGCTGATGTCGTTTAAAGTGTGTGTATTTATTTATTTTCTATTGAATTCTCTGGCAACCGTTTTGTTAAACAGTAAGAAATCATTTTAGCAATTTCGGTAGAGGCTTTAGTGGATTTTTTTCTTTCTTTTTTTCTTTTAATTATTTTGAAATTGGACCATTAGCCTGGGTGGAAAAATTGTTTCATTTTGTTCAGCGGAGCGAAACGATTTTAGGGTTTGGTGAAGGGCATTTGAGGAACATTCCTGAGAAATTATTTTGAAATCAGCCAATTTGGCAAGAGAGAGATGCCACTTAAACTTGTTTTGTTTATTTTCCCGCTGGTGACCATTTGTTCAGCGGAGCGGAAGAATTTCAGCAATGCAAACATTACGATAACACACCCGTGCGTCATAGTGCATTTTCACATCTCCAAATGGCTACTTTTCTGATGAAAATCCTTGATATTTTCCTTATAAATGCTCGAAACATAGGTTGAGGGTGATCGTTAGAACCGCCTCTTGGAGCAGAAATAAGAAAAATAATTTACTCCCCGTAAACCCCAGTTTTCTCTATATAAAGTGGGGTTTAGGGGGTCTTCATTTCACGGACTTGTTGTTAACGTAATGAAAGGCACATTTCTGTGAAATATTATTTTAAAATAATATCACATCTAGAAAAATATGTCGTTAAACTGTGTCCAGTTTGTTCAGTGGAGCGGAACTATTTTAGCATTTTTGATTGATGGGTATAAGAGGAACATATCTGGAAAATATTTTGAAATCCGCCGGAGATATCGTTTGAAGGTTGTTGTTGTGTTGTTGTGGTGTTTTTTTTTGTTGTTTTTTTTAGCTTTGGTGGCCATTTTTAGTATTTTTGGTGGAGGGGTACTCAAGAAATAATCATAAGAAATTATTTCAAAACCATTTCCAGATTTAAGAGATGTCCTTTGAGTAAATTGTTGACAGACCGTTTAAAGCATTTTCTTTTTTAGTTCCAGAACCAATTTAGCAACTGTTGTGAAGAGATATGAGGAACATTTCTGTGAAATTATTTTGAAATCGAACCATTAGACAAGGAAGAGATGTCGTTTAAAGGTTTTTCTAGTTCTAGCTCTGGGTCCATTTTGTTCAGCCCAGCAGAACTATTGAAGTTGCATTAAAGAGTCCATTTCTATACAAATATGCTTGAAACTGGCCATTCTCATCGAGAAGATGTCGTTTAAACGATTTTCTGTCTTTAGCTTTGGTGGCCATTTTGTTCAACGGGTAGGAATCATTTTAGCCATTTGCGGAGAGGGTCACCAAAGGAACATTTCTGTGAAAAATCCATTCACCAGTTCAGAAGATGTCGTTTTACTTTCGTGTTGTTTGTTTCTTTAAGGTTATACGTTCCCGTCAACACTATGTATGTCACTTTGGAGACGTTGCTTCCGATTCTGTGGGACTTTTACCTGACATTCAGATGAAATGACTTCTCATGCCCTACTGCCCAAAGATACCGCTAGGGTTTATAACCAGTTTCGGTCCTGCTCACACACTTTGCCTGGGCAGGCTTAGACCTTCTAAGGGATTTAGCAGTATAGACCCATATTCGGTCGGATTCCGCTCGCGCGGAAGCACCATGCTGCCCAAGATGGACGGGGGCTCTGTTATGTTTTTAACAGACAGAATAGATTTTGCTATTTCGAGCTCTGGTGGTCATTTTTGTTCAACGGAGTGATATTACTGTAGCAATTTTGGTAAGGAACCTTTCTGTCAAACTGTTTTTTTATGTTTTCAGCTCTGGCGGCCATTTTGTTCAGCTGAGTAGAACCTTTTCAGCAATTTCGGTTGAGTATCACCCAAGGAGCACCCCGTGATATTATTTTAAAATCCATTTGTCGGTTAAAAAGGATGTCGTTTCAGTAAATTGTTGATGGACGGCGAACATATCACAATAGCGCTTAATGCTCAGTTTGGATAAAACACGTCCCTGGGATAATAGTCTGGCACAAATTGCTTGCCGAGTGATGCCGGAAAATGATCCCGAGGTACGACTTCTTATCTGGTTTGCAAAATGACAAGCAGCATTGCGTGATGAACTACCAAGAAACACAAACTCAACAGTTTTAAAGAGTACTGACAGGCTAGTCTGTAAAAGTGTAATTTAAGTTCATTTCAGTCACATCGCTGCTTGTTAATCGTATCATATATTCAAGAGCTTCCTGCTATTCAACGTTCAAGTTTTCACAATTTCGCAATTTAATGAGAAAGCTTCACAGCAGCTTTAGCATTATTGTCAGGCAAAATGCTGCAACAATACATTAACTTGATTTACTAGCGTTTCCGCATTTCTCTATTTGGCTGCTTAATCCAGCAGGCACATGACGTAATTGTGACGTCACATCAACGTCGGTACAACGACATGACATGTATGCAACGTAATATCTACGTCGGTGCAACGTCGTAACGTTGCACCGACCTTGATTTGACATTGCCATAGCGACGTGTGCCTGCTTGGAGTAACCTGGTTCACAACTTATAATTTCTTTCGCCCTGCCCATCGGGGCTCGGATAAATAGATAGGGCTGCATGGTGCTTCTGCACAGAACTGAAGCCCACTTAACTTTTGGGTACTGGTAAACCGCTTAGAAGGTCAACCCAATGGCGAAGATTGTGGCCACGTAAATTCGAAAAGCCCAATGCCCCTCCCACACTCAGTAAAAACATTTTACTTACCGTTCCAAAATAGAAGTGGAGGCAATGATCAGGAATCGATACAATTAACTCACAACTCCCATCAGGGACACCAAAGGGAAAGAAACACAAACATGAAACAACAGATCCTAATGGAAACATCAATAGCGGAAAGCAAAAAGGACAGTTACTTTCCCACAAAATGGCCAATATGCTATCCAAAATAAAATAATATAAGCGACACAAACACCCAAAGACAAACCATAACAAAAATAAACCGCGACGGAAGAACCGCCTTGGAACGGTCAGCGGAAAATAATTCCACTGGAAGGGGGGGGGGGGGCTCAAACCGACTCCACGCGGCCACAATCCTCGCCCTTACTTCCGTCGCGATTAAGACAAACAACTTGTTCAGCCCGCATGAAGGCCTCCTAACCCATCAGTGCAACATCTCCGTGAACCCAAAACCAAACAACCACAGAGATGAAACAACGGTGAGGACTCGACTCTTCTGTTGGGGTTTATTAGTGTAATAGTTGTTCAGCCCGCATGAAGGCCTCCTAACCCATCGTGAACACAAAAAACCAAACAACCACAGAGATGAAACAACGGTGAGGACTCGACTCTTCTGTTGGGGTTTATTATTGTAATAGTTAGTCTCCGAGCAAGTATGTATTGCTAATATATTTTTATTTTGGAAAGCCGTTTGGCCATTTTGTGGTAAAAAGTCACTGTCATTATGGCGTGGGGAAAGTCACTGTCATTGTGGCGTTTTCATTATTCACCTTATTTGCATTATCTGCTGGTTCCTAGTCTGAAAATTATCAATGTTGGTAAAACAGGTAACCAGACCCACCTGACCTTTCAAGGTCATGGGGGTCTGGTTACCTATTTTTCCAATATTGATAATGTGTAAGCTGGGAGTCAGCAAATAATGTAAAAATGGTGAATAATGAAGTTATTTTAAGTTCGTGTTTCTTTCCTTTCGATGTCTTTCGATGTCGAGTGACTTTATCAGTTACCCCCTATATGTACTGCATTCTAACACACTGGCCTCATAAACTTTAAAATATATGCTACCTCAAGACAAGTTAGCTTTATCAGGTCAACATGACAGTGCACTTTTATTAACGAACTGAATTACAGGAAAAACAAGAGGCCCATGGGCCACTATGCTCACCAGAGCTCAGGGGGCACTGCCGACTGGCAGCAAAGTATTTTAATTAACCATGGAAGCCCTGTGCCCAAGGATGCTTCAGATAAAATTTGGACCCAATCAGCCTAGTGGCTTCAGAGGTCTGATGTCACTTGAATGTGTTGTTGCAGGACAACAGATGACAAATGACAATTTCCCATCTGTGGCAACCAATAGGCCTAAAAGAACATTATTAAAGGAACATTTCTATGTAAGTATGACAAAATATCTTGAAAGGCATAAATGTCATTTTTCAATTTTCCCCATTATAAGTCAATGGAAACTCTTAACTTGCCATGGCAAACAAACCAAAGAGCCAAATTTCTAAACCGGAGCTCAGATGGGCATTGCCCAATGGCAGACATGTATTTAACATGGTATGATTTTAATCTACCAATTATAAAGGCTCCCAATTCCCAAATGAGCACTCATGTGGACTGATCTGAAACATTAGGTGTTTTATATAGTAGAGAGGGTGGGGCATGAACCCAATGGAGCCCTGGTTGGTGCCACTAAATGTGTCTTATAAAAAAGAACAGAGACATATATGGTTTAGCGGTGTGATATGTATGGCTCCTGAGATGTAAGGCCTTTAAAGCAGTGGAGGGATTCGGGCATGGTGGATTTCAGAAAAGCCCAAGATTGTTGCAACCTAATGCTGAACAGTTTCTGAGATATGAGGCCCTTTTATGAAGTGGATGGGAGAGAAATGGCCCCTGCAGACCCCACAAGATGGGTTTTGTTAGTTTGTTTGTATTGGAGTTTAACGGCCCAGTCAACACTATTTAGGTCATTTTTGAGCCGGTCAGTTTACCTATCAACACTTTCCTAGGCAGGCTTATACGTAAGCGGTTAACCAGTACAGTGCACATTCTTTCGCCAGAAACTGACAACTGCCCTTCTTGAATCAGCGGAAGGGAGAGAATGACCGTAGAAAAGATTTCATGATCAATCTCCACGAAAGAATGTTGCCGACCCCGGCGGGAGTCGAACCCGCGTCCTCCTGATCACCAGTCAGACGCGCATCCGACTGAGCCACTGAGGCCGGCCCCACAAGATGGGTTGACTGAATGTGTCTAATAACAATGAACAAGAATATATGTGATTATGTGGTGGGGATTTGAATAGTTTCTGAGATATATGGCCTATTATGAAGTGGGGTCTTATCATGAGGAACAAGAATATATATGGTTAAGGGGTGGGGATCTGACCGGTTTCTGAGATATATGGCTTATATGGGGGGGGGGGGGGGGGGCATGCTGGTGTCACTGTTTGCATCTTATCATAAGGAACAAGAATATATATGGCTTAGGGGTAGGGAGCTGAACACTTTCTCAGATATAATTATGGTCTTTTGTGAAGTTGAAGAATGGAGCATGGTCCGGGCGAGCCCTGGGGGAACCCTATGTTGGTGTCACTGAATGTGTCTTATCACAAGGAACAAGAATATATATGGTTTAGGGGCGGGGATCGGTAAGGTTTCTGGAATATTTGGCCTTTTATGAAGTGGAGGGGGTGGGGCATGACCCCGGCACATCCTGGGGGACCCTCAGCTTCGTGTCGCTGAGTGTGTCTTATCATAAGGAAAAAGAATATATATGGTTTAGGGGGTGGAGATCTGAATGGTTTCTGAGATAAATGGCATTTTATGAAGTGGAGGGGGTGAGGCATGTCCCCGGCACATCTGGGGGGACCCCCACGTTGGTGTCACTTAATGCTTCTTATCATAAGGAACAAGAATATATATGGTTTAGGGGTGGGGATTTGTAAGGTTTTGGAATATTTGGCCTTTTATGAAGTTTTGTTTGTTTGTTTGATTTGAGGTTTAACATCCCCGTCAACACTGTAAAGGTCATTTCGGGGATGTTGCTTCCAATTTTGTGGGACTTTTACCCGACATTGAGATGAAATGATATCTCCAGCCCTGCCGGCCAATGAAACCAATAGGGTTTATTAGCATGGACGGTCCGCCTCGCACCGCGGTTCCTGGACAGGCTTAGATCCTCTAAGCGGTTTACCAGTACTAGTGTGCGGGCCGGATTCAGCTCTGCGTGGAAGCATCATGCAGCCCATATATTTCTTCAAGCCCCTATGGGCGGGGGCCAACCTTTTATGAAGTGGAGGGGGTTGGGAATGTCCCCGGCACATACCGGGTGTCCCCCAGGTTGGTGTCACTGAATGCACTTCATCATAAGGAACAAAAATATATTTCATTTAGGGGTTTGGATCTGTTAGGTTTCTGGAATATTGGGCCTGTTGTGAAATGGAGGGGTGGGGCATGGCCCAGGCACATCCTGGGGGACCCCCAGGTTGGTGTCACTGAGTGCATCTTATCATAAGAGACAAGAATATATACGCTTTAAGGGTGGGGATCTGAATGGTTTCTGAGATAAATGGCATTTTATGAAGTGGAGGGGGTGGGGCATGTCCCCGGCACATCCGGGGGGATCCCCAGGTTGGTGTCATTTAATGCATCTTATCAACTATAAGGAACAAGAATATATATGGTTTAGGGGTTGGGATCTGTAAGGTTTCTGAGATATAAGGAATTTTATGAAGTACTGGGGCGGGGAATGGCCCCGGCGCAACCTACAGGACCCCCAGGTTGACATAAAAGCATATTGCTGTGAGAAGTTTACTAAAGGAACATTTCTATGAAAGTTTTGTCAAAATATCTGCAAAGACTTTGTAGTTAATGCCATTTTTCAATTTTCCCCATTATCAGTCTATGGAAAATCTAAGTTGCCATAGCAACCAAACTAAAGAGCTGAATTTCATAAAAAACACTTAACCTGTAAAGGCAAATATGGTGAATGTTTTCTTTAACTCTCAGCCTCATAGAGCATACAGTTTCTGAGGAGATGATTTTTTAAGTATTTTTTTTTCTATTTTTTTTCAATTTGGTTCCCATGGGAACCAATACAAATGAGCAGTAGGCCTTAAATCATATGGCAGATAGTAGATTGCCTAAGGAATATTTCTATGAAAGTTTTGTCAAAATATCTGCAGCGGCTTGGCAGCAAATGTCATTTTTCAATTTTCCCCATTATAAGTCTATGGAAACTCTAAGTTGCCATAGCAACCAAACTAAAGAGCTGAATTTCATAAAAAACACAAAACCTGTATAGGCAAATATGGTGAATAATTTCATAAACTCTCAGCCTCATAGACCATACAGTTTCTGAGGAGATGATTTTTTAAGTATTTTTTTTTTCTATTTTTTTCAATTTGGTTTCCATGGCAACCAATACAAATGAGCAGTAGGCCTAAAATCATATGGCAGATAGTTGATTGCCTAAGGAATATTTCTATGAAAGTTTTGTCAAAATATCTGCAGCGGCTTGGCAGCAAATGTCATTTTTCAATTTTCCCCATTATAAGTCTATGGAAACTCTAAGTTGCCATAGCAACCAAACAAATGAGCCGAATTTCATAAAAAACACAAATTTTCAATCCCCCAACCCAAGGATGCTACAGATGAAATTTGGGCCCAATCAGCCTAGCGGCTTCAGAGGAGATGTTGTTTAAAAGTGTTGACGTCACCAGACGCAGACGCAGACGACGCAGAGGACGGACAACTGCCTATCCTATAAGCTCCCCCGGAGCCGACTGGTGAGCTAAAAACTTAACCTGGGTCATATCTTCAAAAGTATTTGCCCTACTTTCATGAAACTTCACACACTTACTATCACAAGACCTACATTCTATCAAAGGGCCATAACTATATTGCTTTTTGGTGTGGGTTTGTCAGGCCATAACCAAACAACTTAAAACTCGGTCAAAATTTTAAAAGTCCTACTCTCGTGAAACTTCACACACATACTTACCATCACAAAACCTACATTCTGACAAAGGGCCATAATAATTGCTTATTTTCACTGAATTACCTTCCCTTATTCAATTAAATATCTCCTTTTGTTTCATAACCATGGGTAATGGGGCTTTCATATTTCACATATGTATTCCTTTTGACATTCTTCATTGAAAATCACTTACTAGGGAACACCAAACGGAGTTTCTTTGGCTTATGGTTTAAGATTTACATGCCCTTGCATGGAAGGGGCCTTACATTTCTCCTTATCTTTGCAGTCTTTGTTGAAAATCACTAACTAGGGAATTCTTATACTTTTGGTTTAACCCATTTGGTACCGGAAACCCCAAAAGGGGTTAGTGGCAAACAGTGCAGGCCCAGATCAGACGCCACTGAATGCGTGTGTTTGTCACGCCTTAACCAAAATATAGTTTAGGGGTGGGGATCTGAATGGTTTCTGAGATAAATGGCATTTTATATAATAGAGGGGGCAGGGCATGTCCCTGGCACATCCCGGGGGATCCCCTGGTTGGTGTCACTTAATGCATCTTATCATAAGGAACAAGAATATATATGGTTTAGGGGTTGGGATCTGTAAGGTTTCTGAGATATAAGGCATTTTATGAAGTGGAGGGGGCGGGGCATGGCCCCGGCACAACCTAGGGGACCCCCAGGTTGACATAAAAGCATATGGCTGAGAGAAGTTTACCCAAGGAACATGTTTATGTAAGTTTTGTCAAAATATCTGCAATGACTTGGCAGTAAATGCCATTTTTCAGTTTTCCCCATTATAAGTCAATGGAAACTCTAAGTTGCCATAACAACAAAACTAAAAGGCCAAATTTCATAAAAAACACAAAACCTGTAAAGGCAAATATGGTGAATATTTTCATATAGTCTCAGCCTCCTAGAGCATATGGTTTCTGAGGAGATGATTTTTTAAGTATTTTTTGTCTATTTTTTTATTTTGGTTTCCATGGCAACCAACAAAAATGAGCAGAAGGCCTAAAATCATACGACAGATAGTAGATCGCCTAAGGAACATTTCTTTGAAAGTTTTGTCAAAATATCTGCAGAGGCTTGGCAGTAAATGCCATTTTTCTATTTTCCCCATTATAAGTCTATGGGCACTCTAAGTTGCCATAGCAACCAAACTAATGAGCCGATTTTCATTAAAAACACAAACTTTCAACCCCCCTGCCTAAGGATGCTACAGATGAAATTTGGGCTGAATCGGCCCAGTGGCTTCAGAGGAGATGTCGTTTGAAAATGTTGACGAAGACGACGCAGACGCAGACGCAGACACAGACGCAGACGACGACGACGGACAACTGCCTATCCTATAAGCTCCCCCGAAGCCTTCGGCTCTGGTGAGCTAAAAATGGCAAAAATGTTGTTACTTCTAGAAAAATTACTTAAAATATATCAGAGGAAATATTACAGACAGCTGATGCTATTATTGCACGCTCTAAGGACAATTGATAACTGATCTTAAATTCCATTATTAAAACAGTGCACACGGAGGATAAACTGATAAATAGAATACCAGATTCGTGTCATTTGATTCTACAAGAATTCTCGACGCCTTGCCTGATAAACTTGATATCAAAAGACATAAACCTGGTATTCTCTATGCATCGATTCCCGATTTACTAAACCTGCTAAGGAGCGACTGAGTGAGTGTTTGAGATTTACGTCCCACTAACAGAGAAGGTCATACCGAAACGGGACCTCGGTTTAAAGACTCATCCGAAAGTCTGGAGAAGCCCGGGATCGATCCTGCAAACCCTGGTTTACAAGGCGAGTAGCGTAACCATTACACCACGGGGGTTTCAAACCTAATTAGGAACAGTGGTGTTGACGTGGACGTGAAGGTCAGGAATATGCCAATTGGCGTTCCCGTAGATTTTTTTTTAATCTTGCATACGAATACATCTCAACAAGCTGCATCAAAAAGGACGATAGATATGGTAGGTCACCGATTGTGTAGGCGCCATAGCCGTGCGAAAATCACATCACGAAAACAAGCCTATATAATTTTGACCCTTTTGAACCCACTTTTATAAACAGGGTTTACAGGGGTAAACCTTATTTTTCTTATTTCTGCTCTAAAATATAGATATTTTGAGCAAAAATAAGAAATACATGTATATTTCAATTTTTCATCTAAAAATGTTCTTGTTTTCGGCGATAAAGGTTACAATGTATTTGTATAGGCGTGTTTTCGTAATGAAAATCATTCGGATAGAAAGCTATGGAAATCCGTCGAAAAGTTCCGAATGTTTAAACCTTATTTCAAATAGTATATTTACTGGTCAACATATATTTTCTAATCAAAGCACTGAGTACTCATGGGGCGACTGTTTGTGAACTTTGGATAGCGTCAGGCAAATGTTGCATCTGGTTGGCTGTTTAAATCAGGCTTAGTGAATGAAAGAGTGTGTTTGAGTTTTACGTCCCACCAACAGCTAAGGTCATACGAAGACGATACCTTGGTTAAAGACTCACCCGAAAGTCTGGAGAAGCCCGGGATCGAACCCACGACCCCTGGTTCATGAGGTGAATAGCTTATCCACTACATCACGGAGGATTCTAAATCAGGCTTAAATCGAGCTTGAATATATTGGATGGTCATTGATGAGGCCTTATTGGCCGAAACGTGCTAATCTGGCCCAGAAAGTCTGTACATTCAACGGTTTTCCGTTCTTTGGTGTATTCCTTGCTTCCAAAGAATAAACCTTTGTAGAACACAAACAGCAGGCATATAGACTGAAGAAGGATTTTAGCAATTTGAATCTCAATGCCACTCCGATGCCTCCCATCAAGTTTCAGCTCATTCTGACTTTCGGTTCGCCATAAGATGTCCAATAAAGAATATCAAGATGGGCACCACTACGAACAAAACAATAATCAATAAATACAATAATAGGCGGGCCAATTCTTCCAAAGTTTTTTATGTAAATAGGGCGCGCAGCATTATAAACACCCTTAAAAGAACGAATAATCCACTAAAGACACGGTTCCTGAACATTAAGGAAATTAATCAAGCACAACAGGATCCATTAAAACACACCTGCGAAATATTGGTGTTTTTCATTTCTTTCTGAAATTTTTAGGTAAGTTTCATATACGGCTACAAGCACTGATTGTGGGTACTCGTGGAGAAAGGCGGTACTGCCATTATGATAAAACATAATGGAGCCTTTCATACGTCTAAAATTAGTTGTTGATTTTTTTCAGATTCATTTTGTCAATTTCCTTGTTTTCGCACAAAAGATACGATGTGGGCGCTCGTTAGAACAGTCTCGTTGAGTAAAAGCATGGATGCAGTTTCCTGTATCTGGCCCTGTATTGCTGTCGCAGCGAATAAATGAACAATTATTACCGAGAATATGGTCTCTATTCAGACTCTATCAATCACTGTTCAATGTTTTAATTAACGTGCCAGTAAAATTCCTGATTAGGTTGTTAAATAAACGTCTCATTAATTATTGCAAAGTCAATACCAGTTAAAAGTGCAGGCGCATCAAACTACGCACCATTAAATTCCTGCAGGTAATACCTCATGCCGCCATCAAGTCGGCAATCAATTAGCAACATAGAACTTAATTCTTGTCACAGCCAGTACAGAATGCGGGGCCGGCGTCGAGCCAAGATCGATACAATGTGGAACGTCATATCAATGACAAGCCGACGCTGGCCTGCTGTTTAGTCCAGAGACAACTAGTTTGGAGGTACAAACATGCCTTTTATAATTTGGACCCTAAAACTCCACTTTTATATAGTATAACTGGAGTTTTCAGGAATATCATTTTTTCTTTCTTATTTCTGCTCCAAAACATACATTGTGGGTACCCGATAGAGCCGCCTCACCGCGACGGCTCTAACGAGTTCCCACTATCTATGTTTTAAGGAGAAATATGGAAAAAACACATCAGAATTTCTTATCTGAAAACTTTCATATGTTGGTGCTAAAATCTAATCTAAGCTCAGACATACCGGTATGCATATTTGGTATCAAATTTAAGGCTAATGTATGGTTTATCTAGTGGCATCAAGTTTTGCATGTTTTTTTTTCCAATATAAAAAATGAATCTTGTCAGTAATTTATAAGGTGGTTGTAATTTTATAAATCCATAGACCTGCAGAATATAAGAGCGCTTTCTACTGAAACTAACTGTGTCCACCTCTTCGATGTAGGCTAGATTAATTTGGCCAAATTATGTTGGCAGAAGTTACGTTAGGGCATGGCGATACCATTTATTTTATTTTATTTTTTTCTTATGTAAACGTCCAAGAAGTGGTCACAGCCAGTTTTAGAAGCAACGCTGCGTCATACCTATCCTACACGTAGTATCAAAATTTTCTTCCGCAAAAAATTCGAATCTATCCCTTACTTGAGATGGAATTTTAGGAGGTACGGACATCCCTGCTAGCATTCTACATAAATCTACAGCGGGCCGTTAGCGGCCCGTCAGCTACCCTGACGGGCCGCTTACGGCCCGCTGTAGATTTATGTAGAATGCTTACTGGGATATTTAACCCTTAACCTGCTGAACACGATAAACCCTAACTTTGCAAACAGTAAAGAAGCTATCTGATTTGGAACTACACTGCTTGTTATTCACTCTTTGAATTTGAGTGAATAAATGACATCAAATGATTTTATTGGTTGTTTTTCAGAATTGGTTGAGCAAATTTTATTTATTAGGCAGGTTAAGGGTTAACATCACGAAAACACGCCTATTTCATTTTGACCCCCTTGGACCCCACTTTTATATAGTAAAACTTGGGTTTACAGGGGTAAAGTAGAAGTAAAACAAAGATCAGGAATCGATACAATTAACTTACTCCACCCATCAAAGACACCAAAGGGAAAGAAACGCAAACATTAAGCGACCTGACCATAATGGAAACCTAAACAAAGGAAGGCCATACGGGACAGTTACTTTCCCACAAAATTGCCATATGACCATCCAAAATAAAAAGACACAAGTGATACACACAGTTAGTAACAAACAACAACATAAAAAAATCGCCACATAGATTGCGGGCACTCGTTAGAACCGCCTCGATGAGGCGGATCTTACGATTGTCCACAATCTATATTTTGAGCAGAAATAAGAACAAGAGGACCAAGCTAGCTTGGTCCTGTATCGCTCACCTGAGCTAACAGATTCAAAGTTTAAGGAAGTGCCAACCTTTACTGAAGGCTTTGTAGGAGGACATGGTGATGACAGGGTAAGCATTTTCTGAAAATCAAGTAGAATGTAACTCTATGATAAACAGGCTGACCTCACCGGTTTTCAAACTCATTCAAGCTTTTATTCCTGACTTGCTAAGAAGATCCGATCTAAACTGAAGTGGCTATGGTGATGACAAGTTCAAAAACAAGTTTTCAAACTCCTCCAAGCTTTCTGCCTGACTTCCTTGTTTGTAAGTTTCATCAAGATCCGTTCAAAACTAAAGGGGCAGCAGTGATGACAATGTCGAAAATAGGCATTTTCAGCAATCAAAGGCACGTCACTCTATTATAAATGTGCAGACTTGGCCGGTATTCCAACTCACCTGAGGTTTTATTCCCAGCCACCTTACATGTAAGTTTCAGAAAGATCCGATCAGACTTGGCCAGTATACAAACTCATCCAAGATTTTATTCCCAGCCACCCTATATATAAGTTTCAGAAAAATCCGATCAAAACTGAAGGGGCTACGGTGATGACAAGGTCAAAATTTGGCATTTTTAGCAATCAAAGGGATGTTACTCTAAAATTAATGAGCCGACCTGGCCAGTTTTCGAACTCATCCGAGGTTTCATCCCCAGCCACCTTACATATAAGTTTCAGAAAAATCTGATCAAAACTGAAGGGGCTACGGTAATGACAAGGTCAAAAATCAACATTTTCAGCCATCAAAGGGACATAACTCTACGATAAATAGGCTGACTTGGCCTGTTTTCGAACTCATCCAAGATTTTATCACCAGCCACCTTACATATAAGTTTCAGAAAGATCCGATCAAAACTGAAGGGGCTACCGTGATGACAAGGTCAAAAATGGGCATTTTCAGCAATCAAAGGGACATAACTCTATGATAAATGGGCCAACTTGGCCGGTATTCCAACTCATCCTAGGTTTTATCTCCATTCACCTTACATATAGGTTTCAGAAAGATTAGATCAAAACTGCAGCTTCGGTGATGACAAGGTAAAGAATCGACATTTTCAGCCATCAAAGGGACATAACTATATAGTAAATGGGGCAACTTGGCCGGTTTTCGAACTCATCCGAGGTTTTATCCCCAGCCACCTTACATATAAGTTTCAGAAAGATCCGATCAAAACTGAAGGGGCTACAGTGATGACAAGGTCAAAAATCAACATTTTCAGCAATCAAAGGGACCTTACTCTATGATAAATAGGCCACCTTTGCTGGTATGCGAACTCATCCGAGGTTTTATACCCAGCCACCTTGCATATAAGTTTCAGAAAGATCCGATCAAAACTGAAGGGGCTACGGTGATGACAAGGTCGAAAATCGGCATTTTCAGCAATAAAAGGGACGTAACTCTATGATAAATCGGCGGACTTGGCCGGTTTTCGAACTCATCCAAGGTTTTATCCCCAGCCACATTACATATAAGTTTCAAAAAGATCCAACGGAAACTGAAGGGGCTACGGTGATGGCAAGGTCGAAAATTGGTATTTTCAGCAATCAAAGGGACGTAACTCTATGATAATTGGGCCGACTTAGCCGGTTTTCAAACTCATCCGAGTTTTTATCCCCAGTCACCTTACATATAAGTTTCAGAAAGATCCGATCAAAACTGAAGGCAAGGTCAAAAATCGGCATTTTCAGCAATCAAAGGGACGTTACTCTGTGATAAATGGACCAACTTTGCTGGTTTTCGAACTCATCCGAGATTTTATCCTCAGCCACTTAACATATAAGTTTCAGAAAGATTCGATCAAAACTGAAAGGGCTACAGTGATGACAAGGTCAAAAATCAGCATTTTCAGCAATTAAAGGGACGTTACTCTACGATAAATGGGCCGACTTGGTCAGTTTTCGAACTCATCCGAGATTTTATCCCCAGCCACCTTAGATATAAGTTTCAGAAAGATCCGATTAAAACTGAAGGGGCTACGGTGATGACAAGGTCGAAAATTGGTATTTTCAGCAATCAAAGGGACGTAACTCTATGATAATTGGGCCGACTTGGCCGGTTTTCGAACTCATCCGAGTTTTTATCCCCAGTCACCTTACATATAAGTTTCAGAAAGATCCGATCAAAACTGAAGGTGCTACGGTGATGACAAGCATTTTCCCATAGTAAGTCTATGGGACCTTGTGGTTACCATAGGAACCAAAGTTTTAGAGCGATTTCGAAAAAAAGTTTATGTCATCAATGCCCCACCAGAGGCATGCTACAGATGAGAAATGATTGAGATCAGCCTGCAGGATACAGAGATATAGCTACTCAAAAGTGTGGACGGACGACGGACGACGGACGACGGAGGACCCACTATACTATAAGCTCCCCTGGAGCCTTCGGCCCAGGTGAGCTAAAAATATCAGAATTTTTCAACTTAAAATTTTCATTTTTTTTTCGGCGATAAAGGTGGCAATGTATTTGTATAGGCGTGTTTTCGTAATGAAATTTCATCTAACTTAAGCAAAACAAGATGTACACCTTGTCCTTCCCCAGTTTCTTATCCAAAAGTCGATCAGTGACAGGGTGCCCCTTACATGAACATGACCATCATTTTAGGCTCGCATGATCAATCAGGAAATCGATAAATCGATCGAGAAATTCCACTAAAATAATTATCATTGCTGATTTGTAATTATCGATTGTTTGATAAGTTTATCACATGACGTCGCGTCTGAGAGTGTAATAACGCCGTGTAATATTTTCGATAATCCACTAGTGGATTAAATATGCAAATTAGCTAGATACGTCCCGTAACGTTACATGTACGACGCCCTTAACGACGTCGCGTTTACTAATGGGGGAATATTGCTATTTTTGTAAACAATCGTTAATAAAATGCGTTTTAAATGTCATATGATAAATAGAATCTTGCATTCGTGCTCATGTATTATTGAATTTATTAAACTCGTTGAGAAAAAATGATAAAATGCTCGGCAAAGCCTCGCATTTTATCCCTTTTCCTCAACTCGTTTAATAAATTCAATAATACATGAGCACTCATGTAAGATCCTCTATATAATTTACTACCCAGTGTTGTGTCTAAAGAGCTGGACGAGTGGCAAACAGCGCAGACCCAGATGAGACGCTGCGTCATCTGGTTTCTATACTGTTTGCTCAGGACTGTCTGTCCGAATACATTCGAGAATGTATAATATATGGTAAGAGGTAATATCGTGATCAAATTATCAGTGATTACTAATCGATTACCGATCAAAATGTCAGGACTGATAATCGATTATCATTTCAGCTCTGATTAGCCAGCCATAACCATCATACAGGCGCGCATGCGACTGAGCTAACAGGGCCGACATATGATTCGAGAAAAGAAATGTGAAACGTTTTCAAAAGGAAAAAGAAATAAAAGACAGTTAGATAACTTCCTTGTGGCATAAATGATCCCGCCTCTATTCAGAGAATCATACTAAATGTATATGTTGGTATGTGATCAAAATCTAGCCTTACCTTCCTTTCTGCGCATGTTACCCCTTAAGACATCAAAACATCCTCTCTGCTTATGATTAGGCCCCCGCCCATAGGGGCTTGAAGAAATATATGGGCTGCATGATGCTTCCACGCAGAGCTGAATCCGGCCCGCACACTAGTACTGGTAAACCGCTTAGACGATCTAAGCCTGTCCAGGAACCGCGGTGCGAGGCGGACCGTCCATGCTAATAAACCCTATTGGTTTCATTGGGCGACAGGGCTTGAGATGTCATTTCATCTCAATGTCGGGTAAAAGTCCCACAAAATTGGAAGCAACGGCTCCAAAATGATCTTTACAGTGTTGACGGGGACGTTAAACCTCAAATCAAACAAACAAACAAATCTCTGCTTATGTCGTCTTCCGAAACTTGTCGCAATCTTTTCAAACAGATATGTGCATTCAGGCAAACATTGTGGACACAGATTAGATGAGCAGTTTGCTCTGGGTCCGCTATGACCTTTAAATGATCGGCGGACAACAAACCAGGCGATAATTGTTCTGAACTGACTCGCAAGCATCATCGAAAATGCTCAACTACTGTGTTCACTAAGAGTCAAATACTCCTGGTTTACCTGTGTAGCTGTGACCTGTGTAGTTAACTTTAACATCTAGACATGGTCTTTTCCTAGTCGACTCTATGTTAACTAGGTGTAAAGAATGTGTGAAAGGTACTGTAGGTGGATTTGTTTGTTTGATTTGAGGTTTAACGTCCCCGTCAACACTGTAAAGGTCATTTTGGAGACGTTGCTTCCAATTTTGTGGGACTTTTATCCGACATTGAGATGAAATGACATCTCAAGCCCTGTCGCCCAATGAAACCAATAGGGTTTATTAGCATGGACGGTCCGCCTCGCACCGCGGTTCCTGGACAGGCTTAGATCCTCTAAATCCTCTAAGCGGTTTACCAGTACTAGTGTGCGGGCCGGATTCAGCTCTGCATTTTGTTCTGCGGAGTGGAACCATTTTAGCAATTTTGGTTGATGGTCATCCAAGGGAGATTTCTATAAAATTATTACGAAATCGGACCATTGGTCTAGGAGATGTCATTTAAAGGAGTGTATTTTTTTTTTCTATTTTAGCTCTGGCGCCCAATTATTTCAGCCGAGAAAAAACAGTTTAGCAATTTAGGTAGAGGATCATCCAAGGAACATTTCTGTGCAATTATTTCGAAATCGGACCATTGCCCTAAAAGGAGATGAAATTGAAAGTTTTTTTTTTTTTTGTCTATTTTTAGCGCTCTTGGTCATTTTGTTTAGGGAGCGGAATCGTTTTCAGCAATTTTGGTGGATGGTGGTCAAAGGAACACTTCTGTTAAACTTTTTTGAAATTGGCTTAGTGGTTTAGATGATATTTGAAGATGTTCACGGGCGGACGGACGGATGTATAGACGGACCACGGACACAAAGCGACCACAATCGTTCCCTTCACCATTTCGTGTTCAGACGAACTAAACACGTATTTGATAGAATGATTGTGATGGAAGATCTCCCTTCAGAAAAATCAGAGTGTAACGGTTTAATACACTGCTCTAGAATCTATCAAAGGCAAAAAAAAAAAAATCTTCAATGATCTACCAATTGCTTTGTAAATAGCTTTCTAATTTGAAAAAAAAAAATATCTGCGAAATAAAACCTTAAAAATAGGCATACTTTTGAAAGACCTGATTATTTGTCCACTCGGGCATTTTAGAAGTGAGTCATGTAAGTTAAAACAAAAGTTCCATGCAGACTTTCGACTATTACATGTACTTGTGGACACGAATGACGTAATTGCATTTTCCTCATCGCTTAAATTGTCATCGTCATCGATGGAATAAAATTGATATTTTGGCTTTGACTTGGTGTAGTAGAGTTAGGCTGCTCCTGGAAGTCATAATATTGTGACCAAGATGACAATGTTAGTCATTAGTTATATTTCGGTCATTACGAAAGCAACATAACACGGAACAGCTTCATCTTGACTTTTGCTACAACACCGAAGCACACATCAGATATACTAAATTCTGCTATACAGTCAAGACGAAATGTTGTTGATCAGTGACCACTATCAGTATATTCAAATTGGGATTTGATTCAATCTGTATACGAGGTTATTCAACGATACCCATTAGTTCAAGTAAGTTATTCTTGTCGTGTTTCTTGGAAAGGACCTATTGCATATCATCCGTGATCCTTCATTTGTTTACACTTTTATACGTGATCCCTTGATATTTGGTTGTCTTCCTCTATGCTACTCCATATGCGAACAGTCGAAGGCTCTGTCAAGACTGCGTCTCGCCATAGCCTTCGCTGTTCGCTTATATGAAAAAGACACATTGTATCATGTGCTGGATCAATAATCCATGTTCCGTCTGGATCAGATGCATTATTTTCTCGCAAAAAATGACGACTGACATCAATATGGGGTAAGCGAGTCAAAACAATTACAGATCAGCGGTAACCCTGATGATGAAAGTAATAGATAGACCTTTGCTATGCTGCTTCACGAGTAGACTGGCTCCCGTCGTCAAACTTATTAATAAGTCATAATTAGTCAAACTTAAAAAATATGTTTTCACTGATGTTTTACTGATTCCAGCTGGGTATGTCCTATGAGTAGAAAGAAAGACAACTTTGAAGGCAATTAAATGTTTGGATTGTGTTCCTTGATCAAGTTTACATAATCCATGCCTGCATAGAAATGAGAAAAATATGAACATACGACCGGGAGCCAGTCTACTACACGAGCTTTGCGCGACTATATACTTTATACCACAGGCTCAGCAAGCTCCCATGAGCCAAGGTTCCAAAATACTATGTCTCATTGCCATTTTCAGGTTTGGAGACAGCTATATGTGCTGACTTAGTGGAGCCTGTGGTATTGTGTATAAACTATGTACAACCGAAATGCATCACGAAAACACGCCTATATAAATTTGACCCCCTTAAACCCCACTTTTATACAGTTAAACTTGGGTTTAAGGAGGTAAACCTTTTTTTTCTTATGTATGCTCAAAAACATAGATTGTTGATACTCGTTAGAACCGCCTCGACGCGGGGGTTTTAACGAGTATCCACAATTTATGTTTTGAGCAGAAATAAGAAAAAAAGTCGAAAATTTTCATCTGAAAATTTTATTTTACTGCGGTAAAATTTACAATGTATTTATATAGGCGTGTTTTCGTAATGGCGTGCGCTAAAATATAAAACATTCAAACCTGTCACTGGCTTTCAGACAGAAACACTTACCTGAAAAAGATAAAGAGAAAGAATTCTGATTAAAATGAATAAGTCAGCAGATCAGAAGGGTTCACAAACACACTAAGGTCAACCTACGTATTTACGCACCGTGAAGCGAGTCGTCACTACTCCGTATATGCGATCATAGCTGCATATAGCATCGGATCCGATTTAGACTAAGGCTACAGAGACTGAGTTTTGTGAATTCAATTGAGTGGTGACGAGCGAAGACTCGGAACAGCCTGTGGTTCTAGAGATGAAGACGGGTCTTGCCTGTGCGATTTATGTACATTCATTGACGCAAAGCTTGTCCATGTAGATAGGGAAGGCTATATTTTCTGATTGTGTAAGCGAGCCTCTGAGGCTTTGTCGAACGAATATATACGAACTCATACTTTTAATAATAATATAAGGCCGCGACAAACAAAAAAAAAAGTGTTTTCGAGCTTTTGCGCTAACAGAAGAAAACAAATTTTAGCTTGCTTACCAAGCCATTTAAGATACACCCTTCCGTGTTTGCATGAAGATGCTTTCTGTCATAAGGGACCGAGCTACAGCACAGAAAAGACTGATCAGCCCGAGCTGCCGCGCGGGATGATTAGGGTCTTTGCTGTATGCACATGTCGGAAGTTACATTTTGTTTTATCGTGGCTCACGCGATAGGCTATCTTGAGGAAGAGCACTGCAAACCATACACGGAGTTTGTGCGACCAGCGAATAGTCAGATCAGCATGTACGTCAGTCTGACCAGAGTCTTGACCTTTAGCATTTTTGGTAGTCCATAACCTACAAAATACCCATGCGGACAACAATGACTCTGATAGGACTGCACGAATGCGCAGATTAATTTGAGCATTCACTTGTCGCGTGGATCTTTGTGTATGGTTTGTAGTGCACCAGGTTATTGGTGTAATTGAAAACGTTAACCCCTTCAAGCAAAATATGACATCAGAAGCAAACATTCCTTTCAGCAGGTGTAAATGCTCTGTCGTAAAAGAGACCCTTTCCATCTAAAAACTGAGTAATGTTTATAGGAAGATATCTGAGAGGCGCAGAATGCTTTGACTCTTTCATGGGTGAATACGACATACGATACATTTTCGCAAGTCTCGGCTACAACAGTATATATTCAAAACAAAAACATCTTCAAACGGAGTAAATGAACTAAAATTCTATGTCTCCAGGCTACATTCTAGTACATGTAATTGAAAACATCATAAGACACTAAAGATAACAGTAGATAACCAATATATGCAGACGACACTACATTGTTTCAAAACCAATCTTATTAAAAGAGCCAGGTGCAAACAACATAAGTGCATACCAGAAGTGCGTGCAACAAAGCGGGCGCCCGCCGAACGGCCACTTTGTAGCCTACAGAACGTAGGCAACAAAGTGGGCGTTCGGCAAGCACCCGCGTTGTTAAACGCACCTCTGCCTTTACATCCGTGAAACGTGATCGGCACCGTAGTTTTCATTGCCTGAATGATGGCTACCTCTATTTTTCATAACTAAGTTTCTAAGCCTCAGGCATTTCTGTGTGTGTTTGTTTGATTTGATGTTTAACGTCCCCATCAACACTATAAAGGTAATTCTGGAGACGTTGCTTCCAATTGTGTGGGACTTTTACCCGACATTGAGATGAAATGACATCTCAAGCCCTGTCGCCCAATGAAACCAATAGGGTTAATACGCATGGACAGTCCGACTCCCACCACTTTGCCTGGGCAGGCTTAGATCCTCTAAGCGGTTTATCAGTTGTCGTGTGCAGTCGGATTCAGCTCTGCGTGGAAGCATCATGCAGCCCATTTATTTCTTCAAGTCCCATCGGGCTGCTCTGTGTTTTACCTGGGGCCTATTGTTCAAAACTAACGACATCATTAGTTAACGAATCGTTAAAACTTTGATCACTAAATTATGGCAAATATACAAGTGTTTTTGCTGAAAAAAATGTGAGTAGCTTCTACAAATGCAAAAGCTATTCACATTTTTTTTTTCAGAAAAAAATAACAGAGTATAAGATATTGAACTAGAAATTACTAGAGCAATTAACAATTTGATCGCTAACGAGTTTTTTAAGCTAAGGAGGCTATTATTTTGATTTGGATAGCCAGTTGGCAATTTTGTGGGAAAGTAACTGTCCTTTTGGCTTTCCGCTATTGATGTTTCTATTAGGGTCCGTTATTTCATATTTGTGTTTCTTTCCCTTTGGTGTCTCTGATGGGAGCTATGGGTTAATTGTATCGATTCCTGGTCATTGTCTTCAATTCTGTTTTGAACAACTGGGCCATGGTCGCAACATTACGAAAACACGCCTATACAAATACATTGACACATTTATCGCCGAAAAAATGAAAATTTTCAGATGAAAAATTGTAATATTTTTCTTATTTTTGCTCAAAATCTATATCTCAGATCAGAAATAAGAAATATAAGATTTACCCCTGCAAACCCCAGTTTTACAATATAAAAGTGGGGTTAGAGGGGGTCAAAATTATATAGGCGTGTTTTCGTGATGAATCCCGGGGATAGGTTTCCTCCAGGCTGTGATCAAATATTTTCACGGAAACAATAACATCATATGACGTCGCTGATAAGCAGTTAATAACGTCGTGTAATAAAATCGTTTGACCAGACGTGTAATAACACATTGGTGGGCTTAAATCACGTCTTGACAATGTCCATGTCAACCATGCTTTTTTCTGGAAAAAATGTCAAACTTAAAGGCGATAAAATTCAATTAAAATGGTCATATGATAAACAGAATCTTACGCATGTGGTCATTCCGTATGTTAATTATGACACTCGCCGAAAGCTAGTTTCATAAATACCATACGAAATAACGACTCGTGTAAGATCATCTTTATATTAGGCTCTATCAACACATTACGATAATGCATCACTATGGCATAAACATCAGAAAAACACTTAACCATTTTGAAGACATGAAAAATGCCCTATGTCACATGGATGCGAAGGCGTATGCTTCACATCTAAGCAAATGCTCATGGTTTACATTAACCCTTCACTTGCAGAATATTCAGTTTAGCCACACCCATTTTTGACTTTAAACCAATCTGAATACTTGATGTAATTTATTCCTACGATTTCACAAATTGAATGTCAAACAGTGTAGATCCTGATCAGATGGCTTCTTCAGAAGCCATCTGATCTGGATCTACACCGTTTGCAAAGATTGGGGTTGTCGTGAACAGCAAGATAAGGGTTAAGCATAGATGTGCAAAATATAGGAAAACAAAAGCAAAGAAACAAAAAATGAATATAAAATAGTTAAACAAATAAATAAACAACCTCCAAACTAATAACAGGATATCAAAGAAAAATTAATTAACATGGCAAGACCGGTTTATACCACTCCTTAAAAAACCTGAAAAGAAGATGAAAGCATTTAAAAAATGACAATTTGTATATATTTTATTTTTAAGCCCACGTTATTATGCCGTAGAAACAATAACACGCGGATAGCGCTAATATGTTGATTTTCTCTAAGTTGAAACTGGAATATAAGAATCTTATATGAGTGTGAGGGGTGGATGGAAAAATCCGTCCCGAGGGACACTGTCCGGCATCACGAGGTTTGCCGAGTGATGCCGGACAGTGATCCCGAGCGACGAATTTTTCTATCCACCCCACAGACCCAATATGGGATTCTTTTTCTTGCGTACCTTCCATTTCTTAAAGCGGATTAAATGCTACAGTCACTTCGGTTACCAACGTCCGCCATATTGTGTTGACACTGCAGGAATGTTTAGTGACGTCACTGTGACGTCAACCTTAACGACGGCGCATACGAGGTCGTAATCAACCAGTGCATTTATCAAACACGCGATTATATTCGATTTTGGGTCGAAACACCAGGGTCAGAACATATGTTGCTATTCCGGGGTAAAAGCATGGATTTCCTTGTCTGATGTGCAAGAACTATATTTCTTGCACACCAGACAAGAAAATCCATGATTGTATGTGCTCGTTAGATAGCCTCATTTAGACGGTTCTAGTGAGCACGCACAATCTATGATTTGAAGCAGAAAAACAACAACAGAATAATGTATACCCCCAGGAACCCCAGTTTTCTCTATAATTTAGGTGGAGCTCGTGAAAGTGTTCATTCACGCCGGCACAAAATTTGTTCAGTATATAACTTTCAAAATTGTAGGCATTTTTATATTAGATATAGATTCTCCATTAAGTGCATTCTTTAGGACTCAGAAAAGGAAAATTGCCTCATTTATTTGTTTTTTTTTTTTTTTTTTTTACCACTTATGAACTCGCCCCCCGCCCATCGGGGCTTGAAGAATTGATGGGCTGCACCATGCTTCCACGCAGAGCTGAAACCGACCGCACACCGAGTACTGGTAAACCGCTTAGAGGATCTAAGCCTGTCCAAACAAAGCGGTGCGAGTCGGATCGCCCATGTTTATCAACCCTTTTGGATACATTGGGTGACAGGGCTTGAGATGTCATTTCATCTCAATGTCGTGTGAAAGTACTACAAAATTGGAAGCAACGTCTCCAAAATGACCTATACTGTGTTTGCGGGGACGTTTAACCTCAAATAAAAACAAGAGGGCCCAGAGGGCCCTGAATCGCTCACCTGAAAATTAGTGTCTCCAGTACATTCTAGGCCCAAGGGCTATAATTTGAACAAACTTGGTAATGGTCCACTAGATGAAGCTTCATACCAAATATCAAAGACCTGGGCCTTCTGGTTTCAGACAAGAAGATGTTTACAAGGTTTGCCCTATAAAAGCCTATGAAAAACCAAAGGGTCCCGGGGTGGGGGCATTTTTGGACCCAGGGCTATAATTTGAACAATCTTAAAAGAGGTCCACTAGATGAAGCTTCACACCAATATGCATTGCGGATTCAGAGAAGATTTTTAAAGATTTTCCATGTATAAGCCTATATAAATGTGTGTGTGTGTGTGTGTGTGTGTGTGTGTGTGTGTGTGTGTGTGTGTGTGTGTGTGTGTGTGTGTGTGTGTGTGTGTGTGTGTGTGTGTGTGTGTGTGTGTGTGTGTGTGTGTGTGTGTGTGAATTCGGGTTTAACATCGCTTAAGCCTGTGTAAAACCAAAGGCCACAGGGGTGGGGGCATTTTTGGCCCCAGGGCTATAATTTGAACAATCTTGGTATAGGTCCACTAGTTGAAGCTTCATATCAAATAGCATAGACCAGGGCCTTGTGGTATCAGAGAAGAAGAATTTTAAATATTTCCCCTAATTAAGCCTATGAAAAACCAAAGGGTCCCGGGGTGACAGCATTTTTGGTCCTAGGGCTATATTTTGAACAATCTTGATAGAGGTCCAAAAGATGAAGCTTCACACCAAATATATAAGACCTTGGCCTTACCGTTTCTGAGAAGAAGATTTTTTAAAGATTTTCCCTATATAAGCCTATGTAAAACAGAAGGCCCAGTGGGCGGGGGCATTTTTAGACCCAGGGCTATAATTTGAACAATCTTGGTAGAGGTCCACTAGGTGAAGCTTCATACCAAATATCAAAGACCTGATCCTTGTGGTTTCAGAGAAGAAGATTTTTAAAGATTTTCCCTATATAAGCCTATGTAAAACCAAAGGAGGTTTTCGCCCACCTCTGATTAACGATCGGCTCGATATGAGTGAAATAATCTTGAAAGGGCCGTAAAACCCAAACCAAAAAAAAAAAAAAAAAAAACCAAAGGCCCCCGGGGCAGTGTCATTTTTGGCCCCAAGGCTATAATTTGAACAATCTTAGTAAAGGTCCACCAGGTAAAGCTTCACACCAAATATTAAAGACCTGGGCCTTTTGATTTCAGAGAAGAAGTTTTTTAAATGATTTACCCTATATAAGCCTTTTTAAAATCATAGGTCCCCGGGGCTGGGGCATTTTGGCCCCCAAAGCTATAATTTGAACAATCTTGGTAGAGGTCCACTAGATAAAGCTTCACACCAAATATCAAAGATCTGGGCCTTGCGGTTTCTGAGAAGAAGAGTTTTAAAGATTTTCCCTGTATAAGCCTATGTAAAACCAAAGGCCCCCGGGGAGGGGTCATTTTTGGCCCCAAGGCTATAATTTGAACAAACTTAGTAGAAGTCCACCAGGTAAACCTTCACACCAAATATTAAAGATGTGGGCCTTGTGGTTTCAAAGAAGAAGATTTTTTAATGATTTTCCCTATATAAGCCTATGTAAAACCATAGGCCCCGGGGCAGGGGCATTTTGGCCCCCAGGGCTATAATTTGAACAATCTTGGTAGAGGTCCACTAGATGAAGCTTCACACCAAATATCAAAGATCTGGGCCTTGCGGTTTCAGAGAAGAACATTTTTAAAGATTTTCCCTGTATAAGCCTATGTATCACCAAAGGCCCCAGGGGCGGGGGCATTTTTGGCCCCAAGGCTATAATTTGAACAATCTTAGTAGACGTCCACCAGGTAAAGCTTCACACCAAATATTAAAGACGTGGGCCTTGTGGTTTCAGAGAAGAAGATTTGTTAATGATTTTCCCTTTATAAGCCTATGTTAAACCATAGGCCCCCGGGGCGGGGGCATTTTTGGCCCCCAGGGCTATAATTTGAACAAACTTGGTAGAGGTCCACTAGATGAAGCTTCACACCAAATATCAAAGATCTGGGCCTTGCAGTTTCAGAGAAGAACTTTTTTAAAGATTTTCCCTGTATAAGCCTATGTAAAACCAAAGGCCCCCGGGGCGGGGGCATTTTTGGACCCAAGGCTATAATTTGAACAATCTTGGTAAAGGTCCACCAGGTAAAGCTTCACACCAAATATTAAAGACCTATGCATTCTGGTTTCAGAGAAGAAGATTTTTAATGATTTTCCCTATATAAGCCTATGTAAAACCAAAGGCCCCCGGGGCGGGGGCATTTTGGCCCTCAGGGCTATAATTTGAACAATCTTGGTAGAGGTCCACTAGATGAAGCTTCATACCAAATATTGAAGACCTGGGCCTTGCGGTTTCAGAGAAGAAGATTTTTAAAGTTTTCGTTTAAAAAATCTATTTTTAGCTCCTGTGACCTAGATGTGCAATGGACCGGAACCATTTGAACAACTTTGAAAGGGGAGCACCTAAGGATCATTTCTGTGAAGTTTGGTCAAAATCCGGTCAGTGGTTTAGGAGGAGATGTCATTTGAAGAAAAAGTTTACGCACACACGCACGCACGCACACACGCACGCACGACGGACGACGGACAAAAAGTGATCACAAAAGCTCACCTCGTCACTACGTGACAGGTGAGCTAATAAATAAAAAAGAACACTTAGGAACATTGTAAAGGACGGGTTACAGTTTTCTATTGCAAAGTGCCTACTGAAAGAGCTAATTCTTGAAGTCAACAAAAACTGATCAAAATACACTCATAAGGTGACCAAATATCTCTGGTTTGTTGGACAAATATTTTCTTTTTAATCCGCATGCGTTTTCGTAACAAAATTTCCGGTTGAATACATGCACTACTGGTCATGTGTAACATTGCGCCTATGGAAAAAGTGAAGACCCCTGTGGTGTTCAAAGGAAAATTGCATGGTCGTCCACATCGTTAACCAGAGAAAACTACACACCACTTTATTTCAGAAACAATAATGCTGATGTTTTGGCGGTTAACGATGTGAAGGATGTTGAAAAATAAACTTTTATCGATAAAATAAGGTGAGAAAATCAATGTAATCAAAGTACTGTGCATACTCGCACAGGAAAAAGTCAATATAGTCTACATATACAGAAGGACAGCGGCTGGCCATCTGTATGAGCACGACCATCATTCCTTGCTGGGAATGCTATTCATTGATGAATTAAAGGACTATCATGTAAATGCTGTCAAATGCTGTGCATGTTACTTGTATGACATACATTCATGTTTACCTTCCATTACCAGTTTCTGTCTTATATTGTTTACAGGGTATGTAACATTTCATATTTTCTGCAGATGTACCCTGAATGCTGGTATAAATAAAAATGTTTTCAGAGGGAAACAATGTCTCCTCACCATAAATGTATCTTAAACACCCATTTGACTTAAATAACTAGATTAACGTCAACAAAATGTAAGCTGCAAACCAGCCACTTTTGGTCAAAAGCTGACAGTTTTTGTGGAAGCCTATGACCTTAAAAAAACAGTCATTAAAAAGCTCAGATCACCAGAAAAATTTGGTATACTGCAATTAAATATTGTACCGATTTTGATCAACATTCATGAATTCTTAAATGATATAGGTTACAGATAAGCTATTATTGGCCCTAAAAGAACAGGTTTCGGGAGACCTTGGCCTTAGAGTGCACACAATAAGTTGCAGACAGGGTTATCCTTTGGAAGCAAGGAATATACAACAGAAATGGAAAATATGGAATGTACATGTTTTCTGGGTCACACTAGCTAGTTTTGGCCAATTGGGCTTCATCAATGACCCTAAAATATTTTCAAAATTCAACAATGGAATCAGTGATCCCAAAATGACAAGAAAATGTAAACTACACTATGATGTAGGGCAGGGAGACTTTTACGGCCGCCACACATTCCGAGAAACCAGCTGCAGTGACGTTAAATAAGTTGTAGAAAGGGTTATCCTTAGCCATTTTTGGCCCAAAATTGACTTTTTTTGGGTGTGTGTGTGTGTGGGGGGGGGGGGGGGTGGCTGTGACCTTGAAAAAAAGTCAAGGTCACCAAAACCTAATCAAATCTGAGGTATGTTTTAATGGTATATTATACCAAGTTTGAATGCAATTAATCAATTTGTTTATGAGAAATTGTGCAGTCAAGCCTTTTTTTGTCCCAAAATCATCTGTTTTTGGGAGCCTGTGTCCTTGAAAAAAAAAGTCACGGTCGACAAAATATAATCAAATCTGCGTCATGTTGTAATGTTAAATTGTACTAAGTTTGACTAAAATTAAGCCATTTATTAATGAGATAGAGTGCAGACAAGCCATTTTTGGCCCAAAATTGATGTCTTTGAGGGCCTGTGACCTTGAAAAAGGTCAAGGTCACCAAAATCTAACCCGATCTGCGGTATGTTATATTGATATATTGTACCATGTTTGACGAAAATTGGTCATTCTGTAATGAGATAGAGGGCAGACAAGCCTTTGTTGGCCCAAAATTGACTGTTTTTTTTTTTTTTTTGGGGGGGGGGGGGGGGCTGTGACCTTGAAAAAAAAATGTGAAGGTCACCAAAATCTAATCAATTTCCGGTATATTGTAATGATATATTGTTCCAAGTTTGATTGAAATTAATCAATTCGGTATTGAGATAAGAGTACAGACAAACCGTTTTTGACCTAAAAATGTTTTTGGGTTGCTGTGACCTTGAAAAATGAGGTCAAGGTCACCAAAATCCAATCAAATCTGTTGTATGTTGTAATGATATATTGTACTGTTGTTTTCTTTCTGCCAACATTTTAAATATATATTTCAGAATCGAAAATACATTCCGTATTATTAAGCGATTCTAACATATTATACTAAATACATATAACTTCAAAACAATATAAATTTCTTATGCACATACTGTACATAATATTGTGTCACGGGATATAAGAAACATAGATTATGATATGGACATGTAAATTAACACGCTCTAATGCGGTTAATTGTTAAAAAATGTCATATTACTTTGGCAAATCACCAAATACTGACAATTACCCCACTTGTAGAAAAACGGAAGTCACATGACTGCACATGTCATGGTTAATTAGAAGGTGATGACCTTTCAGGTCTCATCTTCTTATGGTAACACTCAGAGAATTCCCTTGATACCGCATCACTCCTTTTTTCAAGAAAAATAGGTCCTCATAAATCAGTGAAGAGATGCGCTTGTATCATTTGATATGTGAAAATGATATACAGATTGAAATAAAAACTGTGGATGCAAAATACACAAATAATGAACTTCAGAGTTAAGTGTCATAAAATTGATCTAGATTTGAAATTAGTCTCGTTTCGCAGCTGACCTGGCCTAGTTATTAAGAGCGAGTTCGGTTGACTTTCTAGAGTTAACTATAGTTACACCAAAACACGGGGGTTATGGCTCGTGCCGCACTACCAGAGTTAACTTGAGTTCAATCAAGCTTGCTTTGGGATTTGGGAGTTATGTCTAGCAAGAACAAAACCACGACGGCAGGGGGGATCATCGTAGGTTAATTAAATGAATATAAACTTATTAGAAGGTGATGACCTTTCAGGTCTCACCTTCTTATGTCAATCGACACTGGAGCCCCCTCGATGACGAATAACTCCTATGCTTCAAGAAAAATAAGTCTCCATATATTTATCAATAGACGCGCACGTATCATTTGATAAGTGAAAATGATGCTGATTGTCAAACTGAGGAAGCCAATTACACAAACAACTAACTTCAGAGTAAAATGCCATAAAATTAACCCTATGGTTCAAATTGGTCCCGATTCGCAGCTTTGTCATGACCTAGTTTGCTTTGAGCGAGTTCAGTTGACCAACTAAAGTTAACTCAAGAAAAGTAGGGGAGACAGTAGGCTTACTCTTGTACAAAATTGTATAATGACTGTATCACCCCACGCCCCACTTTTCGATCCCACAATTAGGAGCGACAGGAAGCATCAAATTTCATTTGATGCGTCACCAGTAACGATTCAGAACTCTACTGACGTCAAGAAAATGTCATCGTTTGCCCTCGAGTAAATCGAAAGTATAAAAATGTTTTCAAGTTGGACGTGATTTTTCCAACACGTGGCCAAAATTTCAAAAAGTTGGAAATAATCGATTAACTTACAATTTTCCACCTTCCACCGTATTCGTTGTTACTAGGCAAGGCTTCCATCTCTCATACCAAGCTAACTCTCGCAGTCGCAATATTCCTACACGGCGCGTTTTGGAGCAAGTCAACTCTTGTTAACTCTAGTACGTCAACTGAACTCGCTCAAAAATCTAGATCGCGGATTAATAATTCAATGAATGAGTTGACAGTATGAATGGAATACTACGACTTGCTATACTACAGATAGAGCGAAGTTTTGTTTGTTTGTTTGTTCGTTTGATTTGAGGTTTAAAGTCCCCGTCAACACTGCAAAGGTCATTTTGGACGCGTTGCTTCCAATTTTGTGGGACTTTTACCCGACATTGAGATGACATGACCTCTCAAGCCCTCTCGCCCAATGAAACCAATAGGGTTTATTAGCAAGGAGGGTCTGCCTCGCACCGCGGTTCCTGGACAGGCTTAGATCCTCTAAGCGGTTTACCAGTACTAGTGTGTGGGCAGGATTCAGCTCTGCGTGGAAGCATCATGCAGCCCATATATTTCGTCAAGTCTCCATGGGCGGGGGCGGATAAAGCGAAGTTACCTTCACTGTTGCATTTGTTTGATTTGAGCTTTAACGTCCCCATCAACACTGTAAAGGTCATTTTGGAGACGTTGCTTCCAATTTCGTGGGACTTTTACCCGACATTGAGATGAAATGACATCTCCAGGCCTTTCGCCCAATGAAAGCAATATGGTTTATAAGCATGGACGGTCAGACTCGTGCATACCGCATTGCCTAAGCACGCTTAGATCCTCTAAGCGGTTTACAAGTACTCGTGTGTGGGTCGGATTCAGCTCTGTGTGGACGCATCATGCAGCCCATATATTTCTCCAAGCCCCGATGGGAGGGGGGGGGTGCGATTCACTGTTGCATGGATATATTTGTGAACCATCGGGAAAATATAACTTTATTACTTAAACTCCTTTATCTTAACGTTTAAAGTACGGGAAAATACACATTTATTCCGGGCGGTGGGTGCTTTTTTTTTTTTTTTTTTTTTTTGAGCCGAGGTCAGAAAATACCAGATTTTGTTTCCTCTTCTGTATCTGAATATTTCCCTTTTTTACTGAGGTGTATTTGATTTGTTTGATTTGACGTTTAACGTCCC
Organism: Lucinisca nassula; assembly: GCA_963580285.1. Lineage (NCBI taxonomy): Eukaryota > Metazoa > Mollusca > Bivalvia > Lucinida > Lucinidae > Lucinisca > Lucinisca nassula. Next base: position 62,651,593 of record OY757017.1, read on the forward strand.
TGTCAAGACTTGTAACGGCCCCGCCCATCGGGGCTTGAGGAAACAGATTGGGCTGCATGATGCTTCCACGCAGAGCTGAAGTCGACCAAACACGAGTACTGGTAGACACCTTAAATGTTCAGATTCTAAGCCTGTCCAGGAAAAGTGGTGCGTGTTGGACCACCCATGCATATAAGCTATATTGGTTGCATTGTGCGGCAGAGGCTGAGTTGCCATTTCATCTCAATGTCGGGTAAAAGTCCGACAAAATTGGAAGCGATGTCTCCAAAATGACCTTTAAAGTGTTGACGGGGGGTTAAACCTCAAATCAAACAAACAAAACTGTATAGACGTGCTTCGAATTTCGTTGGACTCTTACCTAACATTGTGATGAAATGACATCTAAAGCCTTGCTACACTATGAGCGAGTCCAATGGACTTTCCGACTTCAAATTATAGCCCTGAGGCTACAAATGCCCCCGCCCCGGGGCCCTTTGGTTTTATACTGACTAATACAGGGAAACCCTTTGAAAATCTTCTTGTCAGAAACCAGGAGGCTGAGGTGTTTGATATTTGATATGAAGCTGCGTCTAGTGGACCTCTATCAAGATTGTTAGAATTATAGCCCTCTGACCAAAAATGCCCCCGCCCTGTAGCCCACTGGTTTTACATAGACATCTCACGGGAAAATCTTCAAAAATCTTCTTGTCTGAAACTATAAGCCTCAGATCTAAGATATTTGATATTTGGTATGTAACTTCGTCTTGTGAACATATATCAAGATTTTCAAATTATAGTCCTTGTGCCAAAATCCCCCCTTCCCCCCCCCCCCCCCACCCCCGGGTGCCATTTGCTCTTACATTGGGATACAAAAGGAAAATCTTAAAACTTCTCTGTAAACACAAGGCCCAGGTCTTTGATATTTGTGAAGATTTATCTAGCAGACCTCCACCAAGATTGTTCAAATTATAGCCCTTGGGTCAAAAATGGCCCTGCCATGGGGCCCACTGGTTTTATGTTGACTTATATATGGAAAACCTTTAAAAAGCTTCTTATCTGAAACTAGAAGGCCCAGGTCTTTGATATTTGGTATAATGCTTCATCTCGTTGTCCTCTATTATGCTGTGTAAATTATAGCCCTTGGACCAAAGGTTGCCCCGCCTCAGGCCCACCGGTTTTACATAGCCATATGAGGAAAACCTTTAAAATGTTCTTCTAAAAAAACCAAGGCCCAGGTCTTTGATATTTTGCTAGAAGTTTCATGCGGATGACCTCTACCAAGATTTTTCAAATAAAAGCCCTGGCGTCAAAAATTGCCCCGCCCCATGGCCCACTGGTTTCACAGACTTACGTACTGAAAACCTTTAAATACCTTCTCGTCTGAAACCAGAAGGTCCAAGTCTTTGATATTTGGAATGAAACTTCCTCTAATTCCCCTCCACCAAGATTGTCCAAATTATAACCTCATCGGTTCAAAACTGGACCTGCCTGGAGCCCACTGGTTTTATATAGGGTTAAGACTGAGCCGATTAATCTCCTTCTGCTGTACTAAGACCTGACCCTCAATGTCCACAAGGTGCCTAGACAGTGACATACAAGTCAGCTCTGTATTGTCAAAGGGAACCACTGACACATAACCATCCTCCCTTTGTCACCATGTAACAGTATTAGTAAAACTAATTCATTTCCCTCTGTTGCACTAGGACCTGACTCTCGATGCCCACAATGTCCACAATATGTCCAGATAGTGACATACAAGTTAGCTCTGTATTGTCAAAGGGAACCAATGACTGTCATTTTACGACAATTCTGCCCCCACCCCACCCACCCCACCCCCACCCCCGCCAATTGTCACAGCGAGGCATTGTAAGTTGGACCATTACGATAACTCACCCGTGTGACAGAGCATTTTTCACATCTCCAAAACGGCTAGTTTTCTGATGAAAAACCTTGATATTTTTAATACTAATGTTCAAAATATAGGTTGAGGGTACTCGTTAGAACCGCCTCAGTAAGGCGTTTCTAACGAGTACCTTCAACCTATGTCTTGGAGCAGAAATAAAAAAACAATGTCTACCCTCGTAAACCCCAGTTTTCTCCATACAAAGGGTGGGGGTCATTTTACGGACTTGTTCACGTGATGCTGAGCAAATTCATCTCCATTCACTAGGACATGACCCTCAATGTCCGGAAAATGTCCAGGTAGTAACATATAAGTCAGCTCTTTAGAAGGGAACTTTGAAAAGACTTCATCCTCATGCAGAAAGAAAATAATTTTGGAAGGAATGTTCCATGGGTGACCCTCTGGCAAAGTTGCTCATAATAGTTTTGCTCCACTGAACATAAAAGCCACCAAACGAAACAATAAGACTTCTAATTACGATAACACATAGTGCATTTTTAACATCCCCAAAATGGCTTCTTTTCTGATGAAAATCCGTGATATTTTTCTTAACAATGATCAAAACATAGGTTGTGGGTGCTTGTTAGAACCGCCTTAATGGGGCGGTTCTAACGAGTACCCACAACCTATGTCTTTGAGCAGAATTATGAAAAATAATGTATAAACCCCCACCCCCTAACCCCAGTTTGCTCTATATGCAGTGGGGTTTAGAGGGTTCTTCATTTCACGGACTTGTTCACGTGATGTTGTACTAAATAGGTAGACTGATTTTGAAATAATTTCACAGGAATGTTCCTTTGGTCACTCTCAACCAAAATGGCTCAAACCATCCACTCCATCTTATATTACCTACCACTCTACCTACCACTCTATCTGTACAATAAGGATTAGGTGAGTGTTCCAGGGCCATTATGCCCCTCTTGTTTAATCCAGGTTTCACTGGGTCCACGGACGTCTTTCAAACACTAGACAAAACATAGCAACCAACAAACTTTTAAACTTGTGATCGAAGCCTCAGATAAAAACCAGTCTGTGTCCCGGAATATTGGTGTTAGAAACCCATTTGCTAGAACGTATAGTGTTGAGTAAATTATTATCCCCACGTTTTTTTCGAAGAAAACGCGGGGATATTGTTATCGCCTCCGTCCGTCCGTCCGTCTGTCCGTCGGGCTATCTCCTCCTTAACCACTGGTCGGAATGTAATTTAATTTGGTACACAGCTTCCTTATATGATGAGGGCGTGCAACGTCACATTTATTTTTGGCCCCGCCCTCAGGGGCCTTGGGGAGGGGTCAAAAGGTCATATATCAATTAAATTCAATTTCAAAGTCAATTTTATAGATTTTGAAACCAAACTTTGCATAAGTAATGATTAATGATATATGTAACACATATTGAACGAGATTTTGGCTGCGACCCCTGGGTCATGCCCAAGGGGTCGGACTGGCGGGTGGGGGGGGTCAGGGGGTCAAAATTCAAATTTTACCGAATAAAGTCATATGGAATATCAATTTGAAGGAGGTGATTAGTAAAATTTTGACCCTGGGGTCAGATTGGGGCCCTGGGGAAGGGGTCAAAGGGTCAAAATTTAAGTTTTTTGGAACATAGTCATGTGGCATATCAAATTGAAGGGCATGATTAGTAGAATATAATACAGGTAATATTTTTACCCTGGGGTCAAATTAGGGCCCAGGGTGAGGGGTTTTTGGTACTAGGCCCCTTTGTAGAAAGCGTGGGGATTTGCGATGGCGCGTCATCGACAGTATTCTAGTCTTGTTTGCTAGAGTCTATGTATGTAATTGTCTCCAGAATTATTCTCATTGACACAAGAATGGACTCACAACATGTAGCATTCGATCCTCAATTTTGTTTATGACATTTCATTTGTCTGCTCCTCGCGTTACTACAATCATATAAAACCATGACTGTTTTAAAAATTAAAAAAGATAATGAAATGAAATGGCCCAGTGTAAAAACTAACAGTTTTCTACCATCACCTTCTATTAGTACTTTCAGTACTTTGATTAAATATTGTTGTCATATGAACGCGCATATGTTGGGCTATATTGCATATAAGTTTCATCCAGACCCATCGTAGGCACAAATATGGCTAAACTGTAACCCGTCCTTTCTTGCTATGAAAGAAAATAAAATTGAGCCAGCGCACGACAAATACCTACAATAAGACATATGCGTCCAGCGAAGAATCAGACTGCGCATCCATATATGCTAACCAGAGACTTCTCTTGCTGCATGAAGGAGCATTGGGTCCTTAGCTTTCCTTACGGCGCACAATGAAGACTGATCAGACTGCGCATGTATTATTGTAGGTTTTGTCAAGGGGTGGCTCAAATGATAACGTTGATCCCTGACTTATATGTTTGTTTGTTTGAGGTTTAACGTCCCCGTCAATACTGTACAGGTCACTTTGGAGACGATGCTTCCAATTTTGTGGAACTTTTACGCGACATTGAGATGAAATGGCATCTCATGCCCTGTCGCCCAATGAAATCAATAGGGTTTATAAGCATGGGACGGTTCGACTCGCATCGCTTTGCCTGGGCAGGCTTAAATCCTCTAAGCGGTTTACCAGTACTCGAATGCGGTCGGTTTCAGCTCATCTTTGAAACATCATGCAGTCCATCTATTTTTCCAAGCCCCGATGGGCGGGGGCCGCTGACTTATATGAACGAAAAGAAATTTCCTTAACTTTTTCAGCACTGACATGTCCATTCGTGTTGATAATTTTGTCAAAGCCATTAACAGGATGGAAAACAGTGAAGCTCCCAATGAGATGGCTCATAATAAGCCATCTATCTTCAATGTTTGCATAGGTTACAGTGCCCTTCTGCATGGTTGAAAGTGCAAACATGTAACTTATATGAACCTAATGTAATAGTTCAGACATTGGAAATAAAATCTTAAATGTCATATATGAATAATAATGAAACATTACATTCCTTTGCATCCCTGATAAGATGGTGTTCATTTTACCTTGCAACAAACCAGCAACGCAAATCGAAGACGCGTCTTCAACCATGTGTATATACTCGGAGATGAATGAGATCAGCCAATCCTAGGTGCATGAAGCCGCGTTGGATCAACAGGCAACCAATAGGTACACACGGCGATGATTCAGATCAGACTGCGCATGCGCAGTCTGATCTGAATCATCGCCGTGCGCAGTTGTCCGAATAATACATTTTCGTTCGTAGCGGCTTCAATATGCATTTCGTTGCAGAACATTTTCATATCCCCAGGCGCGTGGCATCCTTTACGCAGATAAGCACTTGCGTACACAAAAATTAGAGTGAGTGAGTGTTCGAGTTTTACGTCCCACCAACAGCTAAGGTCATACGGAGACGGGACCTCGATTTAAAGACTCATCCGAAAGTCTGGAGAAGCCCGGGATCGATCCTGCGACCCCTGGTTTACAAGGCGAGTAGCGTAACCACTACACCACGGAGGCTTCTACACAAAAATTAGAAGAAGAAGGAGAAGAAGAAAAATAAGAAGAAGAAGAAGAAGAAGAAGAAGAAGAAGAATCTGTATTCGTCTAGGATATACACAACACTAATTATTAGCTAACATGGTTTCCTGCTACTCCTACAGGAACGAATTAGCTCCCTAAAGGGAGTAAACTCTTTCCTGTAAGAGTGGTCCCCATTTGATAAACGATTTAAGGGGATGGCTTATAATTTCTAGTCTTTTCTTTGGTTTGCGTACATATTATTTTCTCCAAGTAACGCCTCTGATCCCATTTTTCGATGACATTTCCTACTGTTTGGGATTTGGAGAAACAGATTGGGCTGCATGGTGCTTCCACGCAGAGCTAAAACTGACCACACATGAGTACTGGTAAACTGCTTAGAAGGGCTAAGCTTGCCCAGGCAAAGTGGTGTAAATCAGACCGCCCATTGCGTATAAGCCTTCTGGTTTCATTGGGAGGCAGGGCTTGAGATGTCATTTCATCTCAATGTCGAGCAAAAGTGCCACAAAATTGGAAGCAAGGTCTTAGTCGACAGGGACTTAAACCTTAATTCAAACAAACAAATATGTTGAGTACAAAACGACTGTGAGGTACTAAAGCACGCTACTAGCCATATTAAATGAGCCTCGCCAAGCGAATTTGTGTCTTCGAGCATTCCGTCATGACAAATTTTAACTGCGCATGCCCAGCCATTCAGAGGGGCCAGGGATATGGCTTTCTGTCTGAAGGTTCATCTTGATTCACTGCTCGTATGAGCGAGCAGCGAAGGTTCTGGCGAGACTGCGCGGATGCGCAGGCTCGCCTGAGCCTTCGCTGCTCGCATAGGCGATAAGTACCAAAATCGCTTGACGGGGCCCAAATGTAGTTTGCTGGGCATGTGGTTTGCAGACCATAAATTGGAGACGCCCTCGTAAGGACCCTTTTCTCAAAAGGTGGCTATTTCGGATTTACAGGAAGTATACTTTATCGGCTGATGTGTATTTTTATTGATTGGTCAAGCCTGTATGACGTAAACAACCCGTTTGTCCATACCAAGTTTACAAGGAAATGATACGACTGGAACACTTTTCGCTATATTTAACTTGACGCCCGGCAATCAACGTGACTATGTTAGAAATGATACGACTGGAACACTTTTCGCTATTTTTAACTTGACGCCCGGCAATCAACGTAACTATGTTAGAAATGGTACGCCTGGAACACTTTTCGCTATTTTGAAAATGTCTCCCGGCAAGCACTCGTCATTTAATCAACGTTGCATATGTTGTTTCAATGCTGATTCAACGTTGAGTTAGCGTTGTGTGCCTGCATGGCGCCAACTTGTGTGAGTTTCTAATCGTTTTTTTTCTACAAACCAAACCCTCTGAAATCGTGTCTACAATTGAACGAAAAGAAACAAGAGCACCGCAAGCGGGTGCCAACGCTCGTCTGCAGTTTCTTTTAGAAAACAAAAGTTCTAAGTCAAATCAAATTGCAAGACGGAGTTATAAAACTTGTAGGGAATGTAGCTCTGGTGATGGTGAGTATGTGTATGAAGTTTCATGAAGGTAGGCCAAATACTTTTGGAAATATGGTCAAGGTTAAGTTTTTTGGTTAATTTTTCGAAAAATAGGTCAAAGTTCAAAGGTCAAGGTCACAGGTCAAAAAGCGTGGTATGACTGAAAAGGTCTTGTCCCAAGGAACATTCATGTGAAGTTGGAAGGCTCTGTTGTGAATAGTATTGAAATAAGAGACAAAAACAATTTAAAAAAAACGGAGAGATAAGGGCAGATAATTCAATCAAATTGCAAGATGGAGTTATAAAACTTGTAGGGAATGTAGCTCTTGTGATGGTGAGTATGTGTATGAAGTTTCATGAAGGTAGGCCAAATACTTTTGGAAATATGGTCAAGGTTAAGGTTTTCGGTTAAATTTTCGAAAAATAGGTCAAAGTTCAAAGGTCAAGGTCACAGATCAAAAAGTGTGGTATCACTGAAAAGGTCTTGTCCCAAGGAACATTCATGTGAAGTTTGAAGGCTCTGTTGTGAATAGTATTAAAATGAGAGCAAACAAGAGGGCCATGATGGCCCTGGATCGCTCACCTGATCCATAGAGTAACAAGTGGGCCCCGGGGAGGGCCATAATTGACCCCAAGGTTATAATGTGCATAATGCTGAGGGAGGTCTAGAAAGGTGAAGCTTCATACCAAATATCAACAAAGGCTATAATTGTCCACTAGATGAAGCTCCATACCAAATATCAAAGACAAGGGCCTTGCAGTTTCAGAGAAGAAGATTTTTAAATATTTACCTATATAAGTCTATGTAAAACCAAAGGGTCTTGGAGCAGAGTCACTTTTGGCCCCAGGGCTATAATTTGAACAATCTTGATAGAGGTCCACTAGACGAAATTTCACACCAAATATCACAGACCTAGGCCTTGTGGTCTCACAGAAGAAGATTTTTAATGGTTTTCCCTATATAAGTCTATGTAATACCAAACGGCCCCGAGGCGGGGGTATTTTTGGCCTCAGGGCTATAATTTGATCAATCTTGGTAGCAGTCCACTAGCTGAAGCTTCATACCAAATATCAAAGACCTAGACCTTGTGGTTTCAGAGAAGAAGATTTTTCAAGTTTTTCCCGACATAAGTCTTTGTAAAACCAAAGGGCCCCGGAGCGGGGGCATTTTTGGCCCCAGGGCTATAATTTGAACAATCTTGGTAGAGGTCTTCAAGATGAAGCTTCATACCAAATATCAAAAACCTGGGCCGTGCAGTTTCAGAGAAGAAGATTTTTAAATATTTACCTATATAAGTCAATGTAAAACCAAAAGGGTCTTGGGGCAGAGGCACTTTTGGCCCCAGGGCTATAATTTGAACAATCTCAATAGAGGTCCACAAGATGAAATTTCACACCAAATATCAAAGACCTAGGCCTTGTGGTCTCACAGAAGAAGGTTTTTAAAGATTTTCCCTATATAAGTCTATGTAAAACCAAACGGCCCCGAGGCGGGGGCATTTTTGGTCTCAGGGCTATAATTTGATCAATCTTGGTAGCGGTCCACTAGCTGCAGCTTCATACCAAATATCAAAGACCTAGGCCTTGTGGTTTCAGAGAAGAAGATTTTTCAAGATTTTCCCTACATAAGTCTTTGTAAAACCAAAGGGCCCCGGAGCGGGGGCATTTTTGGCCCCAGCACTTTAATTTGAACAATCTTGGTAGAGGTCCATAAGATGAAGCTTCATACCAAATATCAAAGACCTGGGCCTTGCAGTTTCAGAGAAGAAGATTTTCAAAGATTTTCCCTACATAAGCCTATGTAAAACCAAAGGGCCCCGGTGCGGGGGCATTTTTGGTCCCAGCACTATAATTTGAACAATCTTGGTAGGGGTCCACTAGATGAAGCATTATACCAAATAGCAAAGACCTCGGCCTTGCAGTTTCAGAGAGGAAGATTTTTGAAGATTTCCCTATATAAGTCTATGTAAAACCAAAGGGTCTTGGGGCAGGGGCATTTTTGACCAAAGGGTCTTGGGGCAGAGGCACTTTTGGCCCCAGCACTATAATTTGAACAATCTTGATGGAGGTCCACTAGATGAAATTTCACATCAAATATCAAAGACCTAGGCCTTGTGGTTTCACAGAAGAAGATTTTTAATGGTTTCACAGAAGATTTTCCCTATGTAAGTCTGCGTAAAACCAAAGGGCCCCGAGGTGGGGGCATTTTTGGCCTCAGGGTTATAATTTGAACAATCTTGGTAGAGGTCCACTAGCTGAAGCTTCATACCAAATATCAAAGACCTAGGCCTTGCGGTTTCAGAGAATAGGATTTTTCAAGATTTTCCCTATATAAGTCTATGTAAAACCAAAGGGCCCCGGAGCGGGGGCATTTTTGGTCCCAGGGCTTTAATTTGAACAATCTTGGTAGAGGTCCATAAGATGAAGCTTTACTCCAAATATCAAAGACCTGGGCCTTGCAGTTTAAGAGAAGAAGATTTTTAAAGATTTTCCCTACATAAGCCTATGTAAAACCAAAGGGCCCCGGTGCGGGGGCATTTTTGGTCCCAGCACTATAACTTGAACAATCTTGGTAGGGGTCCACTAGATGAAGCTTTATACCAAATAGCAAAGACCTGGGCATTGCAGTTTCAGAGAAGAAGATTTTTAAAAATTTTCCCTATATAAGCTTATGTAAAACCAAAGGGCCCCGGAGCGGGGGCATTTTTGGCCCCAGCACTATAATTTGAACAATCTTGGTAGATGTCCACTAGATGAAGCTTCATATCAAATATCAAAGACCTGGGCCTTGCAGTTGTAGAGAAGAAGATTTTTACAGATTTTTCCTATATAAGCCCATGTAAAACCAAAGGGCCCCGGGGCGGGGGCATTTTTGGTCCCAGCACTATAATTTGAACAATCTTGGTAGGAGTCCACTAGATGAAGCTTCATACCAAAAATCAAAGACCTGGTCCTTGTGGTTTCAGAGAAGAAGATTTTCCTATATAAGCCAATGTAAAACCAAAGGGCCCAGGGCGGGGGCATTTTTGGCCCCAGCACTATAATTTGAACAATTTTGGTAGGGGTCCACTAGATGAAGCTTCATACCAAATAGCAAAGACCTGGGCCTTGCAGTTTCAGAGAAGAAGATTTTTAAAGATTTTCCCTATATAAGCCAATGTAAAACCAAAGGGCCCCGGAGCGGGGGCATTTTTGGCCCCAGCACTATAATTTGAACATTCTTGGTAGGGGTCCACTAGATGAAGCTTCATAACAAATATCAAAGACCTGGGCCTTGCGGTTTCAGAGAAGAAGATTTTTTAAGTTTTTGGTGAAAAAATCTATTTTTGGCTCCTGTGACCTATATGTGCAATGGACCGGAACCATTTGAACAACTTTGAAATGGGACCACCTAAGGATCATTCCTGTGAAGTTTGGTCAAAATCAAATCAGTGGTTTAGGAGGAGATGTTGCTTGAAGAAATTGTTTACGCACGGCTGACAGACAAAAAGTGATCCTAATATAAAACACAAGAGGGCCCAGAGGGCCCTGAATCGCTCACCTGAAAATTAGTGTCTCCAGTACATTCTAGGCCAAAGGGCTATAATTTGAACAAACTATGTAATGGTCCACTAGATGAAGCTTCATACCAAATATCAAAGACCTGGGCCTTCTGGTTTCAGACAAGAAGATTTTTAAAGGTTTTCCCTATATAAGCCTATGAAAAACCAAAGGGTCCCGGGGTGGGGGCATTTTTGGCCCAAGGGCTATAATTTGAACAATCTTGAAAGAGGTCCACTGGATGAAGCTTCATACCAAATATCAAAGACCTGGGCCTTCTGGTTTCAGACATGAAGATCTTCAAAGGTTTTCCCTATTTAAGCCTATGAAAAACCAAAGGGTCCCGGGGTGGGGGCATTTTTGGCCCAAGGGCTATAATTTGAACAATCTTGAAAGAGGTCCACTAGATGAAGCTTCACACTAAATACCAAAGATCTGGGCCTTGCGGTTTCAGAGAAAAGGATTTTTAAAGATTTTCCCTGTACAAACCTATGCAAAAAACCAAAGGCCCGCAGGGCGGGGGCATTTTTGGCCCCAAGGCTATAATTTGAACAATCTTAGTAAAGGTCCACCAGGTAAAGCTTCACACCAAATATTAAAGACCTGGGCCTTGTGATTTCAGAGAAGAAGATTTTTAATGATTTTCCCTATATAAGCCTATGTAAAACCATAGGCCCCCACGGCGGGGGCATTTTGGCCCCCAGGGCTATAATTTGAACAATCTTGAAAGAGGTCCATTAGATGAAGCTTCACGCCAAATATCAAAGATCTGGGCCTTGCGGTTTCAGAGAAGAAGATTTTTAAAGATTTTCCCTGTATAAACCTATGTAAAACCAAAGGCCCCCAGGGCGGGGGCATTTTTGGCCCAAAGGCTATAATTTGAACAATCTTAGTAGAGGTCCACCAGGTAAAGCTTCACACCAAATATTAAAGACCTGGGCCTTGTGTTTTCAGAGAAGAAGTTTTTTTAATGACTTTCCCTATATAAGCCTATGTAAAACCATAGGCCCCCGCCCCGGGGGCATTTTGGCCCCCGAGCTTTAATTTGAACAATTTTGAAAGAGGTCCAATAGATAAAGCTTCATACCAAATATCAAAGAACTGGGCCTTGCCGTTTGAGAGAAGAAGATTTTTAAAGATTTTCCCTGTATAAGCCTATGTAAAACCAAAGGCCCCCGGGGCGGGGGCATTTTTGGCCCCAAGGCTATAATTTGAACAATCTTGAAAGAGGTCCACTAGATGAAGCTTCATACCAAATATCAAAGATCTGGGCCTTGCGGTTTGAGAGAAGAAGATTTTTAAAGATTTTCCCTGTATAAGCCTATGTAAAACCAAAGTCCCCCGGGGCGGGGGCATTTTTGGCCCCCAAGGCTATAATTTGAACAATCTTAGTAGAGGTCCACCAGGTAAAGCTTCACACCAAATATTAAAGACCTGGGCCTTGTGGTTTCAGAGAGGAAGATTTTTTAATGATTTTCCTGTATAAGCCCATGTAAAACCAAAGGCCCCCGGGGCGGGGGTATTTTGGCCCCCAGGGCTATAATTTGAACAATCTTGGTAGAGGTCCACTAGATGAAGCTTCATACCAAATATTGGTGACCTGGGCCTTGCGGTTTCAGAGAAGAAGATTTTTAAAGATTTTCCCTGTATAAGTCTATGTAAAACCAAAGGCCCCCGGGGCGGGGGCATTTTTGGCCCCAAGGCTATAATTTGAACAATCTTAGTAGAGGTCCACCAGGTAAAGCTTCACACCAAATATTAAAGACCTGGACCTTGTGGTTTCAGAGAAGAAGATTTTTTAATGATTTTCCCTATATAAGCCTATGTAAAACCAAAGGCCCCCGGGGCGGGGGCATTTTGGCCCCCAGGGCTATAATTTGAACAATCTTGGTAGAGGTCCACTAGATGAAGCTTCATACCAAATATCGATGACCTGGGCCTTGCGGTTTCAGAGAAGAAGATTTTTAAAATTTTGTTTTAAAAAATCTATTTTTAGCTCCTGTGACCCAGATGTGCAATGGACCGGAACCATTTGAACAATTTTGAAAGGGGACCACCTAAGGATCATTGCTGTGAAGTTTGGTCAAAATCCGATCAGCGGTTTAGGAGGAGATGTCATTTGAAGAAAAAGTTTACGCACACACACACACACACGCACGCACACACGCACTGACGACGGACGACGGACGAAAAGTGATCCCAAAAGCTCACCTTGTCACTACGTGACAGGTGAGCTAAAAATGTGTTTCAGAAAAAAATTGGAAAAGGGGAGATAATTCAGCCAAAATCAACAATGTTGTTATGATCCTTGGTCAAAATGTAGCTCTTGTGATGATGAGTGTGTGTATGAAGTTTCATGAGGCTAGGTCTAATACTTTTTAAGTTATAGCCAAGGTTAAGTTTTTTTGGAACGACGCAGGACGACGCAGGACGACAACGCAGACGCCGGAGTGATGACAATAGCTCGAAAGTTTTTTTTTTTTTCAAAAAACAGACGAGCTAAAAATGCTTCCATTGAGATTAGTACACCCCAATACACGGCCCCGCCCATCGGGGCTTGAAGAAATAGATGCTTCCACGCAGAGGTGAAACCAACCCGCACACGAGTACTGGTAAATCGCTAAGAGAATCTAAGCCTGCCCATGCAAAGCGGTGCGAGTCGGCCCGTCCATGCTTACAAACCCTTTTGGTTTCATTGGGCTTGGGATGTAATTTCATCTCAATGTCGGGTAAAAGTCCCACAAAATTAGAAGCAACGTCTCCAAAATGACTTTTACAGTGTTGACGGGGACGTTACCTCAAACAAACAAAACAAACAAAACACCCCAATACTATTTCAAAATAATTGCATATTATTTCCCTTTAACTCGCTAAATCTGTGTCATTGTCGAGGCTGCAGATAACTGATGACGTCATTTCTTTATAATTTTTTTCACAGTCTTGATACAGTAACATGTTCGTCAGTGGTTGCCAGCATGTGACGTTTCTGTCATTTGCATGTGGTTAAAAGAAATGGAAAGCAGACTGTTACCTTAAAAGTATAAATTCTGTCATGATAACATTTCTGTTCGTTTATTATAAATACTGCATTCAATAGGAATAACAATTTTCCCCGCGTTGTTGGCAGGACTACTTTTAAAATATGGGCTGTCATTTTTCCTTTAATATTTGAGGGTTTTTGTTGTTCAGGTTGTTCCAGTTACGAACAACTACGGTGCCACCGCGTAGACACGCCTTCTAAAATAGTGAAATCTTAAAAGGCTCCACGAAGGACCAATTTGTGACATAAATCTTTTTTCAGCAGCGAACACAGATTGTGGGTGCTCGTTAAAACCGCCTCGCTGAGGCGTTTCTAATAATAATAATAATAATCGACCTTATTTATAGAGGGTAACACATTTAGCACTAGTACTAATCCTCCATGTTGCCCTCTCTTCCTGGTAAGGAACCACTTCTTAGCAATGTGGATAAAGTTTCTTGCTCAAGGAAACAACACGTGCCGCTTGCGGGGATCGAACCTGCTACCTCTCGGTCTCAAATCCGATGCTTTACAACTGCACCACATCGCTCCACCGAGTACCAACAATCTTTAGTTTTTATCATAAAAAAGAAAAAAGGTATACCCCTTGTAAACCCCACGTTTTCTCTATATAAAGTGGGATTTACACAGGTGTCTATTACAAGGTATTGTTAACGGCTGCCATCACGTGAACAAGTCCGTATAAAAAGCCCCACCCCGCCCCCATTACGAAAACACGCCTATACCAATACATTGTAATCTTATCGCCGAAAAATGAAAATTTTAAGATGAAAAATTGTGATATTTTTCTTATTTCTGCTCAAAATATAGATTGTGGGTACTCGTTAGAACCGCCATATTCTAACGAGTACGCACAATCTATATTTTAGAACAGAAATTAGTAAAATAAGGGTTACCCCTGTAAACCCCAGTTTTACTATATAAAAGTGGGGTTCAAGGGGGTCAAAATAATATAGGCGTGTTTTCGTGATGCTAAACTCCATTTATATAGAGAAAACTGGGCTTTGTTTTACTTCTACTTTACATGGGTTTAGATTATTTTACTTATTTCTTTTCCAAGACAAAGGCTGTGAATACTCGCAAGAACCGCTAAACGAGCACTAACAACGTATAGGTTTGGAGTATCAATTCGAAAATATCACACATTTTCATCAGACAAAAAGGACCGTTTTGGAGCTATGAAAGAATGCACTATGTCACACGGTTGGGTTATCGTAATGGAGTGTTTGACTGAATTGGACATGAATACTGATTGGAGTTTCCAATGAGTGCGCATGTCTGATGGCATATTTTCGCTTGAAACGGCTAACTCAGAAAAAAAATGTTACTGATTGCCGAAATGATTGGACAAGCGAACAAACACTATATATCATATTTTGTTGACTGGCCGTGCCAAAGGTTGCCTTCCCTATCAACATGTCCTGAGTTGGTGAATCCAATAACACATTTGTGTGACACAGTTTCAAATTTTTTCTTCTGATGAAAATTTGTGATAGTTTTTCATATTTATACTCCAAAGGTTTTCGGTGCTCGTTAAGGATCTAACGAATACCCATCACGAAAACACGCCTATATGACTTTGACCCCCTGGAACCCCACTTTTATATAGAAAATCTGGGGTTTGCAGGGGTAAACATGTTTTTGTTAGTTCTGCTCCAAAATATAGATTGTGGGTACTCGTTAGAACCGCCTCATCGAGGCCTCATCGAGGCGGTTCTCACGAGTACCAACAATCTATATTTTGAACAGAAATAAGAAAAATATCAATTTTTTTTTCATCTCAAAATATTCATTTTTTCGCCATTAAAATTTACAATATATTTGTATAAGCGTGTTTTCGTAATGTAATTTGACAACACATATTTTCGAGCAAAAATAGTAGTAATGTTTTGCCTCTGTAAACCCTCACTTTTCTCTATATATAAATAAGGTTTAAATGGGTGTTCACGACACGGACGGACTTGTTTCTGTGATGTATAAGCAGGTGAAACGGTTATTCCGATTACCAAATCCTCCCCAACCCCAACGCCAGCCCCATCTCTGCGGGGAAAAGATAAAGAGGAAATACTTATATATGTGTTTTCCATCCCAAATTTGCTCCATTTAAAGGTCTTTTTTCTATCTTTCTTTCTCTCTTTCTTTTTCGTTCTTTTTTTTTCTTACTTTAATATACTCTCTGGGTTTGAGCGATATACATTTTTATTGCGGTATATGTCCAATCAAGCTTTTTCACATCATCGGTTCCCACCCATTAGGGCTTGAAGAAATAGATTGGGCTGCTCGATAATTCCACGCAGAGCTGAAACCGACAGCAAATGATTACTGGTATACCCTGTACATGCAAACCGCTAAGAGGGTCTAAGATTGCCCAGGCAAAGTGGTACGAGTCCATGCATACAAATCCTATTGGTTTCATTGGGCGACAGGGCTTGAGATGTCATTTCATCATAATGTTCGGTAAAACTCCCACAAAATTGGAAGCAACATCTCCATAATGACCTTAGTATTTACGGGGACGTTAAACCTCAAATCAACAACAACAACAACAACATTTTCACATCTTAAGTGCATTGGGCCCTTAGCCATCCTTAGAGTGCACAGCGAAGACTCTGATCAGTCTGCGCGGATGCGCAGGCTGATCTGAGTCTTCGCTGAGCGCAAATGTTAATTGTAGGAAAGGCTGTGCTCCGGCTCAATTATTGTAATCGATTGCAGTACGTTTAAAAAGAATGCTTGCTAATCTGTATCAAATTGTATATTTTCTTAAAAGCAGATTAAAATTGCTATTGCACGGCTGAAGAGAACAAATTGCGTTTGAATCATCATACTGTCTGCGGATTAAGAAACTGCATTTCAAAGACGTTATGCAGTCCGTGGATCCTTAAGGGATATGCAGCACATAAAGAGTAATTACTCCCACCCAACCCAGTCATGCGCCATTTAAGCCTTTGAAAACAGAGAAATTCATCATAATGCATTAAGGATTATTTTTAATCTTACAATAAATACTTCGGCTCCTTGTTTCGGTGTCTGGCGTAATATCCAATACTATTTCTAATAAACATGTAGCAATACATATACTCATCTTTAAAAACTTAAGTGGGGTAGTTTTCGGGGGTGGTGGGGTGGAATTTACGGGGGCAGGAGCAATTGTCCTGAAAGGGTGCAGGAGGGGTCTACGCCATTATGTATCAAACTTATAAATATTTCCTAGAACCTGAATGGAGTTTCTCCTATGTCTGTACTGTATCTCTGACGTCAATGGGAATCATACTTTTGGCAGCCAGAAGCTTAAAATAACTTGTTTGTTTTCTGTTCCATGGGCTTAAAAGAAAATTCTCCAAAATGGTTTCTCTTCTGATGAAATGTGTTTAATGTTTTTCTCATTTATACTCCAAACATAGGCTGTGGGTGCTAACAAGCACCAATGGCGTAGTTTTAGATATCACAAATTTTTACATTACCAAAGCAAGCCTATGTAATTCTGACCCCCTTGAACCCCACTTTTATACAGTAAAACTGGGGTTTACAGGTTTACGTATTTCGGCTCTAAAATATAGATTGTGGGTACTCGTTAGAACCGTTTCGGTGAGGCGGTTCTCACGAGTACCCACAATCTATATATTATGAGCAGGAATAAGAAAAAAATATCGCAATTTTTCATCTTAGAATCTTCGTTTTTCGGCGGTAAAATTTACAATGCATTTGTATAGACGTGTTTTCGTAATGATCAGAAAAATAACCTTTTTGAAAGAGCGGACAATGCCACACGAATGTTTTATCATTATGACTGATAACCGTTTGAGTATAACCCGACCAAAAAAAATAAGGTTAGGTAAAATGACAGGCTAGTTATGACCAAATAATGTTGACAAGGCCGTCGAACTCCAAGTATACAAACAAGAAGCATACAGGAATTCCGCCTAATGCTACATGTATGTCGCGCCTGTAGGGACAAAAAAGTCTTGTCAACTAGGGTGAACGCTACGCTAATGTTGACGGCTTGACAGGCGGACGGACGGACGAAAAGTCTATATCGCGCCATGCTAATAGCAGGCGCGAAAAAAATATGTTTTTATTTCTACGCTTCATGCCACGGACTCTTTGATTGATGAATTCTGAGAAATTATCAAGTTTTTGCGTTGAGAAAAAATGTTCTAATAAACGCGATTAAGATGACAGAAAGACTGTTGTCTGTATCCCTTTGAAAAAATGGAAGCCATCTTGCTTTGACGTTTTCATTTACCTCCATGCTTGGCCAGAAGCTATTTCTCCTTCTGTTTCCCTTTCTTTCTTTAACCCTTTTGGTAACAAATGGAATCTTCCTGTTACATATAGCAGGAGTCCAAATTTCACAATTTAGGGGTGTCAGATTGTGTTTTCTTCAAATTTAATCCGGAAAATGGCTGTGCTTTTTGCAAACGGTGTATGCCCTGATCAGACGCCGCATTATACGGCGTCTGATCTGACCCTACACTGTTTGCCAATTACCCACTTTGGGGTTTCTGGTACAAAATTCGTTAACGACTACACTACGTGCTCAGACAAAAACAATATTTATCACTTAAATCGCCGATCCCGTCCATAGCAGGCAAAGTGTTTAACTATCTCTTTATCTTCATATAATTTTAACTGTTTCAGATTTTTATACATTATCATTCTGACTTGTTACTTTTAATATCGTCATAATTATTCATGCCGTTTAACCATTAACCGACTGACGCTTATGACCCACCAAGAGGGTTGACGCGTCGTTAAACACGAAATCATCATCATCATCATATCTTCATATAAAAAGTCATGGTTTGATATTTTACATGACTCATATGCTAGGCAAATGAAATGACAAGTCCTATTTTCTCAGAAGACGACGTCAGCAACAACAAAATTAGAGAGTTTTTTTTTCTGCAATTTTGGTTCGCGTTTAGCACAACGAAATGGCCAAACAATGGAGCAGCTCTTAACCCTTTTTGTGCCAAATGGCATCTTCCTCCTAAACTAAGGGGATGTCAGGTTATAAGAATCTGATATGGGGTTCTGTTGTAGATGAGCGTTTCCAACCCGAGGGATGACCGTGCTGAGCGGAACCGAGGCTACGCCGAGGTTCCGCTCAGCACGGTCATCCCGAGGGTTGGAAACGCCCATCTACAACAGAACACCATATTGGATTCTTTTTCTTGCACAACACCTCCGGTTAGTTTTGACAGCTCGCACATGTGTATTGTTTACAAAATAAAAGTAGTGCGGAAGTAGTTCCGGCAGTTGAATAGAATTGAAGCGCATTTATGATAGTTGCCTGGGTCGGAACACCAGGGTCAGAACATATATTTCTATCCTAGGGGAAAATCACGGATTTCCTTGTCTGGTGTGCAAGAATGTATTTTCTTCAAAATTTATATGAAAAAAAGGCTTAACGTTTTGCAAATAGTGCAGGCCCTGATCAGACGCCGCGTTCTGCGGCGTCTGATCTAGGCCTGCACTGTTTTCCAACTACCCGTTTTGGGGTTTCTGGTAAAAAAATGGGTTAATGGACATTTGTGTTCATTAGAACACTGCGGGCTGTGTGCCTTGTATCTTGCTTTTTTTCAGGAATGCTGTCAAAACTTTGACATATTGTTACGGATGGTCCGCGGGGCCCTATGTCAAGTAAAGTATGTCAACGACTTCTATTCTATAATTCCGATTTTCCATCATTACATGTATATACATTTCCAGCGATTTGATTGGTTGAAATAAAAGTATTGTACTTCGATAAATTCCAGGAGCAAGAATCTCAGAACTAGTTCACACTGGCAGCGACATGCAGTAATATAATGTGACGTCAAAGAACCCGTTTAGAAGCCGCGCACTACGCCATTGTATATGAAGTAAGGTCAACAGCGTTCGGTTAAAAGATTATTAAAAAATCACGAAAACACGCCTATAAGATTTTGACCCCTTTGAACCCCAGATTTATATAGTAAAATTGGGGTTTGCAGGGGTAAGCCTTATATTTCTTATTTCCGCTCTAAAATATAGATTGTGGGTGCTCGTTAGAACCGCCTCGATGAGGCGGTTCTCCTCGATGAGGCGGTTCTTACGAGAACCCACAATCTATATTTTGAGCAGAAATTAGAAAAATATCAAACGTTTTTCATCAATCGGCGATAAAGGTTACAAAGTATTTGTATAGGCGTGTTTTCGTAATAGATGGGAATTTTTTGAAAACGTAACTGTTAGAACAGAAATAAGTTGGATTTAAAGACTTGATTTTATTTTACTTTATTTACAAATGAATAATCATTCCGTCGTGGCCGCTACATCACGAAAACACGCCTATATAATTTTAACCCCCTCGAGCCCCACTTTTATATAGTAAAACGTGAGTTTGCAGGGGTAAACCTTAATTTCTTATTTCTGCTCAAAGTATAGATTGTGGGTACTCGTTAGAACCGCCTCAAAAATATAGATTATGGCTACTCGTTAGAACCGCCTCAATGAGGCGGTTCTAACGAGTACCCACAATCTATATTTTGAGCAGAAATAAGAAAATTATCACAATTTTTCATCTTAAAATTTTCATTTTTTCGGCGATAAAGGTTACAATGTATTTGTATAGGCGTGTTTTCGTAATGTTTTATTTTATTTTATTTTGAAATGAATAATCATTCCGTCGTGGCCGTTGGTAAATTAATTATTACGTATTTAAAACATTTCGACGACAAAGTTGAAATTATCATGAAACATTTTTAATGGATTTTATTGATATGTTAACGCCGGCCATCACGAAATCACGCCTGTAAAAAGACGTTGTAAATTTTACCGCCGAAAAATAACAATTTTCAGAAGAAAAATTGTGATATTTTCCTTATTTCTACTCAAAATATAGATTGTGGGTACTCGTTAGAACCGCCTCGACGAATACTCACAATCTATATTTTAGAGCAGAAATAAGAAAAATAAGGTTTACCCCTGTAAACCGCAGTTTTACTATATAAAACTGGGTTTCAAGGCGGTCAAAATAATATAGGCGTGTTTTCGTGATGGAACTTAGCACGAAGCCTTCGGGCTTAATGCAGGTTGTGAGTGATTCGCCGGACTTTACACATCGATAAATAACAAAAATGGAATTCATTCCAATAAAATGGGTATGTCTTGTTCAGTGAAAATGTGATTTCGAACATGGATGCCAAGTCAAATCAGCCCGTGTAACCTCTAAGTCAGAATTCTGAATACAAACCTAACCTCTTTCATATCTACAAAAGGGTTATTTTTCTAAACATCACCAAAACACTCCTCTATTATTTTAATGGACCGGCCCCGATAGCTCAGTTGGTAGAGTGTCCGTTCCGGGGAACGGGAGGTCACGGGTTCGATCCCGGGCCGCGACATACCAAAGTCGTTAAAAATGGTACTAGCTGCTCCTCGCTTGGCACTCAGATTTACGGGGTAGAGCTAGGACTGGTCGACCCATTGTCAGGATAATTTGACTGGGTGTGGTATCATGTAATGTGTCTGGGATATGATACTTCAGTGAGGCAGCACTATAAAAGTGAGCATTGAGCTCCCTGTCGCAACCAGACACCGTCGTGATATGACTGAAAAATTGTTGAAAGCGACGTTAAACCCGAATTCACGCACTCTCTAAAATTTTAACCCCCATTGAACCCCACTTTTATATAGTAGACACCGGTCAATTCAAACACAAACAAATGCTATGGGAAATAACAAGGACTGAAATCTATATTTTATGCAAGTTCTATTTGCGGTTCGTGTCATAGAATAACAGTGAAATTCCGCTGTTACGTGTAAGAACAGTCAAAATTACATCACCGATTCTTCTCATTGGGTCCTAGTTGGTTGCATTACGATAACAAACCCGTGCGAAAAGTGCAATTTTCCTTATCTCAAAAATGGCTACTTTTCTAATGAAAATCTGTGATATTTTTCTTATTTGTACAGCAAACATAGATTGTGGGTGCTCGTTGAGGCGGTTCTAACGAGTACCCACAACCTATGTCTTTGAGCAGAAATAAGGAAAATAATGTCCACCCCCGTAAACCCCAGTTTTCTCTATTTATAAACTGGGGTGTAGGGGGGGGGGTGTTTATTTCACGGACCTGTTCATGTGATGGTTAGTTAATCGTGTAATGCCAAACAAAAATGTATAGATTATTAAGAAAAATTACCGTTTATGTTTTTTTTTTTTTTTTTTTTAATTTAATTTTATCTTCACATTTTTGGGGTCAATCTTGAAACCGAACCGCGTTAAAACGGACCGGGTTAAAATGAAGTCGCGGTGTATTTGAAATGTGCTACTTTGTTTCAGTTATTCTCAATTAGGCGATTCTAACGAGTACCCACAATCTATATCTTGAGCAGAAATCAGAAAAATATCACAGTTTTCATCTTAAAATGTTCGTTTTTCGGCGGTAGGTTAAAGTCTAGAGAAGCCTGGGATCAATTCTGTGACCCCTGATTTACCAGGCGCGTAACGTAACCACTACACCACGGAGGCTTCTCTCCGACTTTGAACCAATCAGCTAACTTGATGTAAAGTATTTCTACAAATTCGTAAATAGAATGTCAAACAGTGTAGATCCTGATCAAATTGCTACTTCAGAAGGCATCTAATCTGGATCTACACTGTTTGCAAAGAAAAGGGTTATCATGAACAGCGAGATAAGAGTTAACCTCGATATGAAAAAAAAACGATAATATATTCGTGTGATATATAGATCTTACATGAGTGTTCATGTATTAATATTTACATTTCCAGGCCGGCCTCAGTGGCTCAGTCGGATGCGCGTCTGACTGGTGATCAGGAGGAAGCGGGTTCGACTCCCGCCGGGGTCGGCAACACTCTTTCGTGGAGATTGATCATGAAATCTTTTCTACGGTCATTCTCTCCCTTCCGCTGATTCAAGAAGGGCAGTTGTCAGTTTCTGGCGAAAGAGTGTGCACTGTACTGGTTAACCGCTTACGTATAAGCCTGCCCAGGAAAGTGTTGAAAGGTAAACTGACCGGCTCAAAAATGACCTAAATAGTGTTGACTGGACCGTAAAACTCCAAAACAAACAAATTTACATTTCCAGTGTTAAGTCTAATGTATACCTATAGAAAATAATTGCGTTCATACGTCCATGAACGCATCGAATCACATGATTTACAGTGACGTTAAGTGACGTCATTCTAAACCATTGTTCTCTACGGGCGTTGATGACGTCAACGCTGCTCCGCTCTTTGTAGAAAAACAGCGTGTAAATGTTTTTCAACTTTAAAAGATTGCCCTACAAGCATGTTTTCGCCCAGTGATGAGTGGCAAATAATGTAAATTTAAAAAATAAACTGATTTTTTCTGCTTTTCATGAAAGTATGAACGACAGTGGGTCGCTAGCAAAGTTTACATGAACCCCTTCGGGGTTCATTTACTTTGCACGCGGACCACTGCGTTCATACTTCCATGAACTGCAGAAAAATAAATTTCATTTCTTAATTGAATTTATTAAACGAGTTTAGGTAAAGGGATAAATGCGAGGCTTTGCAGAGCATTTTATCTCTTTTCGTCAACGAGTTTAATAAATTCAATAATACATGACCACGAATGCAAGATTCTATTTATCATATGACAATAAAGACGCATTTTATTCGCGATTGTTTACAAAAATATCAATATTCCGGCATTAGTAAACGCGACGTCGTTAAGGACACCGTACATGTAACGTTTCGGGACGTATCTAGCTAATTTGCATATTTAATCCACTAGTGGATTATCGAAAATATTACATGGCGTTATTACACTCTCAGACGCGACGTCATATGATAAAGTGCGTTCCTTTATATCTCTAAAACATTTTTGTTTTCTGATGAAAAGGGTGCTCGTAAGATCCGACCGAATAAGGTCCGTTCTAACGAGTACCACAACCTACGTCTTGGAGCAGAAATAGGTAAAAAATAATGTTTACCCCTGTAAACCTCAAGTTTTCTCTTTATAAACATGGGTGTAGAGGGATGTCCATTACACGAATTTGTCAACAACATGATGCTAACCGAATTTCATTATGAAAACACGCCTATACAAATACATTGTAAATTTTACCACCTGAAAACCAAAAAATTAGACGAATTTTCTTATCTCTGCTCAAATTATAGATTGTGAGTACCCGTTAGAACCGCCTCATCGAGGTGGTTCTAACGAGTACCCACAATCTATATGGTGGAGCAGAAATAAGCCAAGAGTTGTCAGAAGACAACATAGCTCGCCTTTGGGGGCCTAAGATGGATGAGGGCAAGTTATCAAAAAAGAGCCACAGTGACTTTGACCTTCAGCCCCAGACCCTGAAAGTCGAACTCGCTCGAGATATCATCATACCCAACATTTGTGTAAAGTTATATTAAAATCCATTCATAAATGTAGGCACTAGAGCGATCACAAAGTTTTTCTAAAAATAGACACAGTTACCTTGACCTTCAGCCCCGGAACCTGAAAGTCAAAGTCACTCGAGATATCATCATACCCAATATTTGTGTGAAATTATATTAAAATCCATCCATAAATAAAGACGCAAGAGCGATGAAAAAATTTTTCTAAAAATAGCCACAGAGACCTTGACCTTCTGCCCCAGACCCTGAAAGTCGAACGAGCTCGAGATATCATCAAACCCAACGTTTGTGTAAAGTTATATTAAAATACATTTATAAATGTAGGCACTAGAGCGATCACAAAGTTTTTTCAAAAAATAGCCACAGTGACCTTGACCTTCAGCCCCAGACCCTGAAAGTTGAACTTGCTAGAGATATCATCATACCCAACATTTGTGTGAAGTTATATTAAAATCCATCAATAAATTAAGGTGCAAACCCGATGACAATGTTTTTCTCAAAATAGACACAGTGACCTTGACCCAGTGACCCTGAAAGTAGTGACCTTGACCTTAAGCGCCAGACCCTGAAAGTCAAAGTCACTCGAGATATCATTATACCCAAGTTATATTAAAATCCATCAATAAATGAAGGCGCTAGAGTGATTACAATGTTTTTCTAAAAATAGCCAGTGACCTTCACCTTGAGCCCCAGACCCGCTATGTTTTTAAAAAGAAAAAAAAAAAAAGAAAAGGAAAAGAAAAAAAAAAAACAAAAAAAACATGCCTCCCCCGGGATTTGAACTCACGCAGCTTGCACGTAAACTTTAACACAGGATTTCAAGGGAGGTAATACAGAGGAAAATATTAACTTCTCAAAAAGACCAATTTAAGCCAAAAAACCTGTAAAATGAAGTAAAATGATAATGTTAAATATTGTTTTTTACCAATTGTTAATTATATATTCAAAATAAACTTGTAAAACATCACATATAAGAGCTTGCAGGTAAACTTTAACCAAATGCGGACGCCGACGCCGACGCTGACGCCGACGCTGACGCTGACGCCGGACGCCCGGGGGTATGGCAATAGCTCCCCCTTACTTTCGTAAGGCGAGCTAAAAAATAAGGTTTACCTCTGTAAACGCCAGTCTTACTATATTAAAGTGGGGTCCAAGGGGGATCAAAATTATATAGGCGTGTTTTCGTGATGGATGGGGTTCAACGACACGCAAACCCTCCTGGGCCATTGTGTGTCTCTTCTGTTAGTAAAAGACAGAAAATAAATATACAATGTAGACGGAAGTGGTGATGAATGGAAGGAATAAGTGAGAATGCGGAAAAATAGAATGGATGTGATCAGGAGCATATAATTTCAGTGAAATTATATGCTCCTGATGTGATGGATGACCCTTTTTCGAAGGGCCTAACGTCAGAGGAAAGCAAAATATGCATCCCTGTCGAAATAGCCGGAAAATTCATGTCAGTTGCACCCATTCCCGTTATATTCGAAAAGGATTGCGTTTAAATGTCGATGTAAACATATTCTACATGTATAGCTTTTACAAAAAGCTAGGTCTACGCTTAGCACATATCAAATGTGAATGTCTAGAGTTATATCCAAGAAATATGATACCGACCGCACATGAGTACTGGTTATCCGCTTGGAACGCCTGCCCAGGAAAATTGTTGCGAGTCGGTCCGTCCATGCTTATAAACCCTATTGGTTTCATTGATAGGGGGCAGGGATTGAGATGTCATTTCATCTCAATGTCGGGTAAAAGTCCCACAAAATTGGAAGCAACGTTTCCAAGATTACCTAAATAGTGTTGACGGGGACGTTAAACCTCAAATCAAACAACATAAAGAAAACTAATTAAAGATTAACCCAAAACATTTTGTTATTTACTAACTGCGAGGTAGGTGTTTTAGCTCACCAGAGTCGAAGGCTCCTGGGGAGCTTATAAGATAGGCAGTGGTCCGTCGTGGTCGAGGGTATGTACATGTATATTGTGTATTAGCCTGTACAAACATGACAGCAAGTATGGGCTTGTACAACTGTGATTCTGAGGTCTTCCCTAAGGCTTAATTTTGTGTGAAAACTAATACTTGTTACAGGCCGCTTTCTTGTGAAAGCTCATACTTGTTGTTGCATAAATATAAAGGTTAACCTACATTGTGGGTAACTAATCGTCTTGCAGTGCCAGTATGGAGGAAGTCCGTGTGTGTGTGTGTGTGTGTGTGTGTGTTTGAATTCGGGTTTTACGTCGCTTTCAACAATTTTTCAGTCATATCACGACGGTGTCTGGTTGCGACAGGGAGCTCAATGCTCACGTTTATAGTGCTGCCTCACTGAAGTATCATGTCCCAGACACATTACATGATACCACACCCAGTCACATTATCCTGACACTGGATCGACCAGTCCTAGCTCTACCCCGTAAATCTGAGTGCCAAACGAGGAGCAGCTAGTACCATTTTAACGACTTTGGTATGTCGCGGCCCGGGATCGAACCCGAGACCTCCCGTTCCCCGGAGCGGACACTCTACCAACTGAGCTATCGGGGCCGGTTGAAGGAAGTCCGTGCGACCACCGAGTCATTAAACACCAATCTCTACTACTAATCTCTACTACTACTACTACTACTACCACTACTACTACTGTGGGTAACTAATGGCTGTACTTCCGTGTTAAACCCTACGTCTATAATGTCTACGCCCATGGGCAAAGACAATTAATCCATTCAATATATACCATAAGCGATGTGGGAATTATCGCTCAAAATCAACGATCGCTCAAAATGAAAGATGTCGTTAGTTAACTTATCGTTTAAAATGTGATCATTAAATATGGCCAATAGTTTTATTTTTGCTGAAAAACTGTGAGCATTTTCCAGCAAGAAAAAATGCCAGAGAATTATATACTGTACTTACTAGAAGCGTCATTACAAAAACTTGCCAATACAAATACAATGAAACAAACGAACATTTAAAGATGAAAAATCGTGATATTTTTCTTATTTCTGCTCAAAAAAAATAGATTGTGGATACTCGTAAGAACCGCCTCATCGATACCCACAATATATAATTTAGAGCAGAAATAAGAAAAATAAGTTTTAAAAGTGTAAACCCCAGTTTTACTACATAAAAGTGATGTTCAAGGGGGTCAAAATTACATAGGCGTGTTTTCGTGATGTAACTTTTTGCCCACTAACGAACTGGTTAAGCTAATGATACCTTTCACAACTTGGTCTGAAGACGACTTACAACTGCAATGAAGCTATCAAATATGCGATATGAACTTTATCTCCCTTGGACTGTTCCATCTCAGACTGTAACACCATTTTAACCCATGTTGTACTGAATGGAATCTTCCACCTTATACAGTGAAATTCCCCTATTATGACCAGCTAAAATTAAGACTAATTCTTGTACTTAAACATATTTTAAAGTTTCAATTTTTCAAAAGGGGTCTTTTCATCACGAAAACACGTTTATATAAGTTTTGCCCCCTTGAACCCCACTCTTATATAGTAAAACTGGGGTTTCCGGGGGTATACCTTATTTTTCTTATTCCTGCTCCAAAATATAGATTGTGGGCACTCGTTAGAACCGCCTCCATGAGGCGGTTCTAACGGGTGCCCACAATCTATATTTTGAGCAGCAATAAGAAAAATATTACAATTTTTCATCTTAAAATTTTCTCCTTTTTTCGGCGAAAAAGGTGGCCATGTAATTGTATAGGCGTGTTTGCGTAGTGGAACAGTCCCAAAGGTGGTCTTAATATAGGAATTTTACCGTGTATTGCACCAGTCCATTTCAAAATGTTGTGTTTTTCTTCAAAATTTATTTGGAAAATGGCTGAACTTTTTTGCAAACAGTGTGGGTTCTGACCAGACGCCGCTTTCTAAGGCGTCTGATCTGGGCCTGCGATGTTTTCCAAATACCCGTTTTGGGGTTTCCGGTACAAAATAGGTCATGACGTGACATCAACTTTAGTGAGTGTCTAATGAAATTCGAAAAGGACTGACTAAGGTTACATGTCCATCACGTGAACAAGTCCGTGAAATGGACACCCCCCTATATTCCATTTTATATAGAGAAAACTGGAGTTTACGGGAGTATACATTAGTTTTCTTATTTCTGCTCCAAGACATAGGTTTTGGATACCCGTTAGAACCGAGGCGGTTCTAACAAGCACGCACAGCTAATGTTTGCAGTATAAATAAGCAAAATATCACAAATTTTCATCAGAAAAAAATTCTTTTTTGAAAATTATGCCTAACGGATATGTTATCCTAACGTCGATGAAAACAAACGGTCCAGAACGCGGCATACATCAAGCTAACAAAAGTCCATATAAACTTTATCTCCCCTTGAATGTTTCATGTACATATCAGAGAGGAGATTCCTTATCTTTTTACTCCCAGAAAAAATAACAAACAAACAAAAAACGCGCCAAGGAAAAAAGTATTCCCCAGCGCTATAAATAGGCACGTCAAAATTGTCGTAATGTCTTAAATGGGCCCCGTCAAGCGATGTTGGTACTTATCGCCTATGCGAGCAGCGAAGGTTAAGGCGAGCCTGCGCATCCGCGCAGTCTCGCCAGAACCTTCGCTGCTCGCCCATACAAGCAGTGAATCAAGAGGAACCTTCAGACAGAAAGCCATATCCTTTGCCCCTCTGAATGGCTGGGCATGTGCAGTTAAAATTTGTCATGACGGAATGCTCGAAGACACAAATTCGCTTGGCGGGGCTCAAATAATATTCCAAAAAGATCCCCGAAGATAACAAGACCTATAAATTAAACGTCGTCTGAATAGGACAATTTCTAAGTTAGAAAAGGGCCAAAATCCAGGCAAGCTGCCTGCTGGAATTATCTAGGTTACTCCCTCATTGTGTCTTGTTACTATGTGTAAATGTGCCAAACTGTAAGGCAATTCACCAAAGATTACAACAGTTATAAGCAATATTCAAAAGTGACGTGACGTGACGGGACGCAACGGGACGCGACAAGACGCGACGAACCGAAGTGAACCCAGTATAGCCCCCACCAAACAAGTTAGGTGGAGGCATAATTAAAAGTGTAGTCACGCCTCAATGCGTTTTGAAAAGGTTTACAACCACTTTTCCCCAAAGGCATATATATGAAATATATAACATGTTCAACTCCGTAGACCAGTACATAGCCGACGTACCTCTGCAAACAGTGTAGATCCATTTGAGATGACTCATTATCACATATTCAGTACTATATTTAACACGATAACCCATGTTTTGCATGTGTGATAATGCTTGTTTCCATTTCCGGTTATCAGCCCGCCCGGTCTGATAACCGGAAACAGTGTATTTTGAACGGACAGCGGTTATCAGCCCACTCATGACGTTATTGTGACGTTGCCAATTACATGACGTAACGCGAATAGTTAGGCGTGACGTTACGCGCTTTTTTGCTTGAATCACGCTTTTGATCACATTTTTTTTTTCAATTTATGAACGTCAAACACAGTAAGAATAGGATCTGAATATGTGATAAACAAATTATAACATGGGGTTTTGGTTATCGCCCTCTGTATCAACCCTCGACCATTATCTGCCCTCAGGCTAAAGCCTTCGGGCAGATAATGGGGTCTCGGGTTGATACATCGGGCGATAACCAAAATCCCATGTGATAATCTCTAATTATCAGCCGCCTCACCAGGATCTACACTGTTTTCCTCGTGCTAATAATCTCTCTCGTTCTGGTAAACCGCTTAAAGGATCAAAGCCTTCCAGGAACCGCGGTGCGATGTGGACCGTCCATGCTAATAAACCCTATTGGTTTCATTAGGCGACAGGGCTTGAGATGTCATTTCATCTCAATGTCGGGTAAAAGTCCCACAAAAGCACTCTTTGTTAATTTTTTATTAATTTATTTGTCTGAGCTCTGATGTCTGGGACCTAAATAAGCGTACCTAACAGTTCGTCTTTGACAGAAACAAATTAGTAACGCAGCATATATACCAGCGGGACGAATTGTCTCAGTTTGACATCCCCAAGGGATACATTAAATGCTTTCTAATTTAATCAAGTGGATTTATCAGAAAACTTGAAGATATAATATCAATTCCAGTTGAGTGCTTATGTGATATCTTAAGGTTTCCAAGGTTCTTTGCAGCTTTATTGTGTTTGTGAAGTCCATCATTGGTTTAGTTTGTCTGCCCATCGTACATGTAACTGTGATGTACAGTGCTGTTCTACAATGCTCTTAGACCGCTTAGAAGGCCTAAGCCTGCCTAGACAAAATGTGGCGAGTCGGACCGTCCATGCAAATAAACTCTATTGGTTTAATTGGGTGACAAGGCTTGAGATGTCATTCCATCCCAATTTCGAGTAAAAGTCCCACAAATTTGGAAGCAACGTCTCCAGAATGACCAATATAGTGTTGACGGGGACGTTAAACCTCAATTCAAACAAACAAAATGGCATTTATAGGTAAGATAATTGTGATTTTTCTTTGCGCCTCTACAAATATAGATCGTGCGTGCTCGTTAAAACCGCAACAATGTGGCGGTTCTAACGAGCACATACACTATACATTTTTGTGCAGAAAAAAGAAAAGGAACGTATAGCTTTCTGAACCTTGTTTGCTGTATGTATAAAGCGTTAAGCGTGTTTGTCACACGGAATTACGTTGGAAAATTGATACAGCTTTTCTCCCCGGATTATATAGTTTCCTCCTCTAATCCAACACCAATCATTTGTTAACTACAGTCGAACTTCAATGGCTCGAACACCTTTGGGACCTCGAAGATCTGTTCGAGACAGGGGAAGTTCGAGCACTGAGGGTTACTGTCAGGAGGCATAACGAGATACTTTTAGACATCTTTTAGGTATTCTATAATGAAAACGTATGCTGTGTGTACTCATTAGAATCGCCTCATCGAAGCGATTCTAATGAGTATACAAAGCATACATTTGCAAGATAAAAGACTAGTAGAAATAAGAAAAATCTCCTTAAATATCCCCCACTATTTCTTATGCAGAGGATTTCTCTAGGGGCTCAATAATTGGTTCAACGCATCCATGGTAAACGAGCCATCGGTGTTCGAGCCATCGAAGTTCTACTGTATAAGATTATCTACCGAATCTGCATACACAGTTTACATCTGGACTGCCATATTTACGGAAAATGAAAAGTCCCACCGACTACAAGATATTTTCCACAATTATAACGTCCGCGCTATTCTTATCGATGTGACGTCAGGGAGTTGCGTAAGAGAGTCTGGACTGGAATATAGAGAATACCAGGTGAGTGTCTTTTGATATCAAGATTATCAGGCAAGGCTTCGAGAACGCTTGTAGAATCGCGAGGCTTGCCGAGCGATTCTACATGCGTTCTCGAAGCCGAGCCTGATAAACTTGATATCAAAGGACACGAATCTGGTTTTCTATTTATCAGTTTATCCCAATATACACTCACATTTTTTGCCATTTTTTTCAGTTTTGCCAGTTCTAAGAAGTGCAATGTCACGTTGACCTGATAAAGCTCACTTGTCCTGAGATAGCAGATGTTTATCAGGTCAATGTGCTGCAATGCAATTAATATAGGAGGTGACTGATAAAATATGTTAGGTTTGGCAAACAGTGAAAACCAAGATCGGACGCCGCGTTCTACACTCAGAGACAATCGACCAACAAGTGTTGCCAATGCTTTTTTATTCATATTTTGGTCGATTATTTATCAATCGATCCAAAGTTATGAGGACAAAACCTCAGTTAGTGCTGGAGTCCACATGACTATCACTGATTTGTTGGAAACCCATGAAACCTTTTTAAATATAGAATTTTATCGCAATGAGGTCAGCGGGTTGCATAAAAGAGTTATCTGTAGAATCTGGGCTAGAATCGTGGGTTGCGCTTGACAAACAGTGTTGACCCAGATCAGAAGCCGCAGAATGCGGCGTATCATCAGGGTCTACACTGTTTGCTTACAGTGCAGGAATTTAGGGGCTAAATAAAACAGTCTGGGGGTGGTTGGGTTAGGCAAAGGTGACGTTTATCTTGCGTCACTGGGGCTTCCAACTGATATTGGCTTACAGTTGGACAAGGCCTGATGTCCTTGCGGCTGGTAAGGGTTGTGGGGGAGCGTTTTTAATTCTTCTGTCTCGTCTCTACCCTTCCATTTATTTTCCTCTTTCTCCACTGTCCCTCACTTTCATCTTCTCTACTATCTCTTCTATATCTTTTCGACTATTCTCTAGATGACACAAAATGACCCACAAGGGTTGACGTGTCGTTAAACCCAAAACAATCATCCAACCGAAACATTCTAAGTCCCCGTTCAGGCCCATTTCCCCAATCTACACTAACAGATAATCGAACCATCAGTACTCTCAGTGCTTTGCTTTATTTCTTTCGATGTTTCTGTCAAAATAATATTCGAGCTGACTAGAGACAGCTGAAATTGGATTGTAGTAATCTGTCACTTTCCTGACATATTGCCGCGGATAAATGGTTTCAAAGAAAGGACAGCAGTTATTACGCGAGTGAATGTAACAAGGCCATGTCAACGAGATTATGTAATGAACACCCATGTAAACCAAACTTTATATACAGAGAAAAATTACTCATCCGTGAGGCATAGTTTGTTTGTTTGTTTGTTGTGTTTGAGGGTTAACGTCCCCGTCAACACTGTATAGGCATAGTGCATTCTTTTTCGTTTTTCATATCTCAAAAATCAGATAAATCTGATGTAAATCTGTGATATTTTTCTCATGTAAATCTGCGCAATTACATGTATATATGTCTTATTTTTACTCCAAACATGGGTCGGGTGCTCGTTAGAACCGCCTCATTGAGGCGGTTCTACCGAGTATCCACAACGAGCATTCTAACGAGTATCCACAACCCATGTCTCAATAAGGCGGTTCTAATGAATACCCACAACATATGTCTTGGAGCAGAAATATAGAGTATATCCCCGTAATCACCTCATTTTTCTATATAAAGCTGGCTTTAGAGGGCTATTCACTACAGGGGATTTGTGAACGTGATGAATGGAGTCTGAAAGTTCCTTTTTTGATCAAAATAAAGTGTTAATTAAGGCTCCCACAATCTATTTTTAGATCAGAAAATGTCCCCAAAATACATGTAACAAGAACAATCAAAGTCGTAAGAACGGAACATAACGAAAACACGCCTATACAAATACATTGACCATTTTACCACCGAAAAATCGAAAATTTTATGATGAAAAATTTTGATATTTTTCTTATTGCTGCTCAAAATAAAGATTGTGGATACTCGTTAGAACCGCCTCGATGAGGCGGTTCAAACGAGTACTAACAATCTACATTTTAGAGCAGAAATAAGAAAAACAAGAGGGCCATGATGGCCCTGGATCGCTCACCTGATCCACACTGAAGCAATGAACTGGTAGGTAATACAGTAAGGTACCTTGTCAGAAGGAAAATACATGCCACATATGAAGGCTCTATCTCAAATGGTTCAAAAGTTATGATAAAGTAAATCAAAGGTCAAGGTCACAGATCAAAGATTTTATATGGATGTGAAGCCATTTTCACAAGGAATATACATGCCAAATATGAAGGCTCTATCTCAAATGGTTCCAAAGTTTTGATTAAGTAGGTCACATATCAAGGTCAAGGTCAAGGTCACAGGTCAAATTTTTTGCATGAGTGGGAAGACCTTTTCAGAAAGGAACATACATGCCAAATATGAAGGCTCTACCTTAAACGGTTCAAAAGTTATGACAAAAACGATCAAAGGTCAAGGTCACCGGTTACAAATTTTGCATGGTTGGGAAGCGCTTGTCAAAAGGACCACACATGCCAAATATGAAGGCTCTATCTTAAATGGTTCAAAAGTTATGAGAAAGAAGGTCAAGGGTCAAGGTCACAAGTGAAAGTCATTGCCACAAGGAACATACATGCCAAATATGAAGGCTCTATCTCAAATGGTTCAAAAGTTATAATAAAGTATGCCACATGTCAAGGTCAAGGTCACAAGTCATTTTTGTATGGCACAAGGAAACTACATGCCAAATATGAAGGCTCTATCTCAAATACTTCAAAAATTATGTCAAAGTAGGTCAAAGGTCAAGGTCATAAGACAAACTTTTTTGTATGGGTGGGAAGATCTTTTCACAAGGAACATACATGCCAAATATGAAGGCACTATCTGAAATGGTTCAAAAGTTATTATAAAGTAGGTCAAATGTCAAGGTAAAGGTCACATTTTATGTAAGAATAGGAAACCCTTGTCGCAAGGAACCTACATGCCAAATATAAAGGCTGTATCTCA
The DNA here is from genome assembly GCA_963580285.1 of Lucinisca nassula. Lineage (NCBI taxonomy): Eukaryota > Metazoa > Mollusca > Bivalvia > Lucinida > Lucinidae > Lucinisca > Lucinisca nassula. Next base: position 62,685,687 of record OY757017.1, read on the forward strand.
AATGCTTAAAAAGTTATGACAAAGTAGGTCAAAGGTCAAGGCGATGGGTAAAAAATTTGGAATGGTTGGGAAAACATTGTCACAAGGAACATACATGCCAAATATAAATTCTCTATCTCATATGGTTCATAAGTTATGATAAAGCAGGTCACATGTCAAGGTCACAGGTCAAATATTTTTATATGAGTGGGAAGCCCTTGTCACAAGGAATCTACATGCCAAATCTGAAGGCTCTATCTCAAAATGTTATGACAAAATGACCTACTGATCTACTTTTTGATTTGACATGACCCATATTCGAACTTAACAGAGATATTGTCCAGATGATCATTCTGAGCAAGATTTATGATGATTGAACTAAAACTATGGCCTCTTGGAGGGTTCCCAACGTTTTTTATTATTTGACCTGCCGACCTACTTTTTGAACCGACATGACCCATATTCAAACTTGACCCAGATATTGTCAAAATGATCATTCTAAGTAAGTGTTGATGAGCTGACCAAAACTGGGGCCTCTAGTGTGTTAATAAGGTTTTTCTATGATTTGACCCCACATGACCCAAATTCTAACTTTAACGAGATATTGTCAGGATGATTATTCTGAGCAAGTTTGAGGATGATTGGACCAAAACTAGGGCCTCTAGAGTGTTAACAACCTTTCCTATGATTTGACCTACTTATTGACCAGACATTACCAATATTCAAAATTAACCGAGATATTGTCAAATGATCATTTTGAGCAAGTTTGATCACGAACAGACCAAAACTGTGTTCATATTTTTCTATGATTTGACCTACTGACCTACTTTTTGACCCGACATGACCGGTATTCGAACGTGACCGAGATATTGTCAAGATGATCATTCTGAGCAAGTTTGATGATGATCGGACCAAAACTGTGGTCTCTACTGTGTTCACAAGATTTTTCTATGATTTTAACTACTGACCTACTTTCTGAATAACCCATATTCGAACCTTTCCTAGATATTGTCAAGATGATCATTCTGAGCAAGTTTGGTGAAACTTAAACTAAAATTGCAGTCTCTAGAGTGTAAACAATGTTTTTCTACGATTTGACCTACTTTTTGACCCCAAATGACCCATATTCAAACTTGACCTAGATATTGTAGAGATGATCATTCTGAGCAAGTTTGATGATGATTTGATCAAAACTGTGCCTCTAGAGTGTGCCTCTGTGGCGATTTATTTATGTTGTTGTTTGTTACTTACTGTGTGTATCACTTGTGTCTTTTGGTTTTGGATGGCCATATGGCCATTTTGTGGGAAAGTAACTGTCCTTATGGCCTTCCTTTGTTTAGGTTTCCATTATGGTCTGGTCGCTTAATGTTTGTATTTCTTTCCCTTTGGTGTCTTTTATGGGTGGAGTAAGTTAATTGTATCAATTCCTGATCTTTGTTTTACTTCTACTTTTAATAAAGTTTTTCTATGATTTGATCTACTGACCTACTTTTTGACCCGACATGACACATTTTCGAACTTGACCGAGATATTGTCATGATGATCATTTTGAGCAAGCTTGAGGATGATTGGACCAAAACTGTGGCCTCTAGAGTGTTTACAAGATTTTTCTATGATTTGACCTACTATTTTTTTGGCCGATGTGACCCATACTCGAACTTGGCCGAGATATTGTCAGGATGATCATTCTGAGCAAGTTTGAGGATAATTGGACCAAAACTGTGGCCTCTAAGAGTGCTAACAAGGTTTTTCTGTGGTTTGACCTACTGACCTACTTTTTGACCCGAAATGACCCATATTCGATCTTGACCGAGATATTGTCAGGATGATCATTCTGAGCAAGTTTGAGGATGACTGGACCAAAACTGTGGACTCTAGAGTGTTAACAAGGTTTTTTCTATGATCTGACCTACTGACCTACTTTTTGAACTGAAATTACCCATATTCAAACTTGATCGAGATATTGACAGGATGATCATTCTGAGTAAGTTTGAGGATGATTGGACCAAAACTGTGGCCTCTAGAGTGCAAACAAGGGTTTTCTGTGGTTTGACCTACTGACCTACTTTTTGACCCGACGTGACCCATATTCGAACTTGATCGAGATATTATAAAGATGATCATCCTGAGCAAGTCTGAGGATGATTGGACCGAAATTGTGGCCTCTAGGGTGTTAACAAGGTTTTCCTTTGATTTGACCTGGTGACCTACTTTTTGACCCGATATGACCCATATACAAACTTGACCGACATATTGTCATGATGATCATTCTGACTAAGTTTGATGTTGATTAGATCAAACCTGTGGCCTCCAGAGTGTTAACGAGAAAAGTTTACGGACGAACGACGACGCCGGACATCTCACAGTCACAAAAGCTCACCATGACCTTCGGTCAGGTGAGCTAATAAGGTTTACCCCTGTAAACCCCGGTTTACTATATAAAAGTGGGGTTCAAGGGGGTCAAAATTATATAGACGTGTTTTCGTGATGTTTCACTGGCTGTATGGCATACAACCTGGTTTCTTGTTAAAGTCAACGAACTAGATTTTGAAGACAAAATGTGTGTAAACAGGATGCTTCAGACGTCTCTGCACAATCCAGGAAGGTATTCTAATGAAACTCGTTATTCCTATAATTACGGAAAAAATGTCGAGAAATCAAATAAATGAAATTTATGTCTCGTCTAGAATTGCTCCATCTACCGCCATTAAAATTTAATGGTTTGCTTTAAAGTTGTCGCAAGGGGGCGAGGACTGCACTTATAAGAGCCTCGCATTTTATCCCTTTTCCTCAACTCGTTTATTAAATTCAATAATACATGAGCACTCATGTAAGATCCTCAATGTAATAGAAAGTTTAGGTCTTCTGTTTCTGAAAGCTGTCTGGCCAATTCTCGTTCTGTCTCGTTCTGAAGTCTATGTCAAACAAATGCTTGTTAGAACATGAAAGGACTGCATCACAAAATGTCTACAACACACTTAGATGCTTATACTGCAAATGATAAATTCCAGGAGTGACATAAAAGGATGCCTCTAAATCCAATTACGTTTTTCAGCATGAAATCCTATCAGAAAACGTTACATTCTTTCTAGATCAGACGCAGTCATATGCATGTATGGTGATATAATTAAAATCTAGACAACGAACTCAATGAAAAACTAGAACTATCACTCGTTATCAGAGCCTCGCAATAGCATGTTTGAAGTAGGGGCGGGGGCATAAGTCAACTTTTACTAAAACTTAAGTTATTGCCGTTTGCAAATAACTACAGCAAGTTTCAATGGAATATGAATAACGGTTTTGAAATTATGACGACAAAAAAGATCAAAAATGCAAAAAGACAAAAACTGAATTTTTTTCAAAGGGGCCATAATTCTGAAATATTGAACTAGTGTTACATTACTTGCCATGAAATTGTGTATTGTTGTTGTGAGCTTATATTTAAAGTTTAACCCATATATGACAATGGAATATTCCATCCAGTAAGTTTGGAGTGGACCATTTCCAATTATAGGGGTGTCAGGTTTGTTATTGCTTGTAGGAAATTTTACAAAAATGAGTGTTCTTTAAGCAAATAGTGAAGACACAGATCAGACGCCGCGTTTTGCGGCGTCTGATCTGTGTCTGCACTGTTTGCCAATGTCCCAGAAAAGGGCCCCGAGGCATATATGGGTTAAACTGATGCGTTTGACGGTTGGTAACTTATTAAGAAAACACATACAAAATATGGAGGGACAGACGAACGGACATAAGGACAGACAGGGTGATTACTATAGGGCACCACCAAAAAGAATGTGGGACCCTAATTATTCGGTAGTGGGGGAGATAACATATATGATAAGTTGTCTTATTTGGGCATATAAAACTACGAGTCTGAGTATTGTGGGTACTTGTGCGAATTACCTTGAGACGATTCGCCACGATGAGACGATTCCAACAAGTATCCACAAGAGGTTACCATAATATTCTCGTCACTTCCCTGTATCTGGCACTAGGAAAATATTTACCCTCATCGGTTACCCCCTATATTAATTGCATTGTAACACATGAACCTTATGAAGATAAGCTATGTTTGGACAAGTGAGCTTTATCAGGACAAAGTGTCATTGCACTTTTAAGAATGATCTGGACTAGTCAAAGAGTTGTCCAAAATGTCATTACATATACAGCTGGAAAAACTGGAATAATTGCATGAAAAAAGGGAAAATTATGGAAAGCCGATACTAAATATATTGACCGATTTTTGTGCACCGGTATGTTGGGACGCACTGAGGACAATCGATAACTGATCAAAAATTGCTAATCTAAGAATGTACAAAAATGTACAAAAATGTACAACTGATAAATATAATACCACATTCGTGCCATCTGATATCAAGTTTATCATGCTTGGCTTCGAGAACGCTTGTAAAATCGCTCGGCAAGCCTCGCAATTCTACAAGCGTTCTCGAAGCCTTGCCTGATAAACTTGGTATCAAAAGACAAGAATCTGATATTCTCTATTTAAAATACCGTGCTGTGGAAAGTCCTTTGTGGGAGTTGCTAAATTGGCTTTCTTGAAAATGGCACGTTTACTTTGTTAACACAAATGAGCCCGACATTATTGTCAGAAATAATCAACTAATGTCACTCAAACTTTCTATGTAAATTAATACGCACGCACCGTCAAGTTTCCAAGAAATGTGTTTCCAAAGCCAACTTCAGTAGTTTTATGGGGAAAATCCGCGAGTAATCCCCGATGTATCAAGCTAGGATTATTGCCTAAAAACGTATGCTGAATAAAAAAGCATTTTGAACAACATCTAATATAAACATATGTATTATGTACATGTACGAGGTATCTCGAGGTACATATACACGGTGGTTTAATCCGATGCAGCGCTACCGTTCCTGTATATGGTGTTTTTGCGCCTCCGCCGTGCAACACCGCATCTTTCTGAGCATCCGCCGTACGCCTGCGCCTCCGCCGTACCCCCTCAACAAGAGCATCGCATGCGGGTGCCAAGGCTCGGCTGCAGTTTCTTTAGTTAAACACAAATTCTAAGTCGAAAAAGGGAATAACTGTGTCAAAATATTTTGAGGGTTATCTCACCTATTTGTCTGAGTTCCCCTTTTCATAATGAACAACTAGTCTGAGTTTCAAGTAAATATGTTCAGAAAGACAACGATATTACAAAATGTCCAAGTGTTTGCAAAAACTTCTAAGACAAAAGGGGGTATAACAATGCCAAAAATATTTTGAGGGTTACCTCACCTATTGGTATGAGTTCCCCGTTCCACGATGAACAACTAGTCCGAGTTTCAAGTAAATATGTTCAGTAATGACAGAGATATTACGAAATGTCCAAGTTTTTGCAAAAACGCTTAGTCGAAAAAGGGGCATAACTGCGCCAAAATATTTTGAGGGTTACCTCACATATTGGTATTAGTTCCCCTTTTCATAATGAACATCTAGTCCGAGTTTCAAGTAAATATGTGCAGTAATGACACAGATATTACAAAATGTCCATGTTTTTTTGCAAAAAATCTAAGTCGAAAAAGGGGCATAACTGTGCCAAAAATATTTTGATGGTTACCTCACCTATTGGTATGAGTTCCCCTTTTCAAAATGAACAGCTAGTCCGAGTTCCAAGTAAGTATGTTCAGTAATGATAGAGTTATTACAAAATGTCCAAGTTTTTGCACGACGACAACGACGCAGACGATGACACCAGACCTATGACAATACCTCGTCGTTTTCTTGGAAAACAGCCGAGCTAAAAATCACCCCTCAAACTCTAGCGGCCACAGACTACACTAAGTTCAGTTTTGATGGAGTGTTGTTTGTTGCTGTTGACAAACCTGCCTCTCAGAATGATACTTTTTGGACTAAAAACGCACCTCTTTCTTACACGTTTTTCAATGAAATATAGATCTAGAGATTTCTCAGTGAAATCGAAAAAATAATGTCCCTTTTTCAAACAGTGACTGATATCAATTTTATTTTTATTTTTTTCGCTGTTTGGGACTACTTTTTTCTCGAAATCGAATTCTGTGGTCAGTTTTTCTATTGTCAGATGATTGAAAATCGCTGAACTGTATTAGAATTAGAATTGACGCTAAGTCCGTTCACACGTCACGAGGACGTTAATGACGCCATTTTCGACGCTGACGTCACGTATTTTGTCGCGCGACGTTAGATCTGTTCGCACCTTCTTTAGGAATCTAATCTCTATAATTTATTTCAGTAACCATTCATAGAAATGCCAACCCAGGTGCAAACTTTAGTTAACACCCAAAATTATACCCAGTAAATACGTTTGACACCACTAAATTGACGCGAAACGACCATAAACAATGTTTATTTTCTCTGAGGGTCAGTGACGCGATTATTGAAGCTAAATAAAGACGTTTTGAAGCATGTAAGAAACAGAAAATTTGATTTTTTTAGTGTAAGATCAAATTCTATTTCACTCATGAACACCAAAAATGGTATGTTCTAAAAATACTGGTTTTGGCGTTCATTCGGTGAAATAAAGTTCTATCTAACACTGAAAAAAAATCAAATATCCTCTATGCGTGGGCTATTCCGTTGTTGTCTACCCAAACCACGATCTGACAAGTCTGGGAATGTGTAATTTTAGATGGCATTAATAGTGGAATTTTACTGAACTAATATTATTGAATAGTCCGTTCCACTGAGATTGCCGTTGTACATGTCATTAAGAAAACCCGCCTATACCAATATATTGTACATTTTTCCACCGAAAAATGAAAAAATTCGATGAATAAGTTCGATATTTTTCTTATTTCTGCTCAAAACATAGATCGTTGGCACTCGTCTGAACCGCCTCGTCGAGGCGGTTCAAACGAGTATCCACAATCTATGTTTTTGAGCAGAAATAAGAAAAACAATGTATACCCTGCGAACCCCAGTTTTACTATATAAAAGTGGGGTTCAAGGGGCTCAGATTTATATAGGCATGTTTTCGTGATGTAACGAGTTTTGTCCTTATACGAGGGGCTTTCATTTATTGTTGTCTTTGGGGTTCTACAGATTTTGATTGCTTGATTGATTGGAGGTTTAATGTCCCCGTCAACACTGTAAAGGTCATTTTGGAGACGTTGCTTCCAATTTTGTGAGACTTTTACCCGACACTGAGATGAAATGACTTCTCAAGCCCTGTCGCCCAAATGAAACCAATAGGGTTTATTAGCATGGACGGTCCGCCTCGCACCGCGGTTCCTGGACAGGCTTAGATCCTCTAAGCGGTTTACCAGTACTAGTGGGTGGGCCGGATTCAGCTCTGCGTTGAAGCATCATGAAGCCCATATATTTCTTCAAGCCCCTATGGGCGGGGGCCTTGGGGTTCTACAGGGCGCGTTATTAATTCCGTTACTTTACGCAAACACGCCTATACAAATACATTGCCACCTTTATCGCCGAAAAAATGAAAATTTGATGATGAAAAAATGTGATAATTTTCTTATTTCTGCTCCAAATATAGATTGTGGGCACTCGTTAGAACCGCCTAATCGAGGCGGTTCTAACGAGTACCCACAATCTATATTTTAGAGCAGTAATAAGAAAAAATAAGGTATACCCCCGGAAACCCTAGTTTAACTATATCAAAGTGGGGTTCAAGGGGGTCAAAATTATATAGGCGTGTTTTCGTGTTTACAAAGGTAAAGTGTTTAGGAAATACTGTCGTTAAAACGAGGATCCTTTGTACGAGATTTTGCACTGGTTGATGCGGAGTAAACTTTGAGCAGCATACAAAACACGGACGTTTATCGCTAATGCACGGACGCTCAGACAGAAGCCATACTGCTACGTTCAAGTACAGTTTCAGTCGATCAAAGCACTTAAAATCTTTGGTAGAAATTCAGCTTTAATAAAGCCATATCTTATAAATTAAAGTATTTGAGTGTCTTCTAAAAAGTTTTTCTACGCCATTTAAAACCGGCCCCGATAGCTCAGTTGGTAGCGTGTCCACTCCGGGGAACGGGAGGTTACGGGTTCGATCCCGGGCCGCGACATACCAAAGTCGTTAAAAATGGTACTAGCTGCTCCTCGCTTGGCACTAAGATTTACGGGGTAGAGCTAGGCCTGGTCGACCCAGTGTCAGGAGAATGTGACTGAGCGTGGTATCATGTAATGTGTCTGGGACATGATACTTCAGTGAGGCAGCACTATAAAAGTGGACATTGAGCTCCCTGTCGCAACCAGACACCGTCGAGATATGACTGAAAAATTGTTGAAAGCGACGTTAAACCCGAATTCACACACACACACACACGCCATTTAAATGCCACAATCTGAATACATGTATCTACTTCATTCCTACCTGTCAATATAATATGGGCCCCGTCAAGCGATTTTGGTACTTATCGACTATGCGAGCAGCGAAGGTTCAGGCGAGCCTGCGCATCCGCGCAGTCTCGCCAGAACCATCGCTGCTCGCTCATACAAGCAGTGAATCAATAGGAACCTTCAGACAGAAAGCCATATCCCTGGCCCCTCTGAATGGTTGGGCATGCGCAGTTAAAATTTGTCATGACGGAATGCTCGAACCCAAATTCGCTTGGCGGGGCTTATATGACTATGAATCATACGTAGCAACTAATACTCCTAGTGATAAGGGACAAAAACTACTGCCTTAATGTGTTGCCTCCTCTGCAAAGGGATGTGCTTTCAGTGCCAGTGCGAGGTGTAGCCGTTTTTCGGTTGTTGTTTTTTCTGCAACTCTGTCATATCTTTTCTTTTCCCGATGTTCCATCTCTGTGGAGACTGCTTGAGATGGAAAGTTGCTTGAGGACTCGGTTGTTAACCCACCGGCTGTTGTCAGTACTGTCGGGGGCAATTATACTAAGTACTGGTAAACCGCAGTATATGGTGTTTTCAGCTAGTTTTCATTTTGCTGTTAATTGTTTTTAAGGGTTAAACGCAACAGTCTCTGCTCAGGAACATTTTGACAACCCACCCCATTACGAAACCAAGCCTATATAAATACATTGCCAATTTTCTGGACAAAAATTAGACATTTTAAGACGAAAAAGTGTGATTTTTTTCTTATTTCTGCTCAAAACATAGATCGCGGGGACTCGATAGAACCGCGTCGACGGGGAGGTTCTATCGAGAACCCACAGTCTATGTTTTTGAGCAGTAATAATAAAAATAATATACTTTATAAAAGTGGGGTATGAGGGGGTCAAAAGTATATAGGCGTGTTCTCGTAATGCTGACAGACAACCCACCAGCATACATTACGATAACTCACCCGCGTTAAAAAAACTGCATTTTTTTTTTTTCAAATCTTTAAAAACTGTTTTTTTCTGACATTTTCTTATGTTATACTTCAAACTTCGGTTGTGGATACACGCGAGAACCTATATGTTTGACCAAAACATCACGTGAACAATTCCGTGAAATGAACACCCTCTAAACCCCACTTTATATGGACAAAACTTGGGTTTACGGGGGTATAAATTATTTTCTTATTTCTGCTCCAAGACAAAAGTGTAGGGTACTCGTTAGAAATAACATGCATCCAAATCTATTTCTTCAAGCTCCGATGGGCGAGTGCCCAGTGCCACAAGTATGGTTTTAGTATCTCGAAATAAGAAAAATGTCACATTTTTTTTTATCAGGAAAATTACTGTTTTGGATATGAAAGAATGTACTATGTCACACGAGAACGCATCGTAATGAAACTTCGCATCTATATCATGTTTCTCTGCCTTTTACCGGCGTTTTACTTCATCATCCATTAGACTGCTTCTTGCGACACTGTTCGACGTGGTCAATTTCGCATAAGCTTACGCTATTAGGCTCCGTGGCGGGAAAATATGCCTCCGAGATTTGCGACACCAGCCGGCCTGCCCAGCTACATGTACTCAGCTTAGCAAGCGTCCCGAAATTTTAGATACAGAAACTACCGGAAGAGTACCATCCAAGCAGCGAACACAAAGGAGCAGATCAGCCTGCGCATGCGCGCAGGCTGATCTGCGCATTTGTTGTTTGCTAATGGCGTCAAAAAGGTTTTCGTGTCACGCGGCTCCATGACAAAAGCCAGACAATATAAATGGATGACGGAACAGGCTGGCGTCCTATCAATTCTTTGTGAACCTGTTAAGTCTCTGAATGTCAATGGCTTTTAAGGAAATGATCCGCGTCGAAAAAACAACTTCAAGGAAGAGAAGCCACGCTTCCAATCTGTGCATCAAAAGTCTGGCCACGCTTTCACAACTTACATAATGCGCAGTTTATTTACATCCAATTTGCCAACTGATGGTAAAATTTACTGGTGCGACATGGTGTATTTTGTCATCCATCATCTCCAACATCACCCTCTCCAAACATAGGTGGTGGGGGTTGGGGGGGATGGTGGGGCGTAGGTGCAGTTCTCGCGAGGAGCCACAATCTTTATTTTGAGGACGAATAAAATAAACACACCTTGTTTCTTTATGCAAAGAAACATTAACAAAGATATTAACAGGCGCACACTGAGTGTCTTTTCCAGCCGATTTTACTCTGACGTTTCAATGCTTTTAAGGATAAATAGACAATCTAATCCCTTATTATTGACACAAAGGATTCTAAACACTTTTAGCTTAAAAGCATCTCTTTGCGTTAACGTTAACCACTTTTAATTGTCTAGACAAATCTGTATTTTTGGACGGCGAACCTGCCTTTAACATTTGTCCAAGATACATGATATATGCAGTACACTTAAAGACTTCAGACTTCTAGCACTTCGTTCGTCCGTTCATCAGTGCGCGCGTAAATTAACTTTTACAACCCTGCAGATCTATAAATATATTAAGACCTGAGACACCGGGTGTAGAAAATGCAAAGAACGAAAAAAATGAAAACCTTCTCAATAAGCTTTCAAAAGCAGATTTAGTCTAAATTTTAGGTGGGCTTCATAGCGGAATTTTACCGTACATAATAGTGTAGAAGAGCCGTCTGACCAATATCTGCACCATTTGCAAGTTTGTGTGATTTCTTGTGGTTTTCCAGCATTTCAGTAGTTTCTTGCTGTCGAGTCCGCACCGTTGTTTCATGTCTGTGGTTGACTGATTTTTGTGTTCACGGAGATGTTGCACTGATGAGTTAAGAGGCCATCATACGGACTGAACAAATTATTGGTCTAAATCGCGACGAAAGTAGGGGTGAGGATTGCGGCCATGTTAAATCACCCACCAACACCCAGTGGAATTCGTTTCACTCACCGTTCCTGGGCGGTTTTTCAGCCGTGGTTTAGTTTTGCTATGACTTGTCTTTGAGTGTGTGTATCGGTTATATTTTTTGTTTTGGATAGCCAATTGTCCATTGTGCGGGAAAGTAACTGTCCTAATGGTGTTTTCATTAGAATCTAGTTGTTTATGTTTGTGTGTCTTTCCCTTTGGTGTCTCTGGTGAGAGCTGAGAGTTAATTGTATCGATTCCTGATCATTGCCTTCACTTCTATTTTGTAAATGATTTTGACTAAAACCTCATTTTTAAAACAATGAAAATGTTCAAATTCTAAAATGGAAAACTCGAATTCAGAAACTTAGGAGTGAAAGAGTTAAACCCCTTGAACTGGAAATCACATTTATAGACACTCACGTTCGCAAAAAGACAACAAATCCGTGTCCTAAAGTAACGTCAACTAGCATTTTTTCCGAAGTGAATTTTCCATATTTGAGACGGGGCACAGCATTTCCTACAATTTACATGGGTGCCCAGCAAAGAATCAGATCAGATGCGCATCCAAATAGTTTAACCAGAGACTTCTCTTGCTGCATGAAGGAGTATTGGGCCCTTGGCTATCCTTAGAGCGCACAACGAAGACTCTGATCAGACTGCGCGGATGCGCAGGCTGATCTGAGTCTTCGTTGGGCGCACATGTCTTATTGTAGGTTTCGTCATGCGCTGGCTCATTTTTCTTAAAAGAAAGAACAAACAAAAAGGACAACAACAACCAAAATATATCGCCCACTTTCGAATTTTGACTATGAAAGACTCAACATAAACCAGCGACACTAACATTGTCTTTGGTCATACTCGTATATATCACTACATAAAATGCAGGCGTCTGTCAATAGCATTTTACCGGGGTTTCTGCTATTATCAGACGTCTGTCAATAGCATTTTTACCGAGTTTCTGCTATTACCAGACGTCTGTCAATAGCATTTTCACCGAGTTTCTGCTATTGCAAGACGTCTGTCAATAGACGCTGCTGCTCGAAATTTAGATTGTGAGTGCTGGTTAGAACCGCCTCCATCAACTGCACGTACCCAGTCTATGTTTCTAACAAAAAAGAAACTAACGTATACCCCTGTAATCCTCACCTTTGATAACCCTTTTATAGAACATATTTAACTTCACTACAGCTTGTGTGTGGGAATGTGTGGCGGCGGTAAAACGTCTCCCTGCTCTACATCATAGTGTTGATTATATTTTCTTGTCCTTTGGGATCATTGATTCCATTGTGGAATTTTGAAAATATCTGAGGGTCACTGATGAGACCTAATTGGGCGAAACTAGCTACTCTGGCCCATAAAACATGTACACTCCATATTTTCAGTTCTGTGGTGTATTCCTTGCTTCCAAAGGATAACCCTTTTATAGAACATATTTAACTTCACTACAGCTGGTGTGTGGGAATGTGTGGCGGCGGTAAAACGTCTCCCTGCCCTACATCATAATGTAGATTATATTTTATTGTCCTTTAGGATCATTGATTTCATTGTGGAATTTTGAAAATATCTGAGGGTCACTGATGAGGCCTAATTGGCCAAAACTAGCTATAGTCTGGCCCATAAAACATGTACACTCCATATTTTCAGTTCTGTGGTGTATTCCTTGCTTCCAAAGTATAACCCTTTTATAGAACATATTTAAGAGTGTATTCATAACATGGACTTGTTACCGTGATGATGAAAAGTTAACTGAATATACGAGTTTGACAGAAATTCGCTTGCACTTCCGGTTTCAGTATGTTGACACACGCGTGTCACACAACCGTGTTACATATACATAGTAAACCATATCATGACTCAAAAAATAACTTTTTTTTTGGTCGACTTCTTTTTTCTTATTTCTGCCACAAACATAGATTTTTGCCCAGCTAACGAGTCCCCGCAGTTTAGGTTTTTGTTAATTGTGGGGGGGGGGGGGGGGGGGGGGTTGGGGCACGAAAATAATGCAAACCCTTGCGAACATGGCGGACCCTACATTTCTCTGTATAAAGCGGGGTATTAAGAGGTGCTCATAAAGTGTTAGCGTAAAGGACATCTCGTAAAGATGTTTGCGTAGTCATCACGAAAACACGCGTACACATATCTTAACCCCCTTCAACCCCAATTTATATAGTAAAACTGGATTTCACAGGGATAACCCTTACTTTTCTTATTTCCGATCCAAAATATAGATTGTGGCTACTCGTCAGAACACCTCGATGGGGTGGTTCCAACGTGTACCCCAAAATCTATATTTTGAGCAAAACGAAAAATATAGATTGTAAATACTCCTTAGAACCGCCTCGATGAGGCGATTCTAACGGGTACCCACAATCTATATTTTGAGGCGATTCTAACGTGTACCCAAACTCTATATATGAGGCCGTTCTAACGTGTACCCAAAGTCTATATTTTGAGCAGAAATAAGAAAAGAAAATCACATTTTTTCATCTGATAATGTTCTTTTTTCTGCGGTTAAATTTACAATGTATTAGTATAGGCGTGTTGCTTTATTGAAGGTTCTAAAATACATTATTATCAACTGTATGTTTCCGTTTTATGTTGCTATCTGTTGTATGAATCCGAGTTATGTATGAATCCGAGCTGTGTTGCTATCTACTGTATGAATCCTAGCTATGTTGCTATCTACTGTATGAATCCTAGCTATGTTGCTATCTACTGTATGAATCCGAGCTATGCTGCTATCCACTGTAGGAATCCGAGTTATGCTGCTAATGTCCGAGTGACCATAAATGAGCAAAATACAGGCAATGTTTTTTGTCCATGTGACGTGACAGCGTTGTGTAAAACGGTCGATAACACACCCAAGCGACATAGTGCATTGTTAACATCTCCAAAATGGCGACATTTTTTTTTATCTAATCCCTGATATGTTTCTTATTTATACTGCAAACATATGCTGTGGGTGCTCGTTAGAAATGCCTCATAGTAGAGGCGGTTCTAACGAGTACCCACACCCTATGCCTTGCAGCAGAAATAAGAAAATAATGTATACCCACGTTACCTCCAGTTTCCTCTATGTAAAGTGGTGTTTAGGGGGTGTTCATTTCACGGACTTGTTCGCGCAAAGTAAAATCTTGATTTGCCACTCATAGATGTCATTGGAGACATCAACTCTTGTGTACCAAACTAAGTAGACGCAACAACAAGAACTTAACCAATACCTGGCCATGTCAAGTAGGATGTTTCCAATTTAAGGAGAATGGGAACACCTTTAGGGGAGGCAGCTCCTGCAAAAGTACTTTGTCTCCCATGTCAATCGTGTTAACTATTAAAGGAAAGAATTTGCTCCTGAGGAGCAAATTCTTTCCACTTTTTCTTATAGAAAAGCGAACAGGAAGTTCTGAAGTTGCCTCCCTTTGAAAATGGCGGAAAAATCTGCCAGATGTTCCCATTCCACTTAAAGCGGGCACCAGGGTTAACAAATGGCGTTTAAAAGATCTTGACACTCAGACATGTTACGTTTTTTGCCTTTTTTTCAACAGGGCTCCCGTCGAAGGCTTTCTCGCGCCTGTGGTTGACCAAATTTACATTCAAGAACATAACCCTAAATGCAAGTGTGCATGAAACTCTTACTATTGTTGAGCAATCGACTTAAAAAGTCTACTTAAGGATGGGCAACCTGTCATCTCACACAGTGAACTGTGAAATTATGAATGCAAACATTTAAGTTCATCACGAAAACACGCTTGTATGATTTTGACCCTCTTAAACCCCACTTTTATATAGCAAAACTGGGGTTTGCAGGGGTATACATTATTTTTCTTATTTCTGTTCTAAAACGTAGATGGTAGGTTCTCGTTAAATGAGGCGGTTCTAACGAGAAAATACTATCTATATTTTGAGCAGAAATAAGAAAAATATCACAATTTTTCACATGGAACTTTTCATTTTTAGTGCGGTAAAATTTACAATGTATATGTATGGGCGTGTTTTCGTAATGTGCCATCTGTAGATGCAAGTTTGTACCAAGTATATGTATCTTAAGTTCTAATCTTAGAGTTCTTGAGAAGCAGACTTGAACACTTGGGTCGATGTCAGTGTTTGTTTCTCTCTCTCTCTCTCTCTCTCTCTCTCTCTCTCTCTCTCTCTCTCTCTCTCTCTCTCTCTCTCTCTCTCTCTCTCTCTCTTTCTAGAGCATTTTGGTTTCCATGGCAACCAATCAAAGTTAGCAGTTGGCCTTAAATCATATGGCAGACAGATGATTGCTTAAAGAATATTTCTATAAAAGTGTTTTTTTTTTTTTTTTCTTTTTCAAAATATCTGCAAAGGCTTGGCAGTAAATGCAATTTTTCAGTTTTCCCCAATATGAGTCAATGGAAACTCTTAAGTTGCAATAGCAACCAAACTGAAGAGCCGAATATCACAAAAAAACAACAACATAAAACCTGTTGCGGAAAATATGCTGAATATTTTAATAAAAGTACCAGCCCCATAGAGCATATGGTGTCGAGGAGATTTTTTTGTTTTTTTTTTTTGTTTTGAAGTTTTTTTTTCCGTTTTGAATTTTCGTTTCCATGTCCACCAATAAATATGATCAGTAGGCCTAAAATCATATGGCAGAAAGTAGAATGCGTAAGGAACATTTCTATGAAAGTTTTGTAAAATATCTACAAAGGCTTGGCAGTTGATACCACTTTCCAATTTCCACAACTATAAGTCTATGAAAATTCTAAATTGTCATAGCAACAAAATTAATGAGCCGATTCACACACACACACACACACACACGCACACGCACATACGCACGCATATACGCACGCACGCACTTCAATCCCCCAGGCCAAGAATGCTACAGGTAAAATTTGGCTCAGTCGGTTCAGTGGCTTCAAAGGTGATGTCGTGTGAAAGTTTTGACGCCAGACGACGACGCAGAAGACGACGACAGAAAACAGCCTATCCTATAAGCTCCCCAGAGCTTTCGGCTCTGGTGAGCTGAACACAAATCGACATTTCATCTCAAATAGTTTAGTTCTATAAATGAAAAGCACCATTTTAGCATACGGGTTTAATATTTTAATGCATGTTCTTTTTTGGATGTAAAATATTTATTTCTCTTGTGCGTTATTGCATGCCATCATGGAATTTTAATGACATTGGTTGCTTGTCTTTTAATGACACTGCCGGAATGCATTTAGAGAAATTTTGTGAATGCGAACAACTTAGATTTTTAACAGAAACCCACTTTAACATATTTATTCGGAATGACTTTAAGAGGTTTCAATTAAACTGCAATTTCAAGATTAATGTGACGACTATAAAGCACGGTATTTTCCAAACACTGTTTTTTTTTGTTTTTTTTTTGTTTGATTTGAGGTTTAACGTCCCCGTCAACACTGTAAAGGTCATTTTGGAGACGTTGCTTCCAATTTTGTGGGACTTTTACCCGACATTGAGATGAAATGACATCTTAAGCCCTGTCGCCCAATGAAACCAATAGGGTTTATTAACATGGACGGTCCGCCTCGCACCGCGGTTCCTGGAGAGGCTTAGATCCTCTAAGCGGTTTACCAGTACTAGTGTGCGGGCCAGATTCAGCTCTGCGTGGAAGCATCATGCAGCCCATATATTTCTTCAAGCCCCTATGGGTGGGGGCTCCAAATACCGTAACTCAGATTATTGATAATCAGCATTGGTACAAACTTTGCCCAAGAATGAATACCAGGAAAGGTCACACTCATACAAGGGTCAGTCAATTATCTTATAATTTGTTAAATATTTAAAATATTGCATGAAATTCTTTTATTCATCTGAAAGCAAATTCTAAATCGCACCCAACAGTATCATAGTTTAAGACGTTTCGTTGCTAGGCAAAAATTAATGTTGGTCCCATAGATTTTTCTCGTTGTCAGGGCAACAAGCATGGTTTAGCTTAGTCTTAACATAATATTATAAACTCTGCAATATCGTAAATCTCCCAAGATCAAATGGTTTAGTTACATGTACTTTATTTAATATTGGCAAAGTCCAACAAAATTTGTGAAGTGACGCACAATTCTGCCTCTTAATTTTGGGTTTGGGTTGCGATATAGCATAAGAGCCATAATAATGACTGTTATTCAGGTTTCTTTTTGTTGCTTGGCAACCAGCGGCAAAACAACTTGGTCGAAAAATCTCAACATATTTCAGAGTAAAATTCAATTTATAAACGGACAAAAACAACATTAATGGCCTAAGGCGTGTGGAACAGAATGGCTATGAGGTTCCTCATTGATTTTATGACAAGCTAAATGATATGAATCGTGGCCATGACGTTCAAGAGTCTGTAACAACGTAACGTCATGAAAACGTCACACGCCATTCGCAGTTTTATTTGACGTGAAAGAATGATACAAGTACATGTTATTGATGATAAAGATACAAATTTTCAGGAGCGTTTGCTGTTGGGTCATTACATGTACCGTTACTTATTGACTGACCTCCATAGAACATAAGCTGCAGATTAGACCACATCACGTGAACAAGTCCGTGAAATGAACACCCCCTAAACCCCACTTTATATAGAAAAAACTGGGGTTTACGGGGGTGTACATTTTTTTTTTATTTCTGCTCCACATCACGAAAACAGGCCTATATAATTTTGACCCCCTCGAACCCCACTTTTATATAGTAAAACTGGGGTTTCCGGGGTATACCTTATTTTTCTTATTTCTGCTCTAAAATATAGAGTATGGGTACTCGTTAGAACCGCCTCGATGAGGCGGTTCTAACGAGTACTCACAATCTATATTTTGATCAGAAATAAGAAAAATATCACACATTTTCATCGTGAAATTTTCATTTTTTCGGCGATAAAGGTGGCAATATATTTGTATAGGCGTGTTTGCGTAATGAAAACATAGGTTGCGGGTACTCGTTAGAACCGCCTCATTGAGGACATAGGTTTGGGTACTCGTTAGAACCGCCTCATTGAGGCGGTTCTGACGAGCATCAACAACCTATGTTTGCAGTACAAATAAGAAAAATATCACGAATTTTCTTCAGAAAAGTAGTCCTTTTGGAGATACGAAAACGTGCACTATGTCGCACGGGTGTGTTATCGTAATAAAGAGAAAGAGCAAAGAAAATATCACGTAACATACACAACAGAAAAAAAGTCTTTGCAATTAAGAAACATATAAACACCACTTTATATATAAACTAGAAAAAGTGTCCATAGGACACGGATGCCCCCGCCAAATGCCATTCATAAAAAATATTACAAATGTACTTCAAACCAATCATAAATTATATTAAAATCATAAATGTAGGCGGTTAAGCGATGACAAAGTTTTTCTAAAAATAGCCACAGTGACCTTGACCTTGAGGTCATGACCTTGAAAGTCAAAGCAATTCGAGGTATTATCATAAGAAACATTTGTGTGAAGTTCTTTTAACATCCATCAATAAATAAAGGCACTAGAGCGATGACAAAGATTTTCTAAAAATAGCCACAGTGACCTTGACCATGAGGTTGAAAAACCTCGAGATATTGTCATAAGGAACATTTGTGTGAAGTTATACTGAAATCTATGAAGAAATGTAAGCGCTAGAGCCATGACAAAGTTTTTCTAAAAATATCCACAGTGACCTTGACCTTGAAAGTCAAACTCGCTCAAGGTATTGTCATAAGGAACATTTGTGTGAAGTTATATTGAAATCAGTGAAGAAATGTAGTCGCTAGAGCGATGACAAAGTGTTTCTAAAAATAGCCATTGTGACCTTGACCTTGAAAGTCAAAATGGCTTGAGATATTGTTATAAGGAACATTTGTGTGAAGTTATATTGAAATCGGTGAGGAAATGTAAGCGCTAGAGTGATGACAAAGTTTTTTTCTAAAAATAGCCACAGTGACCTTGACCTTGAAAGTGGAACTCGCTAGAGATATTGTCAGAAGGAACATTTGTGTGAAGTTATATTGAAATCTGTGAAGAAGTATAGGCGCTAGAGTGATAACAAATTTTTTCTAAAAATAGATACAGTGACCTTGACCTTGAAGGTCGAAATCGCACGAGATATTGTCATAAGGAACATTTGTGTGAAGTTATATTGAAATCAGTTAAGAAATGTAGGCGCTAGAGCGATGACAAAGTGTTTCTAAAAATAGCCACAGTGACCTTGACATTGAGGTCATGACCTTGAAAGTCGAACTCGCTCGAGATATTGTCATAAGAAACATTTGTGTGAAGTAATATTGAAATCAGTGAAGAAATGTAGGCGCTAGAGCGATGACAAAGTTTTTCTAAAAATAGCCACAGTGACCTTGACCTTGAAGTCATGACCTTCAAAGTTGAACTCGCTCGAGATTTTTTTATAAGAACATTTGTGTGAAGTTATATTGAAATTTGTGAAGAAATGTAGGCGCTAGAGCGATGACAAAGTTTTTCTAAAAATAGCCACAGTGACCTTGACCTTGAGGTCATGACCTTGAAAGTCTAACACCTCGAGATTTTTTAATAAGGAACATTTGTGTGAAGTTATAATGATATTTGTGAAGAAATGTAGGCGCTAGAGCGATGACAAAGTTTTTCTAAAAAAAGCCACAGTGACCTTGACCTTGAGGTCATGACCTTGAAAGTCTAACTCAATCGAGATTTTTTATAAGGAACATTTGTGTGAAGTTATAATGAAATTGGTGAAGAAATGTAGGCGCTAGAGCGATGACAAAGTTTTCTCAAAAGTTGAATTGCGGGTTCTCGTTAGAACCGTCTCAATGAGGCGAAAAAAAGGTCTTACAGCATATTAATGCATCCTGCCTACCCACTAAGTTATTATACATCGTTCTAAGTCCAAGAAACGTTGGGACATGGGATACCCATATGGCTGGTGGACTTGTCCTGGAACATGTCAATATTTCAATATTGATTCTTGGCTGAACATAACGAAGGATACCTTTTCCACATGGACCTACAGGCACTTGTTTCATATAGAAAAAAATCCAGCCTCTACCTTAATAAGGGTGGGGGATTTTTTTATGCTACAAGTGCCTGTGCATGGGCCGGCGAACTTCGAGGATATGTGGACCTGCATTAGGTATATCTAATCATCAGTATTGTTTATACTTTCATATGGCTTTGTTGATATTGCAAGGCCAACACTAATCAATCATACACTAATAACCTTGATACTGGCATCGAGTTGGCATCAGTATCTTTTGATTACAATGAATTCGGAATGCCTGCGAAAATTCATTGCTTCAGCATTGCAATGCTTTCAGCAATGCTAAATCACAGTGAGTGACCGCCCGATGCGTATCGTTAGATGGCGCCACTAGAAATAACGGTCCTGGAATGCCCGCAACTGAATTCATCGCTTCAGCATTGCAATGCTTTCAGCAATGCTACATCACAGTGAGTTACCTCCCGATGCATATTGTTAGATGGCGCCACTAGAAATAACGGTCCTGGAATGCCCGCGAAAGTTCATTGCTTCAGCATTGCAATGCTTTCAGCAATGCTAAATCACAGTGATTTACCTCCCGATGCGTATCGTTAGATGGCGCCACTAGAAATAACGGTCCTGGAATGCCCGCGAAAATTCATTGCTTCAGCATTGCAATCATTCAGCAATGCTAAATCACCGTGAGTTACCTCCCGATGCGTATCGTTAGATGGCGCCACTAGAAATAACGGTCCTGGATTAACCCTTAAGATCCTATACAATACTGCATCTGAAAATGGTCGTCTGTTTATGGTGTCTGCTGCGTTTTCTTGGAAACTTTTCAAACATAGTTTTGCACGAAATCACCAGCAGACGCGAAGCAGGCGACCATCGTTGTGTTCAGCTGTTAATATCTTCTTTCCTGTATAGAGTAGGAGTCAATTTCAAAATTTGGAGTGTCAGATTGTGTTTTCTTCAAAACCTATTTGGAAACTGGCTGAATGTTTTACAAACAGTGTAGGCCCTGATCAGAGGCCGCATCCTGCGGCGTCTGATATGGGCCTGGACAGTTTGCCAGGGTACCCGTTTTGGAGTTTCTGGTACTAAATGGGTTAAGAAATGAATTTTACTTTTCTGCTGTCCATATAAGTATGAACGCAGTGGGTCGCCTGTAAAGTTATACTTTGATAGCGACCCGCTGTCGTTCATACTTCCATGAACAACAACAATAAGTTTATTTCCGCCATTTACATTCTTTGCTCCTCATCATAGGGCGAAAAAAATATGCTTATATGGAAAACTTTTAAAGCTGAAAAATATTTACACGTTTTTCACCAACGCCCAATCAGATCGTAAAGAATCATGGTTAAGACCGACGTCAGTTGACGTCACTGAAAATCTTGGGACTCGATGCGTTCATTGAAGTATGAACTACATTGTTTTCTATACATGTATAGGTTTACATTAGGCTTTACACTGGAAATGTAAATACTGCACATTGTTTCGGAAGAATCTCACAACGGCTTTTCTTGAATCACCGGAAGGGACACAGTGGTCATAAAAACAGTTCATGATCTATGTCCACAAATCGAATCAAACCCACAGCCTCGTTATCACCTTAATGAGCGACCAAGCCTGGCTGGTGTCAATATAGTCAGGTAGAGGAAATTTGTTTTATTTAAAGACAGTCTGTAAATTTAAAGACTGTCTGTAAATTTTAAGACTTTTAGTCTGTAGATCTAAAAACTCACACAACAGGGCACAAGGAAAATCATGAAAATGATGAAACATGAAAAAATCGCATTCTCATACACAGCTTCACTCTTCATTTCATTAAAAATAAAGAGTTGCTGAAGGCTGCATGTATTTTGTTATTGTTTATAAGCATGGTTTTAATGATAGAAAATAAGTAAGAAATAAAACAACACAGTTCCTTCCCTTAGACCGCAAATGCGGCGAAACACGGCAGAAAGGGAGGAAATATCTGTCAAAGGTCGAACATGAGAGGAGTTTCGTACTGACGTCGTTTCGTTTTTGGACATTTTACTGTTTGAAACTTTCATGAATTTTTAGTTGTCAGAAAAACTGTCTGTCGATGGGAGTGGTCAGTATGTTGGCAAAATGATAAAAGCGTTATTCAACTTCATTTCTTAACTCATTTTACATATGATTCTCTTTACAAACCTGATTTTCTGAGAACTCTTCAATTATGGTTGAAGGTATTTAATTGATTAAGACAGCTATATAATTTGTAGTTACACATAATAAAATATTCCAAAGATAACGTTCAAATTACTATAAAAAGCAAAGTGCGATTTTTCCATTTCACACCTTTTTCATGATTTTATTTGTGTCAGTCTTTAAATTTACAGACAGTCTTTAAATTTACAGACTGTCTTTAAATAAAACAACTTTCCTCTACCTGATAGTTACTTAAAATTTGCTTGCACTGCATTATTTCTTGCTGCTGTGATAAAATTATTAATTCTGAGAGTAATGTGCAAAAGCAATACTGTATTACGATTTTGGCGGCGTAAGTAATAATAATCTTTACACTGTTATGCAAAGACATGACATCAAATACACATACAATAGACTGAGACGTCTTATTGTCTGAAATAAAATAATACCCTTATATTTTCAAGAACACAAAGTCTAGCATAGAGCATGTGCATCGGGATGCTTACATTACGGAACAAGAGGGCCACGATGGTCCTGGATCTCTCACCTAAGTCCAAGATGTTTCATAGCTTATGGAAATAAGCCCCCAAGCCGAGGTCAATTTTTTCGTTAAAGCTGGTCACAGGTCAAGGTCAAAGTAACAAGTAATTCTCTCTTTTTTGCAAGAGTGGGAAGCCCTTGACACAAGAAACCTACACAGAAAATATGAAGATTCTATCTCAAACGGTTCTAAAGATAAAGTACGTCAAGGTTATAGGTCAATTTTTTTTGTGTGAGTGGAAGCTCTTGTCACAAGAAACCTACATGCCAAATATGAAGGCTCTAGCTGCAATGGTTCAAAAGTAATGACAAAGTAGGTAACTGGTCAAGGTCATGTTTGAATAAGTGGGAAGCTTTTGTCACGAGGAACCTGCCAAATATGAAGGCTCTTTCTCATGAGGTTAAAAACTTAGGAAAAAGTAAAACACAGGTCAAGGTCATATAGGCCAAAATTTTTGTATTTTTGTATTTTGGCAAAGTAGAAGTAAACCAAGATCAGGAATTGATACAATTAACTTACTCCATCCATAAAAGACACCAAAGGGAAAGAAATACAAACATTAAGCGACCAGACCATAATGGAAACCTAAACAAAGGAAGGCCATATGGACAGTTACTTTCCCACAAAATGGCCATATGGCCATCCAAAATTAAAAGACACAAGTGATACACACAGTAAGTAACAAGCCTCGTGTTGCCGGACAGTGACCTTCGTGACAGAATTTTCCATCCACCCCTCACATCCATGTAAGAGTCTTATGTTCTAATTTCTTATGAAAGAATGCACAAGTACGCTATGCCACACGGATGTGCATCACGATAGCAAGTCCCTGAAACAAAGACCCCTCTAAACCCCATTTTATATACAGAAAACTTGGGTTTACGGGGGTATACATTACCTGCCTTATTTTTGCTCAAAAACATAGATTGTGAAACTCGTTAGAACCGCCTCATTGAGGCGGTTCTAACGAGCACCACCATCTATGTTGAAAGCAGAAATAAGAAAGAGGTTATCATTTTTACCCAAAATGTGTAATTTCTGACACCATGTTTGACGCCATTATTTCACACGACCATGTTTTCCTAATGGATGTATTACCGTAATGCATAATTTATCGTTTAAGAATTGTTTTCCTAATTTCATCCTGCTTAGGAAACGCGGTTTCTTTAATTCTGGCGGTTGTTTTATGCGGTAGGGCTTGCGATGTCATTTCACCTCAGTGTCGGGTGAAAACCCCCAAAGAGCGGACGCAACCTTCTCCAAAACGACCTAAATAGTGTTGACGGGGACGTAAAACCTCAACACAAACCTTTTTTGTACTGGATCTCTCACCTGAGTCCAAGATGTTTCATAGCTTATGGAAATAAGCCCCCAAGCCGAGGTCAATTTTTTTGTTAAATGTGGTCACAGGTATAGTACAAGTTCATTAAAAAATTTAGTCGTGTCAGGTTGTGCTTTCTTGAAATTTAAGTTGGAAAATGGCTGAGCTTTATGCAAATAGTGGAGACCCTGATCAGACACCGCATCATCCGGGGTCTGATCTGGCCCTGTACTGTTTGCCAGGGTACCCGTTTTGGGGTTACTGGTACTAAATGGGTTAAAAAGAATGTTATGTGTACTCATTAGAATCGCCTCAATTAATAAATATACATATTTCATTTAAGACATGCTACATTGCACGGTTTTAATTCTTTGTATATACTTTTAGAAATGAAACCACCAAGGAGTGAAAATAATAGGATCATACCAATGTGAAATCACGCAGAGCTGAAACTAACCACACATGGGTACTGGTAAACCGCTTAGAAGGACTAAGCCTGTCCAGGCAGAGTAGTGTGAGTCAGACTGTCCAATGCATATAAACCGTTTGGTTTCATTGAGCAGCAAGGCTTGAGATGTCATTTTATCTCATTGTCGAGTAAAAGTCCCACAAAATTGGAACCAACGTCTCCAAAATGACATTAATAGTGTTGACGGGGACGTAAAACCTCAATTTAAACGTGAAATCATGCCAAAATCACCTTTTTTTTCTTTAAAAATGTTTGATGTTTCCTAGTTTCTGTTACATGTATCAGCGCTGATTGTGGATGGGTTGCGGATTGGGTTTGCTCGTTAGAAGTGTTTGTTTTGGAGTCTAATGGCCAAGTCAACACTATTAAGGTCACGACGCACCGGTCAGTGGTTGACCAGTACAGTTCATATTCTTTCGCAAGAAACTCATCCTTATTGCATCAGTGAAATGAGTGGAATGACCATAGAAAATAGTTCGCTGTCACTCCCCACAACGCGAATGTTGCCGCAATCGTTTTACTGAGTAGATGTAATCTACGTTTCAGCGAAACTGGCAAAAAAAATGATGAATAATGAATTTTGTGCATGTACAATAATGGGATTACAAGGTTGTTAATTATACAGATTTCGATTTCATATCTGAGACAAGAGCATTTCATCTCGGAACTAACACATGAAAACCAGCATCCACCCCCGCCCATCGGGGCTTGGATAAATAGAGTGGGGTGCATGGTGCTTCCGCGCAGAGCTGAAACCGACCGCACATGTGCGTGCTGGTAAACCGCTTAGAAGTTCTAAGCCTGCTTAGGAAACGTGGTTTCTTAAATCCTGGCGGTTGTTTTACGCGATAGGGCTTGCGATGTCATTTCACCTCAGTGTCGGCTGAAAATCCCCCAAAAGCGAATGCAACGTCTCCAAAATGACCTAAATAGTATTGACGGGAACGTAAAACCTCAACACAAACAGATGAACGAAAACCACTAGATTCTAATAGTGGAATTGTCTCCTTTTTACACCGTAAATAGAGACAATTCCACAATATTAGAATGCTTACCATGGTATAATAGAACTTTTAACTCGTTCAAAAGGCAATATAATTAATTACTTGCCACTTCCCGAATCACTGGCTAGAAGCTCTGGAGAGCATCTGCCAATAGATGATGATGTTTGGGCTACGTCAAAACAAAAATAGTCACTCGCCAAGAAAACATGTTTACAACCCGTACGTTCACCACAGACTCAGACCTGCCTGCGCATCCGACCAGTCTCAGAGACTTACCAACCTCGATATGGATTGTCAAGGATTAAAGGCCTGTTCTCCCGTACAGTACTTGAAAGGCTGCGATCAGAGTATTTGGATGCCAAATATTCGGATGCCATCACAATGTCAATCCAAGGAGATGAATACACGTGTAATCCCTACTCCATATTTGGGAAACATGGGTTTACAAGGGTATACATCGTTTTCATTCCTTATTCTTTCCGGACGGCTCCCGCAAATCGGGGCTTGAAGAAATAGATGGGCTACATGATGCTTCCACGCAGAGCTGAAACCGACCGCACACGAGTACTGGTAGCCCGCTTAGAGGATCTAAGCCTGCACAGGCAAAGCGGTGCGAGTCGAAACCTCCATGCTTAAAAACACTATTAGCTTCATTCGGCGACAGGGCTTGAGATGTCATTTCATCTCAATGTCGGGTAAAAGTCCGGCAAAATTGGAAGTAACGTCTCCAAAATGACCTATACAGTGTTGGCGGGGACGGTAAAACTCAAATCAAACAAAAATCACTAAATCCGTGATGATATATTGTTGGTATTTGTTAGAACCGCCTCAATGAGGCGATTCTAACGGAAACCTACAATCTAATTTTGGAGCAAAAGTAAGCCAATATCATAACTTTGTACCGGGAAAATATTAAACGGTAATGATAGGTACCATTATACATTTATCGCACCGATGTTTTATGGAAACGTCTCAGATGAAAACAGTTTTTACAGGACGAATAATGTAATGTTTCAGTAACTTCAGACACGACTCAAGCCGAAAAACAATGTGCACTACAAAAGCCAATACCTTACATTTTGGCGTTCAATCACATGGTTCGGCAAACAGTGCAACATATTCCCTGCTTAGGACAAAAGTAATTAAGCTTACACTTCTTCAAGAGGAACAATGTGACAAAACGAGGGACACATTTCAGATAATGTACACGTGAAAGTTTTTGTGATGTTTGACTGAGACGGGGTAAGTCCTAATGCATGTCTTTAAATATCTGGTAGAAGAATTTGTTGTCGTTTTTTTTTTTTTTTTTTCGTGCAGAAGCGCTGACATAAGTTTTTCCTAGAATTTATTAAAGAATTATAATGTACAATTATTAAAATACACTGTTATTTTTGCCATTATTAATACACGTATTATTATTATTATTATTATATTATTATTATAATTATATTATTATTATTATTATTATTATTATTAGTGCCCTTCTTGTTATTATTATAAAATATTATATTTTTATTATTTATAGTATTATTATTCAAAAGCGTTATTATTATAAGTATTATTATTCAAAGACGTAGACTGACGTTATGCATGGCTATGTTTGAGATTTTCACCCCATTAACAACTACGGCCATATGAAATATGAAGACGGCAACTCCGTTAACAGATTCATCCGAAAGTCTGGAGAAGCCCGGAACCGAACCACAACCCCTGGTTTGCAAGGATAGTATGTAAACCACTAAACCATGGAGGGTTATGTAGACTGTGGGTACTCGTTTCAACCACATCAGTTATTGTTATTATTATCATCGTTTTTTTTTTTGTTTTTTGTCGTCGATTGATACTGCTGTTGCAAACAAAGTCGTAAAAGTCGCTTTATTACTACCACTCGCCGCTGTGTTCTACCCACATGCAATTTTATCGTACATGTATGTCATTAGGAAAACTTGTCCGTGTGAAATAATGGCATCCAACATGGTGTCAGAAAATGACAGATTTTGTGTAAAATTATAGCATTTTTCTTATTTCTGCTGTCAATATAGATTGGGGTGCTCGTTAGAAGCGCAATGAGGCGGTTCTAACGGATACCCGCAATCTATATTTTTGAACAAAAATAATGCAGATAATGTTTACCCCTGTAAAGTAGAAGTAAAACAAAGATCAGGAATTGATACAATTAACTTACTCCATCCATAAAAGACACCAAAGGGAAAGAAATACAAACATTAAGCGACCAGACCATAATGGAAACCTAAACAAAGGAAGGCCATATGGACAGTTACTTTCCCACAAAATGGCCATATGGCCATCCAAAATTAAAAGACACAAGTGATACACACAGTAAGTAGCAAACAACAACATAAATAAATCGCCACAGAAGAGCCGCCTTGAACGGTCAGTGGAAGATTTCCACTGGGGGGCTTAAATCGATTTTACGTGGCCACAATCCTCGCCCTTACTTCCGCCGCGATTTAGACAAATAATTTGTTCAGTCCGCATGAAGGCCTCCTAACTCATCAGGCAACATCTCCGTGAACACAGAAATCAAAGAACCACAGAGGTGAGACAACGGTGAGGACTCGACAGCAAGAAACCCAACTTTTCTCTATATAAAGGGGGATTTAGAGGGATCTTCGTTTCACGGGTTTATTATCGTGATGTTGAATCATTCCTGACAATATTGACGACCATCATAGTTTCCACGCCATCCGTCTGTTTTATTTTTCGTTTTATTTATTTATTTTTTTAATTATTATTTTTTTGTTTTGTTTTGTTTTGTTTTGTTTTTTCGCAGGGATCTACCATGTTTCTTCTTTTCGTTTTGTTTATTTGAGAACCATCACGAAAACACGCCAATATAATTTTGACCCCCTTGAACCCCACTCTTATAAAGTAAAACTGGGATTTCCGGGGGTATACCTTATTTTTCTTATATTTGCTCTAAAATATAGATTGTGGGCACTCGTTAGAACCGCCTCGATGAGGCGGTTCTAACGAGTTCCCACAATCTATATTTGGAGCAGAAATAAGAGAAATATCACAATTTTTCATCTTAAATTTTTCATTTTTTGGCGATAAAGGTGGCAATGTATTTGTATAGGCGTGTTTGCGTAATATAATATTATTTTATATTTCAAGTATGTTTAATATTTCACTATGAAAAACTCCATATTATAAACAATTTTAAGACATATTACAAATAATTTGTCGGGTGTACATGAACTTAGCACCATTATGCATTATGCTTTCTATCCACTCAATCTTTAAGTTTTGGAAATATGAGCTCCAAATACGTTGACGACAGTTATTCGTTGATGCCACCGCCGCTAAATTTGCGGACGCCGTGGATGGCTCATGCGTTGGGTAGTGTAATAACCCCTTAGTTTCGATTTCCGGACGAACCCTTCACGTAGTAAATGAATATAGTGGAAATGGGGCTAGAAAGTGTCTACGTTTTTCCCTCTATTCTTAGATTGTGAGTATTCGTTAGAACCGCGGACACCCACAATCTTATTTTTGCAGCGGAAATACGAAAAATATCTAACTTTTTCGTTAGAAAAAAAATACTTTTGGAGATGTGAAAGAATGCTATTTATCATATGAGCCCCGCCAAGCGAATTTGTGTCTTCGAGCATTCCGTCATGACAAATTTTAACTGCGCATGCCCAGCCATTCAGAGGGTCCAGGGATATGGCTTTCTGTCTGAAGGTTCCTCTTGATTCACTGCTTGTATGAGCGAGCAGCGAAGGTTCTGGCGAGACTGTGCGGATGCGCAGGCTCGCCTGAACCTTCGCTGCTCGCATAGGCGATAAGTACCAAAATCGCTTGACGGGGCCCATATGACGTCGTTGATAAGCAGTGATAACGTCGTGTAATAAAAATCGTATGACCACACGTGTAATAACACTTTGGCGGGATAAGTAACGTCATGACGACGTCCATGGTCCATGTCAACGATGCATTGTTGTAGAAAATTTGTCAAATTTAAAGGCGATAAAATTCAATTTATTTGTAAGTTTGATTTGTGGTTTAACGTCCCCGTCAAAACTATTTAGATAATTTATGAGACGTTGCTTCTAATTTCGTGGGACTTTTACCCGACATTAAGATGAAATGACATATCAATCCCTGCCGTCCAATGAAACCAATAGGGTTTATAAGCATGGACGGGCCAACTCGCAGCAATTTTCCTGGGCAGGCTTAGAGGTTCTAAGCGGATTACCAGTACTCATGTGCGTTCGGTATCAGCTCTGCGTGGAAGCATCGTGCAGCTCAATCTATTTCTCCAAGCATATAAAGTGGTCATTGATAAACATAATCTTACACTCGTGTTCATATCATATGAAAATTATGAAACTCGCCAAAGGATCACAATTTCATATGAAATGTCCACTCGTGTAAGATCCTCAATCTACATGTATATACAGTAAAATTCCGCTATTAAGACCACCTAAAATTAAGACTAATTCTGCTCTAAAAAGCTTTTTATGAAGGATGCACTTAATCTTTCTTTGTGTTTTCTGACCAAGTTTTCTCTGGTCGGACTGTTCAAAAGTGGTCTTTAAGCCCACTTTTGAACAGTCACAAAGGTGGTCTTAATATAGAAATTTTACTGTATCTACCACACGATTGTGTTTATATCACAATGGGATATTCTGAATGCCACGTGTATGTAAGAAGGAGCACGGGCACAGAAAATACAGCCATAAAATACGAACTGAGTAAATAAAGACATGCGTCGAGGTCGAGATCAATCAAACATTTATTGGCGGTTAATGGCGAATACCAAAACAGTTTACAGAAACTGTTTCTCTCAGAAACAGTGATGAGTGTTTTCACTGTACGAATTAGTTCACCACATTTCAATTACTTTCTTACAGACCTACTAGCTTGATCGATACACATTTTTCTGTGTAAATATTAACACTTGATTGGGTACAGCAAGTTCCACCAGATCATTGCGTCACGTTAACATGTCCATAAACAGAATAGTCTAGAAAGATACACTGTATATTGCGAAATATGCCTACATAAATGCATTGTAACATTTTCCGCCGAAAAACGAATATTTTAAGATAAAATTGTGTGATATTTTTCTTATTTCTGCTCAAAATATAGATTGTGGGTACTCGTTAGAACCGCCTCATCGAGGCGTTTCTAACGAGTATCCAGAATCTGCATTTAGAGCAGAAATAAAAAATAAGATTTAACCCTGTAAACCGCAGTTATACTATATAAAAAATGGCTTCAAGGGGATCAAAATTAAAGAGGCGTGCTTTCGTGATGATGTTCGTTTTTGTTTTCTAAAAAAATGTTTGTGTTCAAGTTTTACGTCCCCACCAACAATATTTGGGTCATTTTGGAGGCGTCCGTTCCAATTGTGTGGGACTTTTACCAGCCATTGAGGTGAAATGATATCTCGGGCACTTCCACTCGAACAAACCACTAGGGCTAAAGGAGCGGTCCGACTCACATTACTTTTCCTCGGCAGGCTCAGACCTCAAACAGTTTAAAAGTGCGCAAGTTCTGTAGCTCTGCGCGGAAGCACTATGCATCCCAGTCTATTTCTTCAAGCCCTTCAATGAACGTTAACATCTCGATAACTCACCCGTGCAACATAGTGCGTTTTTTTCATCTCCCTTACAGCTACTTTTCTGACGGAAATACCTGTTATTATTCTTATTTATACTGCCAATCATTACGATAACACACCCGTACGACATAGTGCATTTTTCACATCTCCAAAATGGCTACTTTTCTGATGAAATCCCTTGATTTTTTTCTTATAAATGCTCATAACATAGGTTGTGTGTGCTCGTTAGAACCGCCTCATTGAGGCGGTTCTAACGAGTACCCACAACCTATGTCTTGAAGCAGAAATAAGAAAAATAATGAATACCCCCGTAAACCCCAGTTTTATCTATATATAGTGGGGTTTTGGGGGGTCTTCATTTCACGGACTTGTTCACGTGATGATAGGTTGTGGGTGCACGTTAGAACCGCCTCATTGAGGCGGTTCTTACGAGTACCCGCAACGTATATCTTGGAGGAGAAATAAGAAAAGTAATGTATACCGCGGTAAACCTCAGTTTTCCCTGTGCAAAGTGGGATTTAGTAGGGTGTTCATTTCACGGCCTTGTCCCTGTGATGAAAAATGCTTTCAAGTCAAAATGGACCATGATTATCTCAAATATGACTAGACGATGGTGGCATTCTGATGTCAACTGCGCTCTTACACTCACAATTGAAACAAGAGGCCCATGGGCCACTATGCTCACCAGAGCTCAGGTGGGCACTGCCAAATTGCAGCCATGTATTTTTACATGATATCATTTTAATCTGCCAAATGAACCCCCATATCCAAATGAGCATCCATGTGGACTCAGTATATGAAACATTAGGCCTTTTATGAAGTAGAGGGGGTGGGGCATGGACCCAATGGAGCCCTGGTTGGTATCACTAAATGTGTCTTATCACAAAGAACAAGAATATATATGGTTTAGCCGTGGGGATCTGCATTGCTGGAGATATAAGTGGAGGGGTTGGAGCATGCCCTGTCGTTCCCAGGAAAGCCCAAGATTGTTATCCTAAATGTGTCTCATCATAAGGACCAAGTATATATATGGTTTAGGGGTGGGAATCTGAACGGTTTCCAAGATATCCTTTCATGAAGTGGAAAGGAGAGGACTGGTCCCTGCGGACACACCTACAGTAGGTGTGCTAATAATAAGGAACAAGAACATATATGAATATGGGGTGGGGATTTAATGGTTTCTGAAATATATGGCCTTTTATGAAGTGGAAGGGCGGGGCACATTGCCTCAGCACAAAGAGACCCCCAAGTTGGTGTGACTGAATGAGTCTTATCATAAGGAACAAGAATATATATGGTTTAGGGGTGGGGATCTGAACTATTTCTGAGATATGTGGCTTTTAATGAAGTCAAGCGGTGGAGCAAGGCCCGGGCATGCCCCGGGGACTCACAAGCTGGTGTCAATGAATGTGCCTTATTATAAGGAAGATGAATATATATGGTTTAGGGGTGGGGCTCTGAACAGTTTCTGAGATATAAGGCCTTTTGTGAAGTGCAGGGGTGGGGCAAGGCCCAGGGAGATCCCCAGGTTGGTGTCAATGAAAGTGTCTTATCATAAGGTACAAGAATATATATGGTTTAGGGGTGGGGATCTGTAAGGTTTCCGAGATATTGTGATATTATGAAATGGAGGGGGTGGGGCATGGCCCCAGCACATCCCTGGGGACCCCCAGGTTGGTGTCACTGAATGTGTCTCATCATAATGAACAAGAACATATATGGTTTAGGGGTGGGGATCTGAACAGTTTCTGAGATATATGGCCTTTTGTGAAGTGAAGGGGTGGGGCATGGCTCCGGCGCACCCCGGAAGACCCCCAATTTGGGGTCAATGAATGCGTCTTATCATAAGGAGCAAGAATATATATGGTTTAGGGGTGGGGATCTGTAAGGTTTCCGAGATATTGGGCCTTTTATGAAATGGAGGGGCGGGACATGGCCCCGGCGCATCCTGGGGGACCCCCAGTTTGATGTCACTGAATGCGTCTTATCATAAGGAACAAGAGTATATAGGGTTCAGGGGTGGGGATCTGAATGGTTTCTGAGATATTGGGCCTTTTATGAAGTGGAGGGGGTGGGGCATGGCCTCGCGATCGGCACATCCCGGAGGACCTCCAGGTTGGTGTCACTGAACGCGTCTTATCAATAGGAACAAGAATATATATGGTTTAGGGGTGGGGATCTGTAAGGTTTCTGAGATATAAGTCATTTTATTAAGTACTGGGGGCGGGGCATGGCCCCGGCACAACCTACTGGACCCCCAGGTTGACAAAACAGCATATGGCTGAGAGAAGTTTACTAAAGGAACATTTCTATGAAAGTTTTGTCAAAATATCTGCAAAGACTTTGTAGTTAATGCCATTTTTCAATTTTCCCCATTATAAGTCTATGGAAAATCTAAGTTGCCATAGCAACCAAACTAAAGAGCCGAATTTCATAAAAAACACAAAACCTGTAAAGGCAAATATGGTGAATATTTCCATAAACTTTCAGCCTCATAGAGCATACGGTTTCTGAGGAGATGATTTTTTAAGTATTTTTTTATCTATTTTTTCATTTTGGTTTCCATGGCAACCAATACAAATGAGCAGTAGGCCTAAAATCATATGGCAGATAGTAGATTGCCTAAGGAATATTTCTATGAAAGTTTTGTCAAAATATCTGCAGTGGCTTGGCAGTAAATGCCATTTTTCAATTTTCCCCATTATAAGTCTATGGGAGCTCTAAGTTGCTATAGCAACCAAACTAATGGGCCAATTTTCATAAAAAAACACAAACTTTCAATCCCCCAGCCCAAGGATGCTACAGATGAAATTTGGGCTGAATCGGTCCAGTGGCTTCAGAGAAGAAGATGTTTGAAAGTGTTGACGTCAGACGACGACGACGACGACAACGACGACGACGACGACGACGCCGGACAACTGCCTATCCTATAAGCTCCCCCGGAGCCTTCGGCTCTGGTGAGCTAAAAACTGCGTGTATTTTTTACTTTTTTAACTTAGCCCTCAAACCAGAATTTTTGTCACATAGCGGATGAAAAAAAACATGAAAATATAAGTAACGTCCACTGGAGCGTGAAGAGCAAAGTTTAAGTGAACCCCGAACACTGACGCATGAACAACATCGGTAATCAATGAATAACATCGGGTCACGAGCAACAGTTTGTTTGATTTGAGGTTTAACGTCCCCGTCAACACTGTAAAGGTCATTTTGGAGACGTTGCTTCCAATTTCGTAGGACTTTTACCCGGCATTGAGTTAAATGACATCTCAAGCCCTGTCCCCCAATGAAACTAATAGGGTTTATTAGTATGGGTGGTCCGCCTCGCACCGCGGTTCCTGTACAGGCTTAGATCCTCTAAGCGGTTTACCAGTACAAGTGTGCGGGTCGGATTCAGCTCTGCGTGGAAGCATCATGCAGCCCATATATTTCTTCAAGCCCCTATGGGCGGGGGCTGTCACGAGCAACAGTGAAGTATGAACAAGATCGGTATTAAATGAACAACACGGGGTCACGAGGAACAGTGAAGTATGAACAACACCGGTATAAATTGAATAACATCGGGTCACGAGGAACAGTGAAGTATGAAAAACACCGGTATTCAATGAATAACATCGTGTCACGAGGAACAATGAAATATGAACAACACCAGAATTCAATGAATAACATCGGGTCACGAGGAACAGTGAAGTATGAACAACACCGGTATTAAATGAATAACATCGGGTCACGAGGAACAGTGAAGAATGAACAACACCGGTATAAATTGAATAACATCGGGTCACGCGCAACAGTGAAGTATGAACAACACCCGTATTAAATGAATAACATCGGGTCACGAGGAACAGTGAAGTATGAACAATACCGGTATTAAATGAATAACATCGGGTCACGAGGAACAGTGAAGTATGAACAACACCGGTATTCAATGAATAACATCGGGTCACGAGGAACAGTGAAGTATGAACAATACCGGTATTCAATGAATAATATCGGGTCATGAGGAACAGTGAAGTATGAACAACACGGGTATTCCATGAATAAAATCGGGTCACGAGGAACAGTGAAGTATGAACAACACCAGAATTCAATGAATAACATCGGGTCACGAGGAACAGTGAAGTATGAACAACACCGGAATTCAATGAATAACATCGGGTCGCGAGCAAAGTAACTCACTTTACTCGTGACCCGATGTTTTTCATTGAATATCGGTGTTGTTCATATTTCAATGTTCGGGACCGCCCCGCCCATCAGGGCTTGAAGAAATAGATGGGCTGCATGATGCTTCCACGCAGAGCTGAAACCGACCGCACAAAAGTACTGGTAAACCGCTTAGAGGATCTAATCCTGCCCATGTAACGCTGTGTGAGTCGGATTGTCCATGCTTATAAACCCTCTTGGTTTCATGGGCGAAGGGGCTTGAGATGTCATTTCATCTCAATGTCGGGTAAAAGTCCCACAAAATTGGAAGCAACGTCTCCAAAACTATACAGTGTTGACGGGGACGTTAAACCTCAAATCAAACAAACTCCTATGTTCGGGAAGTGTGCAACCCGAACAGACTCGAACATTGAAGTATCTACAAAATAGTTTAACTTTCGAAGTATGAAAGTTACTCTGCTTGTCATACCCGATGCTTTACATACTTTAATGGATGTTTATTTCTTAAATGATTACTTTCAGATTAGATTTTTAATACGACACGCAGAAATGATGCTGTGAAACCTCTAATAAATAAACGTCAATTATCCTTTTATTTACATCTACGTTAATCTTTCAAAACGCAATGTGACGTGACAGCACTTATCGAGGCTGTGATTGCGCAGTTGATAAATGCAGAAGGATGTGAAGAATGTGTCCGAACCCCTACCCCATCCCAACCCGCCCCGCCCCCGATATATGTTATTTTCGGCCCAGGGAATGTTCATTACATAAATGTGGTGTAAAGTTAGCCATAAACGGTACACTCAGCCTTAACGCTTTGCATCCTGGGTAATTTTTTAGCAGCTGTCATTTTAAATATTTTTCATATTTTTCCAAGAAAACAGAATTTGAAATCTCATGCAAACTGTCTCCTTTGCATGAGATGTCAAATCCTGATTTGGGGGAAAATACGAAAAATTTCATCAATTTGCCGTTAGCTATTGGTAAAGGAATCTATTAGTACGTGTAAAGATATGCACACGTAATAGTTACTGCAATTATAACCAAATTCATCAAATGACCATAAATATAAAAGATTGACGTTTATACGTTATTTATGATGATTTTGACGCGAACTATTCTGCTGTCAGACTCATTATTTTGACTTACAAAAAACATATGGCGAATGACCACTGCTTGATTGCTACATAATCTTATCACTTCTGAGATCAATAACAAAGTATTAAATTATATCGTCATTAAATTTCAGAGGACAAAGATGGATCTTATTTAAGAACATGAGATTAACTATTTCTAAGGTGAACGTTTGTTTCAGTTATGTGGCATTGTGCGTCCCACCAACAGCTAGGCCATACGGAAACGTCACTTCGGTAAATGTTCATTTAGCGAATCCCGAACCCGTAGTTTTCATTCCATCACGAAAACACGCCTATATAATTTTGACCCCCTTGAACCCCCCTTTTATATTGCAAAACTGGAGTTTCCGGGGGTATACCTTATTTTTCTTATGTCTGCTCTAAAATATAGATTGTGGGTACTCGATAGAATCGCCTCGATGAGGCGGTTCTAATGAGTGCCCACAATCTATATTTTGAGCAGATATAAGAAAAATATCACAATTTTTCATCTTAAAATTTTCATTTTTTCGGCGATAAACGTGGCAATGTATTTGTATATGAGTGTTTGCATAATGACAATAACAAGACCGTGAAATGAACATCCCTGTAAACCCAAATTTATATATACAAACCAAAAGTTTACAGGGGTAAACATTATTTTTTCTTATTTCTATTCAAGACATAAGTTGTACGTTCTCGGTTCTAACGAGAACCTTTGAGTAGAACTATGAAAAAACCTATGTTTTGAGTATAACAAAGAAAATATTTCGTAGGAAATTTTACCGTTAGTACGTCAGCAAAAAGAGCAGCTCTACTTGTTCCCAAACCACCTTCATTGAGATCAAAAGGATACAGATCTCAATTATTTGTACCCAAGTATGTCTTTGGCCCAAGAGAATTATTCTGTTTCATTTGTTCACTTTACATTGCTCGATGAGGCGGTTCTTACGTGTACCCACAATCTATATTTCAGCAGAAATATGAAAATTATCACCATTTTTTTTTCATCTAATTTTTTTTTTTCCGGCGGAAAAATTTTCGATGTATTTGTATAGGCATGTTTTTGTAATGTTATAGTCGTTCGGCTATTGTAGGAGTTTCTGGGGAGTACCCAAAGTATATGCTTCTACGAGCACCAATAAAATCTTTATTCGAGGAAAAACGTAAAGAAATATCCTAAAATTCCTCAACTGATCATTTTACGTCATCCTCAACTATGTTCTCAATGACTGCAAAAACTCTTGGATGATCCTAGCACTAAATTCTCGTTAATTAGATCTTACAGTCCTCTGATATCTAAACAGCGTAATAATTTCATTACGATACCGCAATCATCATATTAGCCCGTTGTACCCTGACTGATCTCGAACTGTTTATGTAAGGTGTCTATTTTGAATTTTATGGGTGTCGGATGCATTAATAAACGAAAACTAGTTGAGTATGAACTTTTTGCAAAGAACGAAGACCCTGGTCAGACGCCGGATTAAAAGACGTTTGATCCGGGCCGACACTGTTGGCCACTGTCCATTTTGTGTTGTTCCCGTCTAAAATGAGGAAAAGTCGTTACTTCAGAATTTCCTTCTGAGAATCGGATTATTATTTTTAGTATTATTCTCACGTTTTAAGGTCTCATGTGTCTTTTTGTCATCAGTCAAAAATCAGGTACATCACGGAATCCGTAATGTACCTGGTTTTTTACTGATCACAAAAAGACACATGAGACATTACGGAAACGAACGACCGTTAGGTGACACAGACTTAAGTCTTTGACGATGACAAGTACAAAGTTCTCAAATACCTAATTGACACAGTTGTATAGATGTACGTACCAATAAGATATGGCCGATTACCAACCATTTTTGTTCCGTATCATATGCATGTATGGAAGGGCAAGCGAACCATCGCTGCCATTAATAATATTAGAGAGGTTCCTATTTCTATTTTTTCATAGAATATTAGAAGGGGATATTAGAAGCCTCTGTGGTGTAGTGGTTATGTTAGTCGCCTGATAAACCAGGCATTGCAGGATCGATCACGGGCTTATCCAGATTTTCGGATGAGTCTTTAAACAGAGGTTCCGTCTCCGTATGACCTTAGCTGTTGATGGGACGTAAAACTGAAACACACTCACTCGTTACGGTACTGGTCGGCTTCAAATGCCATTTTTTCCACTATTACTTGAAATCATACTTCCAACGCGGTAAAATCCAAATCAAGCGACATAAGCGGAATGAGTAAAGGCCAAAGATTTGGCTCGTACGAAACCAAGCTCGAATGCCCCAAATAATCATTTCATGGATACAAACATTTATCAGTGAACGTGTCGTTATTATTCTTCGAAGGATTTAATTTGTTCTAATTACTTTCTGGATCAGTCGCTTTCTCTTCCACTATATTCAGGACTTGCAAACTCGGTCATCCTTTTAGTGCTTCTTGATGGCGACACATACCTCTTTTAATTAGCGCCGCGGTTCAAAGTACGGTGATTTGTTTGTTTGAATTGAGGTTTAATGTCCCCGTCAACACTGTATAGGTCATTTTGGAGACGTTGCTTCCAATTTTGTGGGACTTTTAACCGACATTGAGATGAAATGACATCTTAAGCCCTGCCGCCCAATGAAATCAATCGGATTTATAAGCATGGCCGACTCGCACCACTTTGCCTGGGCAGGCTTAGATCCTCTAAGCGGTTTACCAGTACTCGTGTTCCGGTCAGTTTCAGCTCTGCGTGGAAGTATCATGCAGCCCATATATTTCTTCAAGCCCCGATGGGCGGGGGCCGACAACTATGACTTTTGAACAGTCCCAAAGGTGGTCTTAAAATAGGAATTTTACTGTAATTCAATGTCACATCTTGCGGGGATCACTAGCACGATCAGCTCAAAAAGTAAGAGGCCCATGGGCCAGCACGCTCACCAGAGGTCAAGTTTTTGTTGTTGTTGTTTTTTTTTTTTTTTTTGTTTTTTTTTTTTTCAAAATATGTGGCTTGAAAAACTTAGCCTTTAAGTTACTGAAATGAAGAGTGTCCAGTGTTTTTTTACCATATATGGTAATGGTTGTCATCTTGGACAGTATTATCAACTTAAATAATATCAATTCTTATGCCATACACTACAGGAAAATCAGATAAACCCACTGTTTAGCCTTTCCGCCCCCACCCCCCCCCCCCCCATTATAAATTAAACAAGTGACCAAATATGACCTTGACATAAAATTTATACGGCCTGAGTCCCCAACCAAATATTGTACACCCAGTCTCAAGGTCATTGGCCATCGGTTCCTGAGAAGAAATTTCAAAGGGCTTACCATAATCATATTGGCATGGCGGCCATCCTGATCATGTGACCCAGGTCCCACAAACAAACTTTCCTTCTCCCATCCTAAGGAGGCTCAAAATGTAATTTGGTTTCATTTGATCTAAAGTTTCTGAGGAGATGTCATCTGAAAATGTTGACGACGCAGACGCAGACTACGACGGACCACTGCCTATCCTAAAAACTCCATCGAAGCCTTCGCTCGATAAAAAAATAATCTAACAATATAATTTGCAAAACAAAACTCGGTAGAACAACTTTGCATCACGAAAACACGCCTTTAAAATTTTGACCCCCTTGAACCCCACTTTTGTATAGTAAAACTGGGGTTTCCAGGGGTATACCTTATTTTTCTTATTTCTGCTCTAAAATATAGATTGTGGGTACTCGTTAGAACCGCCTCGATGAGGCGGTTCTAACGAGTGCCCACAATCTATATTTTGAGTAGAAATAAGAAAAATATCACAATTTTTCATCATAAAATTTTCATTTTTTCGGCGATAAAGGTGGCAATGTATTTGTATAGGCGTGTTTGCGTAATGGCGCAGAAAGTGAGGACAGTGTGCAGAACTGTATAAACTGCTTTAAAATTGTGCCCATTCCCTTTCACTTTGCAGTTTCGGATATCGAAAAAAAACGAAGGTGTTAAACGATGTATTAAAAGCCCTTATTTCCATCTTGTCTGAAAGCGTAACTATTCTATCCCATTTGCAAGTACGACTACGTTATCTGATAGCTGAATGAAGGCTTCTGTTCCGAATTTGAAACATTGCTGAGAGATTTCTATTACAGACAAAAGTGGAGTTGCAAGGGTCTGCCTTATTCTTGCACAGATACATTGGTAGACTAACAACTAGTCTAATAATAAAGGTCTGATCATTTTTTTTTTTTGGGGGGGGGAGTGGGGGGGGGGGGGGGTATTTTTATTGGTTTAAAATTTATCACCTTCTTAGTAATGGCAAGTCTATTTGGTAGAGTCTCAAATCTTAGTTAAAATTTAGCCAGAGATTCTAGACTAGCTAAACTTTAATATATACACTGTTCATTTTAGTGCAAAAAATGATTTTAATTCCATATTTTTCACCCATTTTAACGCCTAGTGGCTAGGCTAAT
The DNA here is from genome assembly GCA_963580285.1 of Lucinisca nassula. Classification (NCBI taxonomy): domain Eukaryota; kingdom Metazoa; phylum Mollusca; class Bivalvia; order Lucinida; family Lucinidae; genus Lucinisca; species Lucinisca nassula. The sequence goes on from OY757017.1 coordinate 62,726,572, forward strand.
GCATTGGCAGTGGCGCCTAAACAACCCCTAAAATTAATGTTTGTAGTGAAAAGAAGAAATAAAATCAGCGGAAAATGTCATATTTAGAGACATGTAAGAAAATATTATCTCCCATTGCGCTAAAACATCCGTGTCACATAGTGCGTTCTTTCATATCCCCGAAATGACAAATTTTCTAAAGAAATTGTCTTGGAGCAGAAAAAAAAAGAAAAATAATGTATACCCCTGTAAACCCAGTTTTCTCTGTATAATAAAGTGGGTTAAAAAGCGGTGTTCATTTCACGAACTACTTAACATGATGCATAGGTGATTTATCCTCATTAGGATAAAACGTCCATGTCGAACAATACCTTTTCTCCTTTTTTTCTTATCGAAAAAGATCATTTCAAGCATTTTGTGACTATTACAGAAGTTCTGTAGATGCGTACACTGCGTTGTGATCTTTCCTTTCCGAATTAATCAGTTTTCTGCGCGTTAAAATTCGACAACAGGTCTTTAGCCAGCAAATGTCATTACCGATGGTCAAACTAAATTAACCTTTTCTTTAATTTATGCCGCGTACAATACAGAGATCAAACTTTTGAACTCCCTTGGTGCCAAAACATTCTCTATTTATCTTTTCTTCATTACCCTCATCAAAAGTAACAATTATTTTACAAGCTCCTACCGACAGAAAATCTCCTGCAAGCATTAGAAATACAAGCTTAACAAGAGAACGATAATTGAACTCAGATGCATGTTGTTGTTGTTTTTTGCCATTCTGGTGAATCGACGATTTACAGTAAAATTCCGCTATTAAGACCACCTTAAATTAAGACTCTGTGTGTGTGTGTGTGTATTCGGGTTTAACCTCGCTTTCAACAATATTTCAGTCATATCACGCCGGTGTCTGGTTGCTCACTTTTATGGTGCCGCCTCACTGAAGTATCATGTCCCAGACACATTACATGATACCACACCCATTAACATTATCCTGACACTGGGTCGACCAGTCGGCCTAGCCCTACCCATTAAATCTGAGTGCCAAGCGAGGAGCAGCTAGTACCATTTTTTAACGACTTTGGTATGTCGCGGCCCGGGATCGAACCCGTGACCTCCCGTTCCCCGAAGCGGACACTCTACCAACTGGGCTATCGGGGCCGGTAAAATTAAGACTAACTCTACTTTTAAAAGCTTATTTAGAAGAGTGCAGTTATTCTTTCTTTGTGACCTCTGCACGAAGTGTCCCCTGGTCAGGGACCATCTTTGGGACTGTTCAAAAGTGGTCTTAAAGACCACTTTTGAACAGTCCCAAAGGTGGTCCTTTTATAGGAATTTTACAGTACTTTGGTGTTAATCTGTTATGTTAAAGAACGATGCTAATGTTCTAGAGTGCTGTTGTTTCCCTGTACAACAAGTCCCATCTGATTGGGGTATAACTTGAACTGACAGGAATGCGTCCCCAGGAGGAAAATCATTCCCTATTAACAACAATGAATCACTTTGGCAAAGATCTGTTACCCATGGAAACTAGTAAGAAAAGCCTTTAATGAATGTCTCGAGCCAAATAAAACAACAACATGGCAATACTTAAGAAAATTTGGGATTGTGTACATGTTCAGGAGTGCAAAATTCAAGATATTACCTTATGCTGAATGAAAGTGACTTGTTGATGGACAAGCCACTTTGCTCTGAACAGTCTGTGACTCAACCGTAGCCCTTTTTTGTGTATCTCAAACACAGTTTTACCAAATATGTCGTTCCAAACCAGCGGAACACCGACTCAATTACCACTCCGCGACGACGGTATTTTAGTTGTCTGTTTTGATTTTTTTTACAGTACGTGATACAGTGAATTATTTTGAGTTTTGGTTTTACGGTCCATTCAACATTATTTTACTTATTTTGAGCCGATCGTTAATCGGAGGTGGGCGAAAACCGGAGTACACGGAAAAAAACACCTGACCTTCCGTTGCCTTCATTTTCATATTTAATCCAGAAGTTAATTACCGAAAGTAATGCACTCATTCGCGTGTGATAAATAGAGGATCTTATATGAGTGCTCATGTATTATTGAATTTATTAGAGTTGAGGAAAAGGGATAAAATGCGAGGCTTTGCCGAGCATTTTATCTCTTTTTCTCAACGAGTTTAATAAATTCAATAATACATGAGCACGAATGCAAGATTCTATTTATCATATGGCATGTAAATCTTTACAAAAAATGTTAATTTTCTGCCATTAGTGAACGTGACGTCGTAAAGGACACCGTACATGTAACGTTACGGGACGTATATAGCTAATTTACAGATTTAATCCACTAGTGGATTATCGAAAATATTACATGGCGTTATTACACTCTCAGACGCGACGTCATATGATAAAAGTACATGTACCTGAAGATCTATTATAGCATTAGGGAGCTTCATAAGGATAACATTTCTTAAATTGTAAAGCTTAAAGGCAAAATTGATTGTGGATCATTTTGTGTAGTCTCCCAGAGAAAGGGAGAAAAGAGATAAAAGAGATAGTAGAGGAGATGAAAGTGGGGGATAGGGGAGAAAGAGGAAAATGAATGGAAGTATAGAAACAGAAGAATAATACACATCCCCTCTACCCTTACCTGCTGCAAGCACAGTAAGCCTTGTCCAACTGCCCAGTGACGGAAGACCCGAACACCCCCGGGAGATTCTATGGGTCATTCATAGGCTAACTGTTAGAAGTAATTGAGGCCCTGTTAGATTTTTCCAGTGGTAGGTGTGGGGGCTTTTCTGGATCGATTGTTTGTTTATCAATCAATCGACCCAAAGTTATAAAGCGCAGGTAGCTCTTCAGTGCCTATCATTTACATGTGGTAAAATCCAGGTTATTTATAGAAAATAGCTTTTTTTATCGGTTTGAGGTCAGAGAGTTGCGTACGAGGGTTATCTAAAAATCTGAACCGCAATCATGGACTGGGCTTGGCAAACAGTGAAGATCCAGATCAGACGCCACAGAACGCGTCGTCTGATCAGGGCCTACACTGTTAACAGTACAGGAAAGAAAGGCTAAGAGGACATGATAACAGTCATGCAGAGATAATCGACCCACCAGTACTGTTAATGATTTGATATCACTTGTCATGTATTTTTTATTGGCCAAACAATCGCCGAAAATACATTCCGGAAACTCTTAACAATTTCCATATGGGAGAGAAATGTTGTTTTTTTTATGGGCACGTCAGACAGTCATCTGTAATATATGTATCGGTAACGTGTCCTGTGTAATCAATGGATTCATTAACTCTTTCATCCCTGAAGTCGTGTACTTGTTTGATATTGCTCCAGATTAACTAGGACTTAAGCCCCACACTGAGCTGAAAAAAACATTACAAGCCCGATCGCCCAAAGAAACATCTAGGGTTTAAGAAACAGTCCGACTCACACCACTTTACCTGGGCAGACTTCGACATTCTCAACGGTTAACCAGCGTCGTGCTGAACTCGACCTTCAGAATCTTCTGAAGTGGAGAATTTTTTTATCAAGTGAAGATCGTTTGGCTCATCCAAATCTGCTTTTCAAAAACAGGGGCGATTGGGAGGATCACATAATTCAATATGGCGTAAAGAAGCAGAAAAGTCGCCAAATGCATTAAACTTTGATAAAGTTGAACATAATCTTGACACATTGTAACGGGCCGACCGCATAGCCTCCCTTCAGTTATATACATGCATAGCTTATAGGTTTATCACCACTCTATGACAACTGCGTCAGGAGTCGACTCTTTGGCTCAGCGGTTAGAGCACTGGACTATAATGCACCCGAACGGCCCGGGTTCTTTCCGTTGTTACTGCTTTCATGTCGTAAGAACATCTTATTCAAATGCACAAAGTGAAACACCAAAAAGGTTTCATCTGCAATTGTTTCGATTTTGAAATAAACCATCTGCTTTAATATTTGTGTTATTATTCCCTATAAACAGTTTCGGCCCAAATTACTTGGCAAGAATGTTTTGCACAACTACAGTGCCGCCTTACATTCGTATATATTTTAGCAACATCCTTTTTTTCAATGGCTTTCCTTTTGATATGGTTTGTAACATTTTATGGTCATGTTTTTTTTTTGTTTTGTTTTTCAAAGTTGGTCACAGTTCAAGGTCAAGGTCACAGGGCAAGCAGGCCTTGACACAAGGAACCTATATGCCAAATATGAAGGCTCTATCTTAAACGGTTCAAAAGTTATGAATAATATGTTTTTTAAGTAGGTCATAGGTCAAGGTCACCGGTCAACAGTTTTTGCAATGTCACAGGGAACGTACAAGCCCAATATGAAGGCTCTATCTTAAACGGTTCAAAATTTAAGAACAATTTTATTTTTTATTTTAAGTAGGTCAAAGGTAAAGGTCACAGTCAAAAGTTTTTGCATGAATGTCAAGCTCTTATCACAGGAAACCTACATACCAAATATGAAGGCTCTATCACAAACGGTTCGAAAATTATGACCAAAATGTTATTTTTTTATTTTAAGTAGGTCAAAGGTCAAGGTCACAGTTAAAAACTGTTTGCATGAATGTCAAGCTTTTGTCACAAGGAACATACAGGCCAAATATGAAGGCTATATCTCAAGCGGTTAAAAAGTTCTGACCAATGTTATCTTTTTTTTCTTTTAAGTAGGTCACAGGTCAAGATCAACGTCATAGGTCAAAATATTTTGCATGAATGTGAAGCTCTTGTCACAAGGAACCTACATGCCAAATATGAATGCTCTATCTCAAACGGTTCAAAAGTTATGACCAACGTAAAAGGTGTCCACGTACAAACAAACAAACCAACAAACAGACAGAGCAATAACAATATGGCCCCGCTATCGCTACCGGGGGCACAAAAAGTATTTGTTCCTTTACTTTTTGACATTTTATATTATTTTTATAAAGAATCCAAAAAGGAGTAGCTAGTGTTCGTAGGATAAAGGGCATTGTTACTGCGAGGAACAAATGTTGTGGACATTTGTTAGAATTGTCTTGTCCAGGCAATTCTAACAAATATTCATTGCATTTGTTTCTTCTGAGTATGATTATTTCGTCTCATTTTGGGTCAAGGATGTGTTTGCGCTGAAATTTTAACTATAACGCTTTGTCGTTATGTAGAATGTCGGTATAAAGAGGGATGACTGTATCAAATTTTAGGGTAGCTGGTGCGGTCAATTGAACGGAAATAGCTAATTTTCTCGCGTAAGCGATATGAGCTCTTTTAGTCTATTTGTGCCCTCTGATTCTGTCATAATTTCCGGAACTGACATTAACTGTCCATGACTAATTCACATAAATTTGTCTGGTGTTATAGATTTACAGCATCGAGACAAGACAGCTAAAAAGAAAAAGAACTCGTAAGTCAGAAATACAGTCGCCAACGAAAATCATTTCACGCCGCCGGAAGAGGCAGGTGCGATCCCGGAGTTAGTGACTATTCAACCTCAGCTCTCTGTTCAAATTCCATTACGATAAAACATTCGTGCAACATAATGCAATCTGTTATGAAAAACAGTGATATTTTTGCTTATTTATACTGCAACCAGGGTGATTCTTAGAAAAATAAAGTATATCCGTAAACCCCAGTTTTCTCTATATACAGTGGGGTTTATGGAGTGTTCATTTCACGGACCTGTTCAGGAATCGATAAAATTAACCAACATCTCCTATCAGAGACACAAAAGGGAAAGAAACACACACATGAAACAACAGACCCTAATGGAAAAGCCAAAAGGAGGGTAACTTCCCACAAAATGGCCAACTGGCTATCCAAAACAAAAAATATAAGCGATACAAACACTCAAAGACAGACCATAACAAAAATACACCTCTGTACACAACACATCGTTCAAACTTTTATGAGCTTCATTTCATTTTTATCTGATGTTTCATTCAATATTTCCTTACATCCTTACAGTCAGCTGCAAGACCGGAATAAATTCAAAACACAAAGTGTTGTATATTTCATTGTAGACCCTGCACTGCCCAATCAGACAATCAGAATACATCTGGAATGTCAATCAGATCTAAAAATGGCAAAAAGTGCTTGCCACAATAAGACCAATCAATGTATATTTCTTGATCCAGTTTTAGACTACTTTGATGAATGACATTTGCTTGTCAAACTAACTTGATGCAAAGAGATTCATTGAAAGGTACTTCATCAGAGTTTGAACGCTTTTGTGTCCACAGGTGTAAACCGCGACAGAAGAACCGTCTTGGATCGGTCAGTTTTGTTTGTTTGATTTGAGGTTTAACGTCCCCGTCAACACTGTAAAGGTCATTTCGGAGACGTTGCTTCCAATTTTGTTGGACTTTTACCCAACACTGAGATGAAATGACATCTCAAGCCCTGCCGCCCAATGACACCAATAGGGTTTATAAGCATGGGCGGGTCAACTCACACTGCTTTGCCTGGGCAGGCTTAGATCCGCTAAGCGGTTTACCAGTACTCGTGTGCGGGTCGGTTTCAGCTCTGCATGGAAGCATCATGCAGCCCATATATTTATTCAAGCCCCGATGGGCGGGGACGGTGGAACGGTCAGTGGAACGAATTCCACTGGGGGGGGGGGGGGCTTAAATCGATTATACGTGGCCACTATCCTCGCCCTCATTTACAAAAGCTTATTTAGGAGGATGTAGTCACTCTTACTTTGTAATTTCTGAAAACAGTTTCTTTTGGCCAGGGACCCCTTTGGGATTTCAAAAGTGGTCTTAAAGATCACTTTTGAACAGTCTCAAAGGTGGTCTTAAAATAGGAATTTTACTGTGCTGCCATGTAGGTTAAAAACTTCACGATTTTCGAGAAATTTCATTTTATTACACAATTATTAGCATCAGAATATGATAGGCGTCAAAAGAACACCTGCACCCGTAAGGATCAGACTTGTTTTGAAAATGTCATTGAGTTAGATATCCTCTGGCAACACTATATACGATGGCGAAAAAAACAATATTAACTGGGCCCCGTCAAGCGATTTTTTGTACTTATCGCCTATGCGAGCAGCGAAGGTTCAGGCGAGCCTGCGCATCCGCGCAGTCTCGCCAGAACCTTCGCTGCTCGCTCATACAAGCAGTGAATTAAGAGGAACCTTCAGACAGAAAGCCATATCCCTGGCCCCTCTGACTGGCTGGGCATGCGCAGTTGAAATTTGTCATGACGGAATGCTCGAAGACACAAATTCGCTTGGCGGGGCTCAACTTCTCCAAGGTCTGATTATATCGCCTCAAACGTCATGAAATCCTGTTAGTTAAAGAGATTAATCCACAAAAGCGGTATAATTGAATCCGAAGACATCACGAAAACACGCCTATATAATTTTGACCCCCTTTAACCCCACTTTTATACAGTAAAACTGGGGTTTGCAGAGGTAAACATTACTTTTCTTATTTCTGCCCCAAAACATAGATTGTGGGTACTCGAGAGAACCGCCTCGTCGAGGCGGTTCTATCGAGTCCCCGCAATCTATGTTTTTGAGCAAAAATGAGAGAAATATCAGATTTTTTTTATCTAATAATTTTCCTTTTTTTTGATGGAAAATCTTCTAATACATTTGCATAGGCGTTGTTTCGTAATGCGAGACTTCGAATCCAAGAGCCTTTTCGGCTCAATCGTGGCTTTTCATCACGAAAACACGCCTATATAATTTTGACCCCCTTGAACCCCACTTTTATATAGTAAAACGGGGGTTGAAAGTGGTAAACCTTATTATTCTTATTTCTGCTCTAAAATATAGCCAACAATTAAAGTTTTAAGATGAAAAATTGTGATATTTTTCTTATTTCTGCTCAAAACATAGATTGCGGGGACTCGATAGAACCGCCTCGACGAGGCCGTTCTATCGAGTACCCACAATCTATGTTTTTGAGCAGAAATAAGAAAAACTAGAGCTGTCAGTGAAACTGACTAGGGCCCCGGCAGCGCTATCAGAGGAGTAGGAAAATGTTGATGTTAAAAAAGACGTTTTTTTTTTCCTTTCACCTCTAAGTATGACCTTGACCTTTGAGTCTTGTGCGTGACACACTGTCACATTATGGTTAATATTTCTGCTAAGTAATATTTAAATCCATCCAGGTATAAGAAAGTTATAGATTGGACACAATGAAAAAGACGCTTTTTTGACCTTTTATCTCTAAGTATGACCTTGACCTTTGAGGTACGGCTGTGGGTCTTGCGTGTGACACTTCGTCACATTATGGTTAACATTTCTGCCAAGTAATATTTAAATCCATCCAGGAATAATAACAAAGTTATTAATTGGACACAGGAAAGACCCTTTTTAACCTCTAAGTATGACCTTGACCTTTGAGGTACGGACCTGAGTCTTGCGCGCAACACTCCATCACATTATGGTTAACATTTCTGCCAAGTAATATTTAAATCCATCCAGGAATAAGAAAGTTATGGAGGATAAAAAAATTTGTGGACGGACAGACGGACAGACAGACGGACGGACAGAATGATGCCAAGTAATATTTAAATCCATCCAGGAATAATAAAAAGTTATGGAGGATAAAAAAATTTGTGGACGGACAGACGGACGGACAGGCAGACAGACAGACAGACAGACGGACGGACAGAGTGATTACTATAGGGCACCCACACTTTCAGTGCGGGGCCCTAATAATGTATATCCCCTGAAAACCCCTGTTTTACTATATAAAAGTGGGGTTCAAGGGGGTCAGAATTATATAGGCGTGTTTTCGTGATGACCCTTATTGAGGCGGTTCTAACGAGTACTCATAATCATTCTCTTGGAGCTGCATGGCAAAATACTACATGTGTACACCGTTGTAAACCCAGCTTTCCTATACAATTCGATGTTAACAGAGGCCCTTTTATTCATTGATTGGATTAACGTTTTGACTTAACCCTTATAATAAATAATGAGCCCCACCAAGCGAATTTGTGTCTTCGAGCATTCCGTCATGGCAAATTTTAACTGCGCATGCCCCGCCATTCAGAGGGGCCAGGGATATGGCTTTCTGTCTGAAGGTTCCTCTTGATTCACTGCTTGTATAAGCGGGCAGCGAAGGTTCTGACGAGACTGCGCGGATGCAATAAGTACTAAAATCGCTTGACGGGGCCCATATAACAATGGAATCTCCAACCTGATAAGTTTGGAGTGGTCAGTTTCCAATTAAAGGGGTGCCAGGCTGTCTTGTTAGCAGTATGTTTTGCAAAAATGTATGTATTTTCAGCAAACAGTTTAGACTCAGATCAGAGGCCGTGTGTGGTGGCGTCTAATCTGGGTCGGCACTGTTTGCCAATGTCCCAAGAAGGCCGCTACGCATATATGGGTTAACACGCATTTTGCGGCGTCTGATCTGCGTCTGTACTGTTTGTCAATGACCCAAAAAGGCCGCTTGGCCAATATGGGTTAACAGAGTTAAGAAATACCAACAAGCGTCGTCTAGGAAAAAAAACTGTCATCTGCAACTCATCATTTCGACCATTTTTGCATATTAATCGTATCTAACAATGTTTACATTGTCTAAGAATGACGTCACTTTTCTGCGCGTGTTGCATTTAAATTTACATAAATTTACATGAATGCAATGCGGCGAGACGACAATCCCTCTAAAAATCTTTCTGCTATTAGTTGTTTGGCTGGCTTATGTTGTTTTAGTTGGTATCGTTTTATAAGACTTTCTAACGCAAGAACAATTTACTTTCAAGTCAAGGAAGTAAACCAAAACAGCATTGAAATCTTGCAATAGGATTGTGAGAAAATGAAAGCAGCTAAAAGCCAAACAACCAAAACGCATTAATTTTATGTTTAATGAAAGTCATCCCAGCAGGCATTCAAATTGATGAAACCATTTTGTTTCCCATCTAAAATCTAGCAGTATACAGTTTGGTGCAAAAAGTATTGGTGATCTGATGTTGTGACGTCGAATTTACGTAATCAGAGTGTTTGAATGAACAACAGAACGCAAAAACAAAAAGTAATAAGGATTATTTTTCATGTTACCATCTAGAGTAATCATTTTTTTATCAAGTCTCCGTCTGTATAAGTTCGGTATGCTTGACATTGTTCGTTGCTTAGCAACAGTGGAACATCACTGAAAATGAAGGACCTATCGATTAGAGCACGTTGTCATGGTAACACATAGTTCATTGTAGAGAAAGGGACATGCATTTCCCTTTTCAGTCGAACTTCAATGGCTCGAACGCCTTTGGGACCTCGAAAATATGTTCGAGACAGGGATAGTTCGAGGCACTGAGGTTGCTGTCAGGAGGCAGAACGAGATACTTTTAGACATCTTCTCGGTGTTCTATAATGAAAATGTATGCTGTGTGTACTCCTTAGAATCGCCTCATCGAGGCGATTCTAATGAGTACACACAGCATACACTTGCAAGATAAAAGACTAAAATTTCCTTAATTATCCCCCGCTATTTCTTTTGTAGAGGATTTCGCTAGGGGCTCAAGAATGTGTTCGACAAATCCATGGTAAACGAGCCTTCGGTGTTCGAGCCATCGAAGTTATACAGTATATATTATTCAGTAAGTCATATATTTTGCAAAAAGTTTGGAAGATTCAGTTTTAAGGTAACAAGGAGTCAAAATAACATTGAAGTCTATGGATACGTTGATGATTGCAAATATTTATCTGTCACTTGTGAGAAAGTGGGGTTTACGGGGATCAGAATTATAACGGCGTATTTTCTTGATGGATCTTTATCATGAAGCTTTCTAAAGTTCTCGTTTGTGAGCAGCAAAGAATCTGGTGAGACTGCACGCAAGCGCAGACTCTTCTTAGCTTTTGCTGGTTGCAGATGCGATAATAACCGTCTCATTAAGCCGTGCGACATAGTGTATATTTCCATATCTCCAAAATAGCTACTTTTCTGATGAAAATCCGTCATATTTTTCTTATTTATACCGCAAACATAGGTTGTGGGTGCTCGTTAGAACCGCCTCATTTTCTAACTAGAACCCACAACCCATATCTTGGAGCAGAAATAAGAAAAATAATGCATACCCACTTAAACCCTAGTTTTCTCTATATAAAGTGGGGTTTAGAGGGGTATTCATTTCACGGACTTGTTTACATGATGTTCTCGTTACCACATCAGACATGTTTTCTCATGCACAGCAGACCGTGCCTGCATACACGACACATTTGCCTCATTCAAAAAAGGTCTTGTTCGTCGAAATGTTGGTCAACTTGGATCGCTAGATATATACTCACCGGAAATAGAAACTATACACTCATTTTTAAGTTGTCACTGGCGAAACATTTTAATGAAATTTGAATTCCAATTATATAAATTATCATCATTGGCATGTCTTATTTATCGAATAAAATGCTTAACGATAGCTACGATTTAACGGGTAGAGCCACAGGCTCAAAGCAAGGGTCAAAATTATGCTGTTCAAGTTTCCATTGAGTCAAACTTTTTGTGTCGCGAATGTGATTCCCATTTTTACCAGTTATTACGCATAATCTAACGTTGGGAATATTGTTTACAAAATGAAAATTTTCACAATGGTTGAAATGTTATCGACGTTTAAATATTGGACCAAACCACCGGAAGTGAGCGAAAAGTATGGCATTTCTGATTGCGGTTTTTGTTTTTATCAATATTTAAGACACAGCTGAGAATGCTAAAACGATTGAAGGCACTTTCGGGTCGATTTTTGGCTTGAAACATTATTTTGAAAATTTCGCTGAAAAAAAGCAGTTTTTGAGATTTCAATACAATGTTTGTTTCTCGATAATTTTTAGATGCTATGTTATTTTTTTATTCCTTGCTTTGTACTTGTTACCTATACGCAAAAAATGTTGACGTCAGAATTCGATTACAAACAGATTTTGTGAAAAATGCACTTTTTTACATTTTTCCCAAAAACTTTTATTTTGAACACCAGATTTTCTTAAAATTGTTACAGGATTCATGTCGATAGTTAGTAAAGTCCTTAATCAGTAATTTTGTAACTGAATTATCCACTTGTTTTATCAGGCGAGACAATTTAAAAGTGTATAGTTTCTATTTCCGGTCAGTATATAACCCGAAGCAACAATATCCGTATTTGTGTTACATGTAACCACCATAAGCACAGGGTCAGAAAAATGGGACTGTGGCAAACAGTTAATATCCAAATCAGACACCTCAGAAAGCGGCGTGTGATGGGCGTCTGATCAGGGTTTACATGTACATCCTTTGCAAAAAAAAAAAAAAAAAAAACAAGATTTCCGCCGAAGGCTATTTCGCGCAAAGTCACCGAACCATGACATCTAGGCTAAGATCAAACATAGATGCTCGCATAAAAGGCTTGTACTAAGTATCATTAATGAAGTTCAAATAATTCTTCAGAAATGAACTAAACCATTAGGGTGAACGCTAGGGTGGTGGCAATATTTTACAAAGTCAGTGAACCATGAAATGTAGGTCAAGGTCAAATATGGATGCTTGCATTTAAGTTGCCATCCCGAGATATAAGTTTGTACCAAGTATCATTAATGAAGCTCTTATTGTTCTTGAGGAATTAATTTGACATGTAGGGTCAACGCTAGGGTGGTCGCAATATTTTACAAAGTCAGTGAACCATGAAATTTAGGTCAAGGTCAAATATGAATGCTTGCATTGAAGTTGCCATCCACAGATTCAAGTTTGTACCAAATGTCATTAAAGAAGCTCTTATAGTTCTTGAGAAATAAACTTGACCATTAGGGTGAACGCTAGGGTGGTCGCAATATTTTACAAAGTCAGTGAACTATGAAATGTAGGTCAAGGTGAAATATGGATGCTTGCATGTAAGTTGCAATCCCCAGACACAAGTTTGTATGAAGTATCATTAATGAAGCTGTAATAGTTCTTGAGAAATAAACTTGACTCTAAGGGTGAACGCTAGGGTGGTCGCAATATTTTACAAAGTCAGTAAACCATGAAATGTAGGTCAAGGTCAATATGAATGTTTGCATGTAAGTTGTCATCCCCCAACACAAGTTTGTACCAAGTATCATTGGCGGTATTCGACTGGTAGGTTTCGTGAAATTTCCGTGAAATTCCACGTAGGAGTGTGGTGCCTAGATGTAATAGCTGGTCACATTGTCCAATCAAATATTTTATTTGTGTATAGCTCATAAGCGACCGTGGTGCACGAAAGGTTCGACTTTTCCTTCGAATAGAATCGTGTTCCACGATCGCTTATGTATTTGAAAAATAACCCATATTTGATTGGACCATGTGATCGGCTATTACAAGAAGACACCACACTCCTGCGTGGAATTTCACGGAAATTTCACGAAACTTCCCAGTCGAATATGGCCAATAATGAAGCTGTTATAGTTCTTGAGAAATAAACTTGACCATTAGAGTGAACGCTAGGGTGGTCGCAAATGTTGACGCCTTGACAAACGGACGGACGAACGAACGAACGGACGGAAAACCGGGCGCCTATATCGCGCCATGCTAATAGCAGACGCGACAAAATGAACAGGAAATTACGGAATAAACGAAACGATCTAAGATTAGGTTCGGGACGAATACACTCAGAGGCAAACGACCTACATGCTGCAGTGCTGTCAGTGCTTTGATTCAGGATCTGAGTTAGGTAGGGTGAGGCAAAGGTGACGTGTGTTTCACTGATACTGGCTTTCAGCTGGACAAGGCCTGCTGTTCTTGCACCAGGTAAGGGTAGAAGGGGAATTGTTATTTCTTCGGTTTCTACACTTCAATTCGTTTTCCTCTTTCTCTTATGTCTCTCACTTTCATCTCTTGTACTATATCTTCTATCTCTTTTGTCCCTTTCTTTGGAAGACGACACAAAATTACCCACAAGGGTTAACGTGTCGTTAACCCCAAACAGTCAAATCCTTTCAGAATTATTGCATATATCGAGGGAAACAACACAACATCATCCACAATGGTACATGTACAATACAGTAAAATTACTGTTATAAGACCGTCCATGACCAGAGGATATTGTGTGCAGACAACACAAAGAAAGAATAAGTGCACCCTTCAAATTAAACCTTTTTCTTAATTTTACGAGGTGGTCTTAACAGCGTAGGTGGTCTTAACAGCGGAATTTCACTTTTATTGGTGTCTCGCATGTGAGCCAAGCGAGACTCGTACCGATAGCGGTGAGATAACTTTTAAGTAACAACTCAGCCACGTAGACCCTTTTACGCTAAAAATTAAACGTAGATTATGGGAACGTTACCAACTGATTAGGTTCAAACGAGTTCCAAGAATCTACCTTTGCAGACTAAATGAGAAAGGAAATTGGTAAAAAGTATAGACGGTAAGAAAAAGATTTCTATACGGCCCCCGCCCATAGGGGCTTGAAGAAATATATTGGCTGCCTTATGCTTCCGCGCAGAGCTGAATCCGGCCCGCACACTAGTACTGGTAAACCGCTTAGAGGATCTAAGCCTGTCCAGGAACCGCGGTTCGAGGCGGACCGTCCATGCTAATTGGGCGACAGGGCTTGAGATTGTCGGGTAAAAGTCCCACAAAACTGGAAACAATGTCTCCAAAATGACCTTTACAGTGCTGACGGGGACGTTAAACCTCAAATCAAACAAAATAAGATTCCTATAACACAGCTGAATTGCAATAAAATCGAACCTTAGTAAATAAAGTGCAAATACAGGTAATTTGAAAACGAGAAGGTGATATATACCTGATTTGAAATGGAGTATAAATTACGGCATATCTGCCTCTATTGCACTTAATGAAGATAAGACGTATCAATTAGCACATTACCTTGCACGTTTCGATACTAAACGATCTTAAAATTCCTTAATGTGGCATAAATAGCAGTTGAGAGAAAAGAATCAAGTCATCTTTCATTTTTCGATCGACTGTCTATCGACACAAAATTGCTAACAACAGTAGCTTTCCTTGTTGATGTCCACGTGACTATCACTGATTTGTAGGAAAGCTTATATTAATAGACGCGGTATTCTTATCGTTGTGAGGTAAGCGTGTTGGGCAAGACGGTTATCTATAGAATCTGGACTCGCAAACAGTGTAGATCCAGATCAGACGCCACATTCCGCGGCTTAAAGTTAAAAAATTTAAGGGTAACACAAATGAGTCATTTTTTCTTGCCACCGGACAAGGAAATCCGTAATTTTACCCTGGAATAGAAATTTATGTTCTGACCCTGGTGTTCCGACCCTAAATCGAATATAATCGCGTGTTTGATAAATGCACTGGTTGATTACGACCTCGTATGCGCCGTCGTTAAGGTTGACGTCACAGCAACGTCACTAAACATTCCTGCAGTGTCAACACAATATGGCGGACGTTGGTAACCGAAGTGACTGCAGCATTAAAAATCCGCTTTAAGCAATGGAAGGTATGCAAGAAAAAGAATCCAATATGGGTGTGAGGGGTGGATGGAAAAATCCGTCCCGAGGGATCACTGTCACCTCGGGACGGATTTTTCCATCCACCCCTCACACCCATATAAGATTCTTATATTCAGCCTATACTAAGAGAATCGACCAACCATTGGTTTTAAAAAGTATGATGGCGATTAAAGGGTAACTTCAAGTGTGCATATTTGCTCATAGTGTCAATTTTCGATCATTATGTACATTTCGAGCGATTTGAATGGCTGACATAAAAGTTTGATACTTCAATAAATTCCCTGAGCAACATGTAGTAATGTAACGTGACGTCAAAGAGCACGTTTACAACCCGCGCGGTACTAAATTGAATTTGAAACGACGTCAACAGCGTTCGATTAAAAGGTGGACAGCTATTGGAAACGTATATGTAAGAAGACAAACTGAATTTTAAGACTAGACAGATGGTGGCTTCCAACTGAATACTCATTCCGCCCTGGCGTTGGAAAGTTCATTCTTACGCTTTCAAAAAAAAAATCCTGAAATTTACCATTTGTGTGGCAACTTTTCACATTTCGATGACAAAGTAGGCAGTATAAGGAATGAATTATTATCAGGAGCGAATTCTTTCCTTTAAGATCTGACCCGTGTTGATACGGGTAAAAGGAACAGTTTTAAAGAGTTGCCATTTCTGACTTTTTTTTATTATTATTTAACGTCCCAGTAAACACTTCTGAAGGTGTGACAAACGGTCCATTCCCGTTAATTTCACGTTCTCTGAACACGTCAGCATTGATCTGGAAAAAGGTTTACCAATGGTAGGCACTTTTAGTTCACAAAGGAGATATATATATATATTTGACTTTCAATTAACAATTTCATTTGGTTCCGTGGATTCCGCATAAAATAATCCACATGGTCGCCGGGGAAATCTAAATGTCTTTAATTTGACATTAATAGGATTTTAAGAACCGAACAATGTCACAGACTTCACCGTTTTACACTTTCATCCCTGCGATGCTAAAGTGCACACAACCATCTTTGAATTTGGACAGATCCATTTGTGTAAATCGGAGGTTTAGTCAACACACATTAACAGAGTGGCATGCAGTGCAGATCCTGATGAGATGGCACATTATGGACCATCTACAGTCAACCTTTTTATACCATCACGAAAACACGCCTATATAACTTTGACCCCCTTGAACCCCACTGTTATGTAGTAAAACTGGGGTTTCCGGGAGTATATCTTATTTTTCTTATTTCTGCTCTAAAATATAGATTATGGGTATTCGTTAGAACCGCCTCGATGAGGCGGTTCTAAAGAGTGCCCACAATCTATATTTTGAGCAGAAATAAGAAAAATATCACAATTTTTCACCTTAAAATTTTCCTTTTTTCCGGCGATAAAGGTTACAATGTATTTGTATAGGCGTGTTTTCGTAATGAAGATGAGACGAATTAATGGAGAAATTAAAAAAAAACAAGAGGACCAAGCTGGTCCTGTATCGCTCACCTGAGCTAACAGATTCAAAGTTTCAGGAAGTGCCAAGTAAAATGTAACTCTATGATAAATAGGCTGACCTCACCAGTTTTCAAACTCATTCAAGCTTTTATTCCTGACTTGCTAAGAAGATCCGATATAAACAGATGGGGTTATGGTGATGACAAGTTAAAAAATAAGCAATTAACTGCTGCAATCAAACGCATGTTACTCTGTGACAAATAGGCAAACCTCACGAGTGTTCAAACTCCTCCGAGCTTTTCTGCCTGACTTATTTGTTTGTAAGTTTCACAAAGATCTGATCAAAACTGAAGGGGGAAGCAGTGCTAACAAGGTCTAAAATAGGCATTTTAAGCAATCAAAGGCATGTAACTCTATGATAAATGTGCTGACTTGACCAGTATTAAAACTCATCCCAGGTTTTATTTCCAGCCACCTTACATATAAGTTTAAGAACGATCCGATCAAAACTGAAGGGGCTACGGTGATGACAAGGTCAAAATTTGGCATTTTTAGCAATCAAAGGGATGTTACTCTAAAATAAATGGGCCGACTTGGCCAGTTTTCGAACTCATCCGAGGTTTTATCCCAAGCCACCTTATATATAAGTTTCAGAAAAATCCGATGAAAACTGAAGGGGCTACGGTGATGACAATGTCAAAAATCAACATTTTCAGCCATCAAAGGGACATAACTCTATGATAAATGGGCTGACTTGGCCTGTTTTCTAACTCATCCGAGATTTTATCCCCAGCCACCTTACATATAAGTTTCAGAAAGATCCGATCAAAACTGAAGGGGCTATGGTGATGACCAGGTCAAAAATCGGCATTTTCAGCAATCAAAGGGACGTAAATCTATGATCAATAGGCCACCTTGGCCTGTATTCGAACTCATCCAAGGTTTTATCCCCAGCCATCTTACATATAAGTTTCAGAAAGATCCGATCAAAACTGAAAGGGCTACGGTGATGACAAGGTAAAAAATGGTCATTTTCAGCAATCAAAGGGACGTTACTCTGTGATAAATGGACCAACTTGGCCGGTTTTCGAACTCATCCAAATTTTTATCCCCAGCCACCTTACATATAAGTTTCAGAAAGATCCGATCAAAACTGAAAGGGCTACGGTGATGACAAGGTCAAAAATCGTCATTTTCAGCAATCAAAGGGACGTTACTCTGTGATAAATGGATCAACTTTGCAGGTTTTCGAACTCATCCAAGTTTTTATCCCCAGCCACCTTACATATAAGTTTCAGAGAGATCCGATCAAAACTGAAGGGGCTATGGTGATGACAAGTTCAAAAATCGGCATTTTCAGCAATCAAATGGACGTAAATCTATGATAAATGGGGCGATTTTCAGCAATCAAAGGGACGTTTCTCTGTGATAAATGGACCAACTTGGCCGGTTTTCGAACTCATCCAAGTTTTTATCCCCAGCCACCTTACATATAAGTTTCAGAAAGATCCGATCAAAACTGAAGGGGCTATGGTGATGACAAGGTCAAAAATCGGCATTTTCAGCAATCAAAGGGATATGATAAATGGGCCAACTTGGCCGGTATTTGAACTCATCCTAGGTTTTATCCCCAGTCACCTTACATATAAGTTTCAGAAAGATCCAATCAAAACTGAAGGGGCTACGGTGATGACAAGGTCAAAAATCGACATTTTCAGCCATCAAAGGGACATAACTATATAGTAAATGGGGCGACTTGGCTGGTTTTCTAACTCATCCTAGGTTTTATCCCCAGCCACCTTACATATAAGTTTCAGAAAGATCCGATCAAAACTAAAGGGGCTACAGTGATAACAAGGTCAAAAATCAACATTTTCAGCAATCAAAGGGACCTAACTCTATGATAAATAGGCCACCTTGGCCCGTATTCGAACTCATCCAAGGTTTTATTCCCAGCCACCTTACATATAAGTTTCAGAAAGATCCGATCAAAACTGAAAGGGCTACTGTGATGACAAGGTCAAAAATCGTCATTTTCAGCAATCAAAGGGACGTTTCTCTGTGACAAATGGACAAACTCGGCCGGTTTTCGAACTCATCCGAGATTTTATCCCCAGCCACGTAACATATAAGTTTCAGAAAGATTCGATCAAAACTGAAAGGGCTACGGTGATGACAAGGTCAAAAATCGTCATTTTCAGCAATCAAAGGGACGTTACTCTAAGATAAATGGGCCGACTTGGTCTGTTTTCGAACTCATCCAAGTTTTTACCCCCAGCCACCTTACATATAAGTTTCAGAAAGATCCGATCAAAACTGAAGGGGCTATGGTGATGACAAAGTCAAAAATCGGCATTTTCAGCAATCAAAGGGACGTAAATCTATGATAAATGGGCCAACTTGGCCGGTATTCGAACTCATCCAAGGTTTTATCCCCAGCCATCTTACATATAAGTTTCAGAAAGATCCGATCAAAACTGAAAGGGCTACGGTGATGACAAGGTCAAAAATCGTCATTTTCAGCAATCAAAGGGACGTTACTCTGTGATAAATGGACCAACTAGGCCGGTTTTCGAACTCATCCAAGTTTTTATCCCCAGCCACCTTACATATAAGTTTCGGAAAGATCCGAACAAAACTGAAGGGGCTACGGTGATGACAAGGTCAAATATCTGCATTTTCAGCAATCAAAGGGACGTAACTCTATAATCAATAGGCGGAATTGGCCGGTTTTCGAACTCATTCGAGCTTTTATCCCCAGTAACCTTACATATAAGTTTCAGAAAGATCCGATCAAAACTGAAGGGGCTATTGTGATGACAAGGTCAAAAATCGGCATTTTCAGCAATCAAAGGGACGTAACTCTATCATTAATGGGCCGACTTGGCCGGTTTTCGAACTCATCCGAGCTTTTATCCTCAGCCACCTTACATATAAGTTTCAGAAAGATCCGATCAAAACTGAAGGTGCTACGGTGATGACAAGCATTTTCCATTGTAAGTCTATGGGAAAATGGAATTGCCATAGCAACCAAAGTTTTCAATCAATTTTGATAAAAAGCTAAATTCTTCGTTGCCCCACCCAAGGCATGCTACAGATAAGAAATGATTGAGATCAGCCTGCAGGCTGCAGAGATATAACTGGTCAAAGGTGGTGACGGACAGACGACGGACGACGGACGACGGACGGCGGATGACCAGTTATACTAAAAGCTCCCCTGGAGCCTTCGGCCCAGGTGAGCTAAAAATACATTCAATTATCCAAGAAACAAATCTTGTGGATAATTGCTAGAATCGCCTCAAAGGTCCTGTGTTCATTATGTACATAGGTTTAATGTACAGTGAAATTCCGCTATTAAGACCACCTAAAATTAAGACTAATTCTGGTTTAAAAAGCTAAGTTAGTAGGTTGCAGTTATTTTTTCGTGTTTTCTGCGTAGAGTGTCCTCTGGTCATGGACCACCTGTGGGACTGTTCAAAAGTGGTCTGAAAGACCACTTTTGAACAGTCTCAAAGGTAGTCTTAATATAGGAGTTTTACAGTATCTGTATCGGTGTACCAGACTAAGACTGGAAGACTGTCTGTATCACATGGAACAACCGGCGCCTTCCGATTAAATAACGAAGTTTACGCTTCCTGCGTATCAAATTTTATTCGGCTACTGTGGATATTAACGGCTAACATGGACGGTAGATAAAAATGCCTTTTTTCAGATAAAAACGTCCTGACTGTGTTTGCGCATAAGCTGCTTCGGTACATACAGTGAGATTCCGCTACTAAGACCACCTAAAATTAAGACCAATTCTACTATAAAAGCTTATTTTGAAAGGTATATTTAATGTTTCTTTATGGTTTCTGCCTACAAAAAGAAGTCTCCGTGGTATAGTGGTTACACTACTCGCCTTGTAAACCAGTGGTCGCAGGATCGATCCCGGGCTTCTCCAGACTTTCGGATGAGTCTTTAAACCGAGGTCCCGTCTCCGTATGACCTTAGCTGTTGGTGGGACGTAAAACTCAAACACTCACCCACTCACTCATTCTGCCTACAAAGTTCTCTGGTCAGGGACACCTTTGGAACTGTTCAAAAGTGGTCTTGAAGACCACTTTTAAACAGTCCCAAAGGTGGTCTAAATATAGGAATTTTACTGTATATGAAATCGTTGTAAGCTTTGAAGAATACTTTTGTCAGTATATCCATACATGGCCAAAATATCAATTCCCGGAAGGCCAAAAACTAGACTATAAGCATCATTGTGGCGGTTTGGAATCCAAAAGTCCGTGGGACCATGGAGGGGTAAAACAGCAGGGCCCAGTTGTTCAAAGCATTGTTAGCTTGACGAGCTCGTTAGTGGTCATATTGTTAAGTGTTCTAGCAAGTTTATTATGTAAAATTTTGGTATTTTTGCTGAAAAAATGTAAGCAGCTTTTGCTTCCGCAAAAGCTGCTCACATTTTTTCGGCAAAAATATTAGCATATTAACCATAATAAATGGTCAAAGTTTTAACGATACCTTAACCAACGACATCGTTAGTTTTGAACAACTGGCCCCAGAACTTTACTCTTGCTGTTTGGAACTCAATGTTTACTGGAGGACAAAAAACGATTAAGTACTGAAGGCTTTGGTGTAGCAGGGGGACACGGGCGCTCGAGTTATAATTGGACAGAATACACCTATTTTAGCTCACGGTGTACTGTGGGCTCAAGGTTTATTGCATATCAAGACTGCACTATAGTGCAAGGCGGATGCACGCAGATGCGTAGGTTGATCCGTGTCTTTCTGACAATGTTAATATGTGGTGTCATTGATATGTTTTGTCTAAGGTTCGCAGCTTTTGCAGTACATAAAGGAAAATAGAGAACTCCCACCTTTCTATGGCAAATCATCGGATTTAAATGGGTGTTGAGTCTGCTCGTTCTGAAACCAATCACACTACCGTCGGAGTCGCAAAGACATGTTCTATTATGATAACACGACCGTGAAGCATAGTGCTTTTTTCCTACCTCACAAACGGACAATTTTTCTGATGAAAAGTTGAGACATTGTTTTCTTATGTTTTGCTCCAAACATTGGTTGAGAGTGCTCGTTAGAACCGCCTCTTGGAGGCGGTTCTAACGAGTACCCACAACCTATGTCTTGGAGCAAAAATTAAGAAAATAATGTATACCCCGTAAACCCCACTTTTCCCCATATATAAAGTTGAGTTTAGAGGGGTTATCATTATACGGACTTGTTAACGTGATATATGTTAAAGACATATATTGGTGTCTGAGTTAGCCCATCAGCCCATTAGTCATGTTGTTTGGTCGGACGTTCAAGCAGCATCCTGTTTATGCGTCTCGATGTAATTAATTATCTGAGCGTATAGTCCGTCAAATGATAACATTGCCAAGAAGTCTGATCAAATATAAAAGTTATCGTTTTTCATTGCCAGACGTATTATTTCAAGGTAAACACGATTTGGTCAGATAAGACTATACAACAATAACAGTAGCTGCACACAGCACGTACGTTAACGTCTCGACCACAAGTAATTATAATCAAAGCACTGAAAGTGCTGATGGGACGATTGATTGTGAACTTTGGGATAGCGCCAGGGAGATGTCGCATCTGATTGGCTGTTTAAATCAGGCTTAAAGAATAAAGATTAAATCGGGCTTGAATATACTTGAGGGTTTTCCTCTAACCTCTGCTGCTATATCTGCAACAGACAGTTCAGAGCTAGAATTAGTCTCATCAGCCACCTAAGAACACAAAAACAGCAAGATTTCACAAATGTGATTAAGACTGGTCGTTGTCAGTAATGACAGACAAGCAATTATTAAGAGAAACTGTACTTGTATAGTGAATGACACGCGGTCAAAACATGAGTTGCCATGTTACTGGGTGAATGATAGAATCAATTTTCACCAATATTTCCAACCGTTAACCAATTTTGTACCAGAAACCCCAAAACGAGTACCCTGGCAAACAGTTCAGGCCCAGATCAGACGCCGCATAACGCAGAACGTTATCGGCTTTTTCCAACAGCTTTTTGGGTTGAACTATGTAACACCAAGTCAAGTAGCAGAAAATGCCAGGGATTAAAAATAAATTTGGCGTTGGTAATTATGTTTAGAAATCAATATGGCGCCGAAAGAGTTAGGGAATAAAGAACGAGGTAGAATCAGCTACGTTAAACGAGCCATCAGTGTTCGACCCATCGAAGTAATACTGTATATTATCGACAAAACAGTCAAATGAATACCCCTGTAAACCCTAATTTATGTAGTGGAAAAGTGGGGTTTACAGGGGTATGAGTTACTTTCGTTGTTTTTCACAGACACATAGATTGTGGGTACTAGTTAGACGCATGAGGCGGCTCTAACAAGCCTCAACAACCTATTTTCGGACTAGAAATAAGAAAAAATATAATAGATTTTCATCTGAAAGAAAAAATACGTTCCCGTGATATAACAGTCGCCAGTTTAGCACAAGGGTCTATTATGGAATAATTAACCTCGCTTTTATCATTTTCTACCCACGTATGATTTTAATTATAAACAAAGTTGTGTGTTTGATTTTGTCTTTTCTGAATTCAGCCGGTAGTTCATATGAAGCCTAAAATATACGAATATAACCATGGTTTTCTTAATTCTGAATTGAACAACACTCCTACAAATTATGAATGCTTTGTTGCTTAACAAATCGCAACACTGTTCTTTCTCCGAGTAAACTATTTCTTTTCATTTATTCCATCATCAGAGCTAAATTAATTTGATATCATGTTCAATTCTATACCTACAAAGAAATAGGGCACAGCAAAGAGAATAAATAATAGAGAGAAAATAACAATACGGATATACGCTGCTGTAAGAGGCAACAAGAAGTGCCATAGTACGACAACAAGAAGTGCCATAGTACGATGTTCTGAATAACGGAAGAAATGACATTTATCACATGAAAATACGGAAACATCTTTCAGATGAAAATATACATTTTTCAGATGAAAACGTGGTACAGTAAAATTCTTCCATTAAGTTCACCTTTTGGACTGTTCAACAAACGTTTGAGGTGTTTTCCTACTAGGGTCATCTCGATTGAGGACACCGGGTGTTCAAAACACAGAGAAAGATATTAATTATGTTATGAAAAGAAGAATTAATCTAAATTGTGGCTGGTTTTAATAGCGGTATTTCTTCTGATTTCTGCAACAAATACACGTTGCAGGTGTCCCCTTATTCTATGTTTTTTTTAACAAAATAAAAAATAAAATCAAATATTTTTGTAAGCTTCACTTTTCCCTTTATATTAGTGGGTATTACACGGGTATTCACGGAACGAACTTATAACTGTGAACGCGTCTCCAAACAGCTTTGCGTGTTTCTTGAAGCCGTTCTGGCATTTGCGAAAAGAGAAAACTTATATTAGCCTTTGACAAAGCGATGTCTGATCACTACTCGCTGAATTTCGTCGGCATGCA
This sequence comes from Lucinisca nassula, assembly GCA_963580285.1. Classification (NCBI taxonomy): domain Eukaryota; kingdom Metazoa; phylum Mollusca; class Bivalvia; order Lucinida; family Lucinidae; genus Lucinisca; species Lucinisca nassula. Next base: position 62,750,792 of record OY757017.1, read on the forward strand.
TCTTAGAATAAATAGTTAATTAAATATTCTAAAGTCGAATTGGCAGATCAGCAGATAATACTTTATAAAGCTATATGATAAACTCTGTTCGAAGCTCAATGAAGTGTTGTGGTGTGTGCGCGTGTGTTTCACAAAATACTAAGTTCATATGAAAACGGGGCCTCGATTTAAAGACACATCCGAAGGTCTTGAGAAGTCTGGAATTGAACCCATCACCCTAGGAGGTGTTGTGGACACAGATTACGGATATAGGGTCAAAACCTTAAATAATGGTTGAATGAAACAACCAAAAAAAAAAACAAGCATGCATACTTAATACCATGGAAAGAACATCTGAATGTTTGCTAAAGCTGATATAATGATTGATGTAAAAGACGATTTTCTAAGCTTTTTAAAACGCTAACCTTCTGCAAACCAATTGTAAGCATCTGTAAATAGGTTCAGCTTGGTTTCAGTAACCGATTTGTGTATTCATCAAAGGGCGATGTCCATTGCTAATCAGTTTAAAGGATAAAAACCATGTTTCTTTCCAGTACCATCTGTGACTTTTAAAAAGGTTCGCAAACTACAACGGCCTTTTTCATGTGGCAAAGTATTATACAGTAGAATTCCGCTATTAAGACCAGGAAAATTTAAACCGATTCTTCATTTAAAACATATTTAAAAGTTTTCAGTTGTTCTTTCTTTGCGTTTTCTATATCCACTGGTAAGAGACCACCTTTGGTACTGTTCAAAAGTGGTCTTTAAGACCACTTTTGAACAGTTCCAATGGTGGTCTTAATATAGGAATTTTACTCTTTCGGGTAACATTTATGTTCCTGCCAATGATAAAAAAACACTGGTCATCATGTATGTTCTGCAAATGTTCTGAAAATGAAATTTTCTGATAAAAAATCTGTAAGTTTTTCTATTTCTGGTGTGCACAGTGTGCTTACTCATTGAGGCGATTCCAGCGGGTATTCTGAGCTCAAAGAAGAAAAACTATTGTAGACAGTTGTAAACTAATTGTATCAAAAGGACCTTGCGTACGTGTTTTGTGTTATATGGTCCATCGTAATCTAACAGGTAGCCAGATCAATAAAACAATTGGCATGAATTTAATCAAAATTCACGTAACAAGTGTCAAATACGACTGTAACTGAGCCCCTTGTTCTATCCCCCTGCCTATACACCTTAACCCAAACTTTATATGAAAAGTGAGGTTTACAGGAGTGTTCAATATTTTTTCTTATTGTTGGTTTATAAGGGAAAGTATAACAAATTTCCATCAACAAAATAACCAGTTTTGGAGAAGAATGTTCTAAGTGATACAGTTGGGTTACCATAATGGTCAAAGTTGTATGCCATCAATGGCGTTGCTCATACAGTTGAGAACAGGGGGTTCCATTACAGTCGCATGTGACACGTGTTAGGTGAATTTTGATTAAATTCATGTCAATTGTTGGTGGTCGATTCCTGAGCATTGCCTTCACTTCTATTTTGCATATCAGAGTAGAAGTAAAACAAAGATCAGGAATCGATACAATTAACTTACTCCACCCATCAAAGACACTTGCATAAGCAATCCCTGAGGATTGGAAAAATAAGAGCATTAAATGTATGTACGGGGAGACCTTTTACAGCCGCCACACGGCACAAACAAAACAGCCCTGATATGCAAAGTAGAAGTAAAACAAAGATAGGGCTGTTTTGTTTGTGTCGTGGCTGTAAAAAGTGACCCCTTACATGCATTTAATGTTCCTATTTTTTTTTCAGTCCTCATGGATTGTATTTACAATTGCTTTTCACCGTGCCTTAATTTGACATCCTGAAGTTACGTCCTTTTGGCTTTCCGCTATTGAGTTTCCATTCGGGTCTAGTTACTTCATATTTGTTTTTCTTTTCCTTTGATGTTTCTGCGGGGAGCCGTGGGATAATTGTATCTATTCCTGATCACTGCCTTCACTTCTATTTTACAGCAGTCCTGCGCATAACTAGAAAGGTCAAAACAACTTCAAGTGATCTGCCTTTGGCATTCATAAGCTCAATACATTTGGATTTATTAGTTTGCAGCCACCTAGAAGATATTTGGTTCCACGGCGATCTATCATATTTTATTGCAAATTAAATTGTTGCCATGACAGTTCCGTCAGAAACCATGCGCCCAGCTCTTATGAAGCATTTTCAAATTTAAACTGACATTTGGTATACGTGTACAAAACCTTTGTTGTGAACAAAATGGAAGAATTCAAAGGCTGGCGATGAGGGTGGTTGGGACTGTAACATTTTGTTTCTGAATGCGACAGTGATATTATTACGCGTGTTTGTAAAATCGTTTCAGTTTTCTATGGCCACGCCCAATAAAAGAAATTAAAGGCAAAACACGATTGTAGCAGGTGTTTATAACGTTCTCTACAGTACGTGCCTATTTGAGTTGAATCATAACACACATGGAATCCTGTTAAGTACACTACAGTAAAATTCCTTATTAAAACCACCTTTGGGACTGTTCAAAAGTGGTCTGCAAGACCACTTTTGACCAGTCCCAAAGGTGGTCTCTTATTAAGAGTCAAAGGGTGTAGAAAAGACAAGAAACAAAAACTGAAACTTTCTCAATAACCTAAAAAGCAGAGTTTATCTTAATTTTAGGTTGTCTTAATAGCGGAATTTTACTATATATGTATACCGGCCCCGATAGCTCAGTTGGTAGAGTGTCCGCTCCGGGGAACGGGAGGTCACGGGTTCGATCCCGGGCCGCGACGTACCAAAGTCGTTAAAAATGGTACTAGCTACTCCTCGCTTGGCACTCTGATTTACCGGGTAGAGCTAGGACTGGTCGACCCAGTATCAGGATAAATTGACTGGGTGTGGTATCATGTAATGTGTCTGGAACATGATACTTCAGTGAGGCAGCACTATAAAAGTGAGCATTGAGCTCCCTGTCGCAAACACACATCGTCGTGATATGACTGACAATTTGTTGAAAGCGACGTTAAACCCGAATTCACAGAGAGAGAGAGAGAGAGAGAGAGAGAGAGAGTATATGTACAATAGAAGTCGAACCAATCGTACGTGCTGTCAACAAATACATGATGTCCAGATGTATATGAATGGCCCGAATAAATCATTCGACGGTAAGACACCCTGACAAACAATATTTTTTGCTTTCATATCACTTAAAAAGCTTTTGGATGACTACATATCAAATGTTTCTTATTTCTGGAAAAAAAGGTTACAGGCAATACTCTGAAGTACCGATCTTCCATTACAACAGCATGGTCATAAATGAGTTCCCAAAATGGCTGACAAGGAATTTGGGAAAAAATAAATATCGTTACGAAAACACACCTATACAAATACACTGCAAATGTTACCGCCGTAAAAATGAAAAATTTAAGATGAAAAATTGTGATATTTTTCTTTTTTCTGCTCAATATATACATTGTGAGAACACGTTAGAACCGCCTCATCGAGGCGGTTCTAACGAGTACCCACAATCTATATTTCAGAGCTAGAACCGCCTCATCTAACGAGTACCCACAATCTATATTTCAGAGCAGAAATAAGAAAAATAAGGTATACCTTACTATATAAAAGTGGGGTTCAAGGGGGTCAAAATTATATAGGCGTGTTTTCCTGATGTGGTCTGAAATAACTGCAATTTCCTACCTAATTAAAAATCATACTGAAATGCTAATTAGCCCATACCACTATTTAGGGTATATGTTTACATCAGCACTTAGTGCAATGATGATGTCATCATGATCAGTTGCCATGACACTGAACACCAGACAACATACAGATTAGCACCTTTCTTTTGAAAAATCAGGGTAGGTATACTAAAAGAGTTATGAAATTATCAATTTCTGATCTTTTTAAATATAAATTGGTAGAAATCTTGGCAAAATACTGGAAAACAATCTGATTGTATATAATTTTACCAAGAGACAATACATTATGGGAAATCCAACCTGCGCTCGGATGGAACATAAATTCGTCAAAATGACTGAAAAGCGAACATTTTTAGCGATAGACACTAATAAGGAAACAGACAGAAAACGGACTTTGTGATATATATCTGATTTGAGAGATATTGAATCGTAGTTTCCAGCAAAACTATTGGTTTTAATATATATTAGGGGGACTTAAGCAGCAAGGAGATCCAGGAAAAATGGGTTTATTTGAGCAGTAGCGCACACTTTCCGCTCCACAAAACAATATAAAAATATGTTGTAAAATTTTGTAAAAAATACTGTTAATTAAAAGCACCATTTTGAGCTATATTTTTACAAAAGACTTCATTTTTTGCATGACAGAGTCCAATAAATGTGTCAAACTCTACGGTACCCCAATAAAGACTAACCCACATCTAGATGTTTATCCACCGTTGACAGATACATTTCCTATATCAAAGGTAGATACTTCTTTTCAATGGTTGTTACTAAAACACTGGAGAGTGTGCCAGTAATTTAGATAGAAACTATGCAGGCAACATACTTAATGTTTCCATAGCCACTATTTTTCTGTCAGGGGTAGAATTACCCCACCCACATCTTATAATGTATAAATTCAATTGGGAAACTTTAAACATATTTGGTTTCTCAGCTGTCCATCATGTTAAAAAGATATCAGAGTAACCCAAATTATATAGATTAAATGTATAAGAGAAAATGTTAATCACTCAGAATAAGAAGAGATCTGTGAGCCAGCGCAGTGTTTTGAAGCCAACTTAAAACAAGGATACTCTAACTGAAGAGTTCACCTGAGCTATGCATGGCAAGATTTATAAGAACAATAGCTATATTTGTTATTGGTAATGAATAAAGAATACCACCTAGAAAACATAACGTGCATTGGATCCTTTATTTTTAAGTAATTTGATCTGGAAATGTAGTCACAGATTTATAAACATCACGACGTCAAACAGTTCTGGGAACTCATTTATGACCACTGAGTGTATGTGACTTAGTGCAACCTTTCATATCTCCAAAGCGGTTACATTTCTGATGAAAATTTGTAATATTGTTCTTATTTATACTCCAAATTAAAGTTGAGAGTGCTCGTAAGAACCGCCTCATTGAGGCGGTTCAAACGAGGACCCACAACCAATGTCTTGGAACAGAAACAAGAAAAATAATTAATACCCCTGTAAATCCCAGTTTTCTCTATATAAAGTGGGGTGTACTGCGCTGTGCATTACATGGATGTATTATATGCAACGTGATGTATGTGACGAAGGATAACAATCAAATAAAACTCTGTTTTTTCCTTTACTGGGTAGAGTTCACAAGTGTGTCTAAAGCATGGACTTGCAATTGAGATTTGACCATTTTCAAAGAGACAAGACAACTGTATAAGCAAAACACTATTTCGTGGAAATAAGGGGCTACTCAATAGTAAAAACAAGAGGACCAAGCTAGCTTGGTCCTGTATCGCTCACCTAAGCTAACAAATTCAAAGTTTAAGGAAGTGCCAACCTTTCCTGAAGGCTTTATGGGAGGACATGGTGATGACAGGGTAAGCATTTTCTGCAAATCAAGTAGAATGTAACTCTATGATAAACAGGCTGACCTCACCGGTTTTCAAACTCATTCAAGCTTTTATTCCTGACTTGCTAAGAAGATCCGATCTAAACTGAAGTGGCTATGGTGATGACAAGTTCAAAAACAAGAGTTTTCAAACTCCACCAAGCTTTCTGCCTGACTTTCTTGTTTGTAAGTTTAATGAAGATCCGTTCAAAACTGAAGGGGCAGCAGTGATGACAAGGTCGAAAATAGGCATTTTCAGCAATCAAAGGCACTCTATGATAAATGTGCCGACTTGGCCGGTATTCGAACTCATCTGAGGTTTTATCCCAAGCCACCTTACATATAAGTTTCAGAAAGATACGATCAAAACTGAAGGGGCTACAGTGATGACAAGGTCAAAAATAGGCATTTTCAGCAATCAAAGGGATGTAACTGTATGATAAATGGGTCGTCTTGGCCGGTTTTCGAACTCTTCCAAGGTTTTATCCCCAGCCACCTTACATATAAGTTTCAGAAAGATCGGATCACAACTGAAGGGGCTACCGTGATAACAAGGTCAAAAATCGGCATTTTCAGCAATTAAAGGGGCGTAACTCTATGATAAATGGGCCGACTTGCCAATTTTTCGAACTCATCCGAGGTTTTATCCCAAGCCACCTTACATATAAGTTTCAGAAAGTCCGATCAAAACTGAAGGGGCTACCGTGATGACAAGGTCGAAAGTCGGCGTTTTTCAGCAATCAAAGGGACGTGACTCTATGATAAATGGGCCGACTTGGCCGGTATTCAAACTTATCCGAGTTTTTATCCTCAGCCACCTTATATATAAGTTTCAAAAAGATCCGATCAAAACCGAAGGGGCTACAGTGATGACAAGGTCAAAATTCGGCATTTTCAGCAATCAAAGGGACGTAACTCTATGATAAATGGGCCTACTTGGCCGGTTTTCGAACTCATCCAAGGTTTTATCCCTAGCCACCTTACATATAAGTTTCAGAAAGATCCGATCAAAACTGAAGGGGCTACCGTGATGACAAGGTCAAAAATCGGCATGTTCAGCAATCAAAGGGACGTAAGTCTATGAAAAATGGGCTGACTTGGCCGGTTTTCGAACTCATCCGAGGTTTTATCCCCAGCCACCTTACATATAAGCTTCAGAAAGATATGATCAAAACTGAAGGGGCTACAGTGATGACAAGGTCAAAAATCAGCATTTTCAGCAATCAAAGGGATGTAACTCTATGATAAATGGGCCGACTTGGCCGGTTTTCAAACTCATCTGAGTTTTTTGATCCCCAGCCACCTTACATATAAGTTTCAGAAAGATACGATCAAACTGAAGGGGCTACAGTGATAACAAGGTCAAAAATCGGCATTTTCAGCAATCAAAGGGATGTAACAGATTGATAAATGGGTCGACTTGGCCGGTATTCGAACTCTTCCAAGGTTTAATCCCCAGCCATCTTACATATAAGTTTCAGAAAGATCGGATCACAACTGAAGGGGCTACCGTGATAACAAGGTCAAAAATCGGCATTTTCAGCAATTAAAGGGGCGTAACTCTATGATAAATGGGCCGACTTGCCAATTTTTCGAACTCATCCGAGGTTTTATCCCCAGCCACTTTACATATAAGTTTCAGAAAAATCCGATCAAAACTGAAGGGGCTACCTTGATGACAATGTCGAAAGTCGGCGTTTTTCAGCAATCAAAGGGACGTTACTCTATGATAAATGGGCCGACTTGGCTGATATTCAAACTTATCCGAGTTTTTATCCTTAGCCACCTTACATATAAGTTTCAAAGAGATCCGATCAAAACCGAAGGCGCTACAGTGATGACAAGGTCAAAAATCGGCATTTTCAGCAATCAAAGGGACGTAACTCTATAATAAATGGGCCTACTTGGCCGGTTTTCGAACTCATCCAAGGTTTTATCCCCAGCCACCTTACATATAAGTTTCAGAAAGATCCGATCAAAACTGAAGGGGCTACAGTGATGACAAGGTCAAAAATAGGCATATTCAGCAATCAAAGGGACGTAAGTCTATGAAAAATGGGCTCACTTGGCCGGTTTTCGAACTCATCCGAGGTTTTATCCCAAGCCACCTTACATATAAGTTTCAGAAAGATCCGATCAAAACTGAAGGGGCTACCGTGATGACAAGGTCAAAAATCGGCATTTTCAGCAATCAAAGGGATGTAACTCTATGATAAATGGGCCGACTTGGCCGGTTTTCGAACTCATCAGAGTTTTTATCCCCAGCCACCTTACATATGACTTTCAGGAAGATCTGATCAAAACTGAAGGCGCTACGGTGATGACAAGCATTTTCCCATAGTAAGTCTATGGGACCTTGTGGTTGCCATAGGAACCGAAGTTATAGAGCGATTTCGAAAAAAAGTTTATGTCATCAATGCCCCACCAGAGGCATGCTACAGATGAGAAATGATTGAGATCAGCTTGCAGGATACAGAGATATAGCTGCTCAAAAGTGTGGACGGACGACGGACGACGGACGGACGACGGACGACGGAGGACCCACTATACTATAAGCTCCCCTGGAGCCTTCGGCCCAGGTGAGCTAAAAATCCTCGTGTAGGGACAATTAAATATTTTCTCCAGGAGTTTCTCCAGGCAAGTTTCATATTATTTCCACTGAGAGTTGTATGAACTTGTATCCAAAGTGAACTCCACTTTTCTCTGGATAGAAGGGTATTTAAAACAGGGACTTGCTAATATGGTATGATAGAAGTTCGCTTTTACATATACAAAATTTGTCTACGAGATTACTTCTAACAACTTGATACTCAGGATTTCTGACTAAGCAAACATTTTTGTACCTCCAATGCAAATGATGTTCTTACATTCCTTTTCTTCTTTAATCTTAGTTAAATGCCTCTTTAAAATATACAACCAGGCCAATTCATTAAAATAAAATTGATTAACAAATATACAGCTGGTTCAATGAAAGTCATGCCAGGTATAAATCTCATGAAACACAAGCAAATGACCGTTTAATATGCATTAAAACGAAAACGAAAGCAGAAACAGCGAGCAGTGTTTCTTGAGAAAACAAATAAACTGGATAGCTTGTTGTTGGTCATTTTCCCCCAAAATTCCAGGAAATATGAACGAAAGCAACGGTCTAATTTATTGAGGTAATCTCTGTTTATTCTTCAGGGTTAGCTGATTATACATATACCCATCAAGCACACGTCACTAGGGCAACGTCAAATCAACGTCGGTGCAACGTCACGACGTTGCGCCGACGTAGATGTGACGTTGCATAAACGCCATGTCGTTGCATCGACGTTGGTGTGACGTCACAATGACGTCATGTGCCTGCTGGGTAGGGTCATGAATACTGTAAAAAGGTAACTCTTTGGAAGCAAGGACTGCAACACAGAACTGAAAACTGTGGCGTATACATTTTTTTCTGGACCAGACTGGCTAGTTTCAGCCAATTAGGCCTCATCAGTAGCTTTTAAAGAAATCACCCCCTATGCATAATTCCAATTAACTTATTTGTATCATAAATTTGACATCAAAGAAACATTAAACGGTGAAATCCGTAATGACGTCAATGTAAACAAGAATTTTAACCCCAGCTTCATGACTTTGTGAACAGTCAAATCACTGACGGGCCTGACAGGTCGATTGTATCTGAATGTAAGCAGGACATATTGTCCCGAACCTGCCCATAGACCCGTAAGTCCCTGCCTTTCAAGTCTACATAATTTTAACCCCCTTGGACCAAATTTTTATATAGTAAAACTGGGGTTTACGGTTCTATTTCTACTCAAATATAGATTCGATGAGGCGGTTCTAACGAGTACCCACAATCTATATTTTGAGCAGAAATAAGAAAAATATCACAATTTTTCATCATAAATGTTTTTTTTTTTTTTTTTTTTTTTTTTTCGGCGGTAAAGTTTACATTGTATTTGTATAGGCGTGTTTTTGTTATGGATTTGCGTCCACTTTGTTTCCCAATATCCCCTTTTATGGGACGCTAGGCTTACATAAGTTGACTTTCGTAGAGTGTACGTCCACTGTTTTAGCAATAAAGGTAAAAATTTTCTTATGCATATAAAAGCACATAACAGGGAGAATCAAAGCGCCAAAAGGCACTCAAATGACAGATTCTGTGAAAAATTCAGATTTACTTTCTTTAGTGATAAGGACAATGGCGCCGGAGTGCTGATTTTTAGTTTGGTTCACAAAACTGAGGTGAATCGGCTGTTATACACTTTCATCATCATTTTACTTGCACATTATAGATAATACAACATGCAAATGACTACCCAGCGGGCACACGTCGCTAGGGCAACGTCATATCAACGTCGATGCAACGTCATGACGTTGCACCGACGTTGATGTGACATCACAATTACGTCATGTGCCTGCTGGGATAGTTGCCAGTTTTATGACAACACAAAGCGTAGACGCAACTTTCTTGTAAAAGCTTACACTTGTTGACTGTGATGTGTTTCGCGGCTTAGTCAAGAACCCTACCTTATGTCGTGCGCTTTTAAAGGAAAACACTTTTTGTGCGATTTTTGAAGTTTTGCGGCATGTGACTAATTATTTATCACAACACTGTGCTTACATATTCAGTTATTCAGACCTACAATAGAATTGGACAGTGATAACTGTTAGGAGTATATTATTGCTGGCTTGCTACCGTACGGTGAAGTTTCTAGCATCACGTACTTCGCATTTAATTAGGTCATGTAAGTGTTATGAGTTTGTACCCTTTCAGCCCTTTATAGCCAAGTACAGATACCTACAGATGCAAACAGTGTAGAACCTGGTGAGATGGCTCATAATGATACATCGCATTCTGTTCTACATGGTTTGACATGCTGTTGACGACTATTGACTAGACACCCAATTTACATGTGTAGAATGGACGCGTACAAATTCAGTGACTGAAGAGTGAACTTGAGAAACTCGTGGGTGGAAGGGGTGAGATCTTAACCTGGCCATTTTGAAATGTAGCAGAGGCCATTTCATCTTTTTGTTTTTTTGTTTTTTTTCTCTTAAATTGCGACACAAACTTCATATTTCTTACGATTCATCTGCAGGCAGCTGATTCAAATGAAATCCAATCACTGAAAAATAAGATAAAAATGTAAATTCGTCTGCTTCATGTTTTATATGGCGCTTTTAAGATAACTGACACGCTCATTATTCGTTTTACGAAAGACATATGTCGTCTGATCTTTCATGGAACGTTTTCAACCACAGTTGTCGCTAAACCCGTCGCATGATGCAGCTGAATCGTAAGATAAAATCATCAAGTCGTCTGCTTCAAAAGTTTGTATTACGCTTACAGGGTAACTTGTACAATTTTGATTACTGCGCCAAACCGGACTACATTTTGTGCGGACTCATATTTCTATGGCTGTCAAAGCCGGAAGAACTGAAGCCTGAATTACTTTAAACGTGTAGCACAGCAAGAATAGACAGATAGAATCTGTCATTAAAAATGACTCGTGTTTTACTCACTTTTCAAGAACCATAGACTTGCCCAAGTCTGTTAATTAGGTATCCATTGTAAAAAGTAATTGTCAAAAAAAAAAAAAAAAAATACTAAATACATTGTAAAATGAAATAGCAATACAGTCTTTTATGAAAATTGTGGAAGTAACCCTTCATTCAGTGATGTAGACTAAAAAGACTTTACATATTTTTGTTTAAAGGGACTTTCATTTAAAACTAAAAAATGTAAATGTAGGGGTCTAATAAGCACCACTGCAATTAACAAAACATGATCAGACAACGATACAAACACCTACCCCCCCCCACCCCCCACCACCACACACACACACTCATGTAGGAAAGAATTTATCAGGAAAAACGTATCAGGTAAAAAGTATCGGGAAAAACGTATCAGGATAAAAAGTATCAGGAAAAAAAGTATCAGGAAAAAAGTATCGGGAAAAAAAGTATCATGGAAGAAAGTATCAGTTTCATGTAAAATATATAGAATTAAGATTTTAATGCAGTTGCCACCTGAAGGTAAATCTTTATGTATCTGATGCATGTGGCATCTCAGATCATGTTGTGGGACTTTAATGGTCATTTTTAATGTATCTGATGCATGTAGCATCTCAGATCATGTTGTGGGACTTTAATGGTAAATTTTAATGTATCTGATGCATGTAGCATCTCAGATCATGTTGTGGATATTTTACCAGACATTGAGATGAAATGAAATCTCAAGCCCCACCGCCCAATGAAACCAAATAGGCCCATGAGCATGGGGGTCCAATGTGCACACTTTAGTTTATTTAATTTGAGGTTTAACCTGTCTGTCTACACTATATAGGTCATTTTGGAGACGTTGCTTCCAAGTCCTGACATTGAGATGAAGTGACATCTCAACTCCTGCCGCCTATAATGAAACCAAATAGGGTTAATCGATTCGCATCACTTTGGTTAGGTTTAATGTGCCTGTCTATACTATACAGGTTATTTTGGAGACGTTGCTTCCAATTTGTGCGACTTTTATCAGACATTGAGATGAAATGTCATCTCAAGCCCTGTCGCCCAGTGACACCAAATACAGTAGAACTTCGATGGCTCGAACATCGATGGCTCGTTTACTGTGGATGTGCCGAACCCATTCTTGAGCCCCTAGCGAAATCCTCTACATAAGAAATAGTGGGGCATAATTAAGGAGATTTTAGTCGTTTATCTTGCAAACGTATGCTGTGTGTACTCATTAGAATCGCCTCGATGAGGCGATTCTAATGAGTACACACAGCATACATTTTCATTATAGAACACCGAAAAGATGTCTAAAAGTATATCGGTATGCCTTCTGACAGTAACCTCAGTGGGTCGAACTACCCCTGTCTCGAACAGATTTTCGAGGTCCCAAAGGTGTTCGAGCCATTGAAGTTCGACTGTAGGGTTTATGAGCACGGAGGTCTAGTTGTTTAATTGGAGATATAGCGTCCCCCTCTACACTATTCATCTCAATGTTTGGAGACATTGCTTCCAGTTGTGGGACTTTTACATGACATTGAGATGAAGTGACCTCTCACCCCTTTTATAAAGCAAGGGTTACAGAGATAGGTTGCAAAATTGATTATTAAACAGAAAAACAAATCAAAACATACGAAAGTATCCTAATCATCATATCATTGTAACATCAGAAGCGAATATGGATAAAACTGATACTTTTTCCTGATCCTTTTTTTCCTACCTAAAACTGATACTTTTTTTTCGATACTTTTTTCCCTGATACTTGCTTTCCGATACCCACCCCCCCCCCCCCCCCAAAAAAAAAAAAATACAGCCATACTCGTAGGCATCGAGATTGAGGCGTTGAGGTCTTGCATCGTCATTTTCTGATATAGCAGGCTGTTAAGCAGTCAGATATCTCTTAAACGTTTACAAAAACAGATATGAACACTAGGGACTGAATCTAAATCTTGAATAATATAATTTCGTAATTATGTCAGAAATATCGAGAAACGTAAGACCAAAAGTAAGCAAATTTAATCAAAGGTCTAGACAAGTAAGCCTTGTCATTAATCTTAAGTTTGGTCTACTTTGACTTAATAGTACTAAAACGATTGCAAGAAAGTAACGTTTCTTTTGCTCGATGTCCTTAATTAATTCTAAACTGTCACTTGTTGGCTTGAGTTATGAGAAACGAGTGTGACTTGCTTAACAGTCCAATTTCCTAGAAATACCATACAAGCAAACAAACACTTAGTCATACTCCATGCTACAAGAAAATAAAAAAAAAATATGTTCCTGATTTTGCGAAATTTACACCTAAATCATTGATTACGTACATGTATACTATAACCTAACATGTCTGTATTTCCGTTCGTCTTTAATACTTTGCTTTTGTATTTTCATGTCAGATACACTAAAATTCCTTTATTAAGACCATCTTTAGAAGCCTCAGTGATGTAGTGGTTACGCTACTTGCCTTGTAAACCTGGGGTCGCAGGATCGATCCCGGGCTTCTCCAGACTATCGGATGAGTCTTTAAACCGAGGTCCCGTCTCCGTATGACCTTAGCTGTTGGTGGGACGTAAAACTCAAACACTCTCTCACTAAGACCACCATTGGGACTGTTCAAAAGTGGTCTTTAAGACCACTTTTGAACAGTCCCATAGGTGGTCTTTGACCAGAGAATACTGTATGCAGAAAACATAATAATAATAAATAATAATAATCGACCTTATTTATAGAGGGTAACACATTTAGTACTAGTACTAATCATCCATGTGGCCCTCTTTTCATGGGAAGAAACCAGTACTAGGCAATGTGGATAAAGTCTCTTGCTCAAGGAAACAACACTTGCCGCTCATGTGGATCGAACCCGGTACCTTTCGATCCCGAGTCCGATACTTTACCACTGCACACATAAAGAAAGAATACTTGCAACCTACTTTATAAAGTTTTAAAAGCAGAATTGGTATTAATTTTAGGTGGTCTACTTCATGTTTGTGTTTCTTTCCCTTTGGTGTCTCTGATTGGAGCTGTGGGTTGATTGTATCGATTCCTGATCATTGCCTCCACTTCTATTTTTTATTTAATAGTGGAATTTCACTGCATTTTCGGAAATATTTCTAATTGTTTGTTTTGTTAATATTATTTTTCTTTACCGAACTACAATGAGCTTTAGCCGTGCCCTCGTGAATTAATCAGCTTTCAACGCTCAGTTCTAATAAGCTGAAAGCAAAAGTTCAGAAAACGGTCAGATAGTATCACGCTTAGAGAATTAAACTCACTTTTCTGGGTTCAGATGTGGCACTAACAATCTTATTCAGTCATCTTTACATAAAACTTGAAACACAAAAGTCATTCGACAACTGCTGTGATTGGCGATTCTGATTTAGTATGACTTATACCCATGGCATCTCAAGCCCCACACTTTCCGGGCAGGATGCATTCTAAGCGGTTTACCAGTACTGAAGCTTGGAGGGTTTCAACTCTGCTCGGAAGCACCATGCGGCCCAATCCATTGTCTCAAGCCCCAATGGGCGGGCGTGTAATGGCTACACTTGTAAAAAAATGTACATGTAGTGATTAACAAGTGGAACATAATTCCCCTTATTCTTGCACCAAAGCATTTGCTTGTGGGTTCTCGGTAGAAAAGACTCGAGGAGGCAGTTCTGAACATCGCCGACAATTAATCCACACATAACAATGACATCCCCCGCCTAATAAGTTTTGATTGGTCCATTTCCAATTTTAGGGGCGTCAGATTTGTTTTGTTTGAGGTAAGTTGTAACAAAATGCGTGTACTTTGAGCAGTGTATATCTAGATCAGACGCCGCGTTTTGCAGCGTCTGAACTGAGTATACACTGCCAATCATGATCCCAAAAGAGGGCCGCTAGGCATATATGGGTTAACTGATATGGCTGATTTAAACAGAATGAGAATATATGAGATTTTTGTCCGCAAAAAAATATGACACTTTCAGAAACATGAAAAAGCGTTATCGCATCCCGAAAACAAAGCCTTGTATCAGGAATCGATGCAATTATCTGACACACCAAAGGGAAGGAAACGCCAAAATGAAACAACTTCCTCATAATTATAACGTCACAAGCGGAAAGTCAAAAGGACAGTTACTTTCCAACTAAATGACCAATCGGCTATCAAAAAAAATATAAAAACATGCATGCGAAGACAAAATATAATAATAACTAACCACCACAAAGGAACTGCATTGGAACAGTCAGTTTATACCCACTTTATATAGAGAAAACTAGGTTACAGGGGTGTGCATGTTTTTTTTTCTTATTTCTGCGCCAAGATATAGTTTGTGGTTCAAAGCGATTGTAACGAGCACCCACAACCTATGTTTGGAATACAACTAGGAAATATCAATGTTTCATCAACAAAAAATTACTGTTTTGGAGAAATGAAAAAGTGCATGCCAAACGGATGTTTTATCGTACATGTAATGTAACGCGGCGTGTTTGTTATGCAGTCGTGTTTACAATTCGGTGTATGCTGCTTTCATAACATGATAAAGTCTTCTTGCACTTTGCAAACAGCGTCCGCTTTACAGCTCAAATTGATCAAATCTGCCTAAGGAGCCAATAGTCCCAAACAATTTTCCATTCGGTCATTTTAATAAATAAACACAATCAAAATACGTATTTCTCATCCTCAGTTGTCAAAAGTTGAGTGCTGTACAATCAGCCCTAATCCATCACACAGCGAATTGTTTGGCTCTTCCATAAAAGCAGATAAAATTTGTTCTTCTTATGTAATGTGATTTCTTGAACTGAATCTTTTACTTTTAAACCTTTTTGTACCAATGGAATCTTCCACCTTATAATTACCAGGAGTCCATTTCAAAATTTAGGGATGTCAGGTTGTGTTTTCTTCAAAATTTATTTTGATAATGGTTGAATATCTGAAAAAACAGTGTAGGTCCTGATCAGACGCCGCATTCTGTGGCGTCTGATCTGGGCTAGCACTGTTCGCCCGGGTACCCCTTTAGGGCTTTCCGGTACTGAATGGGTTAATAAGACATTCGTCTACAGTGTCTGAAGAATTCCATAACATTCGATTCGATCGTGGATAATTTTTTATTTATTTTAAACTATCTTGTACGGAAAGCGCTTAGAAGCGTCTGTGGTGTAGTGGACAACCCCCAAGGGTCGTAGGATCATTCCGGGCTTCTCCAAACTTTCGGATATCTCCATATGACCATAGTTGTTGGTGGGAGGTGAATATATTGCTAATGCCCGACATCCGTGTCGCCTTTTAACACATAGAGTTCATTCTATACGGGGTATAGACGGAGTCAGGAATGTTTCCGTGCAGCATTGGGCATTAGCAAAATATTTTTGGCTTTTGTCCAACAGTAAGTCATCTGCTATTTCATTTCATTGAAAACGCCTCGGTGATACGCGAGGTTTTTTTAACGACAGGTTACGAGCTCAGATGAGTTGATCAAGAAATATGTCTTGCTTATTTAAGAGCAGAACAAATACGGCCCTCCCCTGAGCTGAGAATAGACAAAGCCTTAGCTGTTGGCAATTTAGTATTTACAAATGTTATAAATGCTCAAAAGCCTTTAGGACGACAAATAATTCATAAGATTTGGCCCTGTGCAACTGCAGAGCAAAACGTATTACATATGCAATACATTTGTTACAGACGACAGCAATAGAACCCATTCCACTGACAGAGTAAAGACTTTTAGAAAGAAGTTAACAGACGCAAGAAATAGTGTAAACAGTTTTCGTCCTACCAGACGTTTATAAACAGAACAAACGCAAATAATGCATTAAGGTGAATGGGAACACCTTCAGGGGAGGCAACTCCTGCAAAAGTATTTTTGTCTCCCATTTCAATAGGGGTCAACTCTTATAGGAACGAATTTGCTCCTCAGAAGCAAATTATTTCCTTTTAAGAGCAGACACCTTTCTCACTGGGACAGGTCTTATACAAAAGCGAACAGGAAGTTCTGAAAGTTGTCTCCCTTCGAAAAATGGCGGAAATACCTGCCAGGTGTGCCCATTCCCCTTAAGCTATTCAAGAAAACTGCAGAAATTCAGACATGCAAATGTAATCTTCCTTCATCATTTCATGGGAGCAAACGTGTTTCAAGATAAGATAATCCGTTTATCGAGTAAACGACAGGACTGATTGATCTCTTATCTCTAATAAACAAATAAACAAGCACAGACTATTGAAAATCTATGTTTTCGAAGCTTGTTGGTGTACTTGCGCGATACATGCTTGTCTTCCTAAAGGAATTAAGCAGTACCGACCTAAAATGCCACTTTGGCGTAACTATCATTTCAGTAAAGGTTAAAAGCAGATACATATTTTAACTAACAGCCTTATGCGCACTGAAAAATTGCACGACCCGCAGAAAAAGCGACCGACTGAAGTCGGTTGATTTCTAAGAGTGCCCTAAAATCACCATGTCATTATGTCATTCTGTCAGTCCGTCCGTAACCCGTTTGTGAAAATTGGTGATAGTGACTTAACCGCTTGGAATATTTAAACAATTGTTGGCATACTGACAGATATCAATGAGATCTAACCAATGAACTTGCGAAATATTATATTCCATTTAGTATAGCCTCGCCGAGGCAAAAAAATGTGAAAATTTTCGAACTGCTACTCCTCCGAAACTGTTGGGCCGATTGAAGTCAAATTTCATATGGAGCCTCTATGGGATGGGGGAAACCAAAATTTGCTCATGGGATCCAGGTCACATGACCAAAATGGCCGCTAAGCCATATATGGTCGGTCTGTCTGTCCGTCCGAAACCCGTTTGTGAAAACTGGTGATAGTGACTTAACCGCTTGGAATATTTAAACAATTTTTGGTATACTGATAGTGTCAATGAGATCTAACCAAGGAATTTGCGAAATATTACATTCCATTTAGTATAGCCTCGCCGAGGCGAAAAATGTGAAAATTTTCGAACTGCTTCTCCTCGGAAACCGATGGGCCGATTGAAGTCAAATTTCATATGGAGCCTCTATGGGATGGGGGAAACCAAAATTTGCTCATGGAGTCCAGGTCACATGACCAAAATGGCCGCCAAGCCATATATGGTCTGTCTGTCTGTCCGTCCGTAACCTGTTTGTGAAAATTGATGATAGCGACTTAAAGGCCCCGTCACACTCAGACCTGAAAGACCGCACTGCGTTCTTAAAACTTAAACTACGCAGGGAGAACGGGATGAAATGCAGGAAAAATCGCAGTTTTCAAGTTGGTTCTACGTCCTTAATAGGCCCATGTCAGGATGCCACTGCGTCTAACACGCACCAGCTACGTTTTGTCGCGCGCTTGATCAGGCATACACCACGTCCTTTGCGTTTTTACTACGTTTTTACTACGTTCTTCCAAAGACCTTTGAGACAACACGACGTGCTTAGTGCGCGTTTACCACGTTCTAACTGCGCCCTTCAAGGTGTTATAAATTAAAGTCAACTGCCTCTGCGTTCTCATTCGTTCTGCATTCTGAGCAAATTAAAGAATGACTGCTGATCCTCCATTCTTAGCTCTGCCACCAGTCTGTCATAGTGGCCAAGTTGAAATCATCTTTCAACCGAAAGCCAAGGGCGCACCCAACAAGGTTGCCTTCTATTCCTTCTTCGTCTTATTCTCCTTAATAACTCAAGGGCAGCCTGCGCATCAAGCAGAGTTTGGTTGCCTTGGAACAAAGCACACTGTAGAAGAACGTTTTGATTCTGTGTGTTCATGATGAAAGTGAAAATGTGAGAAATTCTGTAAAGTATTTATACTTAATTGCTTGACGTGACATGGACGCTATGAGAACTTGCTGCAAACGTAAAACGGGCGTGTGAAGCACCGAACGAACGTGTAACAAACGTAATGTTGTCTTAGACAACGTGGTATGAACGTACTTTTGCCTTTGCAGAAACGTGTAACGGTCGTGGTGGGTATGCGATTGACGTGGTATGAACGTGGTATGAACGTCGTATGAACGCAGTGCAATCTTTTCCGTCCATACCAGGTTTGTACTACGTCAATGTAGACCATATTAGGTTCATGCTCCGTTGGTACTACGTCAATGCCGTTGTTTCCATGTCCTTACTGAGTCCTTACTGCGTCCTTATTCGATCACGTCCTCGCCACGTAATTTTTGAACATGTTCAAAAATCATCCACGTCAGCCAAGACCATAAAGATCGCATCACGTCCTTATCGGTTTCTACTGCGTTCCTTCTACGTCGTACATGTTCGTACTACGTCGGCCCGGTTTTACATTGACGCAGTGGGAACTTGGTCTAGTGTGACTGGGGATTAACAGATTGGAATATTTAAACAATTTTTGGCATACTGATAGATATCAATGAGATCTAACCAATGAACTTGCGAAATATTACATTCCATTTAGTATAGCCTCGCCGAGGCGAAAAATGTGAAAATTTTCGAACTGCTTCTCCTCGGAAACCGTTGGGCCGATTGAAGTCAAATTTCATATGGAGCCTCTATGGGATGGGGGAAACCAAAATTTGCTCATGGGGTCCAGGTCACATGACCAAAATGGCCGCCAAGCCATATATGGTAAAAACCCTTCAAAAATAGTGTTCTCCAGAACAACTGGGCAGATTTCCACAAAACTTGATAAATAGCATCTGGGACGTAGGCCCATCATAAATTGCTAAAAATGGTGACCCTGGGTTGACCTTGACCTTCTTTGTGCCTAGGTCAAACTTTGACACATATGCTTTTGTTGGAATATTTAAACAATTTTTAGCATACTGATAGATATCAATGAGATCTAACCAATGAACTTGCGAAATATTACATTCCATTTAGTATAGCCTCGCTGAGGCGAAAAATGTGAAAATTTTCGAACTGCTTCTCCTCGGAAACCATTGGGCCGATTGAAGTCAGATTTCATATGGAGCCTCTATGGGTTGGGGGAAACCAAAATTTGCTCATGGGGTCCAGGTCACATGACCAAAATGGCCGCCAAGCCATATATGGTAAAAACCTTTCAAAAATAGTGTTCTCCAGAACCACTGGGCAGATTTCCATGAAACTTGATAAATAGCATCTGGGTCGTAGGCCCATCATAAATTGCTAAAATGGTGACCCTGGGTTGACCTTGACCTTCTTTGTGCCTAGGTCAAACTTTGACACATATGCTTTTGTATTGGAAAAGTGAGAATGCATTTTATCCTGCAAATGATTCAGAATACAGTACTAAAGTATAAGATATATTTTTGCTCCCTACGATAAGGCGCATTTATTGGGGGAACCGTTTTAGGTCCAGGTCACATGACCAAAATGGCCGCCATACCCATATATGGTAACACTCATAAAGCTAAAAGCATCCGGCGGGTCGTGCACTTCAGCTGAAGCACTGGTTATTTGTCTTAATCGCGACGGGAGTAAGGGCGAGGATTTTGACCACGTAAAATCGATTTAATCCCCACAGTGGAATTCGTTTCCGCTGACCGTTCCAAGGCGGTTCTTCTGTCGCGGTTTATTTTTGGTATGGTTTGTCTTTTGGTGTTTGCGTCGCTTATATTATTTTATTTTGGATTTTGTGGGACAGTAACTGTCCTTTTGGCTTTCCGCTGTTGGTGTTTCCGTTAGGGTCTGTTGCTTCATGTTTGTATTTCTTTCCCTTTGGTGTCTCTGGTTGGAGCAGGCGCGAATGTGGGCTAATTGTATCGATTCCTTATCATTGCCTCTACTTCTTTGATGGCTTTGGAAACAGTGTAGAACTAGATCAAATGGCTTCTGAGGAACCACAAACGACCGCAACGCTGAACTCGCATGCCATCAAACGAACGTACAAATAGCAACTAATGCGGCAATAGCCTAAAATGACTGCTTAACGCTCAGGCATAAGCACAAGTTCTCTTTGGATAACGAACCTATGCGGTATATCCCGGTCTTTCATGACGCAAAAAAAAATTGTTCTGGCTAAAATTGTGAGATCATATCGCGTTTAACCCCCTCATCGAGGTTGTGCTTACAGCTAATGAGTACCCAGAATATAAGTTTAGAAAATTAACGAAATTAAACGAGTTGAGGAAAAGGGATAAAATGCGAGGGTCCGCCGAGTTTAATAAATTGAATAATGCATGAGCACGATTGACAGATTCCATTTATCATATGCCATTTAAAAATGCATTTTACTCTCGATTTTTAACAAAAAGAATGTAAATATTCCGCCATTAGGAAAACGCGATGTAGTTAAGGATGTCGTACGTGTAACGCTACGGGGCGTATCTAACCAATTAGCATATTTAATCCGCTAGTGGATTACTGAATTTATTACATGACGTCAATACCTTCTCAGACGCGACGTCATATGGGCCCCGTCAAGCGATTTTAGTACTTATCGCCTATGCGAGCAGCGAAGGTTCAGGCGAGCCTGCGCATCCGCGCAGTCTCGCCAGAACCTTCGCTACTCGCTCATACAAGCAGTTAATCAAGAGGAACCTTCAGACAGAAAGCCATATCTCTGGCCCCTCTGAATGGCTGGGCATGCGCAGTTAAAATGTGTCATGACGGAATGCTCGAAGACACAAATTCGCTTGGCGGGGCTCATATGATAAAGTATCATACTGGAAAGCACCGTGATTTATTTTGACTTCACTTATACCACTTACGATATAATGATCATATTATGTCGCACGTGTCAATGTATTCATTGACCACCACTACGTCCCAATATTTAGCTACAGACTTTGTTCCCATCACGAAAACATACCAATAAAATTCCGACCCCCCCACCCCCCCCCTCCTTGAACCCCACATTTATTTAGTAAAACTGGGGTTTACAGGGGTTTAACCTTATTTTTATTATTTCTGCTGAAAAATATAGATTGTGGGTACCCGTGAGTACCAACAATCTATATTTTGAGGAGAAATAATAAAAAAAATCACAATACTTCATCTCAAAATTTTCATTTTTTTCGGCGATAAAGGTTGCAATCTATTTGTATAGGCATATTTTCGTAATGTTTTTTCTGTAAAAGCAATAAGAATGTAAATATCATTACGTAAGCCTTGACATGACAACTTCACACTTATCATCCAACGGCTAAGCAGTTTAAAGCACATATCAGACTGAATGATTAGAAATCACATTATTCTTGCTGACACTTTTATCAAAAGTTGTCGTGTAGGCTAGTGTAGAAAACAGTACTGTTGTTGGGGGATAAGAAGACAGTGACGTAAAAGAGTATACCACCACAGGTAGGTTTGACAGGTTGCACCGGTGTCATTATCATACCCATCATCGGCTGGCAAGACAAATTATCATTACCGAAGCGTTGTTACTTTTTGACAACAGTGTACAATGCTTAATAACAAAAACATTCGCTGGCGTCACTTTCAACTTATCTTCGGTCAACACTACTGTTGTCGGAGGATAAGTAGACAGCGACGTAAAAGAGAATACCACAACAGGTAGGTTTGACAGGTTGCACCGATATCATTATCATACCCATCATTGTCTGGCAAAACAGACTATACCGTTATAATTATCATTACCGAAGCGTCGTTACCTTTTGACAACAGTGAACAATGCTTAATAACAAAAACATTCGCTGGCGTCACTTTCAACTTATCTTCGGTCAACACTACTGTTGTCGGAGGACGTAAAAGAGTATACCACCACAGGTAGGTTTGACAGGTTGCACCGTTATCATTATCATACCCACCCAACACTGGCTGGCAAGACAGACTATACCGTTATAATTATCATTACCGAGGCGTTGTTACCTTTTGACAACATTGGCCAATGCTTACTAACGAAAACATTCGCTGACGTCACTTTCAACTTATCTTCGGACAACCGTATATTGATTTGGGAATGACATGTACATGTACTGTGCAATATTTATCACATATCGGGGTATTTATTATTTTAAAGGCATTTCAAAGGTTTTGAAATTGATAATTTACTGACATACTTGGCAAGCATGATGAAGTAAAGTGGCATTTTTATTCTTATTAGCAGTAATTCTTCTGGTAACTAAACTGCTTTGTAAGTAAGACTGACGGTTGAAATACAACTCCGAATGTAAGACTAACAGTTGAAATACAATCATGTTTTGCAAACTCCGAAGTTGACTCGGAAGCCCCCAGCAATTCTACTGCTGACCGCAACAAAGCCGCCGTTCCTGTCAAAGTTCAAATATGTTAACCCTTATCCTGCTGATCACGACAGCTCATTCCTTTGCAAAAAGTGTAGATCCATATAATCATGATATAACGCTTAGTCATGCAGTTTGTGAACAGAACGAATATGAGCCAGCGCATGACAAAACCAACAATAAGACATAAGTGACCAACGAAGACTTAGATCAGCCTGCGCATCCGATTAGTGATCAAGAGGTTGCGGGTTCGAGCCTCACGCTGACCAAAGTGTTGTGCCCTTGAGCAAGGCACTTCATCCACATTGCTTAAAAAAGAAAAAAAAAAAGAAAACAGAAAGTACTGGTTACCACCCAGGAAATCCTGCTCGTAATGCTCAGATGTGAGCGAGTAGCAGTAATAGGAGAAAAAAAAAAAAAAAAGAAAAAGGATAGCTAGGGGCCCGATGCTCCTTCATGCAGGAAGAGAAGCTTTTTTAGAAGTAGTCTTAATTTGAGGTGGTTTTAACAACGGAATTTCACTGTATATGTTTAATGCCCTAACCAAATATGGTTCGATTTTCGCAAAGTATTTTCAAAATTAGGATACCAGACAAATGGTGTACCGTCTCACTGTATACCAATAATCTATATTCGGACAGAAATAAGAAATATATCAAAAACGTGTGGCAAGGTTATGTTATACCCAGTCATGCACCTTAGTAACGCATGTTCCTGATGACTTTCCGAACTCAAATATCTGTGTATCATGAAAGCTATTCATGATAGAGTAGTGTTCCTCATATGAATATTGTTACGAGAAACCCACACTTTCGGCTTTTCGTGATACCTAAAACGACCTGCGAAAACACGACTAATCAAATATACCAGCAAAAACTAAAAAATCTCTTATCATAGATTGTGGGAACTCATTACACGGTTCTATGGAAATGATATAGACGAAAAAAAAAAAATAATAATGTATATCCCTGAAAAACCGCAATTTTACTACAAATAGGAGTAAAAATTATGTAGACGTGTTTTCCTGATGGGATTGAATCAGTCTTAATTTTTTTAATTGAAACCAAATGTAATGTAAGATCAATGCAGCGAACAACAATGTGTTTGATGCGCAAGCTAGTATGCGCCGGTGTCGTTTCGCACATTATGAAAACACGCATATACAAATACATAGTAAATTTTTTCGCCGAAAAAAAATGAAGATTTTATAATAAAAATGTGTTATTTTTCTTATTTCTGCTCAAAATATAGATTGTGTGTCCACGTTAGAACGATGAGGCGGTTTTAACGAGTACCCATAATCTCTATTTTAAGCGGAAATAAGAAAAATATGGTCTACCCCTGATAACCCCAGTTTTACTATATAAAGGTAGGGTTCAAGCGATAAAATTACAAAGGCGCGTCTTCGTGATGAATGCCAAGATAGGTTTTCCCATGAAGTGAATCATTTGGTCTGCTCTATGCAGTTGACCACTTAATCCAATAAATATTGTATTTCAATTAATGCAGTCCGAAGTCAATTTTAGCAATTTCCAATGTCATATGTCCGACAAAATGACGCCTTCGCAGGCATGATAAGCTTACAGACATCCGGCATGACTTTATTCGGCGAAATGAGCTGCAATACTCGCAAGGCTTCTGCAGTATTCCGAATAGTCCCCATAAAAGTGCAACTAACGGACTAGTCTGGTCCAGAAACTTTCCAACATCTGATATTCGACATTACGGTAACATAAACCGGGGTCGGCAACATCCTTTTGTGGAGATTGATCATGAAATCTTTTCTACGGTCATTCTCTCCCTTCCGCTGATTCAAGAAGGGCCGTTGCCAGTTTCTGACGAAAGAAGTCAACCGTTTACGTATAAGCCTGCCCAGGAAAAGTGGGAAGGTAAACTGACCGGCTCAACAATGACCTAAAATAGTGTTGACTGGGCGGTTAAACTCCAATACAAACAAAACTGGAAGCAACGTCTCCAAAATGACCGATATTCGTGTTTTTTTTTTTTGTTTTTTTTTTGTTGTTGTTGTTTTTTCAGCATTAAGAGTTTACAATGTATTTTGTATTGGCGTGTTTTCGTAATGAGGTTCAATTGCAGATTAACCCTTGTCTAGCAGAATAAAATAATTAAGTCACACCCATTTCTAACCGTCATAATATAATGCATTCAGAATGTCAAACAGTGAAGATCCTGATCAGAAGCCATCTGATCTGGATCTACACTGTTTGCAAAGGTAGGGCTTGTCGTGTTCAGCACGACAGGGTAAAATAGGAGTCAGGTTGGTTGTGCTTGTACTTTTTTGCAAAAAGAAAAAATCGCACAGTCTTATAAAAAGTCTTCCATATAAAAAGATTCAGATTGGGTACAACATAAATGTTATGCATGGTAGTTAACCCAATCACGGTTGACAACTTTGCTTCCCTCTTTAATTGCACGCCGGTGGGCCAGACCTCAGATTCTTTGACGGTTCCAGCGTAAAGGCTTATGTTGGTTGGCACCTGATGCTCTGTCTCTGGTCGGGCCCACGGAGTCTAACTGTTGGTTTTCTTTTGCTCCAGCGTTTAAGTGGTTTCTTGCTGTCGAGTCCTGACCGTTGTTTCATCTCTGTGGTTGATTGATTTTTGCGTTCACGGAGATGTTGCACTGATGAGTTAGGAGGCCTTCATGCGGACTAAACAAATTATTGGTCTTAATCTCGATGGAAGTAAGGGGGCGAGAATTGTGGCCACGTAAAATCGATTTAAGCCCCCCCCCCCCCAGCAGTGGAATTCGTTTCCACTGACCGTTCCAAGGCGGTTCTTCTGTCGCGGTTTATTTTTGTTATGGTTTGCCTTTGGGTGTTTGTGTCGCTTACATTATTTTAATTTGGATAGCCTATTTGCCAATTTGTGGGAAAGTAACTGTCCTTTTGGCTTTCCGCTATTGATGTTTCCATTAGGGTCTGTCTGTTGTTTCATGTTTGTGTTTCTTTCCCTTTGGTGTCTCTGAGAGGAGCTGTGGGTTAATTGTATCGATTCCTGATCATTGCCTCCACTTCTATTTAGCAGCATTTCCTGATAAGATGCCACAATATCTCTAGCCTAAGGGTCGTTCTTACGTGACTGAATTTTAAACTTTTAAACAGTAATTACTGAAGGAATGATGCCATGAACATGGCTCAAATAATATTGCATCTTAATATTACTGTATACGTAAAGATGTGTAAGTTTCAATATTCAAATTCAGAGAGTAGGGTGAAATTCAGTTCATCTTGTCACAGCTGCCCCAAATGGCGCTGGTTGAGTTAAGGAGAACGGGTATAGTTATTATTAATGAGCTATCGCACGACAAAACCTATAATAAGACATGTGCGCCCAGCGAAGACTCAGATCAGCCTGCGCATCCGCGCAGTCTGATCAGAGTCTTCGCTGTGCGCTCTAAGGATAGCTAAGGGTTCATGCAGCACGAGAAGTCTCTGGTCAGACTATATTGATGCGCAGGCTGATCTGTTTCTTCGCAGGGCGCACATGTAAATTGTAGGAAATGCTGTACCCGGCTCATTTGTATACAAGGGACAGCACTCTGATAACTGCCTGTTTGCTTTCCTGTATATATGCCTAGCTTTCTAAAAAAGAAAAATACAAATAGGTCTATATGTGCACATGAGAATGATGTATTTCCTTTTCATTGTATGTCTTTTTTCTTTTATAATTTTCTATCGATAAAGTAACCTCTCTTGCATGCTTATCTATCCCCGTTCCGTTTGTTTGTAAAAGTTCTTCGACCGATGCGAGGATGTCCCCATGGGCCAACATTTCACTGCATATTCATTAAGGGTCTTTAATCAAATAATATGACGACCGACCAACTTGTTTAGGTTCTTGATTTGGAATGTTTAAGTTATCCCCTAATTATCGCCCTTTCATTTACGTCTCGCATAAAATTCAGCCTGATTCAAACTTTAAGTAGGTAAGAAAGATTATTCTTGCACACCAAACAAGGAAATCCGTAATTTTACCCTGGGATAGAAATTTATGTTCTGACCCTGGTGTTCCGACCCAAAATCGAATATTAACGCGTGTTTGATAACTGCACTGGTTGATTACGACCTCGTATGTGTCGTCGGTAAGGTTGGCGTCACAGCACGTTACCTGACGTCACTAAACATTTCTGCACACTCCTGCAAAATACTACCTTTTTCTAAATTTTCTCTATTTTGTTATCAGACTTTAACCTGGACTGTCAGAATGGGTATTTTATTACCCCTGCTTGCAAAAATCTGGAAACTCTCAAGAGGTTGCCGAAGCTAAGGCCAATACAGATTACCTAAAACTGGGCTTTTTAACTATACAGAGGAAAATAAAAGAAGCAGGTTTGAGTAGGTGAGTGAGTGACTGAGTGAGTGTGTAAGCACGCGAGCAAGCAACTGAGTGGGTGAGTAGGTAAGTAAGCAAGTAATCTTGCAGACACACAATACTGACTCAACTTTGATTCAACGTTGAAAAAACGTTTTAAACGTTGTTTCAACATTGATTCAATAGCAGGTAGATAAGTAAATAAGGTAAAGTAAGAATGTTTATAGGTTACTAAGAGGTTTTAGTAACGAGGAAAAATCACAAATAAATAAAAGAAAAACAAGCAAATTCGTTGAATTGATATCCCCCGCCGAATGGGTTTTTCGTGTAGAATGGCAAGAAAATATATCTGGCCAAAATTGAGAATTGCGCGTGCATCAAGGCAGCATAATAATACATATTTATTTCAAGTTTCATTTTATTCCATGCAATAGTTGCTGAGAAGCGGTTCCAGACAAAGTGAGACGACGAAAAATCCAGAATTTTAATCATTTAAGGGGCCATAACTCTGGGTGTAAAAAGTCAATCCGAAAAAAAATTGTGCGTGCATCACCACAGTATAATAATACATATTTATTTCAAGTTTCATTTAATTCCATGCAATAGTTGCTGAGAAACAATTCCCGACAAAAAAGTGAGACGACGAAAAATCCAGAATTTCAATTATTTAAGGGGCCATAACTCTGGATGTAAAAAGTAAATCCGGAAAAAAATGCGCGTGCATCACCACAGCATAATAATACATATTTATTTCAAGTTTCATTTAATTCCATGCAATAGTTGCTGAGAAACGGTTCCGGACAAAGTGAGACGACGAAAAATCCAGAATTTCGATCATTTAAGGGGCCATAACTCTGGATGTAAAAAGTCAATCCAGAAAAAAATTGCGCGTGCATCACCGCAGCATAATAATACATATTTATTTCACGTTTCATTTAATTCCATGCAATAGTTGCTGAGAAACAGTTCCGGACAAAGTGAGATGACGAAAAAATCCAGAATTTCAATCATTTAAGGGGCCATAACTCTGGCTGTAAAAAGTCAATCCGAAAAAAAATTGCGCGTGCATCACTGCAGCATAATAATACATATTTATTTCAATTTTCATTTAATTCCAAGCAATAGTTGCTGAGAAACGGTTCCGGACAAAGTGAGACGACGAAAAATCCAGAATTTCAATCATTCAAGGGGCCATAACTCTGGATGTAAAAAGTCAATCCGAAAAAAATTGCGCGTGCATCACCACAGCATAATAATACATATTTATTTCACGTTTCATTTAATTCCATGCAATAGTTGCTGAGAAACGGTTCCGGACAAAGTGTGACGGACGGACGGAAGGATGGGCGGACGGACGGACAACGCCAAAACTATATCCCTCCGCCTTCGGCGGGGGATAAAAAACAAGAAAAATAAATATTTTTTCCCATTTTGTACAGAATGGGATGTCCCATCCCACATACAGAAGGGGTGCATTTAAGAGTTAAAGGGTACCAGGCTGAATAGAATTTAATCATTGATAAAAATTGGTTGAAATTAAGCAAAAAGTGAAGGCCCTGCTCAGGCGTCTTGTTCTGCAGTATCTGATACGGGTCTGCACTGTTTGCAACGAGTGATAAGTTGTTTCCTTATTCCTTTTTCCTTATTCCTTTGTCCTTATTCCAGATTTATTTTTTCAACCTGAATTTCTATAAAGGGTCATATCAGGAAAGGTTTATTTTTGGCCCCATCAAAATATGCTCCGGCTCCGACTTTACGTAAATATGCTCACAAAAAGTCTTGGTAAGACTTCAACTAGCATAGAATCGACTATTCAGTTATCATACACAATATCAAACCAAAAATCGCCCGCCTATCTTGGCTTGGAGAAATATATTGAGCTGAATGGTGCTTCCACGGAGAGCCGAAACTGACGACACATGAGAAAGCCGCTGTGGGTTCAAGCCTGGCTGGGGTCACATGTGAGATGCTAAGTTCTGCGTGGTTTTTCTCCGGGCACTCCGGTTTTTGCCAACCTCTGATTATCGCTTGGCTCAAATGAATAAGTGATGGCCCCCGCCCATAGGGGCTTGAAGAAATATATGGGCTGCATGATGCTTCCACGCAGAGCTGATTCTGGCCCGCGACACGGAGGACACGACTTCCTTGCGTAGAGATTGATCCAGCTATCTTTTCTACTGTCATTCTCTCCCTACCGCTGATTAAAGAAAGGCAGTTGTCAGTTTCTAGTGAAAGAATGTGCACTATACGTATAAGCATGACCAGGAAAAGTTGTATAGGCTCGATATGACCTAAATAGTGTTGACTTGGTCGTAAACTCCAATATAAACAAGCCAACAGTATGTTGCAAAGAATGTTTATGTCTGAAAGCACTGGCCGTATGTTTAAAATAGAATTCAATTTGATGAATGCGTTTGCGAAAGCGGTATTTTCTTTCAATTTCGTAATACTGAAACGAAATTATCACATTAAACGTCTGATCATCGCATTCCTTAGTATCACTGAGCGAATGATCCTGTCTTTCTACAATTCAATTTGGTATTTTGTAGGTTCACACCTGTTATTCGTTTATCCATGAAAATAATGTTTTTGTGGCAATTAGTGGTCATTTTGTAACACTATGTTGAGATTTTCAATAATACTTATATTGAATTGTAGAAAGACAGGATCATTCGCTCAGTGATACTAAGGAATGCGATGATCAGACGTTTAATGTGATAATTTCGTTTCCTAGAAAACTACACGTACATACAATTTCTCAGCAAGGTATGATTGAATGCGGATAATTGTCTTTTATTTCATAATAAAAGGAAACAAAAAAATGTACACATTCAGATGCATTTGTGTCTGTTATTTCTGTGGAGCAGATAATGTTCGATATCACTTATGATTTTAATTTTACTGCTATTATTATTATTATTATTATTTATTTATTTATTATTATTATAATTATTCATTATTATTGTTATTACTGTCATTTGTATTAGTATTATTAAGTTCTCGGAAAGCATTTTCGAGCCGTCGGACAAGCTAAGATTTGTTGTTGTTTTTTTTTTTCAGTCAATGGCTATCATCAAATTGCTCTGTTGATGTTATTATTATTACTATTCGGTTTTCCTCATTTAGTCACTATCTGAGATACTGTTTAGATGACAGTAAAAAAGAACCGTCTTATTTCATGACTCTCGTAAGACCGGGGAATGCAAGGCGGTCCTATCACGAAAACATGTCTATAGAATTTTGACCCTCGTGAACCCCACTTCTATATTGTAAAACTGGGGTTTACAGGATACAAAGTATTTTTCTTATTTCTGTTCTAAAATATAGATTGTGGGTACTTGTTAGAACCGCCTCATCACCGCCTCGATGAGGCGGTTCCAATGAGTACCCACAATCTATATTTTCGAACAGAAATAAGAAAAAATATCACAGTCTTTCATCTTAAAATGTTCATGCTTTCGGCGATAAAGGTTACAATGTAATTTTACAGGTGTGTTTTCGTAATGCTACAATCAATTTCCTGGAGAAAATATACTAAAACAGATCAGGAATCGATAAAATATCCTGACACCATAATCCAAGACGCCAAATGGAAAAAAATGAAGACTTCTAAAACAGTCGGAAAGCCAAAAGGGCAGCAACTATTTCTGCACATAATTATAATGCGCACTTTCCCTGCATAGTAAGAGTCGTTTTTCATTGCGCACATTTCATAGACTTGTTAAGGGATAAGTACAGTGAAGTCCCACTGTTAAGACCACCTGAATTTACGAATACACGTTGTTCTGCTTTTAAAAGATTGTCGATTGCAATTATTCATTGTGTTTTCTGAATATTTTGTCCTCTGGTCAGTCAGATACCACTTTTGGGACTGTTCAAAAGTGGTCTTATGACCACTTTTGAACAGTCCCAAAAGTGGTCTTAATATAGGAATTATACTGTATATACCTGCTGGCAATAAAATGTGGCTTTGCTTTCTGTTTCAGATATAATACCGGTGATCGTTTCGTCGCAGCTTGAAAACCAATATAAAGAGGATAGCTGCTGTTGAGAGCTTATTCGCCTGCTAAATGCTGGAGCTGTAGTGACCATCATTGGAGGATTACGCGTGAACAAGAATTAAAAGAAACGGGTAAACCGGTCCGATCTGAAGACAAGTACCCGAGATGATTTGTTGGTGACAGGAAGAAATTTATGAGTGCAGAGATATGATTCAAGGATTGTTTCTTTTCAAATCTTATATAACAACATTAACTCGAAATATTGTTAAGAAATTTCATGAATTCAGTTGATGAACTAACAGGGGGAAGAGAACCTTATGTGGAACAATTTTGAGCTAGAGTTCAACTAGGCGGGGAACGAAAGTCTTGAAAAATCGCTCAAGGAGTTTTGTTCTGTTTCATGAATCAATTACATATAATGTGCAAACAATAACTTATTAACACTTATCATTTTAGTGCCTATATATTGCGATGGAAGAACTCATGGAATTAGTTGAAAGTTTGAATGAAACTTATATTGCCCCCGCCTCGTTGCCCGTGAACTGCAGTGACATGTTCATTGACAGACCAATCAACATTACAATTTACGATCCCATCAGACAACAGCAAATCAGAAACGTTGAAATCGCGCGGTTTTACTTGTATGGGGTTCTACTTCCAATCGTCTGTGTTTTTGGATTTTTTGGAAATATATTAAACATAGCAGTGTTTACAAAGAAGAAAACGTGTAAAACTTTGGATGAAATTGAATACTGTACCACAATATGTCTTGTCGCGTTAGCTGTATCCGACATGATGTTTTGCATATGTGCATTCCCACAAACATTTGACACAAAGAAAGGCTATTACACCCGCTATGAATTCATGCTTTATTACCGCATGTACGCGGTTTCAGCCATCAATACCTTCATCTTGTCCAGTACCATGCTAACAGTGCTCACCGCCATAATGAGATACACGGCTATATGTCACCCGTTCTATTGTAAACAGTTTATTTCGCTCAAGAAAACCATTGCGGCTATTCTCATAGTTTATGGCTTTAGTTTAGCTTTCAATCTACCATATCTATGGTGGTACCAAACCGTGGATGTTGACTGTATAGGACCAGTAGCTTATATAGAACTTGAGAAGGGCGATATATTCAATGATGACAGTTTTGTATATACGCATAAACTTCTGTGGGCGATCCTTGGTAACTTTATTCCCCTCGCTATTCTACTATACTGTAACATTCGTCTTGTGAAGGCTCTCCATCAGAGTCAGAAACTGCGCCTGCTTCATAGCAGAGACAACGTTGGATGTCTATCGGCACACAAACGGATCAACATTACCCTTATCACAATTATTATCTTGTTCTTTCTACTTGTGGCGCCCTCTGAGATTTCCAAGTTTATCATATACATTTCCAAGTCGGACAAAGACCCTCAAACGCAGTACACGTACCATATGGTATCTCTGTTCACAAATGCCTTACAATGTATCAATTTTTCTGTCAATTTTATTCTATATTACGTGATTATAGCTCCATTTCGTAAAACTCTTCATGAGTTCATATGTGTTTTGAGGATAGGAAGGCGCGGGACACGGGATTCTACAAATAGTCAGAAGCAACAAACATGCGTTCTTTTGACAGTGAAAGATCAGAGAAGACATTTATTATAAGTGCTTTCATTTTCCTTTGTCACTTTGTATCGTGATTAAATCTTGAAGCATATTGGTCCCCAGAAATTAAACTTTCAACTTGGACATTCCCAACTCCTTTTATTCAGGGTAAAACATACATATATGTGAGTTATCTTTCATGCTACTCAAATGGCATTCGTTAGAAAAACACGCCTATACAAATACATTGTAATCTTTATCGCCGAAAAAAATGAAAATTTTAAGATGAAAAATTGTGATATTTTTCTTATTTCTGCTCAAAATATAGATTGTCGGTACTCGTTAGAACCGCCTCGGTGATGCGGTTCTAACGAGTACCCACAATCTATATTTTAGAGCAGAAATAAGAAAAATAAGGTATACCCCTGTAAACCCCAGTTTTACTGTATAAAAGTTGGGTTTAAGGGTGTCAAAATTACATAGGCGTGTTTTCGTGATGCTCTGATGAAATTTGATGTCATTTTTGGGGTCGATCGTTTGTTAATCACCCCAATGTTACTAAGGATATTAGCTTATCCCCGTCAGTACCAGAAACCCCTAAATGGGTACCTTGGCAAACAGTGCAGCCCCAGATCAGACGCCGCAGAACGCGGCGCCTGATCAGGGCCTACACTGTTTGCAAAAAGTAATTTCCCGAACTAAATTTTGAAGAAAACACAACCTTGACACCCCTAAGTTTCGAAATGGACTCCTGCCATATATAAGGCGGAAGATTTCCTTTGGTACAAAAAGGGTTAACGTTGTTGACGTCCACGTGACGCGAAATAAAGGTTACGGCCATTTACAGCCATTATATTCTTGTCCTTGTGACATCAATTCTGTGTAAAAGAAAGCTTGATAGAAAACATTTTCCTGGCTCATAGGCCGGGACATAGGCAAACAGTGTAGCCCTAGATCAGACGCCGCAGATATGGGTCTACACTGTTGCTTTCCGTACAGAAATTCAAGGGTTAAAGAAATGATCTAAGTACTCGTTAAAAATGTTTCCGAGCCTACACAATCGACCCAATAGGGAAGCCAGTACTTTGATCTTTTTTACATTCAAAACATAAATTTCCAATAAGGGGATAAATGCATTCAAAATTTCACGTGGAAAGGTAAATCGGCAGTTTTACGGTCGGACATTTCGTTTAAAGCCATGTCATTTCAACACAATGTCGGGTAAAAGTCACACAAAACTGGAAGCAACGTCTCCAAAATGACCGATACAGTGTTGACGGGGACGTAAAACATCGTATCAAACAAACAAAGACAACATTCTCAACCATCAGAAAACGGAGGTCATGCATCATGAAAATACGCCTATATAATTTTGACCCCCCTCCCTTGGACCACACATTTATATGAAAAAATTGGGGTTTAGAGAGGAAACCCTTATTTGACTTATTTCTGCTCTAAAATATAGAGTACGGGCACTCGTTAGAACCGCCTCGATGAGGCGGTTCTAACGAGTACCCACAATCTATATTTTGAGCAGAAATAAGAAAAATATCCCAATTTTTCATCTTAATATGTTCATGTTTTCGGCGATAAAGTTTAAAATGTATTTGTATCGGCGGGTTTTCCTAATAAAAGTGAGATTTATTACAAGAATATTCATCACATAGACTTGTTAACGGGTTTTCTTTTTAAAAAATTTTGGTTTTAAGTTCTTTTCGAGATTATGTCACTTATTCTACCAGCAAAAGGGTAAACCAAGCCATCCGATTACGTGAATTCAACTGTTACACAAACAAAGCTGCAAAGGGCCGCCGAATCTTTGTGTGGACTCAAGAAAAGTTCATATATACTGACAACACCTGAACTGCCCTGCCCCACCAATCATCTGTGACTACTATAAATATATAATTTACATACGACTGTTTCGCCGTAGAATAACACATCACTATTATACAGTATTTAGTCATTTCTCGAAAACATGAAGTTTCTCTGATGAAAACTAGAAAGATTTTTTTCTTAATTTAGCTGCAAACATAGATTGTGGTAAACGTTAGAATCGCACCACCGAGGCGGTTCTGACTAGTACCGTTAATCTTTTTTGAGCAACGTTAAAATATATTTTATACCTTTGTATACCCTACATTTCTCTATACAGAGAGGTCACGTCATAACGATATACAGTCGAACTTCAATACCTCGAACACCTTTGGGACCATGAAAATCTGTTCGAGACAGGGGTAGTTCGAGCCACTGAGGGCTAATGCCAGGAGGCATAACGACATACTTTAGGACATCTTTTTCTGTGTTCTATAATGAAAAATGTATGCTGTGTGTATTCATTAGAATCGCCTCATCGAGGCGATTCTAATGAGTACACACAGCATACATTCGCAGGATAAAAGACGAAAATATCCTAAGTTTTACCCTCCCTATTTTTTATGTACAGAAATTCCCTAGGGACTCAAGCACAGGTTCGACTCAGCCATTGTAAACGAGCCATCGGTGTTCGAGCCATCGAAGTTTTACTGTATACCTTTGTATACTCTTTGTTTCTCTATACAAGGAACCTTCGCCATAACGAATTTGTCACCATAAAGGACTTTCTTACATAAATACACCAAGAAAAAAAATGTGGTCGCCTCGCCATTTTTTGTGGACATCTGTTCGAATCGCATCAGCCCACAACATTTGTTTCTTACTGGCCCCCGCTCATCGGGGCTTGAAGAAATATATGGGCTGCATGATGCTTCCACGCAGAGCTGAAACCGACCCGCAAACGAGTACTGGTAATCCGCTTAGAGGATCTAAGCCTGCCCAGGCAAAGCAGTGCGAGTCGGCCCGTCCATGCTTATAAACCCTATTGGTTTCATTGGGCGGCAGGGCTTGAGACGTCATTTCATCTCAATGTCGGGTAAAAGTCCCACAAAATTGGAAGCAACGTCTCAAAAATGACCTTTACAGTGTGGACGGGGACGTTAAATCTCAAATCAAACAAACAAACAAAATTGTTTCTTGGAGTATTAAATAATTATGATATCTAGAATATCTCCATTAATCTCTCGTCTTCAGGTAAGGATGTGTTCCATTAAACATGTCGTTATAACAAGATTTGACGTCATGTCGAATGCCGCTATAAAGAGGCTTGACTGTATTAAGTTGGGTTTGCATGGGTGTTAACAGTGAATACCTGTTACGTGATTTTTAACCGAATTTAAACGTCGACCCGTCCATGCTTATAAACCCTATTGGTTTCATTGGGCGACAAGGCTTGAGATGTCATTTCATCTCAATGTCGGGTAAAAGTCCCACAAAATTGGAAGCAGCGTCTCCAAAATGACCTATACTGTGTTGACGGGAACGTTAAACCTCAAATCAAACAGACAAACAAAACCAAATTTAAACATGATGATCATGTCTGTTAATTCCCCCACTGCTTTCTCATCGTTACCGCAATACACATAAACGGACATAACGTGAACAAGTCCATGAAATGAACTGCCCCCTAAACCCCAATTTATATAGAGAAAAACTGGGGTTTACGGAGGGTAAATATTATTTTCCTTATTTCTGCTCCAAAACATAGTTTGTATGTACTCGTTAGAACCACCTCAATGAGGCGGTTCTAACGAGCACCAAAAACCTATGTTTTGAGTATAAATAAGAAAAAAAATCGCAAATTTTCATCATAAAAAAAATTACCTTTTTTGATGTATGAAAAAAGCACTATATCACATGGATGTGTTATCGTAATGAAAGCATTCCATTCGCAAAACAAATTTGTTGCATGTTTGTTACCATATTGTTAGTTTGCTTGTTCTGCGGTTTAACTCCTCTCTTGCTGAATAGTCAGTTTAGCTACACCCATTTCTGACTTTGAACCAATCAGATTACTTGATGTAATTTATTCTTACAAATCCATAAACTGAATGTCAAACAGTGTAGAACCTGATCAGACGGCATTTTGGAGACGTTGCTTCCAATTTTGTGCGACCCGACATTGAGATGAAATGACATCTCAAGCCCT
This sequence comes from Lucinisca nassula, assembly GCA_963580285.1. NCBI lineage: Eukaryota > Metazoa > Mollusca > Bivalvia > Lucinida > Lucinidae > Lucinisca > Lucinisca nassula. The sequence continues at coordinate 62,787,866 of OY757017.1, forward strand.
GTCGCCCAATGAAACCAATAAGGTAATAAGCATGGACGGTCCGACTCGCACCACCTAGATCCTCTAAGCGGTTTACCAGTAATCGTGTGCGGTCGGTTTCAGCTCTGCCTGGAAGCATCATTCAGCCCATCTATTTCTTCAAGCCCCGATGGGTTGGGGCGGTTTAACGTATTGAGCTTTTCAATTCGAAATACATCACGAAAACACACCCGTGCGACATAGTGCCTTTTCAGATCTCCAATATGGCTACCTTTCTGATGAAAATCCGTGATAAAGTTTTTATTAATACCGCAAACATAGGTTGTGGGTACTCGTTAGAACCGCCTCATTGAGGCGGTTCTAACGAGTACCCACAACCTATGCTTTGGAGCAGAAATAAGAAAAATATTGTTTACCCCCGAACACCCCAGTTTTCTCTATATAAAGTGGGGTGTACCGGGGTGTTCATTTCACGGACCTGTTCACGTGATGAGAAGCGAATGCAATGCAAGCTTAATGCTCATGCCAAGTACATTGTCGTTTAAATTTATGCGACCGTAAAACCTTTAATACAAAATTTGTATATTTGTGGACGCCACGCCATGCCGATGCCGACGCTGGCGACACTGATGTCGTGTCTGTGAAGCAGATTTTCGTATGTACTCTCCTACAAGGAAATGCCAGCCACAAAAAAGAACACAGACGTCAAGCCAATGGTAGACTAGAAAAGTTTCCAGAGGAAAACCATGCCCCCCCCCCCACACACACACACACTCCCCCACCCCATTACGCAAACACGCCTATACAAATACATTGCCACCAATATCGCAGAAAAAATGAAGATTTAGGATGAAAATTGTGATAATTTTCTTATTTCTGCTCAAAATATAGATTGTGGGCACTCGTTAGAACCGCCTCGATGAGGCGGTTCTAACGAGTACCCACAATCTATATTTTAGAGCAGAAATAAGAAAAATAAGGTATACCCACGGAAACCCCAGTTTTACTATATAAAAGTGGGGTTCAAGGGGGTCAAAATTATATAGGCGTGTTTTCGTGATGCCATTAATATGACTGAAACAATTGTTTGACCTTTTTAGAATAAGGGCAACGTCACCAAAGTAAAATGAAGTGCTTATTATGTTGCATTGATATACTGTATCGAGTTTCGCCAGAATTCTTCTATCGGTTAAAGAGCTATGACAATGACAAAACCGGTATGATCTTGAAAATTCGGTCAGATAGTAGGTCCGGCGATAGGGTGGAATCTATTTTTGGTCCAAGCTTGACAGTATTCAGGAGCCTGTGACCTTGGAATTGAGGTCGGGATCGCCAAACCCTAATCACATTTTGGTAGGATGCAATTATAAATTGCATTAAGTTTGACCAAAATTGAGGAGAAAAGCATTATTTGGCCAAAATTAGAAAGTTTTCGGGAGGGTGTCACTTGAGAAATAAGGACAAGACCGTCTAAAGCTAATCACATCCTCGTGATGTTACTTTGCAAGTTTGGTAAGTCTTTGTCTGATTTGAGGTTTAATGTCCCTTCAACACTGTACACCTCATTTTGGAGACGTTGGTTCCAATTTTGTGGGACTTTTACCCGACACAGAGATACAATTACACCTCAAGCCGTGTCGCCCAATGAAACCAATAGGCCAATTTTGTGGGAAAGTGACTGTCCTTTTGGCTTTCCGCAATTGGTGTTTCCATTAGGGTCTAGTTATTTCATGTTTGTGTTTCTTTCCACTTGGTGTCTCTGATGGGACCTGTGGGTTAATTATATCGATTCCTGATCACTGCCATCACTTCTATTTTTTGAGCATGGACTGTCCGACTTGCACCGCTTTGCCTGGGCAGGCTTAGATCCTCTAAGCGGTTTACCAGTACTCGTGTGCGGCCGGTTCAAGCTCTGCGTGCAGCCCACCGATTTCGATGGGCGGGGGCTAAGTTTGGTAAGAATTCATCTACTAGTTGATCAATATAGTGCTTCAGAAAGCAAACGACGGCGCTGAAGCAAACCCGATGTAAACGGCATCAGCGCAAAGAATAGGGCTGACACGATTAATCGTATAATCGATTAATCGATCGATAAATTCCACAAAACAATTTACTACCCAAAGGTATGCCTAAAACAGCTGGATGAGTGCGCAAACAGTGCAGATCCTGATGAGACGCCGCGGCGTCTCATCTGGGTCTACACTGTTTGCTCAGGCCTGTCTGTTCAAATATACATATGGTAAAGAGCAACATATGGTAAGAGTCAAGCTCAGATAGAAAGCCAGACAGGTAAAATTAAGACAAAAACCTTACCGATTACTAATCGATTATCGATCGCAATGACAGGACTGATAATCGATTATCTTTTCAGCTCCGATGAGTCAGCCCTAGTAGTTGACTTGATGATTCCCTTCCCTCGGTGGAGAGACTATAACAATCTTATATGGGTGTGATGGGTGGATTGAAAAATCCGTCCCGAGGGTCACTGTCCGTCATCACGAGGCTTGCCGAGTGATGACGGACAGTGATCCCGAAGGACGGATTTTTCTATCCACCCCTCACACCCGTATAGGATTCTTTTTCTTGCAAACCTTCCATTTCTTAGCGCGGATTTTTAATGCTGCAGTCACTTCGGTTACCGGCGTCCACCATATTGTGATGACATTACAGGAATGGTTAGTGACGTCACGTAACGTGCTGTGACGTCAGCCAAAACAACGGCGCATATGAGCTCGTATTCAACCAGTGCATTTATCAAAGACGCGAGAATATTCGATTTTGGGTAAGAACACCAGGGTTAGAACAGAATTTGTTTGTTTGATTTGAGGTTTAATCCCCGTCAACACTGTATAGGTCATTTTGGAGACGTTTCTTCCAATTTTGTGGGAATTTTACCAGACATGAGATGAAATGACATCTTAAGCCCTGCCGCCCAATGAAACCAATAGGCATTATATGTATGGACGGTACGACTCGCACCGCTTTGCCTGGGCAGGCTTAGTAACGGCGAGGATTGTGGCCACGTGAAATCAATTTAAGCCCCTCCCCCCCCCCCCCCCAAACAAATGGAATTCGCAAGGCGGTTCTTATGTCGCGGTTTATTTTTGTTATCGTTTGTCTTTGGGTGTTTGTGTCGCTTATGTAATTTTATTTTGGATAGCCTATTGGCCATTTTGTGGGAAAGTAACTGTCCTTTTGGCTTTCCGCTATTGTTGTTTCCATTAGGGTCTGTTGTTTCATATCTTTGTTTCTTTCTCTTTGGTGTCTCTGACGGGAGCCGAGGGTTGGTTGTATCGATTCCTGATCATTGCCTCCACTTCTATTTTAGATCCTCTATGAGGTTCACCACTACTCGTGTGCGGCCGGTTTCAGTTCTGCGTGGAAGCAGAATTTCTATCCCAAGCTAAAACTATGCATTTCCTTATCTGGTGTGCAAGAAATAAAAAGAAAGACATATACAAAGTACACAAACACGTGCCACAACAACACGAAGCCAATGAATATCAAGAAACCTATAAAGCAACAAAAGCCAGAAGCTATCACATGACCTGAAACGACATTTCTTGAAAACGTTTATTTCTTCTCCCATGAGCGTAGCGTAAAATTTATCATATCGATACTTTCCGATACTACTATACATTTAGCTTTGGATATAAATTTACATTGGTGCTCCACCACTGATGTCAACGATGACTCCATAAAATGATACCTGCCGGATATCGCGATTCAAGCGACAGCAACCATGCCATTTACCGAATGTATTACAAGTTAACATTTCGGAAGTAAAGCTGTTGTGACCGCAAAATGTTTTGTTTTGCAGGCGGAAACTACACTATTTTTATTCCCGCACTTAATATGTCATGATATCATCAGAAGAAATAAAAAAAGCCTTGTGGCGGCTTTTGTATGTATAACTTTTAAGATGAAATATATACCCGGACAAAACTTAAGCATAACTGTCATATACCGTCAGTGTATATTTTACATTTCTCTTTCATTTAATATGTAAAACACCTGTTGACTTTAATTCAACTTTATTATTATGCGGGTTATATTTGGGATTATTGAATCACCTGCTGAATTTTGAAAATATCGGAGGATCACTGATGAGGCAGATTGGGCCGAAACTAGCTAGTTTGGACCAAAAAAGACTTGTATACTCCACGGTTTTCAATTCTTTGTATTATTCTTTACTTCCAAAGGATTAGCTTCTTATATGAGCCCCGCCAGGCGAATTTGTGTCTTCGAGCATTCCGTCATGACAAATTTTAACTGCGCATGCCCAGCCATTCAGAGGGGCCAGGGAAATGGCTTTCTGTCTGAAGGTTCCTCTTGATTCACTGCTTGTATGAGCGAGCAGCGAAGGTTCTGGCGAGACTGCGCGGACGCACAGGCTCGCCGGAACCTTCGCTGCTCGCATAGGCGATAAGTACCAAAATCGTTTGACGGGGCCCATATAATATTTAAATTCGCCACCACAGTTGTTCAGGGTATGTGTGGCGGCCGTAAACAATCTCCCTTTCCTTCATCATATTCTAGTCCCTTCGGGTCACTGATTCAGGATTAGCTGTTTCTTTTAATTAACAAGGAGGCGGTGAAATTCCTGCGACGGGAACCTAAAAATCGGTTTTTCCATCTATATATAGCTCACAAGTTTATGTTCAACAGTTTCCGTTAGTCGCCCGGTAAGTTCCACCAACGGGCTTCGGTTTATTTCGTCTGCATCCAGTTTTTAGCTCACCTAGGCCGAAGGCTCCAGGGGAGCTTACAGGATGGTAGTCCCTCCATCAGCAGTCGTTCGTCCACACTTTTGACCAGTTATATCTCTGAAGCCTACAGGCTGATTTCAATCATTTCTTATCTGGAGCTGGCATTGATGACATTAGCTTTTTATCGAAATTGAATGAAAACTTTGGTTGCTATGGCAACCACAATGTCCCGTCTTACAACTGGAAAATACTTGTAATCACGTAGCACCATCGGTTTTGATCAGATCTTTCTCAAACTTATATATAAATAGACTTGGGACGAAAGCTCGTATGAGTTCGACAACTAGCAATGTCGATCGATTACACATGGAGTCATCTCCCCTACTTTGCTGAAAACGCTAATTTCTGACTTGTCATCACCATAGTCCCATCAGTTTTGATCGGATCTTCTTGAATCTTACAAACAAGTAAGTCAGGGATAAAATCTTGGACGAGTTTAAAAACTGGTGAGGTCGGCCTATTTATCATAGAGTTATGTCCCTTTGATTGCTGAAAAAGCCCATTTTTGACATTGTCATCATCATAAGTCACTAAGTTTTGAACGGATCTTCCAAATTGGGGATAAAAGGTCTATCTATTAATCATAGAGTTACGTCCCCTTGATTGCTGAGGATGCCTTATTTGACATTGTCATCACCTAAGCCCCGGATCTTGAAAATTACATACAAGTAAGTCAGGGTAAAAGGCTCGAATGAGTTCGAAAATTAGCAATGTCGGTGGATAACACACGGAGTCATCTCCCCTACTTTGCTGAAAATGCTAATTTGTGACCTTGTTATCACCATAGCCCCAACAGTTTTGATTGGATCTTCTTGAAGCTTACAAACAAGTCCGGGATAAAAGCTCGAATGAGTTCGAAAACAGACGAGGTTGGCCTATCTATCGTAGTTAAGTATCTATCGTATCGTACGTCCTATTGGCTGCTGAAAATGCCTATTTTGACATTGTCATCACCATAGTCCCTTGACCTTGTCATCACCATCGGATCTTCTTGAGACTTACACGTAAGTAATTCAGGGATAAAAACTTGGGTGAATTCGAAAACTGATGCGGTCAGCCCATTTATAGTAGATTTAATTCCCTTTGATTGCAGAAAATTCCTCTTTTTGTCCTTGTCATCACCGTAACGCCTTCAGTTTTCATGGGCTCTTCCGGAAACTTATAGGTAAGTAAGTCAGGAATAAAAGCTCGGATTACGTCGAAAACTATCAATATCAGTAGAGTTATATCCCCTACTTTACTGCAAAAAAAAAAAGTTATTTTCGAAATTTTCATCACCGCGGCCCCTTCAGTTTTGACCGGAACTTCTTGAAACTTGCAAACAAGTAAGTCAGGGATAAAAGCTCGAATGAGTTCGAAAACTTGTGAGGTTGGCCTATTTATCATAGAGTTACACCCCTTTGATTGCAGAAAATGCCGATTTTTTACCTTGGCATCACCAAATATATCGGAACTTCTTGAAAGTTACATATAAGCAAGTGAGGGATAATAGCTTGAGTGAGGTTGAAAGTTGGTGAGGTCAGCCTATTTATCATAGATATACGTCCCACATGGTTGCAGAAAATGTTTACTTTTGACTTTGTCATCATTGTAGCCCCTTCAGTTTTTATTGGATCTTCTTGAAACTTACATGTTTGTAAGCTGGGGATGAAAGCTCGGATAAGTTCGAAAACTGATGAGGGTAGCCTATTTATATATATATATAGAGTTAAGTCCCTTTGATTGCAGAAAATGCCTGTTATCGACCTTGTCATCAACGTAGCCACTTCAGTTTTTCATCGGATCTTCTTGAACCTTACAAACAAGTAAATCAGGGATAAAAGCTTGGACGAGCTTAAAAATAGGTGAGATCGGTCTATTTATCATCGAATTATGTTATGTCCCTTTGATTGCTGAATGCCCATTTTTGACATTGTCATCATCATAAGTCACTATGTTTTGAACGGATCTTCCTGTAACTTACATGTAAGTTGGGGATAAAAGCTTGAATGAGTTTGCAAACTAACATTGTTGGAATATTACTCATAGAGTTAAGTCCCCTTCTTTGCTGAAAATACCTATTTTGTACCTTGTCATCACCAGAAGTTCTTTATTATTGGTCTAATCGTCCTGAAACTAGCATATTAAGTAAGATGGAAATGAAAGTTCAGATGAGTTTGAAAAATGGTGATGTCTGCCTGTCTCTCAAAATGGTAGGCTCCTTGAATGCTGAAAATGCCTGTTTTAAACCTTATCCTCGCATAAATCCTTCAGTAAAGATTAGAACTTCCTGAAACTTTGAATCAATTAGCTCAGGTGAGCGATATAGGAAAATCTTGGTCCTGTTGTTTTAGAGAACATGCAACTCTAATCCTTATCATGCTGTTCATGACAACCCCTATCTTTGCAAACAGTGTAGATCCAGATCAGATGGCTTCTGAAGAAGCCATCTGATCAGGATCTACACTGTTTGACATTCAGTATATGAATTGGTAGGAATAAATTACACCAAGTAATTTGATTGGTTCAAAGTCAGAAATGGGTGTGGCTAAACTGAATATTCAGCAGGCTAAGGGTTGAACTAACAACACTGATTGGTCTATAGCTCTGAACTAAGAACACTGTTTCATTTAACCCTAAAATACCAGTATATTTAAACCAAACATTGGAGACCCTGACCAGACACCCAGTTCTGAAGGGTCTGATCTGGGTCTTAACTGTTTGCCAAATCAGAGCTCATGTAAACATCAGCACTGAAATAGCCTGTGTGCTTAGTAACTGTGGGTCAATTGATTAACTGAGCCCCGCCAAGCGATTTGGGTCTTCGAGCATTCCGTCATGTCAAAACTTAACTGCGCATGCCCAGCCATTCAGAGGGCCAGGGATATGGCTTTCTGTCTGAAGGTTCCTCTTGATTCACTGCTTGTATGGGCGAGCAGCGAAGGTTCTGGCGGGACTGGCGAGACTGCGCGGATGCGCAGGCTCGCCTGAACCTTCGCTGCTCGCATAGGCGATAAGTACCAAAATCGCTTGACGGGGCCCAACTATGGACCAAAAATAGAGTTATTCTGGGAAAATTAGAAAAATATTTCAAAATGTCGCCTGCTGCTTAAAAATACCACTATGCAGAGCGTTAACCTTGGCACCAACAACAACTAAGGTCATGTGGAGACGGGATCTCGATTTAAAGATTCGTCCAAAAGTGTGTAGAAGCCTGTAAGCGAACCCACGACCCTGATTTATGTGGCGAGTAGCAAAACCACTACACCACAGAGGTTTTTAGAACGACTTCCGCAGCTGAATAATTCAACTCTACAATTTTTAATAGCTTGCATGCTGACTAATGGACTAATGGATTAGCAAAAATAATCTTTTTATGGCCATTGTGCGACATCCTCCAATAAGAACAAAGATAAAATAGACTGTGGACTATAAACAACAGGCAGGCAAAACAGGATGGTGACACAACGCGAATGAGCGTGAAGAAACGTTGGAAATTAAACATTTAACTTTTACTACAACCTCCCCTATGCCATTATAGATGCACGGCACCTTCGACTTATATGAACCTCCGCTGGAATTAAGTGTGTGTGTATGATCTTTGCGGGCTAATGTGCTGGAATCCAAATTTGCTTTTCTGCTGACCGCACCAAGTAGAGTTTCTAACATGTTCACTTAATTTGTGCTTTGTTGCATGCCTTTTTTTGTCTCTTTCACAAAGTCTTTCTCTTGTTTCGATGACGTCAGATGGCTGTTTACACTACCTTATCTATACTATATTTTCCGGAGAAACCTTTACGTTCTATTTTGCCAAGTCTTTCATTAAATGGGCCCCGTCAAGCGATTTTGGTACTTATCGCCTATGCGAGCAGCGAAGGTTCAGGCGAGCCTGCGCATCCACACAGTCTCGTCAGAACCTTCGCTGCTCGCTCATACAAGCAGTGAATCAAGAGGAACCTTCAGACAGAAAACCATATCCCTGGCCCTCTGAATGGCTGGGCATGCGCAGTTAAGTTTTGACATGACGGAATGCTCGAAGACCCAAATCGCTTAGCGGGGCTCAGTTAATCAGGGCTCAAATGTGGTACGTAAGATGTATTTAATTAGCTTTTGTATCAATCCTAGAGATTATAGCTAAACGTAATAATATTTCAGGCGCGGTTAGCTGTTTGGAATAAGTTTTATGACACTCGATATGACATGATATTTTCGCTGCTCTTAATGTCCTCATACCGTAAACAATTGTGTAAGTAAAAGATAAAGTATGAGCAAAAGTGACACTCTTATCGCTATTCCAACTAGAGCTGTCAGTGAAACTGACTAGGGCCCCGGCAGCGCTATCAGAGGAGTAGGAAAATGTTGATGTTAAAAAAGACGTTTATTTTTTTCCTTTCACCTCTAAGTATGACCTTGACCTTTGAGGTACGGACCTGGGTCTTGCGCGTGACACACTGTCACAGTATGGTTAATATTTCTGCTAAGTAATATTTAAATCCATCCAGGTATAAGAAAGTTATAGATTGGACACAATGAAAAAGACGCTTTTTTGACCTTTTATCTCTAAGTATGACCTTGACCTTTGAGGTACGGCTGTGGGTCTTGCGTGTGACACTTCGTCACATTATGGTTAACATTTCTGCCAAGTAATATTTAAATCCATCCAGGAATAATAACAAAGTTATTAATTGGACACAGGAAAGACCCTTTTTTTGACCTTTAACCTCTAAGTATGACCTTGACCTTTGAGGTACGGACCTGAGCCTTGCGCGCAACACTCCATCACATTATGGTTAACATTTCTGCCAAGTAATATTTAAATCCATCCAGGAATAAGAAAGTTATGGAGGATAAAAAAATTTGTGGACGGACAGACGGACAGACAGACAGACAGACGGACGGACAGAATGATGCCAAGTAATATTTAAATCCATCCAGGAATAATAAAAAGTTATGGAGGATAAAAAAATTTGTGGACGGACAGACGGACAGACGGACGGACAGAGTGATTACTATAGGGCACCCACACTTTCAGTGCGGGGCCCTAATAAGGCCAGGAGAAAATAAGCTTTTTTTCTAGAGATGTAATTAGTTTCGTTACTCTTATATTGCGTGTCGTTATCTGAGTTTCCGTGATAAAGGATTCTTGTTTGTATTGAGAAATACAAGAGCGTATCTCTTATCCTGAAAGTAACCCAACTGTCAAATCAATCTTCATAAATCCTGATATATATTATTTCTGACCCAATATAGTAGGACGGCTTGGTTAGTCGGACATTTTGTCAAAACAAAACACATTTCGAATAACAGCATGCCAGTGTTTTGCATTTCTTTTGTTGTTATGAAACAAAATTCTTCTGAAATCCCTTAGATATTTATATTGTTCAAACAGACTTTGGACTCCGTTAAGATCGCCTCACATGTTCATATGTAGATTGACACAAACAACTGATTCGCTTCGTGGATCAACTGAGAACAACAACATATGGGCCCCGTCAAGCGATTTTGGTGCTTATCGCCTATGCGAGCAGCGAAGATTCAGGCGAGCCTTATCCGCGCAGTCTCGCCAGAACCTTCGCTGCTCGCTCATATAAGCAGTGAATCAAGAGGAACCTTCAGACAGAAAGCCAAATTCCCTGGCCCCTCTGAATGGCTGGGCATGCGCAGTTAAAATTTGTCATGACGGAATGCTCGAAGACACAAATTCGCTTGGCGGGGCTCATATAATGCACTGAGCACTGATGCTAAGGGATAAATTCTGATAGTTTCGTATCCAACTTGCGTTTTGCTTCTAACAGAAATTTTGAAATACCAAAATAGAAGTGAAAGCAATGATCAGGATTTGATACAATTTACCCACATCTCCCATCAAAGACACCAAAGGAAAAGAAACACGAACATGTAATAACTAGACTCTATGAAAATATCAATAGCGGAAGGCCAAAAGGACAGTTACTTTCCAACAAAATGGTCAATTTGGCTACCCAAAACAAATAGATATAAGCGGTACACACACTCAAAGACTATAACAAAACTCAGCCGCGACAGAAGAACGGCCAAAGCCGAATAACAATTTATTTAAAACTAGTTTGTCCGATTCGGAATAGTATTCCTGTGGAGATTAAAATGCCTCAAGTTTAAATCGTTTACAGCTAAATGCACAACATGGATGAAAAGTTAATTTTATTTAGAAACCCCCACCGCCAGCAACATTAAAATTAATTATGGCCTTTTTCATTTTTTTTTTTTTACATACTTTTCTTTTTTCAATTGTTACTTCAATTTCATATAACTTGTATTTTTCCATATACGTCCCGCAAGAATACCGTTTTTTAAAATGTATCATATAAAATTGTATGCTTTCAGAGGGTCTCATGAAATACTGGCTATGCCAATAAGCCACCCTCTATAAATAAAGACATTACTTACTTCTGTCGCTTTGCTTGAGATAGATATATTTATTTGTGTGCCCTCGTTCATGAAGGCATAAAAAGTCTTGAGGCTTATAAAATAAAGTTTTTACACAGCTTTTAAGGATCTTCTTTATATTTTATAGGTGTCACATTACATAGATGAGAATGAGAGACTGTCTGTCTATCAGACAGATCTAGCTATCTATCTATCCGAGAAAAATGTCTAACAACCAAAAAACCTGTCTACACGTGTAATTTTATTAAATACAGATCTTCATAAGTCAGTAGACTTTCTTCTGAATCCCATTGTATAATTGTACTTAATGATTCATCTTCATTTGTATTGTACCATATTATGTTATACAAAGAAATAAACGCTTAAACCAAATACAGTGTTGTTGTGGACAATGCCTTATTTTTATATATTTTTATATTCCAGTCCCACTCTACTTCGAACCCAGCAATACTGACTGGTCCGAGCACGGGGCAAATGACGTTTAATTATGCATGACGCTGTATCGATGTTGACACAGCGTTGTTAACACCTTGCGTGTCTGTTGACATGGAGTTATCTCACCATACACCGTGTACTTAACTCGGTAATTATACGATGAATTTAAAGCCTACACACCAGCCATATGATAAATGCGGTAAAGGTCCTTCACTTGAATAGGAGATGAATTTTCCGGCAAAAGAGACCTCTTTTTTATGAAATTCATCTTTGCATATGATGTCATACACCCTAACTTTCTAACCACTGCCGGAGATCTTCTAGCTTTAGATACCAGGGGCCAGTAGTTCAAAACTAACGACGTCGTTAGTAAACGTATCGTTAAAACTTTGATCATTTATTATGGCAAATATGCTAATATTTTTGCTGAAAAAATGTGAGCAGCTTTTGCAGATGAAAAAGCTGCTCACATTTTTTCAGCAAAAATACCAAAATTTAAAATATTAAACTTGCTAGAACAGTTAACAATATGACCACTAACGAGCTCGTTAAGCTAACGATGCTTTGAACAACTGGGCCCAGAACACTAACCACCATTGAGCTATATGGAGAGAGAGAGAGAGAGAGAGAGAGAGAGAGAGAGACTCATGAAAAACGTACACTATATCATAACAATATATCATTAAGAGCAGACAATTACAAAAACAAGAGGTCAATGGGGCCCTTTGCTCACCAGGGCACAGTATGTATTTTAACATGATGCGATTTTAATCTACCGATTATTAGGTCTCCCAAACGATGTCCCTGAAATAAAAGTCCTTTTTATGAAGTGGAGGGGGTAGGGCATGGAGTCCTTGTTGGTATCAATGAATGCGATTTATCATAACGAACACGAATATATATGGTTCAGAGGTGGGGATCTGCAAGGTTCCTGCGATATAAAGCCTTTTAAGCAGTGAAGGGGTGCGGGCATGGCCCCGGTTGATCCAGGGAAGATTGTTGTAACAGAATGTGTCTTACCATAAGGACTAAATATATTTATAGTTTAAGGTTGGGGATCACAACGGTTTCTGAGATATACCAGGCCCTTTGATGAAGTGGAGGGGACAGGAATGGCCATTGTGAACCCCAGGGGTTGGTGTGACTGAATGTGTGTAATCATAAGGAGCAAAAATATATATGTGATTATGGGGTGAGGGATCTGAATGGTTTCTGAGATGTATGGCCTTTTATGAAATGGAGGGGCGAGGCATGGCCCCAGCACATTTCCCCAGCACTATGGAATTCCCAGGTTGGTATAACTGAATTTCTTATCGTAAGGAACAAGTATATATGGTTTAGGGTTGGGCTAGGAACGGTCTCTGAGATATATGGCTTTTTATGAAGTGGAGTGTAGGGCATAGACCGGGACATGGCCTGGGACATCCCCGGGGACCCCCAGGTCGGTGTCACTGTATGCGTCTTATCATAAGAATCATTAATATATATGGTTTAGGGGTTGGGCTCTGGACAGTTTCTAAGATACAGTACCATTCAGACGATTCTTGACACCCTAGTTGACTCCAAGTCAACTACATTCAGACATGGAGTTAACTCCTAGTCAACTCCATTTCCCGCTTTTGTTAACTAGGGAGTTAACTTCAGTTAACTTCTAGTTGACTAGAAGTCTTAACAGTTATACAGTAGTACATATATGGATTAGAACAGGTGAATGAATATGTTACTCAATTTGTTATCTGTTTTTTTTTTTGTTGTTTTTTTTTATTTATTTATTTATTTTCATCATGCTGATGCAAATGGCATGGCAAAAAAATGAAGAATGACAGGTTATATCCCATAATTTCAAAATGATCATCGTTAGCCCTTATCCCGCTGAATAAATTAATTTTACCATACCCATTTCTGGATATCAACCATTCAAATCGTTAAAGGTTATGTATTCATTCAATTCACAAATTGGATGAAAAACAGTGTAGATCCTGACCAGATGAAACAGCCCCCGCCCATAGGGGCTTGAAGAAATATATGGGCTGCATGATGTTTCCACGCAGAGCTGAATCCGGCCCGCACACTAGTACTGGTAAACTGCTTAGAGGATCTAAGCCTGTACAGGAATAAACCCTAAATGCTAATAAACCCTATTGGTTTCATTGGGCGACAGGGCTTGAGATGTCATTTCATCTCAATGTCGGGTAAAAGTCCCACAAAATTGGAAGCAACGTCTCCAAAATGACCTTTACAGACCTTTAACGGGGACGTTAAACCTCAAATCAAACAATCATTAACCATCTGATCAGGATCTATGCTGTTTGCAAAGTTAGGATTTGTCATGTTCAGCGGCCTTTTGTGAATAAGAGAGTTGGAGCACGGCCCCGGCGTACCCCTTGGAACCCTAGGTTGGTGTCACTAAATGCGTCTTCTCATAAAACATATATAGTTTAGAGGTGTTTAGGTTTCTGAGATATTGGGCATTTTATGAAATGGATGTGTGGGGCATGGTCCCGACACATCCCGGGGGACCCCAAGCTTGGCATCATTGAATGCGTCTTATCATAAGGAACAAGAGTATATATTGTTAATGGGTAGGGATCTGAATGGTTTCTGAGATATATGGTCTTTTATCATGTGGAGGGGTTGGGGTATGACCCCGGAACACACAGTGGGACACCGGTATGTCATAAAAGTATATGACTAAGAGCAGTTAACTCAAAGAACTTTTCTATAATATCTGCAATGACTTGACAGTAAAAAAGCCATTTTTCAATTTGCCTCATCGTTAGTCTATAGGAACTACGAGTTGCCATAGCAACCAAACTGAAAAGCAACATACGTTCAATCCCCAGCCAAAGGATATTACAGATTAAATTTGGGCCCAATCGGCCCAGTGGCTTCAGACGACAACGATGGACAACTGCCTAGCCTAGCAGTTCACCCGGAGCCTTTGGCTCTGGTGAGCTAATAACAGTGCTTTTGATTTGGCGAAATTTCACTCCTGGCAGCATATCAGTCGTTCCCCATTATTCGCATAAACTTTTCAAGTATTTCACTTTTTAAGGCTGAAATTGACACTATCTGTTCGTCTGCCTTAAACAATACGACAGAATGACTGGCACTTTTCCCGTTCTATTTTTAGAACCGGAAGTACGTCACAATAAAACCTCCTATACAGAATAAGACCGTCTGATTAGTGGTTGCCGCACAGGCTGGCACGCGTCTTTGCTGGTTTGATTGATTATTTTAGGTTAAGCGACACGTCAAACCTTGTGGGTCATTATTGTGTCGTTTCCCATAGAAAGGGAGAAAAGAGATAGGAGAGATGATGAAAGTGAGGGACAGAGGAGAACGAAGAAAATTAATGGAAGTGTAGAAACTGAAAAAGTCACAACATGCCCCCTCTGCCCTTACCTGTTGCAAGGACAGCAGACCTTGTCCAACTGTAAGCCAATTTCAGTTGGACGCCCCATTGCGCAAGATGCACGTCACCTTTGCCCCAGCGTCTTTGCTGGTCAGATACGTCATTACGTATTTATGTATAACAAACACCAGAATACACTTTACTTGATTTGAAATGAGCGTGATAGACACTTAACTGGATTGCATATATGTCCACATTTATCATTATTGGAATGTATGAATCACAAATCGAGCCAATTCCCAAGTCATGATAAAGTAAAATCTGTTTTACTATAACAAAAACACATTTAAATCGGCATGAAAAAAGAGGATACCAAGATAATTCTCATTAAGGGATAAATTTCTTCTTCCATACAATCACTGCTTCCCCATACAGCTGACACCGACCAAAATTCGGTACCAGTAAACCGCTTAGGCCTATGCCTGCCCAGGAAAAGTAGTGCGAGTCGTGCCTGTTCATTAAACCTTCGCGGTTATTTTGGGTGGCAGGGGATAATCAGAATCTTACATCTATGGTCATTTCATATGAAATTATGAAACTCGCCAAAGCTCATTTCATAAATTCCATGTTAATGATCACTCGTGTGGTTGCCTTCACGTCGCAAAGTCTCACTTCCTTCGAAGATGTGAAACGATTGTGTTTCGAGATCGTGGCTTCTGCTGGTTGACTGTCCCGTTCATTTTCCAAACAGTAAAAATATTCTTCTTATGCGTTCTTGTCTATTTTTTTTTTTTTTTTTTTGCTTCATGATTTCAGTGATTTCTTGCTGTCGAGCTATCACCGTTGTTTCATCACTGCGTTTTTTTTTTGTTTTTTTGTTTTGTTGTGTTCTCGGAGATATTGCACTAATGAGATAAGAGGCTTCATGATTGCCATTTGTGAGTGTATGGGGGAAGGGGGGGGGGGTGTAAATAGGCGGTTTTACTGTCGGAAATTTCCTTTTACGGCGGTGTGTCAGCGGAGCCGTAAAACGGAATTTCAGGCCATAAAACCGACGATCTCTCTCCCCAAATGACAATTTTGCAATACAGATTTCACCATTCTAATGGTACTTATTCAGTTAAAAACTGCACTATTTTGCACAAAATGGCGAGCGCTGTAAGTAGCGTAAAACCAAATTCCAGTCAATGAAAAGCGATGTTTTGTGATGCCGTCGAGTTTCCGACAATAAATCGCAGGATATACCGTCGCAAATTGCTGACGTTATCCAATCAGACGTCGCGTTACAAACGCAAGTGCATTAGAATGCAATTAACATAAACCAGGACGTTAGTTTTAAACAAGTACAATAAAAACTAGAGCTGTCAGAGGATCTGACTATAGCCCCGCTTCAGCGCTGTCAGAGAAGAAAGTTATTTAAGCTGCAGTGAAAACAGTTATGAACAAGAAATAACTGTTGAAAATTTTACATTATCTGGAAAAACTCTAAGAGTTGTGAGCCCTTGTCCCTCATTTCAATGAGCATGATACATTACCAGAATGTCCATGTTTATACTAAATTTCATCTTCCATTTTTCAATGTTCAAAGGGTAATAACTCCTAAAGTAGGCAAATCAGAGTCAGGGTTCCTGCGCTCTGCACATTGTCTCATGGTGCTTTACACTTGTGTGAAGTGTCATGAAAATATCTCAAATGGTTTGTGAGTTATGGAGCCGACACAGTCAAAATTGCCTTTTTAAATGTTCAAAGGGCAATAACTCCTAAAGTAGGCAAACCAGAGTTATGGTTCCTGCACTCTGCACATCATCTCAAGGTGCTTTTCATTTATTTGAAGTTTCATGAAAATATCAGAAACGGTTATGGAGCGGACATAGTTAAAATTGCCATTTTTTAATATTCAAAAGCCTATAACTGAAAAAGTAGACAATCCAGAGTTTGGGTTCCTGCGCTCTGCACACGTAATATGGTGCTTTACATTTGTGTGAAGTTTCATAAAATTATCTCAAACGGTTTTTGAGTTATCGAGCAAAGACGGCTAAAATTGATATTTTTCAATATTCAAAGGGAAATAACTAAAAAATTAGGCAATCCAGAGTTATGGTTCCTGCACTCTGCACACCATCTCATGGTGTTTAATGTTTGTGTGAAGTTTCATGAAAATATGTGAATGGGTTTTAAAGTTATGGAGCGGACACGAAAATTGTTAACAGACACAGACAGACACACAGACAGACACACAGAAAATACGAAAACCAGAGTTATGGTTCTTGCGCTCTGCACATTGTCTCATAGTGCTTAACATTTGTGTGAAGTTTCATGAAATTATCTCAAACGGTTTTCGAGTTATGAAGCGGACACTGTTAAAATTGCCATTTTTCAATGTTCAAGGGCAATAACTCCAAAAATAAGCAATGCAGAGTTATGGTTCCTGCGCTCTGCACATCGTCTCATGGTGCTTAACATTTGTGTGAAGTTTCCTAAAAATATCTCAAACGGTTTTCGAGTTATGAAGCGGACACAATTAAAATTGCCATTTTTCAATGTTCAAAGGGCAATAACTCCAAAAGTAGGCAATCCACAGTTATAATTCCTTCGCTCTGCACATTGTCTTATGGTGTTTAACATTTGTGTGAAGTTTCATGAAAATATGTTAAGCAGATACAAAGTTATGGAGCCAACACAAATTAACGGAATCACGGAATTACGGAATTACGGAAAATGTTCAAAGGGCAATAACTCCAAAAGTAGGCAATCCACAGTTATAATTCCTTCGCTCTGCACATTGTCTTATGGTGTTTAACATTTGTGTGAAGTTTCATGAAAATATGTTAAGCAGATACAAAGTTATGGAGCCAACACAAATTAACGGAATCACGGAATGACAGAAGGACATGGCAAATCCAATATAGCCCCACTTTTTCAAAGCGGGGCTATAATGAGATTTAGAAGCGTTATGAACATTTCTTCCTCAGTTTGCACAAATTCATGATTCATGGACTGATTATTGGTTATCGTTATAACTCGTCTGAACACCAATATGAAATGGCTTATTGAAGGTACCTGAATCTGAAACGCCTGGCTTAGAAATAGAGTTGATGGCTGTTTAAATCGTATTTCAAGGCCCTGGTATAATTAGACTGTCAGGTATGACTGTAACAACACTGATTACTAATCATCAAGGTAAGGTAACATTTAACTCTCTGTTTCCTGTACGATCATTAGGGTCAAACGCTGGATTGCTAATTTCCTTCGGAATCATTACGATAGCATGCTCAGTTGGCATAGAATAACCGTAATCACCAAAACCTCTTCATTACACAACTGATGGGGTTAGTTAAACAACCGTGTTATATCCAAACAAAAATGTATAGATTATATAGAAAAAATGACCATTTATGGTCATTTTTCTATATAATCTATACATTTTTGGGATCCATCTTGAAACCGTGTTATATCCAAAACCGTGTTATAATGAACCGTTTTAAAACGAGGTTGTGGTGTATTCATTAATCGTATCAAAGCGCTAACAGCAATGGTGGGTCGATTGTCTCCGACTGTATTTGATGATTGCACACTTTAAAGCCGGCCTGTGTTTGTTTGTTTGTTTGATTTGAGGTTTAACGTCCCCGTCAACACTGTAAAGGTCATTTTGAAAACGTTGCTTCCAATTTTGCGGGACTTTTACCCGACGTCGAGATGAAATGACATCTCAAGCCCCTATCGCCCAATGAAACCAAAAGGGTTTATAAGCATGGACGGTCCAACTCGCAATGCTTTGCCTGGGCAGGCTTAGATCCTCTAAGCGGTTTACCAGTATTCGTGTGTGGGTCGGTTTCAGCGCTGCGTGGAAGCATCGTGCAGCCCATCTATTTCTTCAAGCCCCGATGGGCGGGGGCTGAGCCGGCCTGTGTAGCTCGGTCGGGTGCACATCTGACAAGTGATTTGGAGGTCCCGGGTTCGATACCTGGCGAGTTGGCAATATTCGTTCGTGGAGTTGAACATGAATTATTGTCTATGACCATTCTCTCCCTTCCGCTGATTCAAGAAGGTAGCTATCAGTTTCCGGCAAAATATTGTGAACCGTATTCTCTATCCGCTTATGTACAAGCCTGTCTAGGAAAAGTTTGGTTATGTAAACTGATTGGATCGATATGATCTTAAAAGTGTTGACTGGGCTGTTAAACTCCACAGCAAATAAACAAATATGTGCTGAAATGTGTGCATTTGGTATTGTGGTTTCAAAGTCGATTTGAAATGAGCATTCTGAATTAGCAGTTTTATTTATTGGGATTCTACAGTACGTCACGGCACCTTTTTGCTTTTTAATTCAATTCACTGCAGGGTTTAATGAGCTTCTTCCTAACATTCTAAATCAGTGCATGTTGCAATCTTTAATCAAAACACATTACCAAAGAACTAAATTATTGCTTCTATGAGCAATCTTAATTAATTTCGGAGCTGGAGCCTGATGTTCGTATATTCCGCCTCTAATCTAAACTGCCGATTCTCTCAATAATATTAAAATGATGGTCTGTCTGTTCAGACGTGGGCAGTTTCCATGAACTGCTGTTGTTAGCGATATAAAATGGTTCGTCTGCCCAACAGAAAGGCACGGTTTATAAACATATCACATAATTATCATTAAACTGGTACAATACATACATATTTTGCTAATGAATTCCGGAAGTATAGTTATCATATTACGTCACTCCTGATAATGAAATAACGCCTTGTAATAAATTCGGTATTCACTTAGTCGATTAAATACGCCCCGTAACGTTACGTATAAGACGTCCTTAAAGACATCACGTTTACTAATGGCGGATTATGGACATTTTTGTAAAACAATCGTGGATAAAATGCTTTTAAATGTCATATGATAAATAGATTCTTGCATTCGTGCATGCTCATGTAATATTGATTTTATTATACTCGTTGAGGAAAAGACATAAAATGCTTGTCAAATCCTCGCATTTTATCCCTTTTCCTCAACGCATAATCCCCTATGTTATTAATAAGCAGAGGGAATCGGGAAATCATGCATATCGTATGTAACATAGATCATTACATATCGCAAATATTCTGGTATTTTTGCTGAACACAATGCTTAGAACAAGTGGACACTGGCCCGCATCATCCATCCAATTACTGTAAAAAGAACCCTTTCGAAACCTCGCCTTCATTGCACGTCTCACATGTCGTTGACGGTTTTCTTTCATAACCTATCTGAAACGGTATAATGTGATTTCTAAAAACACATGTTGCTAGCTTAGTGCTTGACCAAGCGCGCTTTTGTTGATGTCACTCTGTCGACATCACGAATACAAGCCTATATAATTTTGATCCCCTTTAACCCCACTTTTATTTAGTAAAAAAGGGGTTTACAGGGATAAACCTTATTTTTCTTATTTTTTGCTCTAAAATATAGATTGTGGGTACTCGTTAGAACCGCCTCTATATTTTCGAGGCGGTTTTAAGGAGTACCCACAATCTATATTTTGAGCAAATAGGAAAAATATCACAATTTTAATCTTATTTTTTTCAGCGGCAAAGTTTACAATGTACATATGTATTTGTATAGGCATGTATTCGTAATGGACGTTGCCGTGAGCAAGTCCTCCTATAATGAAACATTTCTATCACGAATAAAGCGAGAAACGAAATAATTTCGCGGTCGGGAATTAATATTTCGCAATCAGCCCTCTAAAACTTACGGGAGGGAGGTTAGTTGAGGTGAAGGTGGCGCGTATCTTGCATCACGTGGGCGTCCCACTGATATTGGCTTACAGTTGAGTAAGGTCTGAGGTCCTTGCAGCAGGTAATGGTAGAGGGGGAATCGATCACGAAAACACGCCTATATCACTTTGACCCCCTCGAACCCCACATATACAGTAAAACTGGGGTTTACAGGGGTAAACCTTATTTTTCTTATTTCTGCTCTAAAATATAGATTGTGTGTACTCGTTAGAGTACAAAAAATCTATATTTTGAGCGGAAATAAGAAAAATATCACATTTTTTCATCTTAAAATTTTTTTTTCGGCGATAAAGGTGGCAATGTATTTGTATAGGCGTGTTTTCGTAATGTATAAATTTTCTCCCTTTCTCTGGGTGACGGCACAATATGACCTACAAGGGTTTGTTTGTTTGAATTGAGGTTTAACCTCCCCGTCAACACTATTTAGGTTATTTTGGAGACGCTGCTTCCAATTTTGTGGGACTTTTACCCGACATTAGATGAAATGATATCTCAAGCCCTGCCACCCAATGAAACCCAATTTGCCCGGACATGCTTAGTCCTCAGCGGTTTACCAGTAGTCATGTGTGGCCAGTTTCAGCTCTGCGTGGAAGCGTCATGCAGCCCATTTATTTCTCCCGGCCCCGATGGACGGGGGCGATTACCCACAAGGGTAGACGTGTCGTTAAATCACAACGAAATCAATCAATCCATCTAAAACTTACGCTAACGACGATAAAGCAATGGTAACGAAAATATATTTCATAATCCAATCACAAT
Source organism: Lucinisca nassula (assembly GCA_963580285.1). Lineage (NCBI taxonomy): Eukaryota > Metazoa > Mollusca > Bivalvia > Lucinida > Lucinidae > Lucinisca > Lucinisca nassula. Next base: position 62,809,325 of record OY757017.1, read on the forward strand.
TATCAACGGGAATTCCGCAGACGTTTTTAATGACACACGATTTGCAGTTCCGCTCTGAACATTTTTTTTTCATAAATGATCAGTCAAAGCTGTCATAGAGGACATTCGATTTTTTTCAGTGCAAGATCAGTGCAAGATCGAAGCAACTCTTGAAAATACTTCTTTTGGTATTCATGAGTGAAATAAAAATCGATCTTACATTGAAAAATCAAATTTTCTGGGTTTTAAATGCTTTAAACTAGTCATTAAAGCCATTTTAAAGCGTCAGCCTTAACCACAGGGGAACATACTTTTCCCATGGTGATTTCGCGTCGATTTATAGAGGTTTGTTTGTAATGGAGTTTTACTGCCCAGTCAACACTATTTAGGTCATTTTGGGCCGGTCAGTTTACCTATCAACACTTTCCTGGGCAGGCTTATACGTAAGCGGTTAACCAGTACAGTGCACATTCTTTCGCCAGAAACTGACAACTGCCCTTCTTGAATCAGCGGAAGGGAGAGAATGACCGTAGAAAAGATTTCATGATCAATCTCCACGAAAGAATGTTGCCGACCCCGGCGGGAGTCGAACCCGCGTCCTCCTGATCACCAGTCAGACGCGCATCCGACTGAGCCACTGAGGCCGGCAATTTATAGAGGTGTTCAGCGTGTTAACTGGGTATAATATCGGGTGTAAACTGAACGTATGCACCTGGAAAACAGCTTGAAATGATACTTTATCAAATGGTTCCCTTGAAATTTGCATTTAAATATTGTCCGCCAGGCGTCCCCTGCTAAATTCGTCTGGTGTGGAGTGCATTACTTACGTTGCGTAATGACGTTAAAATGTGCGTGACGTAATTTCTCACACACTGTAATAACGTTTAGCTAGTTTATATCTAACGAACAGAGAATACGTAATTTTTCGACGATGATTCAAGTGAGAATAAAAATCGTATTTTCAATGTTTGAAACAGTGACAATATAGTTTTCGATTTGACTGAGAAATCTCTATAATTCATTGAAAACCATGTAAGAAAATGAACACACCATTAGGTCAACAAATATGTTCTAGAAAGGGTTATTCTTTGGAAGCGAGGAATACACCACAGAGCTGGACAATATGGAATGAATATGATTTCTGGGTCAGACTAGCTAGTTTCGGCCAATTAGGCCTCACCTGTGACCCTCAGATATTTTCAAAATTCCACAATGGAATCGATGATCCCAAAGGACAAGAAAATATAAACTACACTATGATGTTGGGCAGGAAGACTTTTTACGACCGCCACACATTCTATGTAAAATAGAAGTAGGGGCAATGATCAGGAATCGATACAATCAACCCATAGCTCCCAACAGAGACACCAAAGGGAAAGAAACACAGACATGCAACAACAGACCTAATGGAAACACAAACAGCGGAAAGCCAAAAGGACAGTTACTTTCCCACAAAATGGCCAATAGGCTATCCAAAATATAATAATATAAGCACAAACCGTAACAAAAATAAATCGCGACAGAAGAACCGCCTTGGAACGGTCAGCGGAAACGAATTCCACCGGAGGGGGGGGGGGGGGCTAGAAACTGGTGTTTACATGGGTATATATTATTTCTATTTTTGCTCAAAACAGATTTTGGGTATGAATTAAGAAAAAAGGTCATCTGAACAATGCTAGTTCTGGAGATAATAAAATATGCCATTCCCTTCATTACGAGAACACATCCGTCAGACATATTGCATTCTTTCATGTATCAAAAACGGTTATTTTTCAGATGAAAATTTTAACTTATTTTTCTTATTTTTACGCCAAACGTTAGTTGTGCGTGCTCATTAGAACCGTCTCGTCGAGTAGAAATAGTAAGTACTCGTTAGAACCGCATCTGTAAAGGTCATCACGAAAACACGCCTATATAATTTTGACCCCCTTGAACCCCACTTTTATATAGTAAAACTGGGGTTTGCAGGGGTAAACCTTATTTTTCTTATTTCTGCTCTAAGATATAGATTGTGGGCACTCGTTAGAACCGCTGAGTACCCACAATCTATATTTTGAGCAGAAATAAGAACAAGAAATTGTTTACGCACGCACGGACGCACGGACGGACGCACGGACGACGGACAAAATGTGATCACAAAAGCTCACCTTGACACTACGTGACAGGTGAGCTAAAAATATCACAATTTTTCATCTAAAAATTTTCATTTTTTCGGCGATAAATGTGTCAATGTATTTGTATAGGCATGTTTTCGTAATGAATGAGATTCGCCATTCCATTCATTACGATAACACATCCGTCAGACATATTGCATTCTTTCATGTATCAAAAACGGTTATTTTTCAGATGAAAATTTTACCTTATTTTTCTTATTTTTACGCCAAACGTAAGTTGTGTGTGCTGATGAGAACCGCCTCGTCGAGTAGAAATAAGAAGAGTAACGTCTACCCAAATGACCCAAGTTGTCTCTATATGAAGTGGGGTTTAAAGGGGCTATCATTTCACCGACTTGTTAACGCGATGCTAGCTCATGGGCGAGTTATAACACGCCCATGTGTGATGAAGCTTTCTTGTGTAATCTATCACTTAGAAATCTAAACTGCAGAAATAAGAGACTGTGCTGCATCGTTCACATATGTTTCTGTTTTCCTAGAAAATTAATTTCGACCGATTATTGAATTTTTTGTTTTGAAAATGCTCCAAATTACTTCGATTAATCACGTAAACAAACTTTCTGCTGTCTGGGTCCTCCGTTAACTTTGCTTGCAATGATTGCAAAGGATATAAAATGTTGCAAAGATTGCTTCAAATTAGAATTGTCGTCGGGCACCTTGTTTATATTTCTATAAGATGTAAATATATTGCAATAAGCGTCCCTTGTTTTTAGAACATATTGTTTAATATATAGGCATACCTCTGTACCACATGTGAATCATTGGGTTAAAATGCCCCTGTCACGTATTTCATACCTCAAAAAATGTTTATTTTATGGTGAAAAATGCCACTTCCCTTTCTTACTTCTGATCCTAACTTAGACTGAAGGTGCTCGATAGACCCGCCTTATTCAGGCTCTTCTATTGAGCACCTACTATCTATGGTTGGAGCAGAACACTGTCTACCTCTGTGACCTCCAATTTGTGGGTATATAGGCAGTCCACATACCTATAAAATTTTTACCCCCTGAAACCCCACCCTTATATGGTAAAACTGGGGTTTACAGCGCTGTATATTAATTTCCTTAGTTCTTCTCAAAAACATACATATAGATTGTGGGTTATTATATACCGTACTATTTACAACCGTCTGAGGCGGTTCTAACGAGCACCCATAGTCTATGTTGAAAGCAGAAATAAGGGGGATGTCAAAATTTTTACGCTTATATTTTGTCATTTCTGACACCATTCGGGACGCCATTATTTCACATTATGAAATGGACTTGTTAGATTTTCATACCTCTAAAGATGGCATTTTGTGAAAATTGTTAATATTATACTTGCTAGATTGTTGGTGCGAGTCGGAAGCTGTACTACCAAGTACCAAAAAGAATGTTGTCGAGCAGAAATTATAAGGTCTAATGCACTTGCGTATGTGAGCGACGTCTGATTGGATGACTTCAAAAATTGTGATATACTGTTCTGCGATACACTGTCGGAAACCCGACATCATCATTAAAGATCGCTTTTCAATGGTTGGTATTTCGCAGCTTACTGTGCATGCCGTTTTGGGCAAATAAAACAATGTTTTAACAAGACAAATGACTAAATGCATTAGAATGCGGATATAGTAGTGGCAGATAAAATTGACAAGGCAGAGCTATCGTTTGCACCAACCCTTGGAATGTTCGATTCACAATCAAGTCACCCAATTGTATGGATTAATCTGTAACACAAACAAAGCTGTAGCGAATATTGCCATTTGGTTCGCTTGTAGAAAGCTGGCGATAAGCACCCTACAGAATCCTCTATATTTACAACAAGAGTCAATCTTATCTGTCATTCATGGATGTAAATCGTCAGTTAGTTTTCGCGTCGCAAATTCTTTTTACGGTTCTGTTCTGTCGCCATAAAGCGAAATGTCAGACCCTAACTTCACCACAGCCCATGAAAAAATTCAAAGCAGTTACCATATCCTTTCTCTTCATATTGTAGTGTTTACAGGGGTATTCATAACATGAGACTTGATGTCGCTAGCTTTATCCAAAATAGACCATTCATTTTATTGCATTTCAGGGATATTATGCTCAACCGTTTAAAGTTTGTTGATTTAAAATTATATGTTAACTAATTCCGATTTTAGATCCCGGCACGGAATACGGGCAGTAACTGATGCATTTTGACATGAGACTGACGAAGCTCTGTGCAACGAATAAATTAGTCAGTGTTATCGCCTAATAGGTCGGGTTTCGTAAACTCCTCATAAATTTTCGGCATCTCGAGAATGGGGTCCATTTACAGACCTCTATCTATTGAATATTCTAACACAGCGCGCCTATATAGGCAATGGAAAATAACTGTGTTTTATTCTGCAACAAATCACAGCTCGGAAGAGCGTGACGAGTGACGTCATTAAAATTCCCAATTTATGACGTCACTACTCGATTTCCTTGACGTTAGACGGTGTAACGTCATTTTCTCGCATCGAAAACGTAAGAAAAGGATTAAATGCATGTGTTTCAGTCGATAATTTTAGCGGGATTTCTTATAACAATGGCGAAAGGTTGTGAGATTTTGAAGGAAACAACAACATTATTACCGATTTTCAGCGTGTTAGAATCGAAATAAATCAGCTCTTGTCTGTGATTTGTTGAGTAGTAAATCACAGTTTGTCGGTCAGTTGTAAGTAGACAAATCACGCGCGCTACGCGCTCGTGATTTGTCTACTTTACAACTGACCTCCAAACTGTGATTTATTACTCAACAAATCACAGCTATCGCTGATCTATTTCTTAAACAATATTGACCTCTTCGGAAAGATAATTATATGCATATAGTCGGGTGTGAAATTATGGTAATAGAGGTCATTTGTCTCATCTCAAATTGCATTATCTATATATATACACCTCAGTACAATCCCGTTTACACCCCATCTCTACCATCATATGGAAATAGATATTATTCAAGCCCTGGTACTGTACCCAACCCATTTTTGACAGGAAATCCCGCAAACTGCAAAATACCCAGATAATACATCGCTAAATGCGGCGACTGCTCAATTATTGGTCTTCAATGTTTTTCAAAATGTTCAGCACGTTTCTAATAACATACATGTATATTAAAATAACTAAACCCAAAAAGTTTCATAATATCCCTGCTGTATATGGTCAGGAAGATTCTATCCGGCGTGGAGTGGGCTGACTAACTTATCACCGGATTAGTTTAAGATATAGAAGTTTCTGTATGCCTTCAGGTTCCTTCATTCCTTCAGGCTGAGATGTTCAGAGGACGGCTGCCCGATTGACCTGCAGGCGATGGCGGAACAGAAGTAGTGTGGGTGAAACGTTCGATGAGCTGGAGTGGCCATTGTCGGACGCCCGTCGTAAGCGGTCGTCTTTAACCTTCTTTTTTAAGATACACTCTGACACAGAGTCTCCTAATAAAGATAAATACTGACCCCTGTGACTACTTCAACTCAAACAAGGCCACCAAATTAAACAGTCATTATCGTAGGTACCAGGCCTATAGTGATGCCCTAAGCAATTCTTTCTTCCCTAGAACTATTCCTCAGTGGAATAGGTAGACCTATTCTTCAGTGGAATAGTGTTCCCTCCTCTGTGGTAAATTCCAAAACTGCAGAGGAGCTCAAAGCCCGCTTGGTGTAGAGAGGGACCTAGAGGTATGCGTTTTAGTACACCTCTGAAAGCAGATTGTAAAAAGTTTTAAGAACTCATCCAGTGAGTTTTTTTCTTTCTTTCTTTTTTTTCTAAAGAATTTAGCGCACGCTAAATTCTAAATTTAGCGCACCAACCATGGTAATGGCCAAGTATGACCGACTCGCGACGGAAGTAAGGGCGAGGATTGTGGCCACGTAAAATCGATTTAAGCCCCCCAGTGGAAATCTTTCCACTGACCGTTACAAGGCGGTTCTTTTGTGGCGGTTTATTTATGTTGTTGTTTGTTACTTACTGTGTGTATCACTTGTGTTTTTTTTATTTTGGATGGCCATATGGCCATTTTGTGGGAAAGTAACTGTCCTTATGGCCTTCCTTTGTTTAGGTTTCCATCATGGTCTGGTCGCTTAATGTTTGTGTTTCTTTCCCTGGTGTCTTTGATGGGTGGAGTAAGTTAATTGTATCGATTCCTGATCTTTGTTTTACTTCTACTCAGTATACGAAGATAGCTAGATAGCCAAGACGACGGTCGTATAACACCTAGGCTAATCTGTTTATTATAGAGACCTTTAACTGTGTAAATACGGCGATGCGCCTTCAATATGACTCTTGAAGCGGTTCGTCGAAGCCGCGAAAATTATACCAAACAACATCATCAACAACAACGATGGCCCTCCTACAATTTAAGTTGTTTCTGCTACTCCTCTTGGATATTTTTTTTTCTTTTTCTGAGAGATACGCTGTGCGTGAAGACAAGAATATATCTTGTAACAGGCCTATAAGCGTTTCTTAATTTCTCTGTCCAGCACTAAAATGATTAGAGAGGCTATTTTAGCTTCCTTTGACTGAATTTCTTACTATATCAGGACCTGTTGAATTATTCAACTGTTATAATACACTGGCAGATGATTAATTTCCTTTACTGGAATATTACCGACCGACATTCTTCACGAAGTTACAAGCAATCATATTTGTACTGAAAAATCACAGTAAATTACCTCTTAATGCATATCCTTAACACGCTGCGTGCTGTTTTTTTTTTTTTTTTTTTTTTTTTGCAGCAGACGACATTTTGAAATAGTTTTCTAATTTTCTCAGAAAGCAGGATTTGACATCTCATGCAAATTGTCTCCAAAGGAGACAATTTGCATGAGATGTCCAGTCCTGTTTTCTGCGATAAATAAAAAAAAAATATCAACAATTTGACGTCCGCTGAATTAGCCTAGAGAGTGGTAAAGGTTAAAGGATATCACTGAAAACATGGTGTGTATACACATCAGTTACCACATCGACTGGAACTTGAAAACTGAATAAACATAGAATTCTCCTCCTGCACTGAATGAACTGGATGGGTTATAGACGTGAGTGAGTGTTTGAGTTTTACGTCCCATCAACAGCTAAGGTCATACGGAGACGGGACCTCGGTTTAAAGACTCATCCGAAAGTCTGGAGAAGCCCGGGATCGATCCTACGATCCTTGGTTTACAAGGCGAGTAGCGTAACCACTACACCACAGAGGCTTCTGGGTTATAGACGTAGGTGGTATCTTGTATCACTGGTGGACAAGGCCTGCTTGGTCTGTCTTGAGTGTGTGTATCGCTTACATTATTTTGTTTTGAATAGCCAATTGGCCATTTTGAGGGAAAGTAACTGTCCTTTTGGCTTTCCGCTATTGATGTGTCCATTAGGGTCTAGTTGTTTCATGTTTGTGTTTCTATCCCTTTGGTATCTCTGATGGGAGCTGTAGGTTTATTGTATTGATTCCTGATCATTGCCTTCACTTCTATTCTGCTATCCTTGTAGCATTTAAGGGTAGAGGTATTCCGTTTCTTTCCTTACCACCTTTGGGTCTGTTCAAAAGTGGTCTAAAAGATCAATTTTGTACAGTCCCAAAGGTGGTCTAAAAATAGAAATTTTACTGCATTTAATGACGTTTCTCATAATGATCCACCTTTTACCGATTCATATTTCCAGACTGCTTTGTGATTGCCATACCAATCCTATCCTAATATTTAATTGTAGCAGCAATAATTTTGCTTCGATGTCTCAATAACAACAAGAGACGATTAACTGGGCCACAACAAGGCAAACCGTTTTAGGTAAAATTCTGACTCTTAGATCAGCCTGCGAACCCACTCCATCAGAAATAAAGCCTGTCGGGTCTACATAAAGATTTGGTTTGTATGTCTGGAGTTTAATGGCCCGGCCAACACTGTTTAGGGTCATATTCCTAACCACATTTTCCTGGACAGACTTATATCTAAGCTGTTAATCATTGCAGTGCACATTCTTTCACAGAAACTGATAACAGTAACTGCCCTTCTTGGAGCTAATCAATTTGATTCTAGTAAGATTTAAGAACAATACTGACAGAAAAATGACAACAGATATAATTTCCTGTTCCATCGTTAAGTCTGTGTTTACTCGACTGGGCTATAGTATTACAAAGTCCAAAATTGGCTCCTGTTTCCGGAGCCTACTATAGTCACCATTTATCAAACCAAAATGTCAGTCTGTCCAATTAATTGTCACTAGAATTTTTAAAGGTACATTCTGACACTGGTCGCCTATTCACCTTAATTGTCATTATCTGCTGGTTCCTAGTCTGAAGGTTATCAGTGTTGGGAAAACGGGTAACCAGACCCCCTGACCTTACAAGGTCAGGGGGGTCTGGTGACCTGCTTTTCCAATATTATCAATGTGCAAGCTGGGAGCCAGCAAATAATGCAAATATGGCGAATACAGCCAATAGTCGAATCCTGTGAAATATTGAGTGAGAAATCACTATGTGAAAAGGCGTTATGCGAAGAGCCGCCGTTTGATGACGTTTTGCGACATCATTGTTTGTTTCCTTGACGTTAGACAGAGTGGTGTCTTTTTCACAAATAAAGTACGTTAAAAAAACAGGTAATTGCATCTGATACAGTCAAACATGTTGACGGGATTTCTTCAAACAATAGTAGATTGTTGAAAGAATATGAAGGAAACAATAGCATTTAGTCGACTTTCAACATTGAATATGACATTTTGGAGACGTTGCTTCCAATTTTGTGGGACTGTTACCTGGCATAGTGATGAAATGACATCTCAAGCCCTGTAACCAAATGAAACCAATATCTTTACCTGATCAGTACGATACCCAAGGCCTGATCCTGGAATCTGACTGATGCAGCACGGTATCTCAAGCATGATTCTGGTATCCCAGATCTGATCCTGATATCCTACCGTTGGAAGACAGCATTCCAGACCTTATCCTATTATCCGTCCGGTGCAGCAGGGTATCCCAGGCCAACTCCTTGAATCCAACAGGTGCAGCATGGTATCCAAGTTCTGAACCTGGTATCCTACCGGCACAGCATGGGAGAAAATTTGCCCCAGATTTTTACGCCTTATGGTTTCGGAGAAGAAGAATTTTGAAGTTTTTTTAGTATAAGTCTATAGCAGCTAATCAGCCCTGGGGCGTGGCCAATTCTGACTCAAAGGGCATGGTTGGCAGGATTTATGTAGGCGACCATTTTATGTCGCAATATACTAAATATCTTAGGTCTGTACTTCATGGTTTCAGAGAAGATTTTGAAGCTTTTTTTCATTTTAAGTTTAATGAAGTTAAGGGGCCACAGGATTTTGCCAATTTGGGCCCATGGGCGTGGCCAATTTTGGCCAAAGTGGCATGGTTGGAAGGATTTCTTTCATGTTGCTACATACTAAATATCTAAGCTCTGGGACTTATGGTGTCAGAGCAGAAGATTTTTGAAGTTTATTTTTTCCATTACAAGTCTATGGGAGCTAATGGGCCCATGGGCGTGGCCCATTTGGACCCCAGGGACATGAATGACAGGATTTATGTAGGTGACCACTTGCTGTTGCTGCATGCTGGTTTAACCCTTGACCTGCTGAATATTTAAATATGCCTCACCCACCACTGATTATCAACAAATCAGATTTCTTGATGCAAAACATTTCAACAAATTCATTAACTGGATGACAAACAATGAAGATCATGATCAGATGGCTTCTTCAGAAGCCATCTGATCTGGATCTACATTGTTTGAAAGGTAAGGCATATCCAGGCTCAGCAGGACATGGGTTAAAATGTAAAAAAAATGCCATAAACCTCTTCTCAATTTCTAATATCAATAACAGCCAACGGTGAAGTTTATACACCATTAAAGAAGTTTAAGAGCCATTTCCTGACTTGAAAATCTTAATATGAGTGCAGCGTTAAATGTAAACATGGAAATTCAGCTTAAATGTGCAATTAAGGAGAAGGAAAGACATTCAAAGGAGGGAAATTAAAAAGAGAAACAACTGGGAACTGATACAATCAGATCTGAAATTTTTCCAACAATATTGATAGGATCGCTAGGGAAAGAAGTCAAAAGAGTAAAGAGTGATGACAGTAAACAAAACGAACAGGAGCAGAAAAGGACTTTTAAAGTAACCGACAGAGGAGAAAGCAGATGACAATTGCTGTGATTGGCATCTTATGGGTTAAGGTAACTGTGTACAATTCTAACCTTTTCTTGCTGAATATTCATTTTAGCCACACCAATCTCTGACTTTGAACCAATCAGATTACTTAATGTAATTTATTCCTACAAATTCATAAACTGAATTTAAAACAGTGTAGATCCTGATCAGATGGCTTCTTCAGAAGCCATCTGATCTGTATCTACACTGTTTGCAAAGATAGGGGATGTCGTGAACAGCAAGATAAGAGTTAACAGTCTTCTGACCATTCTGAGACTAGACTGGCTCACGTCGTCAAACTATTAATTAGTCAAACTTACAAAAATATGTTTTCACTGATGTTTTACTGATTCCAGCTGAGTTTGTTCTATGATGATGATGAGTTTGTGTTTAACGACGCGTCAACCCTCTTTGTGGGTCATAAGCGTCAAAATTGTTTTAAGAGTAGAAAGAAAGACAACTTTGAAGGAAAAGAAATGTTTGGATTGTGTTTCTTGATCAAGTTTACATAAATCCATGAGAAAATATGAACATACGACAGGGAGCCAGTCTATTCTGAGACATGCCTTGTATGCTTTGCCTGCCAAATTTCAAGGAAGGCAAAATCAATTTTTTATAAACCAAGATGTTTATTTATTCAACCATTTTTGGGACACAGAGAGATGAAAAACCTGAGCACAAAAGAATTAATACTTGCTGCAAAAAAAAAATGTGTGTTCATGCCATACTTAATAATTAAAGTTTAAACTTTATCTTAACTAACTGTTTATGCTTCAATTACATCCCCATCAACACTTAACCCTTGTCCTGCTGAGCCCGGATATGCCTTATCTTTCAAACAATGTAGATCCAGATCAGATGGCTTCTGAAGAAGCCACCTGATCAGGATCTTCATTGTTTGTCATTGAGTTTACAAATTTGTTGCAATGATTTGCATCAAGAAATCTGATTGGTTGATAAGCACTGGTGGGTGTGGCATATATAAATATTCAGCAGGACAAGGGTTAAGTCATTCTGGTGATGCTGCTTCCAATTTGTGGGACTTTTACCTAACATTGAGCTGAAATGGCATCTCAAGCCCTGCCGCCCAAAGAAACCCAAAGGGTTTATATGTAGGGATGGTCTTACTCACACCACTTTGCCTAGGCAAGCTTAGACCCTCTTAGCAGTTTACTGGTACTCATGGATGGTCGGTTTCAGCACTCCATGGAAGCGTCATGCAGCCCAATCTATTTCTCCATGCCCTGTTTGGCAGGAGCCTTCAACTGGTTGAATGAAACAGTCAAAGTTCTAGTGTTAGCCCAATTTTTTTTAGGCTAACTCAGAGACAATACATCCATCAGTAACTGTCAGAAGTTTCATGTTATTTCTGCTATCTTTTTGGGTTGAGTGTTTGTAAATAGACCCAAAGTTAGTAAGCACAGTAGCTTTTCATTGCTGATGTCCAGTCATGACAATCACTGATATGTGGGATCCAGGAATATAAGAATCTTATATGGGTGTGAGGGGTGGATTGAAAAATCCGTCCCGACGGACACTGTCCGGCATCACGAGATTTTTCTATCCACCCCTCACACCCATATTGGATTCTTTCTCTTGCATACCTTCCATTTCTATTGCGAATTTTTAATGCTGCTGTCACTTCGGTTACCGACGTCCGCCATTTTGTGATGACACAACAGGAATGTTTAGTGACGTCACGCATGACGACGTCGCT